>OU893333.1:7799650-9049650 GCA_918026875.4 Diatraea saccharalis
CTGTGTTATAGATAATGTCCCCTTATACTATGTCTATAGAATAAATAAGATTTCCAGTAAAAATAAAATGGCCGTTTAGTCAAAGAAATGTTTCTTCAGTACGTCAAGAAGTATCTTCGTTTCCGTTGGGGATCTATTGTACTTGTAAAATGGGATCTGAAAATGTGAATCAAGCTGTGTCTCCCCTATCGTTTGCACAGAGGAAGGTTGTGTCAATAAAACTGAAATAAGTTTATTTTTAACCAACATAAAAGTTGGAGTTGTTTGAGGTGGACGAGTATATTGTTTTTATTCTATACGTTTGTAAATATGTAGATTCCGAGATATCTTGGTCAATTGCGAATTGATTTCAACTAACGTTTAGTTTTTTCTATGATATAGCTTTTAGGTACTTTTAGTAAACATGAAAGAAATATGATGAGCAGCATCAGATCTCATTATTTATTAGTTAAAGTAGTGTTAATATCTCGAAACTTTGATAGATATGTTAAATTAGATTATGCATAGGTATATTTCATTATCAGCATAAGAAATGAAATTATTATAATGTTATTAGTGCTCGTAACTGTCGCTCCACTGGGAGAATCGTTACACATGTCAGTATGGCAAACAGAACACGATTTGTATTTCGGCCCTTGTACGAGTATGTCTGTGTCATCGCAGGACTTGCCACAATCACGAGTGAGAACCCAATTATTATCTGTAACAATAGTTTAATATTTTTAAATAACATTAGAAACGTTTGTATTTTAAATTAATTTTATGCTATTCGTTTGGAACTGAAAAATAACGTTCTTACGATTTTGATTCGTATAATGCTTTGACGATATATTTCTTCCAATTATTTTGATATAAAACAAGACTTCTGATCCAATTTGGACATTTTAATCAGACCATCTTCAGTATAGGTCCCTTACGAATGAAAGAGACAGCGGCGGAATGTTATGTGCGGTTAAAAATAAAAAATATATCAATATTCTTCTGTTTTTCACCGGTTATAAAAAATATTTAGAGCTCACACGACCTTTTTGGGCGGTTTTTAGATGTGTTGAGCAACTTTTTACTTAGTGTTTTTTAAATTATCTGTGGAATATGAGGAAGTTATGATGCTTTTCCTTCAACAGAAGCTGCCAGCCGTGACGGCTAGTCGCCCAGCGGCAAGAGGGGCGACTCATCAGCTGCCCGAGTTTTGTGACTTCAAAGCGAGTACTTTGAAAACGGGAGGAAAAAGTATCACATCTCCGTAATTTTGCATGATATTTCTCATAACATTTTTACTACATGTATTGTTTTTCTATTAAAAGAAAAATAGTGAACTATGTAATTGTTATTTATTGTTGTGATTTAGAATCATTCAAGTATGAATTGTATATGAACGATGGTATTTTTCATTATAAATATTTGGTATCGCTTATATTATGAAATAAAATACTGAGAAACTTACTGCTTGTCAAAAAGGTTTTTGTTACACAAGCTTCATGGCCTTGACGACAATATTTTACAGTTGTTCTTCTGTCAGGCTCTTGACAAGTGGGGTTGGTGACAGTGCTACATGCGTAGCATACTCGGCTGTGTCTTAGAAGGTTTACTGGTGAAGATGATAGATCAGTTATACCCGCACCTTTAGTAGGGTCGAGTAATTCATTGTTTTCAAATGCTATTCTATTGTTTTCATTAATTTCGTCGGCATTCACATTAGGGTCAAAAACTTCAGTTTGTATATTGTGTTCAATTTTTTTGGGACTGGTAAAAAATCTTCGGTTGTTTGAGGTATCTTCATCGTTTTTAAGTTTTGTACTTTCACAATCATCGTAATCATCGTTACTTGTTTTTTTCGGTTGTACTTCGATAGTCTTTGGTACATAAGTAGGTCTTTTAACAATGACATTAACTGCATTTTCAGTTTTTTTCTGTTTAATTTTATTGAAAAGTGCTCTATTATAATCATACATATTAGGATTTGTTGATTTTGCTTCAAAAGTGTCATCAAAAGTAACTTTATTGTCAAGTTCATTATTTGATTGAGGTTTTAGAGGAAATAGCTGATCTTTTATATCCTCTACATTGTCTACCAAAAGAGGTTTAGGATAGTTTGCAATATCAACGTCCTCATTATTTGATTTATCTTGGGTTATTATGAAATGGTTACCATCAAAATCCCCGTGACTATGAAGCAATATTTCCTCACCCTCAGGGTTATTATTATTCACATCATTGATTTTTAACGATGATGGTTTGGAGACTATATTGAGAGTTTTGAAATTGTTGTTTGGTATGGGTCTTCGACTAGATAGTCCCCTAAGATCAATATTATCCAAAGAATTATCTTTACGCCTAGTACAAGGCTTAGATTGCAGTGGTTCTTCAACCTGTATGCTAATACTGGGTCTGTTTGCATCTGTAATATAAAAACATTTCAAACAACTTTAAATAAGGAGATTATGAATTGATGCAAAAAATAATTAATGTTGGAATTACATATTAAACATATTATAAGAGGTAAAGTTTCTAATTTTGTAATGTTTTAGGGGGTAATCTTCGGAAATACCGATTCGATCATGAAAATTTTTTCACCTACGAAGCTACATGACCTGCGGCTGAGTAAAGTAGTGGGAAAACAGTAGCATATACTCCTAGATTTCACTAACTATGTGTGTATATGTTACTGTATATAAACTTTAAAAAATAGAACCGACTTCAAACTTTAAAAAAGTAATAAATAATATATTCAAGAAAATGTTTTTGAAGTCAGGAGGTCTTCTGTAGGTTTATTAATTAAACAATACGCGTTCGTTCGAATTCAATAGCATTTTCTTGAATAAGTCACTTTTGAGATAAGTATTATTAATTACTTTTTTAAAGTCGGTTCTATTTTTTATTAAAGTTTTTATTTCATATTCTTAATACAAAATGCTTAAAAATCCACTTGGTTCTATATTATAATTAATACGAAAAAATTTATTGCTTGTTTGTTTGCATTGGATAGGCTCCGAAATTATTGAACCGATTTATAAAAGTCTTTCATCTACGGAAAGCTACATAATTTGCGCAAGTGAAGTCGCGAGGAAACAGCTAGTTTGACAGAAATTGGTTCACAATTCAAGAAGAAACCGATTGACACCAACTTTCATAAAAATATACATACTCCTTGAACATAGAAAATCCTCCTTTTGAACTTTGAATGAATTCAAAATAAGCATTTTTTTTTGTTTTTAGCTGAGATACATGAAATACTATGTTTTGTATTTGAACATTTAAATGATATGTAATGAAAAGCGTATTTTGTTTCGTTACAAAAGAAATTACTGATTCGATTTCGATAAAATTTATATGGGACCACATTGGTTTATTTTTAAGTCAGTCAACAATTGGCGGAAATATTGGTGGACATACATAAAAAACATACATCGCCGTCGAACGCATAACCTCTTCCTTTTGGATTTAGAAGTCGGTTAATAAGACCGAAGTACGCTAAATATTAGGCTTTGCCTTATTCTATGAACATTGTTCATTTCGAATTTCATCATAATCATCTCTGTAAATCTTAGGTTTTATTCAATACTTAGACAGTTGAAATTTTCACGGATTATGTATTTCTGTTGCCGCTATAACAACATAATAAAAAAAACAGTGAAGAATAATATGGGTTCTCCCATACAACAAAAGTTAATTTTATTCGTTTGACATCGATTTAGCTTACTTATTATTACTAAACGTCAATATAGGAATTATTTAATGGTTTATAAAAAGACCAAAATTGTACATACCCAAAACGTTTATCATATAAATTAATGTTATTATTGTAATTATTTTCAACATGATTTTATTTAAATATGGGTAATTTTAGAAAAGACTTGTTAGACGAGTTGTATGAAGCCAAATGAAATTAAATTCATACAAAACATGTTAAATATCATGAAATGGAATGTCAATTATTATCAGGAAAGTAAAACAATAAGCCCATTGTGTTAAACATACTCAATATTATCTGAAAACAATAGGTGTTCTGCTAGGATGGATGTTATGGTTCTAAAAGGGACGTTTTAAGGCATGCCATCTAGCGTATGAATTAGGGGTTCATTTTGTATGATTATTTATATTAGATTTTTGTTTATAGAATAGAATAGGTTTTTTATTTTAACGTTTATATAATTTTAACGTACTACGAACTTCATTTCTTACGTAGATTTGCATAAACTCATTCACATAAAATTTATTGATGCGCTATTGTTTTGATACTTCGTATTTAAACGATTTTTTCCGACGTTTCAGTTGTTAATTGTAACTTAATTGTACTGAAAGGCCATTGTAATAAAGATTCAGGTTTCTTGATTTCTCTAGAGTTTTAGACTAATATGTTTCTCAATTTTTTTTTAGTACAGAGCTATCGAAATGTACATGAAAATAAAACGGTGTGGATATTATTCATTTACTTCTTACACAACTCTTTTTTTGGGGGTTAATGAATTAATAAAGCTGATTCTAAGGCATTTTGATTTCGTAATGTTTTGACGGAATTTAAATACAGATTAAATTTCGGCATCCCACATTTATCTTTCGCCCCTATAGCTTAATCGATACTAAGGGTGAGAGAAATTAACGCTATTTGTCTTCGCCGTTATATTTTCGAGATTTCATTACTTAAGGTGACATTTTGTATTTTTCTTTTGCGAAAAGCGAATTGGTTTTTCGTGCGAACGAAAATACGTCTGAATTCTGATGAATGATTTAAAAATACGCCCTCCTTTGTATAATGTAACAATTTGATTTTTGACTTAACTTAGAGTTATTTTCTTAGCATATTTATATTTTGTACGATTCATAAGTTCTTATAATAACCTTATTTGAATAAAACAATATTCAGATTTTGAAGAAAATAGGTTTTAGAGCTTATATTAGAAAATCTGAAAAAGACAAACTCATCACAATAATCATATCCGAATCAATAAACCTATAGGTAAAGTTCACTTTCTATATTGACCTGACTAAGAATCGAACCTATGGAAGGTCATGCGTGATATATTGAAATCAGCGTGGGAGCCACTCAAACACTGGGGACGGGGTTAATGTTCAGTAATTCGTTATCAGTTTAGTTACAAAAAAGGTTTTGGTTTTATATTATATAACATCTATCATACTAAATAAATACACTATATTTTTATTAGATAGAATAACGTTTTCCAAACATTCTAAGGAACCAAAGAAGCCTTAGGGTACTTTACATTAAAAATGTATATGAAAGCCCCAGTGGAAAAGCAATATTTTAAGCGATGAGAGCTCAAGCAGTTGTATTTTAATTTATTTTATTTTGAAGAATATTGGAGTTACGAATGAGTCATATAATAATACCAATTTTTTATTTGTTAACAAAAAATAAAAATAAAAGATTGAGAGAATACGTTCTATGTAACGAAAAATTTGTGTGATATATGATCTAAGAGACAAATACATATTTTAAAAATTTTGCAAATATAAAACAGGCCATACAAAATGTCAACGCTGTTCTTCTCTGGGAAAGTCAGACTATGACATTGATTATTACTTTTTGGATGATTGGGAGGTGAAAAATATCATCTGGCAGCACTGCATGTTGACTAAAACACCTTTCTTTTATCTGACATATTAAAAGAGATTTAAAAAGTGATACAGTATTAATATTAGAAACTAAAATGCTTTATTTATATAATTTTGAGGTATGTCCTCTTAAAGATAGACTTAAGTCGATAGATAGACGTCACTATTGTTAAATTCGCATAGGATAATTTCTATCAACATGCTAAATTTGATTACACAATACATAGATTTGGTAAGCATATCGTATCTTCAGTATAAATTCAGTTTCGATTCAGTTTGTCGACATTACAAATTTAACAGGCGCGTTAAGGCACTTCACAAGTCATTCAAAGTTAGCTATTCCGACTCACACGCATTAACGAGCAGACGCGAACAAAGTAAACAGCGACTAAAATCGAGTTACTACACTTTACGACGAGAATTCGTTAAGTGTGTCGTTTGTTTCTCCAGTTCGGAAGTTATATTTGTCATTTCAAGTCAACCAGTAATCACGGTTGGTTCACGCGAATTAAACTCTACAGGGTTTACGTTTTAGGGACGAGGTTTAGTCAAATATTCTGAGGTGGTGGTTTGTATTTTCATTTATGTGAGTATCGGATACAACTACGAGGTTTATTTGTGACCAAGTTAACGTTCTGTCGTCAATGTTTTGCGGTGGAGACTAAGTACATTTTTATACTTTCTTGATTTTGGCTTAATGAATAATATGCTGTGATTTTTATATTCATTAAGCAAACAAAAACATGAATAAGATTGGTAGTAGCAATTTCTTATAATATTTACAATTGGATGTTGTGTAATTCTGTAATCAAAATAAATATGAACTGGCGTTTAAACAAATATAAGATATGATGAACTTAAAAATAGTTGGAATATTCAATAGAAAGGTTCAAGGCGGAGTTTGAACCGATGTGCTAACCATCTATTCGCTGTCTAGGTGACTACTACTTAATTATAACAGTAAATTGTGAGAATAACAAAAAGCGAAAATGTTTAAGCGGTAAAAATAATAACCTCGTTAGACAGTTATGGTTCGGTTGAAAAAGCTGTTTATCCAACCACGTAGATAACAGAAGAATAAGATGCTAAATATAAGATTCATGGTAAATCTAGTTATTCCATTAATGTCCTTAGTGCCAAGTCAGCTCACACCCTGGTTGCAAGGTATCGTGAGGACCTAGGTTCGATTCGCTATCGGTGTTGTGGGTACATTCGTTGTTTCGTATTTCCATAATAAAAAGCTACGTAATTTGCCATCTGAGCAATATACGTGACGTATTAGAATATATTACTTATTAATGTAAATTGCGATTTAACCAAATATAATGCGATATATTTATGGGTAGTATAGTACATATGACAGGTAATATTCTTTTACATTGTCTTTAAATTAAGAAATTGCTAGCAATTTAGAAGTGGCAATTAGCGTTGGATTACAGAAGTTGTATTCAACGCACAACGGGTTATTTACGAAAGGGCGTTGAGTTTGGGAAGTGGGCGTTATGAAAACCACTCAAAACGAGTTTGAGGAAAATCTTTGCTGATTTTATCTCAATGAAATATGAGCCTTAGAAGTTTGGATGGCTACTCTGTTCGATGCTTAGTTCACACGATTTCCCCGAGTTCATAGTAAATTGCCCCATTATAGTTACATTTGTTTATATTGTGTAGGAAAATAGTGTTTTCTTTTTCCTTTTACCTTATGAAATATTATCTGGATTTTAACCTAATGCTATAATGGGGGCAAAGAAAATTATTTTCTCGGTTTTAGATTGGAGATATGTTTTATATAAATATTTACTTTATAAATTATTATTGCATTTGGGTGTACATAATAAGGCACTGATGACTGTTTAGTCATAGAAATTTTCTGAAAATAAACTTTTCATTATAATTGATCCACACCAGTCCCGGGCATCCATCATCTCAGGGTTCCTTAGACTGGTGCATTAGTAAAACTCTTTTCATTACAAATATTTATCGCTTCTTATCAAAACAAATTTCCATATTAATAGAAAGTTTAAAATATTTGTAAAAATATTTAACTTAGCTCTTTAGACTGCGTGAACATTGTTGCCAATACTGCCACTAGTAACGAAAGTAATTACTGCCTGAGAAATTTGTCAGTCCTGCGGAGTCTTGGTGGCTCAATGGTTAGAGCAGTAGCCGGAATTGCGTAAGGTTGGTTTCGAGTCCCATCTCGAAGAAGTGTCGGAGATTGGTGAATTTATTAAACATTTTTCATTAATATATTTTTGTTTAATTCATTATAATATAGAACACGGTTGGTTTATATTATGTTAGAACAGTGATCAGAAATTTTCTGTCTTTCATTTAATGCCCCATTACGCACACTCCAGTTTTAAACTGGTTATGACATTTGTATGATACCATATATACAGAACAAAATGTATATATTAAAACTAAAATTATGCGATACATTAATTATAAAAGATTAAACCTAATCACAATGATTACTGAATTTCAATAGTTATTTTTAGTGTCACTCTTTTAAATTTACGTCCTGTAAAATAAGTGCCACCTGTACTAAGATTATGAAGAGGAAAAATTTGTTATTTTTTGTTTGTTTACATGGAGTAGGCTCCAAAACTACTGGACCGATTTTAAAAATTCTTTCTCGTCCGGGAAGCTGCATTATACGCGGGTGATATGCTATAATTTAACCAGGCGTCGCGGGAAAACAGCTGGTATCAGATAAAAGATTAACCTTGGGTACGATTTGTTATTTATTATTAGGATTTTTTTCATTTAGAATATTATTTTGGAAGAGATACAAGGAGTCGTTTTTGTACTAAGAAACAAGAAAGAAGATAATGGAGAGAGATGTGTGGCACCTTCATCGGCAAGATCATATCTTTTAATTAAGGGAGAAAATAATGAAAACCTTCAAAATTTTAACTTCGGTTCGTACTTCGTAAGTTCTGAGAATTACTAAATTATATAACATTAGTTGATAATAACAAGTAATAAGAAATAACATTAGCGTTATGTAGTCTTCAATTAAGAGCTTGCCAACATTCTAGGACTTGCACTTCTTCGTGGATAGTTTTGTCGTCTATCCAAAAGTAGAGCACACTTTATATATTTTTAATGCAGTAGAATGGGATAGAGAATGACGAAATTTGCATACTAAAACGGCTCCAGATTTAACGAACGAGTTTTATAACCTGTTCAGAACAGATGTCAGAACAATGTTTACTCGTCCACAATACAGTTCAAGATTAAGGACTGATTTCGTTTATTATATTCGTTTTCGAGTCGTTAATGTTTTATGGGGTAATATAGAGCTATGTTGTTCTACTTACGGGTAATTTGAAGCTGCAGGTATACTTGGCGTCAGCTGCACGGGGCTTAACTTTAACGAACTTGTTCAACTGAGACGTGATTCTGTTGAGGCTGAATTCTTCACAAATCACATGTATAAATAACCGGGTAGTAAAAAGTTTAGCATTAGTATAAGCCGAAGGAAAAGGTAGGTATTAAGAATTTTTTAATTTAAAATACTCCTATTGAATACTTTGTAAAGTAAATATTTATCAGGGCCGTTTGCATTTATCTATTTTCGCGTATTTAAAATTAACTTTCGCGTATTTAAGTTGACAGGAGAAACGGTATTTTAACAAGAATGAGCTATCTAAAGCTTAATTTTGAACAAATAAATATTTTGCTGTTATTATTTGTTTTCAATTTAGATGATTACAGATTCTATATTTGAATTTAAGATAATACAACTGACTTTGTAATTATAGTAAGTAGATAACCGATGTATTCATGATGTTCATTAAAAAGATAAGTTTAGTAAATTTATTTAATGTAAAAATGTAATATGATACGATGTTATGCATCGATTCCTTAATATTTGTATTATCATCAAGCAGAATAATTAACCAATTACATAAAAGAAGTTTTCTATTTGACTTGTAAACTTGGTGAAAAAGTTTTGTAAGTAAGTAATTAAAGATTTGAAAAAAAGAATAAATAAAAAATATCAAATATTATAATCACAACTCATGTTTATCGAAAGTTTAAATATTTGTAAAATATTTCTTTTGGCTGTTTTTGTAGATCGCCTGAGTATTGGTGAGAATACGCTCGGTGGTAGTGAAAAGTAAAGAATATGCTTGAAAAATTCGTCAGTCCGGTTAGGTCGTCGTTGCTCAGTTTATAGAGCAGTCGCCCGGATTGCGAAAGGTCATGGGTTCGTGTCCCATTTCATACTGCCAGGGACAAAGTGGATTTTAAAGCATTTTTCTTTATAATAATTGTAAAGTACTTACATTAGTCCTAATTTAATAATAAGAAGGTAATTGTTTTATATATAAAACAGATAATTTTACGAGTAGTATGAGATGATTTTTTAATGTAATAGGTGTATATTCTGATAATTATTCGAATTTAAATATGAATTTGGGTTATTATTAAGCTAAACTTTTAAAATTAATTTCACTATTCATAGTTATTATACTGGTTAATTGTGACAATAGTGTGCAACGCTCCTCTAAATGCATTACTTATCTATGAGATAGTTCTGTCACTAACAAAGCGGTTTGTAAGAAGGCTAAGCCGACATGCAAAGTTTGGACACAAAGTTTGGGCACAAAGCTTCATGAATAAGAGGATTGATGTTGAGTTTGCCCATGTAAACTAGTCAAGCTAGTTTCTATACTTTTCGATACCCATTGCCGGCGATATCGTCATATGTTACACATACCAACATCATCTGAAATTTATTATGTATGATACTACATTTTATTACTTATTATGTAATATTTGTTTTGTTTTTATAATTTTCATTTTTTCGCAAGATTATATTACCATAAACTTCATTTTTAACAACGAAGCAAGTGATTATTATGTGTCTAATACAATAAGTACAACCTGTAACATTTTAGTTGACAGGTAGAGAGAAAGAAATGAAGTGTGCTATGGATATATTTCTGTTATATAGTCAAACTGTGTTATAAGGTGGTTAAACTTAAAAAATTAAACATTAATGAACACACCTTAAACACACAAGAATTGGATTTTCCAGTGTGTATGTCATAAAAGATTTAGCGACTTACACCGCAGGTGATTGCAGAATCGCCTAAGTTGGCTCACTACCAAATATATTCATAGGGTAAATACCAATCAAAATTTTTAATGTATATAGAATATATATAATACTACAGTAAATATAATATATGCATAAGTTAATTTTAGGACGTTAAAATATATCTTAACATTATTACAACTTTAATTTACAATGCAAAGACATTAAGTTTTATATGGTGTTTTAACATTTCAGTGTCTACTAGTGCGTAACGGTCTTGGTATAAAAATGTAAAATGTTTACGCCCTTAGGGCCCATAAAGGAAGGGTTCTTTCATAAATATGTATCTCTGAGGGTATTGCTTTAGTTATACGCACGCAGCGTCGGATAGCCCTTGATCCTGAACCCAATATAAAATGGGATATCTGAATGTGCGAGTTGATAACTTTTTTTAACAATAAAATCTTTTATTACGCTCAATCGTTCAACTTATGCCGTGAAAAGAGTATCTGAACCTTTACGTAAGCACGATCTTGTCTGTAATAGTCGAAAGTTAAGCGACGAACTACTATATATTTTATATAAAAGTGCTTCTATATTTTTATCACTGCTGGGCATAGGCTTCCCACATGGGTTTCCACGACGATCGGCGCTGCCCGCATCCAGCGGCTTCCCGTATACCTTATCGTTATTAGATTGTCGGTCTCCCTGGTTGGGGGACTACTCTCTGAGCGTTGTCCGGTACGTGGTCGCCATTCAAGCAATTTTCTGCCCCAACGGCCATCAATTCTTTTCGCTATGTGTCCATTGTACTACCACTTCAGGTGAGCAATCTTTCGAAAAATGTAGTAGTATATGATAGTTTTACTACGGATATCCTCGTTTTTTATGCAATCACGTAGGGAAAAACCAAGCATTTCTCTCACCATTGCCCGCTGGGTGACCTTGAGCCTTCTTAATAATCGACCACGTTTCGCTTCCGTTTTTTGTTAGTTTGTTTTCTTTATCACAAAGTTTCTATGGAAACATAACAGACTGAGCTTCAGTGGAGCATCTAATGGATTTGTTTGTAGTATATTCGTTTTTTAAATATTTCTTAGACATTTAGAATTTTGCGAAGCATAATAAATCACGAGAAATTTTACTGTCGAAAATCAAAAGCCGCGTCAAATTTTCAATTTTCATGGTTATACAAATATGTTAAATATGAAAATGTGTACTCAAATATTACATAATATTATAGACCTGACTCAATATAGAAAAACTAATTTTCTATATTAATCTATAAATTCATCGTCATCAGCCCTTGTACGTCCCCACTGCATGGGCTCAGGCCTTCCTTATGGATGGTTAAGGAGGATGGGCCATGACCCTCCACACTGGCCTAATGCGGATTGGAGGTATTAACGGCTGCAACTGCAGCCAGGACCAACGGCTTGACGTGCCTTCCGAAGCACGGAGTTTGATCACCCATTCCGTGACCGAACCCTTACAAAAGTTGCTTACCGACAACGATCGCGGGCCACGGCGCTTATCCACTACGCCATCGAGCTACTCTACATATCTCTATACATTATAAAAATAAAATTAGAGATGGCAACAACAGTAAATGTAAAAGTAATCGGTCACGATAATTTATAAATGTAAAAGTAGGTGTAAATGGATTTATTTTAGTTTTTTCTACTTTTTTGCGGTATGGAAAAAAATCTTTATGCAGAATATAATTTATCATAAAGAAATGCAAAAAACACAGTACCTACTTTACCCATCTTAACGACAGAATTATAAAAAAAGATCCTAGTTCTTGCATCGGAGATTTCAGAATGACGTTCAACTTGCAAAATAGTGGCTAACGAAGCCTGCCAGTCACCACACTTTTCTGCATACATAATACCAACTGTTCATTTTTCCCTCACTTTTGCAACGGATTTCGAAATAAAAATACTCTTTTATATGCAATTCAATTTGTCACGAAAGCTTCATTGAAAAGCAGTTTTGGTGGAAATTGCTTTTCGAACTTCACTGTAGGTTCGCAAAATTCAGTAAACCCCTTATATATTAGCAGTGTGGAATACCCCTTATATAAATATTAGCAGTATGTGAGACATCGACTCCGTTTTAATTGCTAATTTTCAAACTGATAATTATTTTTGTACACAACTTTTCAATATAAAAATGATCATCATCTTAATAAAAATAGTTTTAAACTTATTTTACGTGACTTCACCCGCTTAAATTAAGCTTCCCGTAAGTTAAAGAATTCAAAAAATCTGTCATATCAGAGCCTATTCAATGCAACAAACGAATAATCAAATCTTTCCTCTTTAAATATTGGTATGGACAAAATAATAGGGCCATAAGTTAAGCTCTACCAGCGTCCTTTCAAAAATAAACAGACCGTGTAACAGTCAGATGAAACCAACAAAAGGTAAACAAAAACAAAATGAAAGTAGAAAATTAAATAAAAATTTAGACCTTTGAAAAAAGTGGTTTAGATTACAACTCATTTTAGCATCACCTAAAGTGAGAAATATAATGCCGGAGGGGAAATTCAATCCACGTTACTTTCCGGGAAGCCGATTATATTTAATTTTTTATGAAACTAGTGGTCTGTGTCAGAGATATCATACAAGTAAAGTAAATACAGTCGAGATATTATCGTAATCCAGAATTTGCTGTGTAATTCTGGCAGAGCAGAGTGCATATGTGATAAAGAGATGAGAAAAGCTAACGTCAGTGTAAGAGTTTATAGAAACGTTGGTTCGGATATTTGAAAAAAATAAACTTTTACATTCAAATGGATAGAGTGTTGTCTTATGAAAGATATGAAAACGACGACGAGCATGTATAAAATGAATTTTGAATGATAGACGTGTAGGTCTTTTTAGTTTAAACCGAGAGTAATTCTTTGAATGATATTTGTAACAGAAGACAGGAAATGTACGGTAAAGACCGCTATCAACAGAAAAACTATAGATGATAAAATTACTATATAAGGTCAAATTTCTCCCAATGATTTTAAACTTTAATTTGTTAAGTGTTAAATTCCAAATTGATTACTGAGGCTTTTTGTACACAAAATAATATGCTGTAAATAGAGCAGCATACATAGTATAAAGTATCTACTAGCAAAACACCGAAGGGTAGGTATTTTTTTTTTAATTTCACCCCACTTAAATCGCATCTCACGTAGTTAAAGCTTTCGAAGTGAGAACTCAGCTCCGTTCCCTGGGGCGATGGGGGTCCCTTCTGCTCACGGTCCCTCGGCTTTATTTCACGCATTACGTACGGCGCGGACCTTTGTCAGTGGAAGCAACAATGAAGCCTCGCCTTGTGATTTATTATTACCCACTCTGGAGAGATAGACGTAAACAATTACGTTGGATTAACATAAAGGATTTGTTGCGATATCACGTCGGGTCTGCTACCACGTAAGTGAACAACATTGTCCTGTGCCGTTGTCAAAGCTTTGTCTATTCCCTATTCCCTATCATTCGAAATAACATCGTGTTGGAATACTGATTTCAGAATAGCTTGGACTTTGTAAATCCTGGAAAAAGTATAGGTAGGTAATGCTTGTTAGTTAATTATGTTGCTTTAGAACGTGAAATAATATATCAATCGTAATCGATTGTAAAATCTATAATATTGTAGTCGTAGAGTAGCTGTAATAAAAATATCTAGAGAGCCTTGTTATTATTCGACGTGGTAAAGTATGACAAGGCAATAATGTGGTTAGTGTGTAATTTGGTCTACCTAATTATTATTGTGTCATAATTATTATAATCTTTAACTTACTCTCTCTATATCTTTATCTTTTAAAAAAGATGTGAAAAATAGGGCCGCCATTTTTACTTAAAGAGTTTGTATGTCTTGGATATGTAATAATAACGTATATTATTTATTTTATGGCTTAACCATTGTGCTCATAGTATTTAATTAGTGAAGTAAACATTAACTATAACACACATAAATAATCACTGTAGGTTTAATTCATCAAACTTGTAAGAGCGCAGGTGTTCCGAACCTTTTCTAATTACGTGGATGCGAAAAGAAAAGAAAAATAATGTTAAGAGACATAATAAATGTAAAGAAGATCTTTTTTATATTATTTATTACACTAAATTGCCGCACTTCGTAATAACAAAAATAATCTCATTATTTCGTACGGACCTATGTTGGGATTATTTTTGAATTTGTTTTTTTACTTAATAACTGTAAACTACTTTTTTATTAGGATTATTTATTGTTACTAATGATACTTATGTGATTCTGATTAGAAATTTTGATAAAGAAAATGCTCTAAATTGAAGAACTATGCAAATAAAATTAAATTGAATTCAGATGTAGGTATTAATTTTGTAAGGTGTTGTCTAACAAATACAAAAACCTAAATAGATTTACTTAATTACGCCAATTAGCGCTACGACTAAACTTATTTATGCGGGCGGTGATAATACTACAAACTACTTAAAACTTTGTTAGAGCTCCTTAATCCACAACCCTCGAGATATTCGTAGTGTCCATTAATTGTATGTTCTTGTACTGTTCTCTAGCTTTTGCCTGGGAATTCAAATGCGTTTTTATGTCTTAACCTTATGATTCCATCTAAATGAATATCTAATAGAGATAGATACAATAGATACAACTTTTCTTAAGGCAATGATTTTGAAAACGTATAATAGATAGATACAATTAAGAAAGAAAACGATTCCACGGGGCCAATTCTACTAAATAAATTTTGTTTAAGTCGAATCGAAAACAGATTGAAAACGGATCTTGAAATATAGAATAGTTCTAGAACTGGAATTGTATCGTATGTCATTAAAAACTGTAGTTTCGTTCGCTTTCGATCAGTTTTCGATACAAAACCATTTTTGTTTGTTGACCTGTTCAACATTGGTCTGGGATCGATTTGGTGAAAAACACAAACAGCAACACATACTTCTATCATATCTGTTCGTTCATAATTCCTTAGATAAAACTAATTTTCAAACAATCAAAATGTAGGACTTAGGTTACATAGGTAACAATGAAATTAACGTAACAAAATAGCAAACAAATGTAACAACAAAAAAATTATTACTTTTAACTCGACAGATATCGAAACCAAATTAGAATACAATTGTATTGTTGTAATACGAGAACATTTATTATAATACTAATTCATTCATCCTAATAAATTATAACAATAAATGTATTACAACCATACAAAAATAAACAATAATCTAATCTACTATATTTTATGGACATTACAGATATCTATATTTGTATTACTTTATTTTCAATAAAAGACGTACAATATTACTCACACAGATTAAAGTATCTTGAATTTAGAATATAAAAATTATAGAGAATCAATAAAAAATATGAAATTTTCTTGTAATTTCGAAACTACTCATTTCGAACTTCAAAAGAACTAACAAGACCGCAATTTCCAACATCACGTCTTTAGTATCTCGATACTCAGGTTGTTGCTTTTTTTTTCAAAATAAAATTACAGAAGCGTCACGGGGCTCGCTTTGAAACAGTATTTGATATATTATTCGCTATATTAAACCGATCATAAATTTTATTTCAGAAAATATGTATGTTATAAGGTTCTTTATTTTATAACGATACATTTCCCTTATTTCTATAATTGTAACTCAAACGAATAATAAATAATGTTGATTGAATCTCTCTTGCCAAGTTATTTCATATAACATGAATGACGATCGTTCATTACTGGAATAGTCGGAAGCAGGCGAGGAGACCATTATAAGCGGAAAGGGAAGAATGACTCCATTAATTTTCACATCGAAGTGTAATCACCCTACTTCGCCACTAACGTTTTTGGGACTTTACACCTTATGTCATATGAATAAGTTACTTGGAGTATCTCTATAGTATTATACGACAACGGTTAAGCATCGTAAAAGAGTTTTAGTTATTTATCCAACTCTAACATCAAAGCGATTTCAATAAACCTACGTTGGTATTATACATATTTGAGCAAACAATTCTATGTGTTAGTACCAATAAATAGACTTCAATGTAGCGATAGAAGTAGTTGTGTGAATGATGAATTTTTGGACAAAACGTTCCCGCCTAGTAGGTAACTAAAAGGAATTCATTATTAATTAGTTATCGATGTAACCAATTGCTCACTCTAGAGTATCTGCTTAAATTTTCATAAATTATTTCACTCTAAACTTTGCTGGAGGAATTTGTGTTGGGATGGTACTCATTGTTGATTTAATTACTTGTTTCCAAGCACATAGCTTAAGCCTTTGCGATACCGGTATCTGAAGTAAGATACGCCACCCACATCTCAAAATAATATCGAAGTTTGTGACTTTTAATTATTGAGTAGAACTAGATTACGTACGTTGCCTATGTCACATCACAATTTAGTAAGTTTTCAATTTATCTAACTTAGGCAGCAAACTTTGAAAGGAACTTGTGATGATAGATAGTTAGCTGCAGACTACGAACTTCATAACCTTGTTATCTATTCAGTCTTGTTTTATTCTACCATCTTACTGGTAACGCGAGTTACTCGAAAGTCTGAATTGCTAATAATGAAATATCATGAAAATAAACTTTATCCAAATAAGCTTGCTGCAAACACTTTTAATACGTATAATTTTTTTCCCACCCATTCGTTCAGGAATTTTTTTTTTTTTGCTTCAAATCAGCGAAAGAAATTTACCAGCATCGGTTTATCAGAAGTATTTAGTAATGACATTTATGTCAATCATGTTATGATCAAAAAAGTATGTATTAAAATATTTACAAGTGAGTCAATTACATTTTGGGTTTTTTTTAACATAGCAATAATTTTAGCCAGAAATGATTCTCTCGTTGTTGGAGTGTGCAAGCAAACATATTATCTTCATTTTACATTAATATTGTGCAGATCTGGATGTTGTTATATTTAAATTTAACGAGAAAATAAGCACATTAATCATCTTTTGTTTACTATATATATGAATGATATTTGTGTGAAATACCATATAGTATGCTAATGTTAAACATCATTCATTACTATACAATACAAGCAGAGAGCGATATGCCAGTCATTATTATAGCTGAAGTTTAATTTAAAAAACCGGAACTCGTTATTATCTATGTTAAATTGTTTTGTTTAATATAATGTTGCAGTTTTTATTTAAGTTAAGTAGGGAAAATGCGTTACGCGCTATTCCTGCTGCATAACGGGACGGCGACGGAAATCAGTAAGTTGTCGAGCAAGTAAAAGGGCGGCTCAAATAATCCTTGAAATTTACTTGGTTACTAGTAAAAAAGGTACTCAGGAACCCAGGCGTAATTACCAGGCCAACCAGAGAGATTCCAACCACAGGAGTGGTCGACAGCATGAAGTACTCACCCCAGTCGGGTGAAGTGGTGCAGTGAACTAGCCATTTTTGAATAATTGTCCGCTTTTAAGGTAAGTGTTATATACCTACTTGTATTAAACTCTAATTTTGAAAAAAAAAATTTTTTTCAATCATATGAATATGTCGTTATAAAACAAAACTGCGCTCCGGTACATAACACTGGCACTAGTTATCATTCCGCTGACATTAACAACTGTGTAGAAAGCACGTTGGTGTTGTTTAGCAGGTGTATTATCACTGAATTTACGTAAAAATATAGCTGATCTGTGACCATTTGTTATCAAATGGTTTGAATGACTGTCCTGAACTTATGTCGCTGTTGAGGACGAATGTTTCCTTTAGATTTTTACGAAATATTAATCCATTAAGTATTCAATCTCAAAAACCTATTACAGACATAATTAACGAGCAAGTAATAGCATTTGAACATGGTTCTGTACAGATGCAGAACCGTGTTCAAATGCTATTACTTGCTCGTTCTAGTTGTGTCCAAGATGTCAAAAACTTTGAGACTGGAAGTAAGAGAATTACTGTTTGATAAGAAACGTATTGGGCATTTTCTTGTGTCTGTATGTATAGGTGTTATTTGCGACATCTCTTAAAGTGCGATGGCATTGTGTGAGATTAAGTACAGAGTGAACTCAGAATGGTTATTTAATTTTAAGGTTAATCTGTGTGAATCTGACACTGGTTAACCGTTGATATACCATGAAAAATAAAAAAAATAATTCGATATCAATTATTTTTTTATAATTAAAACCTCAAGTTCAAAACTTAAAAAAATATCTATATATTTGGAAGTCTTTTTATAATTCACAGAAAAAATGGAGAACATCATAAATAACAAAATACATTACCTTCTCTTCGTTTTCAAGTCAGTTAAAAAGTGTCTAAGTAATTGAAGCAATACTTAATAGTACCTATACTATTCAACTTACTCTGCGCATATTTATTCGGCTCAACTGCACAAGATTATCATTTATAAATAGGTACATAATATACAAATGGTTCAAAAACTAACCTAATTTGGTGATTGTGAATATGTACATATATTACTCAATTGGAAGAAAATGTTGTTAAATGTTGTTGTTAGAATCAACTAGCCTGCTAACGATTCATATTGCATACCTTCTTACGTACGATTCTTAGTAATTCTCTACTAACCCAAAGTTGGCTTTGCTTTAGATTCCGACAAACTACAGTCCAAAGATTAGTTTCAATTACATAGCGTGATAATAGCAACATAAATCCACCTCTAGTTGCCATGTTCTCAAAGTAAACATAGACGGTCTAGTTATAATAGTTCGATAGTTTAATTTACGTTTATAGAATAAATCTATATAATATTAATTTAATTAACAGCTGCTCATATAATCATACATAAGTATGATCCAATCTATCTCAGATAATAGGTACCTATGAAATTGCCGTTCTGCCGTACTGGCTATTTCAAATCAAAATATTTTTTTGGCTGATGATTCTAATATCAAAATAATTTTATTTAAATAAACATGGAATTCTTTTTTCTAAAATCGTCATATGTTAATTAATAGTTAGTGTTTTGTTTTCAACGCATTCGAACATTTTTCGTCGTCATGGATAAGTTAAAAATTCGAGTAATTATGAAGTATGAGTACCGTCGTGGCAGCAAAGCGGCACAAGCGGCGCACGCAACATCAACGACATTTACGGAGCGAACACTACAAACGAACGCACCCCGTTATTCGTTTGCCGCTTCATCTGGAAATTTTGACCTGAAAAATGAACCCCGTGGTCGTCCGAAAACCTTGGTCGACAATGACGAATTAAAGGCGATTGTGGAAGCTGATGAAACTCAATCTACGGCTGAATTAGCAGCAGCTTTCGACGTTAGCATCAAAACAATATTGGTCAATTTGCGTCAAATTGGAAAGGTAAAAAAGCTTGACAAATGGGTACCCCACGAACTCAATGTTCGCCAGCGAGACGTGCCTTACACTGTTTATAAGGCATAAAAATGACGGAATTCTGAACCGCATTGTTACTTGTGATGAGAAATGGATCCTAAGCGACAATCATAAGCGCTCAGTAAATTGGTTGGACCCTGGTTCAGCACCTTAAACGAAAAATTACCCCTAGAAAAGTGTTTGGTGGTCTAGCGCGTATGTAATTCATCACAGCTTCTTACCAAACGGGAGGGGCATTACTGCAGATGTGTACAATGATGGAGAAACTCGCTCGTCTCCAACCAGCTTTGGTCAATCGTTCGGCTCTTCTGCTCATGCAACGACAACGCACGACCTCATACTGCACAGCAGACGGTCTCCAAGCTACAAGAGCTGGGGTTGGAAGTTCTCCGTCATCCGCCGTACTCACCAGACCTTGCGCCTACAGACTTCTACTTTTTCCAGAATTTGGATAACTTCTTGGCGGGAAAAAAATTCAATACCCGAGAGGCAGTACAAAATGCCTTTGAAGAATTTGTTGCCTCCCGTCCAGCTGATTTCTTCAAGAAGGGCATCAATAAGCTACCAATGCGTTGGCAAAGATGCATTGATTGTATGGGTGATTACTTTGATTAATAGAAATAAAAAATATAGAAAAAGATACGCTTCATTTATTTCATGAAAAACGGCAATTTCATAGGTAAAGACCTAATCTTTGGGCTAAATAATTTTGTCTGAACTCGGTGTAAGCATAATTGTTTTTTTTTTTTAATTATACATATATTAATTAGCTTAATTTATAGTAAAAATTGTTTTTGCCAAAAAATGTGTTTGTATCTTCTTTGAAAAGTTTATTGGGAATTTTCCTCAATTAAAATCCTAAATATACAAAAAGAAATTGAATTTTTCAATGAATTATGCAAAACAGATTAAAACAAATGAGAAAGATAATAATTTACAGACTAAGCATTCGTAAGGTAATATGCACACATGTGACTTTCACACTACATTAAATTTCATATCTATCGCCTTCTTTTTGTCATGAATGCACATACTGTAATAAAGCAGGACATATTTTATTTACATTTCAGGGTAATAAAATACTATAAATGAAATCTTTAATTAAAAAAGTCCCCAATAAATCAATTCTAGTTAAAAAAAATAAATAAAGTCAAATGACATAAATTAGCAAATTTAAAAAAAAACTAATTATATTTTAACAACAATATTAAATTAATTAAAAATCAATCAAAATGTTTTACACAAATAATATAAAATTTATAAAATTTGCTTATTTTATTTATATTTTTGATAACATTATCTGACTATTCATTATAATTATTAAACTTACCATTTTATTTTATTTTATTTTTATTTTTTTTGATGATGTAGTAGTAATATGATTATAAAATTACATTATATTTTAACAACAATATTAAATTAAATACAAATCAATCAATCAATTTCATACAAATAATAATATTGCAAAATAATATGAAATTTATAAACTCGTCTTAATTAAATTATATGTATATTATATTATTAATGAAATTATATGACTGTTATTAATAATTTACTAACTTATCATTTTATATTTTTGTATTTAATGTTGTAGAATTATGATTATTACTAAATTGTCAGACCATTTATTTTATTTTTGATATTAAGTCCTCCTCTCTCTAAAGTATTGTTGTGCCCGACAGGGTCCATAGTTTGATTCTGATATTAATATTTTATAACGTCTATGTAACACTATGGTTTGCAATAAACATTTGTGTATTGAGTATTGTGAAAAACTTTAAAGAAAAAATAATCCCTGATATTAATTAAAAATTCTAGAAGTGAAATTTCCACCAATTAATGAAAGCTTTAAATAAATATGCAATTTTTTTGCGGCAAATATCAATACAATGTAGTCATTAGTTGGGCGTAAAATACCGTACGTGTATACGTACAATAAAATATTGAAGGCAGTTCTGTGCCAAGTTTAGTTTAACGAGTCTTAGCCAGTAATCACTTGAAATGCAATTATTGGAAGTACATAACTGCTGATGTTATGGATAAGAGATGTTTCTATTTTAGTCTTCTGTTACGTCGAAACAGAGAGTTCGATTTGAGTGTTTGGCAAACAAATCGAGTACTATTTATTGCAGTAAGTACTGCATATTGATACTTTCAAATATTAGGTAATTCCGAAATTGGCGCATGGAGAAGCGAAAATTTTTACCTTGTTTGCTAACTAATGTAAAACGTTCGTAAATATTGTTATCAAAGTTGTTGCGGCAACATTATTGCTCACTGATTAGTACAGTGGCACAACTCAAAAACCATTATTTCGAGAAAACGCCACAACATTGTGGTGGCATCCCATAGATAAATTAAAGAAAAAATAAAAAACTTAACAGTAATAATATAATACAAACGATTTAACTATTTTGCTAAAAAAATTGATTTTCATAATTATAAATATATTTAATTTTCATAACTTCGGAGAGCGTTTCTCGAAATTATGGTTTTTGAGTTGTGCCACTGTACTATTCAGTGAGCGTTATATACATCTCAACAAATTTGACATATTGAACTGTGTATTTATACAAGTTAATATTTAGATGTTGATAGCTATTATATAATAATTATGAATTAATCAACATTAACCCAGTTGCTGTCGACACTAACGTTATTAACCATCATTTAATTGCTAACGATTAAAGAGTCGACAAACGCTTGAAACATCGATTATTTTGTAACAGACAACCATTACATATAAATATTGATTTTAATAAAAACTAATTAATATATATTATATGAATTAGATTTTATTAAAATCAATATTAACTTATCTCTACTCTACTTTTCAACAAAACTTTTCACTTAATATTAACGACAAGCTATGCCCGCGACTTTGTCCTCGTGGAAAGTAGCCTAAGTTGCTCCTTATTACATAACTTTTACTGGCAAATAGCGCCAGTGAAAGACTCGTCAAAATAGGTCCAGTCGTTTCAGATGTTAGCCCGAACAAACAAAGACTTTTCGCATAAAATAAAATAAAATATATAGGTAGTATGCATAAACTTGTAATAAAATCTTTCTGGCTATATCATTTGTATCTGGCTGGTTTTGGTATCATTTAAAAGTAAAATGTTTAAAGAAGATAACTCCGAATTCAAATTAGGACAATGTGTGAATTTCATTTGTTTTTCTTACTGTCAAAATGAGTGAATATGGGTATGTTCCGATATACACTGCGAGCACTGCGCAGTGGTCTTACTGCTGAAAAATCCGTTCCGTTATGGACTGCCAGTACACTGCTACAGTACCCTAGGGAAATTTATGACGTCATAAATTGCCGCCATATTTGTACTGTAAGCACTGGAGATTTCGAGGTAAGGTGCTCGCAGTGCTTTTGATCACGTGATCAGTCGAAACAGAATCAGAAAATGATAAGTTTCTAAATAAACAAAAAAAATACTTACGTTTATTATAAGATGGATAAATAATTTTTTTTATACAATTTTTCAATTTTATAATATTTTCTTTTGAAAAGAGGGAATCTTTATATTTATATTATTATACCTTGCTATTTATATACCTTGCATTAACAAATTTGAAAATGGCGCCAAAAAATAGGATTAACAGTATACTGGACTGCGTTCCTTTTTAAATAGTCACCTAGCTAATATAACTAGCTATAAAGGAACGGGCTTCCAGTATACTAAATTGACGTCATACTGTTCAGTGGTCGCAGTGTATATCGGAACATACCCTATAATGAAGAAATTCGATACATTTTAAACTTTTATTACAAAAAAGGTAAAAATGCAACGCAAACCGCGAAAAAACGTGACATTGACATTTAAGGACCTCGTGCAGTTTCTGTAAGAGTTGCACAAATTTGGTTTAAGCGTTTTCAGTCCGGAAATTTTGATGACAAAGATTACTGTCACGGATAAAATGGATACCGTTTTTGAAAAAGTGGATCAAGATCGGCATATCAGTAGTTATTAAGTAGCTGAAGAACTGGGGGTTAGCCACAAAACAGTTTTGGTGCATTTGAAAAAAGCTGGGTACACAATAAAGTTGGGTATTTGGGTACCTCACTGAAAGAAACCTAATGAACCGTGTATTCGTTTGCTGTGTGTATGGTGGGATTGTTTGGGCATTTTTCATTTAATTATTTCATTTAACCATTACGCAGGACCATTGATTCTGAATTGTTTTGCGTATGACTGATAAGATTAAAGCAAAAAATTGAGAGAAAGCGGCCAGAATTAATCAATAGCAGGGGTGTGGCTTTTCATCACGATAACGACAGACCTTTTGCTACTCCGCAAAAATTAAGAAAGTTGAGCTGGCAGGTTTTTATGCATCCGCCGTATAGTCCTAACCTTGTACCTTCAAATTTCCACCAGTTTCTGTCTCTTCAGAATTGTTTAGGCAGTGTCAGGCGAACATCACGCGAGGGTTGCCAAAACCACTTGTGCCAAGCCTCAAAATTTCTATAGCAATGGGATCACGTCCCTACCTACAAGATGGCAAAAAGTTATCGAACAAAATGGTACCTACATACTTTTGTTAATTGTAAATAAACTTTATTTAAAAAACAATGAATTTTCATATAAAAAGCGAAGAAACTTAACCCTAACCTATTATGTACCGTGTATACATAGATATTTATTTATTAAAAAAGGTTATTTCAATATTAAAAACAGATACTCCAATTTTATTTATATGTATAGGTTCTCTTGCCATTTTTCGCGATGAAATAGTATAAGTGCAAATATGTCAAATAATCCGATATTTCGTTCAATAATACAAATCTATCGGATAACCAATAACCATTCCCCAATTGCAGCTCACGTGCCTGCATTAGTTATCGTTATCTAGAGACAACCACAGCTTGAATTATTGTATGAGGCGGTAATGCGTATCGGTCCTGATTGAGATTACAGAGTCCATTGTTAGAATTGGCATATATAAATTGATTGAAATTATAATTTTAAAGATAAAGATAGGTCTATCAATGTACTCAAAGTCAGTGATGTAGTCTCGACATCAAAATTTGCATACCCTTTATTTTGGGAACAAGTGGAGATATCTATATATATTCGCGTGCCTCCTCGGGCTCGCATGCCTCCTCGGGCTCACATTACACCAATTTTAAATTCGGCAAATATGCTTCGTATGGAGTCACGTAGGCAACTGCATCTGGCGTGTCTGTTGTTTAACGTCTTAAAGCATCAATAGCCGGAATATCTTTATGAGAAGCTTAAATTTTTCAAATCATCCAGTAAGTACACCATAAGAGCCATAAGACCAGAACTGGTTTGTTACCGTCACCGCACTGCAGCATTTAGGGGTAGCTTCAGGTTCCAAGCCACAAAGTGTTGCAATGATTTGCCGCCCCCTTTGAGGAGTTCTACTACATTTCACGCTTTTAAACTCAGACTTAAATCCCATTTACTGGATCTACAAAAGTCGCGTATACTTCACGGATGTTTGTAATTAATTTTCCCGTGCTACCTTTTTGACACTTAATATTTCTATCTTGACATTCTTATCAATATTTATCTGACTTCTAACACTATACTATCATTTATCATGAATTATACTTGACATGCCTTTTTTATTTAATTTTTATTATTATTTTTTTAATTCTCGATTTTTTTATGTACCATTTTTATTTCTATTTATATTATTTTTTGCCATTATATCTTCCCGATACTACTATTCATCAATTATATTAAAAAATATTTTGTCCCCGCTCATCTCATTCAGGGTGATGGCTGAAAATCGGTGCTTCATCCGCATTAGATGATTTTAGTGCACCGAGCCTAGACCCTTTTCTCAACTGCTGCACACAGATATATTTATATTTCTTGTTCCTCTTTATCTTTTTTGTGTGATGTAATTGTGTGTTGCTGAGAAAATAAACTTTTTTATCTATCTATCTTATCTATATCGAGCTGAAATTGAAAGGAAAATTTTGATGTGTAAATTTCAAAACGTGTTATTTATTTTTCATCAAAAGTTGCATTGTCAACACTGTATGCCCTATGCCGATCGAGCTCAATTTTGGCATAGTATGAGTTATCATGACAAAGAGGTCCACTATAAAAGAGTTTTAAAAAGCTCATCTCCTAAGAGGGTTAAGTTAAATAGTGGTTTAAAATAATGTAATCGACGCGGGTGAAGCCACGAGCGGAAATTAAGTGTAAGATAATAATATAAAATAAGTGCTAATATAATTTATAATGTGAACGGGCAACTGGATTTTTTATGAATAAAACATACATATAAAGGTCACATAGTCAAATTAAAACTAAACAAAAACATTCTTTTTCAAGTATTGAGCTATGTTAAACTTGTTAATTAAATTATAATTTTAGCAATCTTGTACTGCGGCTCTTTTTTGAATAACCCTGTGATTTATAACTTCTAGATGCAACCACAATTTCACACTGCTCCGGATTCACAAATGCCCTTATTATTGTACCTTAGAACAAGACTAGCCAAACAAGTATTTCTTATTAACTCAATACAATATCTGTTTCCGGATAAGTGACATTATTTTATTTCTAAAAATTGTTCTGTTCTGTGAATAAATTAATTTGTTTAGTTAAAAACCATATTTTATAATTGAATTTCATACAATATTACAAGCCTATTCTAGTTCATAATAATACATATTTAAAGATAATGTTTTACATTAAATTTTAATCCGTAACAAATATATATAAGGGAAACATTTCTTTTTCGAAAATATAAATAACAAAACCTGAATCCAGTCGTAGTCTAGTTAAAATACGAATATGGCAGAAATATCGTATCTGGAAAACACCCCTCGAGAATACAGCCACTCCGCCTTGGAATATAAAGTATTATGGAAAGAAAACCTCGAAAAATTTAATATTATATCCTAATATCATGCTAATGAAGGCTAAAGTAAACCGACATTAGGAGAATTATTTTGGTCAGGATAAGGAAGTCGAAAATAATGAATCTCGTTAAAATTCACTTTCTCTTTCTCGTTCTTGGACGATAAGTTTTAAAAGGATTCTCAAAATGCAAAGTAAATTGCAACTAAACGAGAATTTGGTGATAATATATAGTTGCTAAAAATAGGTGTGAGTACCTTGTTTCTCAGGATCTTTAACTTTTTACTATTTAAATCTTTAGGAGCTTTTCAAATACAGTAAATTACGTAGCTATTAAATATAAAATTATAAAATGTATTTAAATAGTATTATACTATCGTTTAAGTCATGATAAGTGATATGTTTAAATAGAATAGCCAATATATATATACAAAGACAACAAGACAACTAGCCATAAATGTCTTAAAGGCGAAATAATTTGGCGGTTGCTCTCAATCTCATCTATCGATAAATATCAAAATAAAATATTATTACATTAATAAGAAAAACATATTGTGGTATGAAGCAACACATGAAAATAGTGCAATCTAGATAATGAATTGAATAAAACAATCTTTTTTTATTATGAATATTCTGGATCGACATCAAAATAAGTAGGTCGTGAATCCATGAAGATTCTTCAAAGTGAATGATTTTCAGATAAGCACAATTCGGGTTAATTCATCGGGCGTAGTTTCTGACACGTTCGCTAACGATTTCTCGAGCCGAGGGGAGTTTGATTGGTTGTTATCTTAGGCCAGTTTCTCGTTAGAAGATAATCCTTAAGATATTAAAGAAGGCGCTTTTTAAAGATAAATGCTATTTTTAGATGGTTACTTATGTAAGTCTATTGTTTTTATATAAAAAATTGCATAGGAATTGTCTCTTTACGTGACACTTTTAATACACAGTACTCATTTGAATTTTTCCAGTGACCCACTCAAAAGCATATTTGGAAAACGTTTTTCCATAAATAAATTACATGTAATTAGGTTACGTAATCATCTGTCCAGCAGAGCAAGGAATGTGAAAACAAGTGAGATAGAAATATGTTTCAAGTTAAATCAAATATACCTTCGTGATGAACGCTGACATAGCGTTTATTTTGTAATATGGCGATTTTTTCTAATACACAATTAAATAAACTTTATAAAAAACTACACTAAGGTTAATTGTATTCTTTGAATATAGGCATAAAAGACAAGGCCGTATGAAGTTGATATTAATACCAATATATTTGATGTAACTCTTTTGTCTGCCTGTTTATTAATGACTAGCTTTTGCTCGCGACATTGTCCGCGTAGTATAGTTATCGTTATCCTATTTAATAGAAAGACATTCCTGATACCTCAGCGGTAGTTGATGATCAAAATATTGATTTATACGACAACTTATCAATGAAAACCCTTAAGTTACAAAATCGGTAGCAGATTTGTATAATATCATAATAACTGAATAATAATCTCGAATAAATCAGCAATTCTATGATTATAACAGGATTTTGCGGGGCTCTATTTGCATAATGGCGAGCATAATAATCAGCAGACAGTTTCGCCTGAAACGATGGAAATCTCACTCCATTGTGGTTTCACGAAATAGTTCATTTACTGGTGAAATATTTTTGAACCACATCGGGGGTCTATTCTTTCAAAAAAGAATAAATTCAACAACATAATAATATCTTCGATGCGGATGGTAAGCAACATCATTATGGATGATGACCAAAAATTCACTATCTCAACTTCTTCCGCGTTTCCGAAGGCATGTTGTTTGTCGTATACGACAAGCTCATGCTGATCTGCTCTGATTTGATCTTATAATTAAATATAAAGCTATTGATGTAATTGTCAAAAATCTAATATTTCATATTTATATTGGTCTTTCAGTTCTTGTTCGTTTTTGAAGTGTTTCAAATTGTGACATCTGAGCAACAATAACATAGTTAAATGATATGCATTCTTTTAATGGAAATATAATAATAAAAACGATCAACTCACTTGAAAATGTAAACGTTGGTCATTTATATCTAAATCAAAATTAGTGTTATTACCGCAATTTTGATTTTTATGGAATTTTTGACAGGAGGTAGATGAAATACCCTTATATGCCAATAACTAACTATATAAATAAAGTTTATAATGATCAATGAATTGTATGCAGCAGAAAAGTACACTTTAAATCATAAGTTATTAAGACATTACGACTTCCAGTATAATCTGACATTGAAAGCTTCATTGTGAAAGAATGAAAACTTTTTGGAATATTAATCTTTTGAATTGATAATAGAGAATATGAAGAACCCTAGAAGAATGAACCAATTATAAGTTATGGTGAAAATTGCTAATAAAGCACTACATAATCTTGATCCATTGCGACAATAGGTATAGGAAAAAAGCAGACGATTTTTGCTTAAATATATTAATAAACGGAGCATTACGCAGTAATTATAACTCACAATAAGTACAATGCTATAAATCAAAATTAGTTAAAGCAGCCAAATGGAGCCCCAAAATTTCCAAAACTTCAGAATTTAAATTAGGCCGCAATCCATTGGAGGTTTTAAATAATAAAATGGTGTGAATTATGTTTCCTTTTCATTATTTGAAATGAACATAACATGATGTGGATACGTGTGGATTTTGTTACTGAATGAAATAATTTATAGGTAAAATTACTACTATATACTAAGATAATGAATTAAAGGTGGCAAATACAAAAGATAATACAATGGAAAAGGATAAAAACATGGATGTCAAAATTATTAAGTAGGTTCGTAAACAATATAACTTTTCTAATATAATGTACTAATGTATAAAAACCCCAAATAATGGTTTTTAGATAACTAAGGTTTAGGATTAATTTCCTTATAACATTGTGTTTCCAAATGCACATTGTAAAGAAAAGAACGTGTCGATGTAGGATGGGTTTCGAGTGTCTCCCGTTCTGATTCCCATTTGCACGAACGTTTACACGTTAAGTGACTACTTTAAACTCTAATAAAATTCTAAATTAGAAATGTGTAACGGCAATGTCGCTTTAAACTAATGACATCTTTAACGGATGTTTGTATTTGTCTGTATGTCACAATAGCGGGCGATACAAACTTTAAAAAAGGTTGCATATATGCATATCCTTGAAGCAATGAGGGCATTCGAAAGAGAACAAACATTTTCGATCTTCTTTTGTTTTTTACATGACGCCTAAGTGAAAATAAAATTGTATCAATAAAATAGCTGTAAAAATACCATGATAATAAGAATCTTTTAAGTGTTGGATGGCCGAGGTACTCATTAGGTAAGTACTTTCGATATTAAATTGATTCCAATTTAATAAAAGATAACATTACTCATAGATGAGAATAAAGTACGCACAAAAAAATATAAAACGGACGGGTATATAGTTTTTTTTTTATATCTAAGTTTATTATATTCTTTTTATATTTTTTGGTATGTAATTTATTCTCATCTATGAGTTATATTTTATAAAAATTGAAACAAAAAATTTTGTTGTGTAAGCTGGTACTAAACCTACATATACTACTAATGGGTTTTATTAATATATATACATCTGTGTAATTACGGTTTCTGCAAAGGACAGTAATTGAAAAGAAATGTAACCCAATGAAATACAAACTAAATCTTGTTCAAGAGTTATTTTAGGACAGGCGATTTCTGTTATTATGGTATGATATGCTGTTTAACATTTTAACCATCAAGTTCAAGAATATACTTATCACTTTAAGTATAATACGATAGCACGTTTTCATCCTCCTTCTATTCTATACGTATACTTTGTTTAGGTACTGTTATATTTATTATTGTATTTTTATGTATATATATATATGCATATTTATGTATGAGCTTGTGTATGTATTTATATATGAAAACATGTATTTCTCGCCATGTAAGACACCATCTACTTAATTAACAGTCCAGTCTAACCTGCGGTTGCTTGGAACAAATTGCTTTTTAGCGATAAGGCCGCCGATTGTACCACTAAATTGTATCGATTATCCGTTTATTTAATTATGGTGTACAATAAAAGTATTTATTAATTCATTAAGTTTAGGTTCCCAGCTGTGGGCAATGATATATGATACGCAACCAGTATATTTTCTATGAAACTAGAGCATTCAGGTGCTTAGGTACTGGTAACAGAACGTTTTCAGTTAGAACGGTTACCAAATTTTGGATATCTACAACCTAGATGTTTTGTTAGCAAAGCAACGTATCCAAAAACAATGTGCAAAAAGTAACTTCATGTAAGTATATACATATACACTAAATTTCTACAAATTTTTTCATTAATTATAGCGAGTATGCGTTTGCGCTATTCAGATTCATGTTATAATCCTTCTTACCGTTGCACCTAATACCCCATAAAAATCTTTGGATTTATGTCTTTTGTAGGTTGCCTGGAAGAGATTCAATAAGGTGGCTAAGAGGTATTTTTTTGTCCAAAGTGTGATTCTTGATGAGATGTCTTTATTAAAATCTTTTAGATTATTTATAATTTGTCGGATTATTTTCTTATATAAGTCAATTGTTATTACTTTGTTAATTATATCTTTTAAATTATATGGATTGGCATATGGCTACTCTTAATGAATTTAAATGTTTGTCGGTATTTTAAGCGCCGTGCATTAAATTTGGGACAGTCATTTATCAAAAGTTTGGTAAAACAGTGGTTTTTATTTTAAAACGGTAAAGATATTGCAAATGGTATCAGTTGTTGGTTAAAATTTGTGTACTTTTTATTATATTAAATAAGTCCGCTAGTATGTTACTTATCCACCTCAATAGGCCTTCACAACGTTGGGGGGGGGGGATCCACGATAAGGGCTCTGCCTGTGTGGGGCCTCCCTATAGACGGGAAAGAGGGACCGGAGATGTACAGTTGCGCATCAACGGTCTCTAGTCTAGCTAGCTGGTTTGCGTGCTGGTCGGCATTGCACGCTTCCGCCTCGTCGGGGGTGCGTCTCGAATGTCTCTGAGGCATACTCCCAACCCGCGAGGGACCTGCCCTTTTCAGGGTGGGCCGAAATGGGGGCGAACCGCGCGGTGTATGGCCTTCGGGCTGATCCCGTGCATCGCCTTCCATGCGAGGGACATCGTTAAGTTTTAGTGAGTAAACTCCTGCTTCTTGTCTAGCCACCTTGGGGGTGGGGCCGCAGAAGGAGTCCCACATAGCCCGTGAAGCCCGCGCTGGGTGTAGCGGGTATGTGTAACGCATTTCTCAGCGTCAAAGAAAAAGGCCTTCACAACGTGTTCATTAATTAAGATGTACATCACTTAGTAAGTTTTCATATTACATATGCGTAGTGGAAGGGGTGGCGGTATGGCTTTCTGTATCAAGCGTAGTGGGGTAATATGCGTGTATGTGTGGTAATATGCGTGTGCGCTTCTTAAAGCATCACGAAGCTGACATTGAACAGCTGTCGATGTCAACACGATTAAATAGCTACCGTCTGTTTGTTGGCATTGCAAAAAGGCCGCATCAGGTTGGTGTCGATGTGTTTCGTCATCATCAGCCCATTTACGTCCCCACTCCAGGGGCTCAGGCCTTCCTTATGGATGGTTGAGGAAGATGGGCCATGACACTCCACGCTGGCCCTATTCGGATTGAAGGGTATTAACGACTGCAAATGCAGCCGGGACCAACGGCTTAACGTGCCTTTCGAAGCACGAAGTAGCTCAAGATAATATTTTTTTGGTCACCCATCCCGTGACCGACCCTTGCAAAAGTTGCTTTACGACAATGATCGCGGGCCGCGGCGCTTATCCACTATGCCACCACTATGTGATGTGTTTAATAAAGTCTAAATTCAAAACTGATAAAACCCTTGCACGTTTACTTTATTGCGGCACGCATTCTGTTGTATTGTGTTGTGTCTTACTGCTATTTTTTAATTTGCTTTACCTTTTTTATATACTGTAATGATTTTTTTATATAAAATGAACATGTGCGCGATATGATGAAGAAAATAATGATTTTTTCTATCTAATCGAATTGTAATAATTATTTTTGATAAATATATTTACAAAATCATTTTTTATTCATATTAAAAGAATATTGAAAATCAATTAGCTCAGATATCAAAATAAACATGTCTTAGCCATAAGCGCCTGTTAATAAAAGGTGTAACCTTTTTAACAGGCACTATTTCCACGGCAGCAACTGTAAAAGTTCTAAAAACATTTTTCAATGCAGTTGCTCATAAAGCGGTTTTTTTTAATCCATTGTAAACACCGAAAGTGAGTCTTTAAACACGTGTTAATTAAAAATGTACTGAAATCCTTTACTGCACACGTGTTTATATTACTTTAAATTTTTTTGGCCGAGCACCTAAGAAATTTAAAAAAAATGATCAAAATATGTCAAACTTTAGAGGCAAAAGTATTTCAAGGAGCCTAGAACGAATATTTTCAAATATGACACTTAAAATATGTTCAAATATCACGTTTAATTTTAACAAATAATTTTTACCTTTAATACATACTTAGTTTTATTAACCTATATATTTGTTTTATTTCCTCGCAAAAAGCATTGAAAAATGTTGTAAGAAACTTGAGTAAAAGTTTTTCTAAAAAACCTTACCTTCCGCACTTATATCTTAAATAACTATTTAATTGTTATGGCATCATTTTTTAAATAAATACCTATTCATGCAAATACGCTTCTTTAGCAGCGAAAACGATAAGTACATACCTAAGAATTTTTTTGCGTTACCCCATGAAATTATCAAGTGTTTTTCTAAGAATCGACATTTTAGTTTCATGAAAACACACATTTTCTACGTTTTCGGATTTATCACAGTGAATCAATGTAGCAGTGTTTATTTAGAAAGACACAATTCCTTTTTAAATTAATTGTGCGGGACGTCTATACGCCTTATCTTACCTTGCACGAAACATTCGCTAGACAACAAAGCGAAAGTTAAAAGAATAAATCAAAGTGTTCCCGCTGACTGCCACAAGATAAACTTGTTTCCCCCGAGATTTGACCTCTTACAACAGTACACATTTAGCTATTACTTACGACGACAACAAATTGGAAAGGGTTTTTTGTTAGATACATCCGGGGAGGAGAGTGAAATTTCAAGGTTACATTTCAAATAATAAGAAACATTTGTTTTTAAGTAATAAGCTCCCGGAAGACTATTATCGGAGTGATCAACGGATTTTTTTATGTTATCTGATTGAGTAATGAATGCAAATAGCACGACCCTGACTATGTATCTTCCAATATCATTAAGTCTCGGATGAAATTGAATTTACTTATTGCGAACCTAAACGAAAATCGTTAAAGCTAATTTATTTTGATAGCAAATACACACATTTTGCCGTAATAAATTTCAGATAAAAGCAGAAGTATATATTCGTTTAACTTTTAACTTTTTAATTATTAGTTTTGTTACTTGGTTTTAAATAATTTTGTTATATAATATTCTAAGTTAGTTAACATTACAAAGAAATATATTACAGTAAGATATCTAGTATGTGTTCAATAAAAAAATGCAGCAATTATTTGGTGAAGCGATTCATGAAGATAGTCACTCATAACAGTTTAAGGTATATTCAGGATGAGTCTGTGGAAGCCTATTAATCTTCTTCCAGCGATTTCAGTGGTCTTTATTTAAATTTAAAAAAAACATAGTTTATTGTGTTTGACGGAAAAGCATATCCTTTATTTTTTTTATTTTCAGTCGTAACCTTGTTGAATAGTTCGTTTCTGCTAACAGAATGAGAATCTTTAGTTTTACTTTATCATTCGCTCCATCGTCGTTCGTCTAGTGGTTTACAGATTGCAGTAAGTTTCAAAGAAAAAAAAATCTGATTCGTTATATCGATGGAAAATTATATCGATAGGTGAATAAATGATTGAACAAAATATAAAAGGCGAATGATTAAACAATAGAGCTCTTAAAGTCCCACAGAAAAGTCAATGATGTGTGAGAGAATGAACCTTTCATTTCAGATGATTATTATCGTTCTTTATAAACCTTTTAATATTGTTATTACTTAGTTCACTCCTTTCTTATGGATTGAAACAAATAGGGTAAATGGACCATAACCTACCACACTGGCTCAACGCAGACACAGATGCAACTGGTGCTAATGGCTAAATGTGCTTTCCGAAGCATGAAAGAGCTCATTCATTACGAGAGTTGCGCTAATCACTGCTCCTGGACTGAGATTTTCAAATATCTACCACAAATGTCAATTTTATTAGTACGGTGATGACAATAGATTTAATAACTTAATTACTTTCACTATAAATAATATAAATGCGTATTGGATTAATTGAATTAATCAGAAGATTTGCAAACATTGTTTTTTAATATTTTACAGTGTTATGAATAAACAAGGCGTTCAGTATTAGTCAAAATTTATGTTATCAAACGGAGACTTAGCAAAGGTTAACCTAGTACGAGGTTCTACGGGACTAATATTTACTCCTACAAGGTAGCATATTAGGTAAATATAAATTATACCTGATATGCCAAGGTATATATAAATTCACAATTTTAGCATAAATTTACTCCGACGCTAAACCTTGTTTATTAAAAGCACTGTTAGTGTATTAATAATTACATTAATTCAGGAATGAGGGGTCTTATTTACACGTTATATGAGTTGCGTTAAACAAACACAGTTCCAATAGTGGCCATGTTAATTAGATAGATAAACCCATTTATCAGCCATGTGCAGTGTAGCAACACCTGCACACATTAATTCGACTAACTAGTGGGTAAGCTTCAATTTCAAGTATTGGATATTCGCTGCTCCTTATCAATAGTTACACAAATCTTTCACTATTCTTTTATTTTCATTAATGTATATTTTTGATTTACAATCTTAAAGACATGGGGGAACGCGTACATTTATCTACGAAATTGCACATAGAGGGGTTACTGTTTCAAAATATGAAAACTCTACAGGTTTGTTTATCTGCTACTGATTCTAATATGAGACATTTGCTAAAATAGTGCATATTTTTTAGCATAACATGGCATGCACGAATTATTTTTTGCGATGGAAGTGAACTGTCTTTTAATGGGAATATATGTATTCTAATGATATCAGATTATACACGTTTTTGTACGTGCAACATAGAAACAAACAAGGTAAATAACATGAACATTATGTTGGAGCTTAATAATTCAAATATCACTTAAAGAGACATGCTACTAAATGAAAACTTAGATAATTTCTCTTGAGAATACAATAATATAATCCTATTAATATTATAAATGTAAAAAAAAAGTTTGGATGTTTGTCCGTCAATCACGCCAAAACCAATTAACGGATTTTGATGAAATTTGGTATACGGATAGAGTATTGCCGGACTTAGATAATAGTACGTGGTACGACGGGTTCGATGCTTGGGCAAATTAATGAAAGGCTGACTAAGCTTGAGAATTGATTTATTTTATGGTAAATAAGTAAAGGGTGAAGAAAAACCTGTAACAAACAAAAAATGAATATAAAAAAACAGTTCGTCAGTTATCTAGATATAAAATTACAATTGCTAAATAAGACAAATACATACCCCTTTTTGGGTTTCTTGTAATATGTAAACTTGGACAATATTTTAAGATATAATCTTATTTGAAATAATACATTATTTCTATTTTAATCATAATAAATTCGTTATTATAATATTTTATATTTATATGTATACGATTTACAATAACATGTTCACAACAGATTTTTTTTTACGAACTGACATTCATAAAGAGCTTATTTGATTAATCAAAATTTCAAATTACGAAAGAAATGATGTTGAATATCAAAGACAAAACGTTTGCATGATGAAACCGAGGACGAAATAAACGATGGTACGGCACACCGTTACAATAGGATACTTTTTATCCCACTCAAAGGTTAGGGATGGAAGGGATATAAGTACCTCCAATGGTGCCTATTTTTGTGAACGCTGCCTAAACGGTATGAGATAAACGAATGCTTTCTAAAGAAAAGTCGGAGAGCCCTAAATTATCAACAAAAAAGTCTGCGATGACATATACCTATCCATGTGCAAAGGTTTGCCATAAAGATAAAAAGAACTTCGTATAAGTGTATTTAAATTTTTCGTCCATCTTTAAACGTTTATTTGAGTAGGTGATATTAAATCCTTATCGAAATAAATATGTTTATTTTCGAAGAAATTTGTCTTTTACACCATTAAGACTGGGTGAGTAGTTTAGATTTTACTACGATGTTTTTGAGAAAAGAAAATAACGTATATTGCCGATTTTCTAAATAATGTGTATGTATTAAGATAAAACAGCATTTTTAATATAATGGGTAATATTAAGCCCGATAGATGGTGTTGCCTGTATTCTACATTGTGATATTGAAATGCAGCTACTACTTGGATATAGATGACTATGACTCTGCGGTGCGATTCAGAAATCTCTTCGTTGTAAGTTATTTCTGTGTCGTTTTGGTTCTGCGTTGTCAATTGGTTCTTCGAATAATACGTCAATATGGCTATTCTAAGGGACTTGATTTGCTTTGCGATTGTGGAGTTCGTAAATTGAATTATATTGTGTGTAATTTTTTCTCAAGTAACTTCTATATTTATTCTATCAAACAAGTTTGCTTTTCTCTTACTTTACGTATTTGTATTGTATATCTAACTATCTAGCTTTCTATATCTACTTCTCATGAAACTCTATGTTTATTTCTTTGGTCTGTTTCTTCATTTTGTTTCATTATTTATTCTTATTTTATTTTGAAACATGCCCGGGAAGCGCAAATCTAATTTATCTAATAAATCGAAAGATGCTTGAGCAGTGGCGTAGCTACTAAGGGGCTAGGCGGGGCAGTGCCCCGGGGCCCTCAAGCTCAGGGGGCCCTCGAATCTTTACCAGAAAATCTCATTCGAACACAACTTTTGAAAATTTTAATCATGGCAGCTTAGTTGTGAGAAATTCCATAGTTATAAAAAGAAAATTCCCCTAAATTATTTGTGCGGGTTGACAGTGTTATTAACGTTTTCATCAATTTGTCGGATATCAATATCTGCATATTATTATTTATCGATATGCGTTTTTGTGATTCGCAATTGTGAACTTCGAGTCAAGATTTTTTTTCGAGAATGGTTAAAAAGTTAATGTATCAGGAGTAAGTAAGTGTATGTCAATAAATTTTTTGTACTAGTCCATACAAAAGTTCAATTTTATTTGATTATACGAGGGTCAAACTGAAAGTTCTTAGAAAATCAAAAACTGATTACATTAGCCAGTTATTAGTTTTATTATATCTTTTCAAAATATTGTCCATTCACGTCAATACACCGCTGCATGCGATGGAACCACTGGGAAAAGCACTTTGCCCACTCGTCCTTAGGGGTCTCTTCAATGGCATCGCGATACGCAGCCACCGCTTCTTCAGCATTCATAAACCGCTTTCCTTTAAGTTTTTCTTTAATTTTTGGAAATAAATAAAAATCACAAGGCGCGAGGTCGGGGCTATACGGCGGGTGACCCAGTAATTCAACGTTTGATGTCGCCAAATAGTCGATCGTTCGCTTGGCGGTGTGCGACGAGGCGTTGTCGTGGTGAAGGAGGATCCTACTGCGAGGTCGTTTCTCTCGAACTTTTTCCAAGACAAGTGGCAAACAATTGGTAGTGTACCATTCTGCAGAAACTGTTTTTTGATCCTCTAACACAATTGTTGCAAAATGACCTATCCTTCCAAAGAACGAGGCCACCATTTTTTTTCCCGCACTTCGATCTCTCTTCACTTTAGTTGGCAACTCCTCGAAAGGAAACACCCACTGAGCAGATTGTCTTTTGGTTTTAGGATCATAACAGTAAATCCAGCTTTCGTCACCTGTTAGTATGTCGAACACAGCATTTGAGTCACCTCCGTTAAATCTTTCAATCATTTTACGACACCAATCCACACGATGGAGTTTTTGAGCCTCAGTCAAATTATGAGGTATCCACCGGGCGCAAAGCTTCCTGACCGCTAAATGTTCGTGGAGGATTTTGTGCACTTGACTCATACCGATGCCTAAGCTTGTCCGAATCTGTTGATAGGTCACTCTTTTGTCAGTCTCTATCATACGCCGCACAACACAGATGTTATCTTCAGTCGTCGCCGTAGAAGGCCGTCCCTCACGTAAATCATCAGTGAGATTAGTGCGACCACGTTTAAACTCATTAAACCAGTTGTAAACAGTCGCACGAGATGGGGCTTCATCGTGAAAGGCCAATCGTAGTCTATCATAACTTTCTTGTTGACTTAAATGACATCGAAAGTCATAAAAAATCATTGCACGAAAATTTTCTCGTGTTAAATTCATGATGACGTGACACAGACAATTTTCAATTTGCCGCCAAATCGTAAAACAAATGACAAATGAATGAAATATATACTCATAATATTGGCAAAGAGTTATATTTTCAAATTTTAGAATTATTTTTTTATTATATTGTTTATAAGTGGCCAGTTCTAAGAACTTTCAGTTTGACCCTCGTAGTACGTATACATAGTTACGTAAAGAAATCTATAGATTTCGGCTACTCACTATATAACTCAAAATACCGTGAAAAATACAAGTCACATGCGGTAGGGGGCCGTCCATTAATTAGGTACGTGATGTTTTTTTGTCATTTTTTAAACCGTCAAATGTGGTAACACTGGCGGCGATAAAATGTTTGCCGGGGATTCCCCAACGACGTCTTGTATTTTATAATTACTTTTCGCTTTCCTTTTACTTGTAACGTTGTCAGTGAACAGTGAGTACCTACTTGAGTACAATCTTACATAAATATTGCATAAATAAATTAGAAAACTAATATTATGAACAAAAAAAAAGATACCCAATGGTGCATTTAAATGCAAACAACGCCAAGAAAGAGGAAAAATTGCCCAAAATTGACAAGTTTTTTTGTCAGCCTTCTGCAAGTACTTCTGCACAAAATATTTCTATTGATTATTTTTGTAAATAGCTTGTATGGCGATAGGTTAAATAACAGTAAGCTGGTGAAACGTATCTATGAATAAATAAATATATAATAAACCCTTGAATCTTTTCTATTTCGTTTTATTGCCCAATACCTACACCAAGTATAAAAATAATTGTAATTTATGTTATTCATGTTTAATAGTTTTACCTGCCATGCACGAAAAAGAACTGATGATATACTTCAAAAAACCTTACCAGTTTTGATAGCAGTGGGCCCCATTTATTTATTTGCCCCAGGGCCCTAGATTACCTAGCTACGCCACTGTGCTTGAGCTAATAAAGTAGGAAGGTAATAGGTTATATTTTGTCCTGAAAACTAGCACTTAAAGAAATAAAAATGGGAGTAAAAGATTTTACAGGGAATCAAAATGTTTCCATAGCAACCATTGTTTACAATCTGTCCAGTGAGATAAATGTAGGAGTGCAGTATAAAGGTGCCGCAGCAAAGGCTATTTCTATAGTTTTATGGATATGTCGCAACTTATTATTAAGAGAGATCCTAGCTCCAGAGGCTGATAAAAATATAAATTTTTGAGATTTGAACTGAACTTAACTATATGATTCCTATATGATTCACTACTTCAGGTCACGAAGTAGGTTAGAAATTTGAGACAATCACGAAGCGTCGCGTAGCGATCGCATTAAATTACGAGATTGGTTTTTTTTAGACCACAAAATCATAACTCTAACGAATAAACAAGGTATTTCAGCAAATAATTAGATTTTTTTTTGGACACCCTACATTAATGATATGACCAAACGTAGATCGACATATCATTTAACGTTGACGCTTAAATTATATGATCGAATGGCCTGCCTGGTCATAAAATTATCAAGTTTACGATACGACATATAAAGAATTATGTCGGAAAGTCAGGCGGGACCGGCGTTTTGCACAATCGAAGCGCCTTCTCGCGGACATATATACTAATTTTTGGTCGCCCATCCCGTGACCGACCTTTGCGAAAGTTACTTAACTACAACGACCGCTGGCCCTGGCGCTTATCCACTACGCGACTAAGTGACTCGGAAAATGAAATATTTTTATATTATAATACAAACGTGGATCTATTTATTTTTCAAATCACGTTAACGTTTTATTGTATAACTTCAGAGTAAATTTTTGTATTCATAAATTTCTAGAATGAACATAGTGTAAAGTGCTGTTGACATAGATAATATTTTGCCGTACAGTTAACAGTAAATCAGGCTATACAAAACTGTCATTTTTTTCCATTTCATTTTAAATTTTAAAGTATTGATAGTGAGTTTTTAAATAAAATGTAGTAAGAAAATTAAGCTTTGCTTTAGATGGCGTTTATGCTAAAGTAATCTGCGCTAACGTTTCAATCAAAGAATTTTGCATAGATTACATTTTCGATTAAGGTTTGTGTCAGCTTCAGAACTGTTTCTTTCATCTGTATTTCAAATTGGTTTGGATTGGATTAATATCTCTAAAGTTTTCAAAGATAAAGTGCTGAAACATATTGGATATTTGTTGTTTTTTCATTGTAGTATCTTCGAACTTACACATCAAGGTAAACAACAGCGTTTTTGGAAAATATATGCTGCCCAAAGTAACTATAGCACGCGGACGAAGTCGCGGGCAAAAGCTAGTCATATTATAATTTCCTTCTTTTAGAATCTGTCAAATATATATCTTGTTTATATTTTTCTTTCTGCTCAGTCAAACCCTGCTCTACAATATAACTCCACATAATATCTATTATGTTAAAATCCACAGCTGTGCCTTAAGAAAAGAGAAAAATCCAATTGCCACCGGACGTGATCGGCCGCTGACATTAGAATTAATGGATCATTGAGATAAAGTGTGCTTCAATTGGCCTATTTCTATAATGAGACTTCCATAATCCTAAAGCATAGCCTTTTCAATCGAAAATGAAACAATAAAACCACGTATTGGTTTTAGAGATGTAAAAACGTAAAATTTTAAGTATGTGTTCATATTTGTAAAGTATTTTTTTAAGCAAAAAGTAATGAATTTTAACTACTTAAAACTATTTTGTGTTCGATGGATCGAGTGGCTCACACGCTGCTTTCTCTTTGAGGTCCCGGTTTCAGCCTTGGACTTGTTAATGTAGAAAATCAAATGTTAGGTCGGATGCTTGTTGTTTTAGATTGTCACAACAAAACAGCTTTATGTTACTTGTTTTGGGAATAAACAATATATACGTTGCCAAATCATTGTTTATTTTTATATTTAAAAATACCCTTGTAACATCTTGTATTGTTTGTTATGTATATGTTTGTTTACTTGATAATAAAAAAATTAAAAAAACATAATTTCCCTAAAATTATCCTAGTCTAATCAATAAATTTCTATTTTATAGTTTATGTTAATGTATGCTAATGCTTAATTATGTTAGAACTTCCCAATATACATAAACTGAATCGTTTACCTAATACCTATTACTATTTTTAAGTAAATATAATCGCGAGCACTGAGTAATTTCTACTTCTTAGTGAAGTTATGTGCAAAAATAGGCACACAGACAACATTTAAACTTCTGCCACTCCATAATTATGTCGTTGTATGTGATGTATTCTTTATTAAGATTTCTACTGCAATTTGACGGAAGAAACAAAAAAGGAAATTAAAATTTGTTACTTATAACTTTAAGCAATAAATGACATTATATAACATATTGTTAGCATGGATAGCACGTAAGTGGTTTAAGTCCTTCTCGTAATCTAGATCAAAATCATAATCCTCAAGGGTCACATCATAGGCTATAAATATGTAAATTGAATTGGCGGTCTAATAGTAGGTTGAGACTATGGTGTAATCAACGATAGACGCGAGAATAGAGCAATTAGACCATTATAATATCGAGACCTTTTATTGGGCGCAATCTGTATATATAAAATATCATGCTTTTATAATTGAACTTCAAATATTACTGTAATTAGTGTTACAAATACATCGCAGAATACAAATAGGCATTTATTTTATTTAAGTATATGTCACCTTAACTGTTGACATATACTTAAATAAAATAAATGCCTTAACCTTCGGAACTAAATTACCAGTGAATTGTTCATTTTCACAACTCTGTCCTATATGATAAGAGTATTACCAAGCATTAATAAATCAAAATTAATAAGTAGACACAAAATTAAATTATACTCATCAAGCAACAAAGTTCTAAAATTACTATTACTCAATTAATAAACTTGATATTACTTATTAAGCAGTCAAATCATTAAGTTGGTAACTCCAGCTGTTTTTAACATTACTTTTACAATACCGAATAAACTACATTCACGACAAGTAGTATATTTAAAACTTTTTCTGTGTTTTGTTATTGTGTTGTAACACACACAACAGGTTGAAATTAGGCAAATGTATACGATAGATACGTGACGTGAATACTTTTATAGCCGAGTGGCTCGTACACCACTTTCAAGGTGTGTCGCATCTTTAAGGTTCTGGGTTTGAATTCTAGTCGGGTCAATATAGAAAATGGTATTTTTCAACCAGAAAACTTCAAATTCTTAAATATAATTATTATAATGATAATAAGTGCAATAAACAGCACGTCAGGTTACACAAAGCAGCTGTCAAGAAGAATCCCACTCTTTTAATTTCGACATGCAGGGTCGCCCCAGGGTTTAGTGTATTTGCCTTTTAATTAGCCGCGTGGGTGCATAACTTGATGTGCTGTGTGTAAATTATAAATTTGATTATTTTTTACGTATATTATATCATCAATGTTGAAGCCGTATTATTTCTACCTTACTATTTTCCTTCTCTCTTTACTGACTTATTTCAGAATTAGTGCACCACTGAAGGACTATCTGGTGTGTTTTCAAGGGTCTGCTGTTCTGTGTCGCCACCACGAGCATTATGAGCCTAAAAAAGGTTGCATGTACGTTGGAAACCTCACCAAAAGCTGCTTAAACGTCATGACGACATTATGAAGCAAATTGCATTTGTCATTCGTCTTTTGTTTTTTTTTCCACTGCCACACTTGAATATAGAGCCGTATAAATTTATATTTATTTTAAATATAAACAACAATTACAGACCATAGTAATTGTGGACAGTGCAGTACTCTCTGATTTGAATGCCGGTGGTGTTCTTAAGTTGGTACTACCTTCTTTCCATTGTATATTTAGAGTTCTATCGGGTGTAATCTAAGGACAATTATCTTCTTACAGTTTTTTCTTTAAGTTCATAAAAAACAATATATTGTGGTCTCTGATATTTACACGCCGGCTCCCAAATTTAAGTGAAACGAGAAATGATTCTTACCTATAATCTTACCTCCATATATAAAAATACTTAATATGATATCATACGCGAGTCACATGATGAACATAATAAACATATATAATTGATGTTTTCAAAGGAAACATCTGAAACAAAATATACGTTAACAACATTCCGAATCCGAAAACCATTGTGGCAGTCGCCATGGACTTCCTGTCTTGAAGAGTGAAACCTCGTCTTTTTAACAATAGGTCATTAACTGTAAAAGAGTCATAGTAGCTGGCTGCATGCACTAAACTTGGTTCATATCTGGTATACTAGTAGCACTATATACAGTAAAACACCTAGTTAAAGTTTAAATCATAAAAAGTAATATTGTTAAAATTCCTTTTTTAAAACCATCGCATTTTAAAGTATTTTGAGTCGCTGGTGGCATATACTACAATATACATTTTCATTATCATTCAATTATAGTCGTATATATTGCACTATTACCTGTAAGTTATACGTGAATATTTTAATTAAAAAAGGTGAGAGTGTGACGCTGAATCGTATTTATACTTATTCAAATATCTTTTGAATTTATTTAGCAAACTTCATGGTTTACAAAAAATTTCAACTTCCAATATACCAGAAAGTCTAACAAAAAAGCTATCGAATTCAAGCGCTTCTCTGCCCTTTATTTTCATTATTGATTATGGTGCGGTGACTTTCAAGAGTTGTGAAGTTATTATCTCTTGATGAGTGATGAGATCCTGCGTCAATATAATAAAGTAGATCTGTATCTTAGAAGGGGTATTAGATTCGTAATGATCAGTATATACAAGAGATATTTGTAAAAGCTTTATTATTATAAATTGAGTACATACCTTATTTTATTTCGCAACAAGTCTACATACATAAAATATTTTTTTTTGTTTAAAACAGAGGTTAATATTATTAAATGTTTTACTTGATGAAATGTTAATTTTTATAAAATATCGAGATCTCCATCCCTAGACGTTGAGGGTACTTTAGGACGAAAGTTTCAGAATTATCTCATCTATTCTGGATCTATATATCTATTAGGTCAAACTATAAATAAATCGATGTTCACCGTTCACTTAATATTCGTATCGGGGTCCAAGCGTAATAGCAAATTCACCTTGCACCTGGTTTTATACACCGAAAACAAGATAACGTATATCGGTAATGGTTACGCTTGTGACGTTTTGGCTGTAAATAAAGTCTAAAATCAATTTTCGTCATTGTATTTTCGTAGTAGTCATTATTCGTTTGAAAAATCATTTCAAAACACGGCGTTGACCTCTTATTTTGTTGTGTTTATGTAACAATTTCAAGTTATCAAAATATTCTTTAATAGTGATATGTTGTCCACTTATATTATACAGTTGCTCCCAAATAAATGGAGCCACTACAAATTTTTCATTTCTTGGCAAATATTTTCTGTTACAAGAATTTTATTAATTGGCAACGTATGCCATATGAAAGTTTATTTAATTACCTTTAAAATGAGGGTATTTTATCGTAATCATAATCCTTTTTATTAAAGTTTTAGAGGGTTCTTTAAAATTATTGCCGTTTACTTGCTTGTAACATGTTTGTTGTGCTCCGTTTAAAAATTTTAATAAGTGGTTTTGTCATCCTTGCATTGAAGGTTGGTGTTTCGGCAATCATTTACTGTAACAAAATGGATACCACACCTGAGTAGGCTGCTCAAATTGTAGTTTTGATCGAGGTTGGGCACGGAAAACGGGAAGTGGCTCGCATACTTCATTTAAGTCGTTCGAGGGTACAATAAGTGTATAAGAGGTACCTATGGACTGGGAGTTTTGTTTGCAGACCTGGAACTGGTAGACCACGAACTACTACAGTACGAGATGAACGGTTTATTGCAACCACTTCTTTACGCAACAGTGGTCTCAATGCTGTTCAATTCCAGCAATAGCTACGTGACGTGTGGGGAGTTGAAGTCAGTCGGTGAACAGTGAGATGAAGACTAAGGGAAATTTGATACCACACAAACCTGCAACAGGCCCGAAATTAATGGTAGCTCATCGAGCAAACTCTAGGCAATTTACTCAGAGTTTGCTCGAGAACACATTAATTGGACGTTAGTACAATTTTGTTTTCTGATTAGACCAGAATCTGTCTCTTAATAACGATGGAAGGGAAAAGGTGTACAGACGTCCTGGTGAACGATTTGCTCAATTTCGTATCGAAGAAACTGTAAGTTTTGGAGGAAGTTGTTGTATGGTGTGGGGAGGAATTTCCCTAGAAGATAACATAGAATTTGTCTTCGTCCACCCCGCCAATGATGGAACAAGTAAGCATGGTTTGACAGCTCACAGGTACATAACGGACATTCCCGAATGCTATGTTGTTCAACCAGCATATGATGGTTTTATTGGCGTCCTTGTCACACAACCCGTCTTAGTTATAAAGGAACCCAGATAGCCGAATTCTGTTACAACCTCCAAGTTCAGTATGTTGAACAAGGCAAGGGAATCGTCGCGATCTACTACCATAACTTGCGTGTTTGCCTTATTTACGTGCAGCCTCACTACTTTACTGGTATGTTCAAATCTCCTCTGTAGCTCATATATTTCACATTCACTAGCTGCAAAAAGCGTGGATGACACCGCATGCCACAGATTCGTGATTTTTACACCGCCCATAGATATCCCACCCTCCCAGTCCTCTTAAACTCGCCTCATTATGTATTCTCCATATATATATAAGAGAATTGGAGATAATACACAGCCTTGTCTAACTCCTTTCTTGAACTAGAAGGGCTGTGATAAAGTGTCTTCTATATTTAGCAAGCCCTGGCTATTGAGATAAAGTGAATATAGTAGGGCTGTGTGCTGGGCAACAATTATCATGCAGATACTGGAAAGAAAATTATTTTTATCTCTAAGTCAAATCTTTTTTTATCTCTGGAATACCAGAGATTTGAGTACAGTTTTTCTGTGGAATTATCCCGCACGCCTCTTTTCTCTTGTTTTTGCACTTCTGTATCATTTTTCAGCGAGACGTGACTTGGTTTTGTGTTTATGGTCCTTTTCTTTTCTTGGTGTTTTAATTGCATCTAGACCTTCATATATCTGCTGATTAAGATGGTTTTAGCAGGTGTTTGTGTATCCAGACGACGGTGTGGGATTACGAATCTTACTTTCGATAGATGCTCTGAACAGCGATCGTTCGTGGGGTTCCAAGTTATTAAAACGGCTTTTAGTCGATTTTCTGGGAGACTTAAGGTGCAATGCAAATCTCATGACAAGAAGGCTATGATCCGAGCCACATTGTTTTCACATTCCTTATAGACGTTTTCCAGCGAGTGGTGATCCCTCGGAAGCTTCGGTCACATACTTCACACCACTCGGCTCGGGTATCGTGCATCGCCGTTTGTTAATCGGATCGTCCAACATTATCTTATCTCGAGATTGTGTATTCATCATTCATTGAGGTTTTCTTGGGAAAGATCACGTCCTTCCACGGCAACTGCTGTTTGAGGACATTTAGTTCCTCAAGGCTGCTGAAGCCTGATTAGGATTAGGGTAATTGACCATCGCCCGATTCTCGGCGTTATTTTACGATGGATTAGATCAAACTCCATTCAACCCTCCTCCTTTTTGCATCCGGGCTTGGGACAGACCGACAAAGGCTGTTATACTATACTATGTACTTGTATTACTTTCCACTGAATTAATGTTGAAACTATTTCTAAATCATGATTTCTAATATAAAAAAGTAAAATATATTTTAAGTTAAGTTTATGTTAAGTTAAATCTAAATCATAATTTGTATAGGAGTCAATAAAACAATGAATATACTTTGCTGAAATATATTTGTATTTTGTTATTTTTATCATTATTTGTGCAAATATTTTCTAAATACAATGACTAAAAATAATATTTATTTGTTTTTATCACTTAGGTGCTTTAGTCGTGCTGTATTCAGCTGCAATCGATTTAATAATAAATAAAAGCTCACTCGTGATTATGAGTTCCAACGAAGATTATTTACTTTAAAAAACATAGGCGTTGCAAGGTATCAAAATTTTTATTTTATGTTGATTGATACGCACAAACCCGACCCACGAAATTATACACATTTTCTGATCTAAAATCCATATTTCATTTGTTACTAACGGTACAGGAATAGTTGCTTACTATTATTACGTACTATTATTAATTGAAATCGTTAAAGGTGCTTTAATTTTTTTGTTTCACAGTAAAATTGCAACTAAAATTGAGCCGTAAACAATATGAAACACATTTTTTAAATAAAATTTAGTTACCTCATCTTTTTTTTTTTTGAATTATTAAAAATAATTTTACAACCCTCTGTCCACAGTAGTTGTGTAATATAAAATAATAGATAGTTGTTGATTTTAAATTTTGTATAAATGTTTAATTTCTAAGCGTCAGAGCTGCCATAGTTGAGGACGCTAAGTCTCGCTGAAGTCGTACACATAGCCAATCGATTTTAATTAATATTATTATTTAATGGCATGTTTATATTTATATATTCGACTTATTGATTATTATAACCTCAATTTTGTTAAAAGTTGAGAGGGTAGTTTGTAATTACTTCAGCTAAGACTTACGTTATTATAATCTACACCTCCTTTATTCGTTTGTAAGTAGGTGTCTTAAAACATTAAACTTTCCCAACTGTTCCAAGTTTTGAACATTCAGGGGTCTTTACATAGAAAGGTACACGAGAGCCAAAATTGAAAAACAGTTTTCTTTTTAATATAATCACGATAATTATTTTATATTTTTTTTGAAATTCTTTATATTTATATAATATACATATATACTAAAAATATATACTTTAAATTTTATTAAGCATTTTTGGTGTCTTAAAGATGGCAAAGAAACCAAATCGGTTGTAACCTTAAAATTTGATCTAACTGTACCTTTAGCCAACAAGCTGTAATAATCTGAGAATATAATATAAGTAAAAGATAAATAAAAAATATGCTTTTTACTTTTATAGAATTTAGGCCTCAGAATTTTATAGATTTTGGTATACCACAGCGTTAGAATTTATATAGAATTTAGATTTAGTGCACTTATTGCTATTATATTATATTAACTAGATGAGAACCCAACTTCGCTCGGGTAAAATGTGATTCATAATACACTTCTATGTAGGTGCAAAATGTAGGTAGATATTAAAGGTATAAGCAAGACATAGATTCGTATAACTTCGTTAATTGTGTTTAATAAATAGAGTAAATAAAAACTGCAAAAGTTTTTACACGAATTATTTTAATTTTAAATCAACATTTAAAATAAAGGAGCATAAATCAACAACACAAATTGCAACGAGTACTTATCCGAGAATTTGGCAAAGGAATATTCTCCATTGTACATCACAGGTTATATCAAATATTTATCACCTTTCAAGCCTTGTTCAGTGGTATTGATAATTTTTTGAATTTTTAAATCATCGAATTTTCGAACTCGAGAGAAGGCAACATAGAGCTGGCCATGGGTGAAAACAGGGTTAGGTAAAAATATACCGACTTTGTCGAAATTTTGTCCCTGGCTTTTGTTTATTGTCTTAGCGAATGCTATGCGAATGGGAAACTGAAGCCGACTAAATTTAAAAGGCAGTTGAATTCGAGGAATAAAAACTCTGGTTCCCACATGGCTACCACAAATAATTTCTGCATCAATGACACGTGAAGTCAACGCTCTAACAATAAGACGGGTTCCGTTGCACAACCCAACAGTCGAGTTTAAATTTCTCAAAAGCATTATTATACAACCATCTTTTAATTTTAGAATGTGTGGTGGTAGTCCTGCAGGCGTTATAGAATTTAAGAATTAAGAGTTTAAAACATCATTATGATCTTCCTCAACCACAGCATCAGAACTTTCATAAATTTTAAGCAGGCCGGGAATTTTTTCGACGACTTGGTCGTTTAATTGAAAACAATCATCGTTTTTGGGAGTAAGGATGACTTTCCTTGAATAACTTTTATAATCATTTGTGTTAAGGGAAACACCAAAAATATGGTCCAAAATTGAATTATCTACAATGCATCGCTGAGGCAGTTCAATGTGGTCGTTTCTATCTTTATTAGCTGATCCATCGCCTACCTTTAATACCTATTGAGCAAACTCTAAATCATCGTGAGCTCTCATATTATGAGTCAATTGGACTTGAGTAAAGTTTGGCCACATTGAAAAGTGCTTAATTGAAGCTTTTATAATATCATTTCGTGACCCGTTAACTACAACAGGTAAAATCTGAAGAAAATCTCCTGCGAATAACAATGTTTTGCCTCCAAAAGGTAATTTATTTTTCATTATATCTTGAAGGAGTCGATCAACTACAACAATATCATGACATTTAGTCATAGGTGCTTCATCACAAATGATTAAATGGGTTTCCTTCAATAACTTAGCTGCTGGTGACCCTAACGACATATGAGACGTAGAATCTACATCTGAATTAATTGGAATTTTAAATAGCGAGTGAGCTGTTCTACCACCATCTAACAAAGTTTCTGCAATACCAGAAAACGCTATGGGTAGGCATATTCTTTTTTGAGATCTTAAAATGTGTAAAATAGTTGTAAATACAAATGTTTTTCCAGTTCCTCCTGGGCCGTCAAGATAAAACAGATTTCTCTCTATGGGATTATTCACAGCGTTTAATATTGTATCGACCACATATTTTTTTGTTCGGTGTTCAATTATTGGTATTTTTCATAGCCATTTACTTTTTCAAATTCACAGTCATAAACGGGATCAGATAAGAAAATATAATTTTCACTAATATCTGGCTCCGGAAGTCCGAAATCTGTAAGTCTCTTTCCGTGGAGTTTTAATGTTTCATCAATTTCTTGTAAAGCTAACTGTTTGGATAATGTTTAAGGGCGTGATCTTGTAAAGTCTTCGATAAAATGTGATGCAAACTTTTCCCAAAGAGCATTAGGATCAGTTACTTCACAAAATACGCAAATTAACGCAAACAGCTGTCGTAATTGCCGAGGAAGTTTAAAACCAATTGGTTCATCCAAACATCTTTCCCATTCTTGATCGTCAAAAAGGAGTCCCCTTGCTTGAGCAGCTTCTCGAAATGAGTTATAAATAATATTTTCATAAGTTCTAACATCTCTGAAGCAAGTCGGCCCTTTGACGTGAAGAAGTAATAGCCGGAGATAATATCGTTCCCGATCAGATAAGGAATAATTATACATTCTTGCAATAACTTTATTAGCCGCTGACTGAGATATTCGTGGTTGCCACTGTCCATGGATAAATTTAAAATGTGTCGGAATTTCAGTGTAAAGATATTGTCGAGCAGTTTCATTTATTCTGTTTAGTTCAAAAAAAGGCTAATAATGTTGATTTTTCAATTGATCTAGCTGTTGCTTCATGAACATTCTGATCTGTAAATACGACAGTTTGTTGGTTTTTTAAATGAACACCTAACTGAATAATTGTGTGACTCATTTTGTGCATTGAAAATTCAAATATTCGCCAAACTGCTTCAGGAGCCGAAACATACCTGGTATCAATATAAGCCTTAATTTCATCATAGTGTTCGTTGCTTGATGTCGATTGATCACTGGACTCTTGTGGCACCACTGTGATTTGTATCTTTGCTCGGTCATGGCCTTTATAAATATATTTATTTATATATTTTACACTTTTGACACTTGAACAAATTTCAACATTTATGTGAGCATTAAATTTTTTACATAGATAGGGATTGTAGGGCACCACCCATCTGTTATCTATCACACTCGAAATTCTTCTTTTTTATTGTTCTTCCGTCGTCTCTTCTTCTCATTATAGCATAACCTTCGCTTCACGTGTCATTGATGCCGAAATTATTTGTGGTAGCCATGTGGGAACCAGAGTTTTTATTCCTCGAATTCGTCTCCAGCCATCTAACAGTCAACAGCCTTTTAAATTTAGTCGGATTCAGTTTCCCATTCGTATAGCATTCGCTATGACAATAAACGAAGGCCAGGGACATACTTTCGACAAAGTCGGTATATTTTTATTTATTGCCTTTGTATAAATCTAATAATACATCTGAAATTGGCTTTAATGCTCTATCTGGGTCTATGTATACCTTACCATTATGACAACAATTTTTAAAATGATTTTTAATTTGTTCACCTAAAAAATGAAGTGCTTGACATTGAACACATTCATAAATCATAGAACCAACTGAATGTACTGATACCTGAATGGTGTTATTTGAAAGTGCTAAATGTACATAGTTAGTCCTGGGGGCTGATGTTCGGTACTAAACCTGCTTGAATATTTACGTTTCTTCGGGAGTCTGCTCGCCATTTGATATGTTTTCTTTCTCCTCTCTTTTAAAGAAATAAAATCACTGCTGACTGACAACATTGATTCTTGTTTTTTCTTGTTGTCGAAAGAAACCAGTGACTCTTCGATTAGCGTCAACTCTTCGTTATCAACCTTAAAGGAGAAAATATATTAGGCAAATATTCAAATAATAATAATTATTGTGTACATATGTAGGTATATCTTCATATCTCGATCTAGTAATATAAGTATTATTTTTCATTTTACTGTAGTCGGTGACCTGCACCATTAACTTACCTGAATGTCATCAAATAAGTCTTGGGATTTGTAAGGTGTGCTGTGAACAATTGTATTTGTTTGTTTTAAAAAAGTAAAATGATAGTATGACTTATCGCAATCGGCCAATCTCAGAACAAAGAGTATATCATAAAAAAGTGTCAAAAACAATATTTTCGCGAAACGTCAATGACTGAAAAAAAATAGATGTATGTATAGCACTCTGATATTTACTTTCGCCCAAGATGGCGACTGTCGATTCGTCTGTCAACACATTTAGAATTTAACAAAATACTCGACAATCCGAATTTTGCGGATATATGTTATCGACTCAAAATCAATATTTTTTTATGTTTTGTTATTCACATAAGATTTCAATCGAGTCTACCGTACCCCTGTACGAGATTATTAATATCGATTTATAATTATATCAAGCTATGTATCTGTATATTGTATCAAGTCACAAAATATTTTCTTTGATTCAATGTGTTTTGATCAGCTTCCAATCCTAAACTTATTTGGTGAGTCATATCCATATGAAATTCAAATTTTCAGCTAAGTCATTATTCACACTGCGCCAGGAGACGCATGTAAATTCAAAGCAAAACTAAAGACTCAACTCGTCTGAGGAGAAAAACAAATCAATCACGATGGAGGCAAATACATCTAAGTAACGTGAGTTACTTAGACTGATGTTTTTCATATATAGGTAGTATTTCTTTTTATATAAAATATTTATTCATTTTAAGCTTCACTGCCCCTAATATATTTTTTATGGACTATACTGCCCCTAATATATTTCTTATGGACATCAAAATCGAAAATTATTTGTATGTTCGACGGCGATGTATGTTTTTTATGTACGTTCACCGATATTTTCGTCAATTATAGAACGATTTTCAAAATTCTTTTTTTATTTGACAGCGTGATGGATCAAGATGGTTCCATTTAAATTTTATCGAAATCGAATAAGTAGTTTTCCTTTTATGACAAAACAAAATACGCTTTTCACCAAATATCACCCAAATATTTAGTTTATACACAAAGACATGGCCTCTCTCCAGCTAAAAGATAAAACATTGCGTATTTGGAATTCATTCAAAATCTAAAAGGAATATTTTCTATGTCTAACGAGTACTACGAGGGTCAAACTGAAAGTTCTTAGAACTGGCCACTTATAAACAATATAATAAAAAAATAATTCTAAAATTTGAAAATATAACTCTTTGCCAATATTACTGAGTATATATTTCATTCATTTGTCATTTGTTTTACGATTTGGCGGCAAATTGAAAATTGTCTGTGTCACGTCATCATGAATTTAACACGAGAAAATTTTCGTGCAATGATTTTTTATGACTTTCGATGTCATTTAAGTCAACAAGAAAGTTATGATAGACTACGATTGGCCTTTCACGATGAAGCCCCATCTCGTGCGACTGTTTACAACTGGTTTAATGAGTTTAAACGTGGTCGCACTAATCTCACTGATGATTTACGTGAGGGACGGCCTTCTACGGCGACGACTGAAGATAACATCTGTGTTGTGCGGCGTATGATAGAGACTGACAAAAGAGTGACCTATCAACAGATTCGGACAAGCTTAGGCATCGGTATGAGTCAAGTGCACAAAATCCTCCACGAACATTTAGCGGTCAGGAAGCTTTGCGCCCGGTGGATACCTCATAATTTGACTGAGGCTCAAAAACTCCATCGTGTGGATTGGTGTCGTAAAATGATTGAAAGATTTAACGGAGGTGACTCAAATGCTGTGTTCGACATACTAACAGGTGACGAAAGCTGGATTTACTGTTATGATCCTAAAACCAAAAGACAATCTGCTCAGTGGGTGTTTCCTTTCGAGGAGTTGCCAACTAAAGTGAAGAGAGATCGAAGTGCGGGAAAAAAAATGGTGGCCTCGTTCTTTGGAAGGATAGGTCATTTTGCAACAATTGTGTTAGAGGATCAAAAAACAGTTTCTGCAGAATGGTACACTACCAATTGTTTGCCACTTGTCTTGGAAAAAGTTCGAGAGAAACGACCTCGCAGTAGGATCCTCCTTCACCACGACAACGCCTCGTCGCACACCGCCAAGCGAACGATCGACTATTTGGCGACATCAAACGTTGAATTACTGGGTCACCCGCCGTATAGCCCCGACCTCGCGCCTTGTGATTTTTATTTATTTCCAAAAATTAAAGAAAAACTTAAAGGAAAGCGGTTTATGAATGCTGAAGAAGCGGTGGCTGCGTATCGCGATGCCATTGAAGAGACCCCTAAGGACGAGTGGGCAAAGTGCTTTTCCCAGTGGTTCCATCGCATGCAGCGGTGTATTGACGTGAATGGACAATATTTTGAAAAGATATAATAAAACTAATAACTGGCTAATGTAATCAGTTTTTGATTTTCTAAGAACTTTCAGTTTGACCCTCGTATACTACTCGTTAGACATAGAAAATATTTCTTACTTACTTTAGTCTGTGGTGTATAGGTACTCTTTGATGTATATTTTGTATGAAAGTCATAGACAGTAGGTATCAATGAGTAAAGTATATATAGGGTATGTTCATCGATTTCTTCTTGAATTGTGAACCAATTTTTATCAAACTAGCTGTTTCCCAGCAACTTCAGCTGCGTAAATTAAAGCCTATGTCTTAGTAACTTTCCTTAGCTGAAAGACTTATAAATCGGTTCAATAGTTTCGGGGTCTATTAAATGCAAACAAACAAGTAGTCAAATCATTCCCCTTTAAATTATGAATATAGATTATTGGTAAAAAATATGTCTAGCTGTTGTTGTATTATCTAGTAGACTAACGGTTGGTTGGGTTATTACATTGACTTGTATTGTATTTATTTAATTTGTATTGTAGTACAATTTATAGAGTCGTCTGTATAGACATTAGTTTAGAGACTAATTTTGAATATAATAAACATTTGATAGTGAAGATTATAAAAATAAAATTTATAATCAACAAACAAAAGTATTTATGTTGCACGCAACATGCTGCGGCCTCAAATCGAATAATATTAATAAGCACATACATAGCCACATGTGAAGATGTTGAAATTACATTAACTGTTGTTTAAATTTTTTATCATTCTATTATAATAAACCAAATACGTATTTTTATTGACTTACTTGCTATAAAAAAACTATCAATTTTTTTAGTAACATAACATAACTTTCATGTAAAATTACAAGTGAACCAACTTTAATGTTAGGAAAAACATCTCTCTACTTGGGACAAGATTGTCATAAATTCAAATAACTTTTATTCCATACTTTCCAGAATGATTGTTTTATGCTAATACATCTTTTCCAAAACTTAATCCGATTTTCTGGAATGTGCATGAAATCTTGTTCTGGATAACTATTTAAAGCTGTGCCAATAAGAAAATGTCCTGGTGACAGATAAGAAAAGTCACTGATATCACTAGATAATGGAACTAACGGTCGACTATAAAGCACTGCTTCAATTTTACACAAGACAGTGGACAGCTGTTCAATAGTTCAGACACTATTGGCATCTCGTATGAACGAACACAAAACATCATAGTCAATGAACTTGGATTTTCTAAGGTTTCTGCGTGGTGGGTACCCAGATTGCTTTCAGTCGAACAAAAACGAATACGCCTCACGATTTCTCGCGACTGTCTGGAAATGTTTGAGCCTGATTCACAAGATTTTTTATCCAGATTTGTAACAATGGATTGGTTGTAAGCAGATTCTGCCTACAACCAATCCATTCATAGTTGTGAGACTGACTGTGGATGAAATAAAAAAAAAAAAAATTGTAACAATGGATGAAACTTGGGTACGCCACTACACCCCAGAGTCAAAACAGCAATCTAAGCAGTGGAAAAAACGTGACGAACCGACTCCAAAACAATTTTGTCAGCTGGCGAGGTGATAACGTCAGTTTTTTGGGATGCTAAGGGTGTCATCTTGGTGGACTACCTTGCAAAAGGTGAAACTATAAACTCGGCTAATTACTGCACCCTCTTACGTCACTTGCGCGAAATAATCAAAGAGAAGAGGCCAGGATTACTCAGCAAGAAAGTGTTGTTCCATCAGGATAATGCACGCATTCACACGTCTGTTGAATCTATGGCTCAAATTCGTGATTGTGGCTTTGAATTACTGCCCCATCTCACCTATTCTCCTGATTTGGCTCCTTCTGACTTTTATTTATTTCCAAACCTAAAAAAATACCTTGGAGGTCAAAAATTTTCATCAAATGAGGAGGTCGTAGCTGCGGTGGGTGACTTTTTTGAAGGCCTTAAAGAAACTTTTTTTATGACCGGCATACAGGCGTTGGAAACCAGATGGAAGAAGTGCATAGAGTTAAGTGGAGATTACGTGGAAAAATAAAATTACTTTTGCTTATATTTTATATTGTTTTCTTGCTGAGGCCGCGAACTTAAATAAATATTTATAAGACAGTAGAACATAAAGTATTTATGTTGCACGCAACACAAGTAAATAAACAAAATCTCCTATTCTAAGACTTTTGCTATGATTTTATAATTTTAGTGTTATATAAGAAATATCAATAAAAAGCATGAAATAAAAACTTTATAAAAAGTAGAATCGACTTTAAATAAGTGATAAATAATACTTATCTCAAAAGCGACTTATTCAAGAAAATACTACTGACGTCGTATATCATTTAATAAATAACCTACAGAAAATCTCCGCCCGAGTTCAAAAGCATTTTCTTGAATAAGTTGCTTTTGAGATATGTTTTATTTATCACTTTGTTAACATTTGGAGTCGGTTCTACTTTAAAAAAAAATCACAATTCCGTTGCATTTTGATTTTCTAAACCTCGAATACTCCAGTGTATACAGTGCTGGAATACTTAGTGTATACATACTACGATGATAATTTACGTAAGATAAGTACATGCATTAGAACTATTATGCCAATACATGGAATTTTCAACTTTACTTCACCGGGATACTACTCTTTCCATTTGGCAAGGACGAAGTTTTGAATAAAATTTTCGGTATCTCATCTCCATTCCGTGCCTCTTACAAAGTGTTAAGAGTTGAGTTAAGATAGTAGCTTGCAGGCGCGATACCGCTCCCGGAACAAGGAAAATAATAAATATTCATTTATGTATAGAACTTAAAGTCATGCTTTGTTGATACATTATGGACATTATGGTTAAGTGGCAAGGTAAATTAATAACGCCATGATGTAAATTATGTTTGATGTATATTGGTCATTTTATTTTAATATCTTAATATTAATATATAACATCAAAATACTTGATGTGACTATCAACCAAATACTTATGTTATACGCTACGAACTTTTCTGATTATTAGTTTTAATGTATCAATTACTTGGTTAAAATTGATGTCATAAATTTTGGCTTCTTTACTACTACATATATCTAATACAATATGTCAAATTTCTATAGTTGATTTTAAACTCTATCTTAACAGTATTAAGGTTTAAAATAAAGTGGAAGAATTTCGCAGATTTGTATAACCTCACTGTAAAAATAGTAAACAAAACTCTTTCCTTAATTAATTAAGGATTTATACTATATGGAACTACCATTTTCTGATTGGTATAAACTGTCGTTCTTGACAGTTTTGACTGTACTAATATTATTATTATAATATTATAACAAATATCTTAATTAATGTTGTTTTTTTTTCGATGTATATTTTGTATTTGGTGTTAATAATAAAGTGTTATCTATCTATTGTTTAGTCATTTATCAGTAGCCATTTTTCAAGAGCAACAATATCAGCGGTGACCAAAAGAGAGCTTTTAACCTAGAAACATTAGTCAATTCAATTTAGGTTCATTAAGAATATGAAACATTTTTCTGCAGTATTTCTTTCAGGAAAAAGATAATAAATTTTCAATTGAAATTCAGCACAACGCTTGAAAATTAAAAAGGGTAAGTCAGATGAGGTCTCGTATTAAGTGGAATGAAAAAGAAACCCAGTCTGTGGATATTCCATTTCATTTTCTTTAATTATTATAAAAAAGCCAACTGGAAGTTAGTTCAAGATGATTTTTCTATTCTTTTCCACTGGATAGCATATCCTTAGTAATTACATGTAGGAGAGATAACTAATTAAAAGAATGTTTAGAGGCACGTGATTGGATATGTTTTTAGATTAACACATATCAAATCACGTGCATTATAAAACCGAACACGTTTTTATACCAAAACCACCATTCAGTTGTTAATGGTAAATATTATTTTTTAATGAAGTATAAGAATAACGAATTAATTTAATTTAAATAGCAAAAACTGGAATTTACTATACAGAATTATTTATGTAGAGTTGGCAAGCGTTTCGTTTTTCCATTACATGTCATGTTTTTAAGTAGCGTCTTGGGTTTTTAAGGTGTCCTGAATTCCATGAAAAGGTAATATATATTTCAAATATATATTTGCAACTGGCGACCTCCCTAGCCAAGTGACATATGACCCGATTCGATGAGTTCGATTTCTATACTGTCTCGGGTGGTTTTGGGGTACATTAATTGTTCCAAATACACCATAATGTACATAAGATACTCTTTTTGGATCTGAGTAATATACTTGTATGTGATATTTTTAACGACTCAAAAGTATTTGCACTGCACAGCTTAACCGAACTTTATTTTATTTCAGGAGGAAAGACATAGGTACTTCTTCAATTACTGTTATAAAAAAATTGTACATTTATTTCATTTAATGACTGCGTCCTGTTTTTAAACTGAATTATCCCGGTTTTTCGGACTTCATATCCTAGTATTTAAAAGTCGAGATTGGCATCTCTTTTCTATAGGTATGTTCACAGAGCGCCACACTATGTTCGAGATGTTTTAAAGTTTCTAGAAAACCTTTACTAATTTTATTAGGTATTACTCATAACTACATATTTTTCGAAAGAACTTTTACCTTTACTATTTATCATTTACCGTCTTGTTTCTCAAACTATTATCAAGTACTGGCCTTAGTTTGTGTTAGTTCTCAATTTGATTAACACAATATCTCTAGGGAAAGACCCTTTAGGCTGAACAAATTATCCGAAACGATAATGATTGATATTACAGTAGTTACTAATGAGCTTCGTGTGCGTTAAATAATAAGAAGAAGCCGCTCCTGATTTTTTTAATCTAACATATTATAGATATATGATTCTCAACTAAATAATTACTTATAAATCAACGAAAGAGGTAGGTATGTAGTAGATACCTAATCAAATACTATACAAATCATTATTTTAATATACAGAATGATTGACTGCCTTTAGACTTCTATTTGGGAGGTTATATTTGTTTTATTGCGAATAATGTACAAAGATGAATTTTTAAATTTCGCCCCGATGGGGGTTAAAAAGGGTGACAACATTTGTATGAAATATATTGGGGGAAGAAAGTTGTATGGGAAATCAAAATGTTACCGTAGCAGCCATTATTTACTATTTGATTTGTAATTTTCTTAATAGAGGTCTGGTGAATAAGGTGGGTGGGGTATCGTCTCCCAGCCCAAGTTCTCCAACTGCCGGCGAACCACAGATGTGACGTGAGGTCGAGCGTTATCGTGCAGTAAAACTACATTGACTCGTTTTCGTCGTTTTTTCTTGATAGCGGCAGATAATTTGGTAAGCTGGGTTGAATATTTGTCAGCGTTTATAGTTTCATTGTGTAATAGCTCATAAAACAGTATGCCTTGCGCATCCCAGAAACAACAAAGCAGAATTTTTCGGCGGTTCTTTTGACTCGGCTTCGGTTGAGTTGGTGGCGTTTCGTCTCGAGGCAGCCAAAAAGCACGACGTGTATCGTTCTCGTAATAAATCCATGATTCATCTCCAGTAACCAGATCTGACAAAAACTCTTTACGTCGGGGTCGCAGCATAAGTGACTGACAGATAGCGACACGGACTGCACGACTGGCGTCTGTAAGGATGTGCGGTACCCACCGAGCCAAAACTTTTCGATAACCAAGCTCTTATTCCCTTTGCCATACGGGTGGGGCCCAAAATAATAGCTATTTTATATAATAACTATTTATCACTCGTCCACAAATGCAAAGAAAAAATATTTATCGTGTTTACAGACCTTAATAAATAATTAATGAATTAAACTCAAATTCAACAAATATCATAAAATTATTAAAAAGACATACTGTTTTAACTTCTATTTCAAATTAAAGGAGTGAAGACATTTAAAAAACCAAAATAATGAAAAATACGGTACAAGCCACAGCTACAAAAAATTAGTTATATGACCACAACCAAATATAAAGTCTTTGTGAAACGACAAAAATGAACAAGATATGTAATGATAAAAAGATCCACTGTAGCCTATATGGCAATAATATTTGAACTTTTGAGGGCTCTAACTTTTTAAATAATTTTTCTTAACCTTATATCGCTTTTTATTATATTGATTTAGAGTTGCAAATTAGCCTGCAATCTCATAAGAACTCTTTTTCTCCAGAGTTTCTCCATTTTGGACTTATAAAAGGAATGTTCGCATAATCCTTGGAGTAGCCGTAAAATAAGTTCCACAATATAATGAAATATATTAATTACAAACTTCCTGATAAACAAACAACTTCAACTGTTGAAAAATCTACTCGAATTTTTTAAACTAAATTACGTTAGTTCTTTTTATAAAATTTATGTCGCTTAGATGCTGTTTTCATGAGTTAACTAAAGTGATTAAACTGTGTATATCTAAATCAAATAAAATTTATTGACTAAGCGACAACGCTATTACCCCACAATGTACTGATAAATGGGATAAATGATATGATCGTTCATTAGATTATATATGATTTGAAACGAGTCAAGTGCCGGAAAAGTAATCATGAAAATTTGAAGGCAAAATTGAATTTATAGTATGTTAACAAAAAATTTTAAATATATAAAATTGCTTGGGCTGAAACTTTTCAAAAACAAAATTATAAAGTACTGAAATATCAATTTTCTTAAATATCAATTTTCTTTAATTGATATTTCAGTACTTTATAAATGTTTTTTTTTTTTCAATATTAGGTTGATTTATTGCAATGTCTTATCATGGTTACTATTGTAACATTTCATTCGATTTAAAAATGTCAGATACATCTCTTTTTTAGTGCTGGATTTAGGGATAAAATGTATCTTATTATCCTTCCAAGGTCTTCTCCACAAACTTCTCAAATACCAATCTTTCATAAAAACTTCTTCACTCTATTTAACATTCTTCGGAGTGGAATTTTCAAAATACGTTTTTAGTAATTAGATAAATGTACGTTCCAAATTTAAAGGACCAGTGGTTTAGACTGTACACTAATATTATATAAAGCTGTACATTGTCTATCATGCAGTCAGTATGTAACAAAGATATTGTAATCGACAGTAAGCACAATGGATTGTAGATAATTTAATAATAAGATATTTCAGCAAAGAAAAGGGTTTATTTATGCATAACGTATAAAAGCACAAAATACAAGACGAACAGCAAAAAACCAAACATTGACAAAAGTCAAAAACATTTTTTTTTTATTAAAAATGAGTATAAAAGCCTCCTTTAAAAGGCCAGTAATATGATATCAAAAACATGGTGAGGCTGTCGGCAACAGGTATTTTACTTCAACTTCGATCATTCGCCGAAATATGCCAAATATTTTCGTGAACCCAAAAAAATGCTTTCCAGAGTCCTGGGACACTAAGAAACGCTGGTCTAGTCGAAAACATGATTTTCATATTTTATATTTCAACCTTTTTACTACCCGTAATTTATTGCAAAATTTTTACCTTACTAACATACAAACTGTACTAACTCAGAAATGGCTGACTCGGTACATAAATATACATTTATAATTTCTGGTGCAAAATTGATGATTTTTAATCACTATTTGTATACTTTGATTTTCTATGTGTAATCTGAACAAGCAAATCGGTATATTTACTTGTAAGAGTAATACTTAGATTGACGTTATATAATATAAGTAATACTAATGTAAAGATGTACCTGTAAAAAATAATTATCCTGCTGACTTGATAGACAATATTTAGATTTTGCAAATATTTGTTTCTGTCATAAGTTACTCTCTTTTCTTACATCAAACATACTTTCTCAAATATTAATATTTGTTTCAGCTAGACACTTTCTATGAGTGTACTGTGTGTTAATTCACCCCGGACATTTTATCTGATTACCTAACATAATGAACAATAGGAAAACACAGTAATATAATATATACTTTTGGTTGTTATAATCTGTATGTATATATGTATATTTGCCACCATGCACGCACATAATCATCACCAGCCTGTTTAGTGCCCCCACTGTTAGGGCTCAGGCTTTCCGTATGGATGGAAACGGGTCAAATCGAATAGGGAGAACGGACCGTTACGCGTAGCATGACAAACTCGAGAAACGTTTTGTCTACATCCAAATGTAACTTTTCTCGGGTTGAGAGTGAGATATTGTCGATGTGAGCATGATGAACTCTGAAAAGCTGGGAATATGGTAAAAATATAGCAGCAGGGCTCCACCGAAACCAGTAAATTTTTTAAAATGGTCTACGAGAAAAAAATGTTTGGGAACCTCTGACTTAAACAAATAATGATAAAAAATGTCGAGAAAGCTTTGTCTACGGAAGAGAACGAGTCGCAATGTCAAACCATGCTCGGTATCTCAACAGAACTCGCAGACAAGAGTGAAGTCGATCTATACTCAACTCAACTCCCAGTCGTCATGGTACGCATGCATGAACCAATCCGCCCTCGTGGGCCCAGTGCGTATTGGTGGGTGTAAACGACTGCAGATGCAAGGAGGATATCGAGATAATAAATTTCTGGTCACCCATTCTATAACCGGGCTTTGCGAAAGTTGCTTAACTGAAGCATAGGGTTGTAGATGGGGGGTGAGAAGCACCCCCCAGGCTTTAGGTATAAAGAATAAAACTAAAAATAAAGTTTAACAATCTTTATTTTTGTTCTCAGGGGGTAGGTAAAGATACTCGCTCGCTATGGTTCTTGTATCTAGTATTATGAGGGTAGGACTTAGCTTTTAGTTTTGTTAGGGGATTTAGTGACGAGTTCGCGGGTTCAGCGCCACGGGCCGGGCAGAGGCTGACAAGGGTGTAGACCCGTCTTCAGCTCCGGTCAGCAGCACCGAAGATCCACGAAGCTCAGGAGGACTGGGGTAGAAGACGAACCCTGTTAACATAAATACAGCACTGAATAGAAGTTCAATAAGTGCGGCTATCAGTGGCCTGGAACAATTAAGATAGCTGCAGTTGCTATAGCTTCTATAAAAATCTACCGGCTAAAAAAAATATAAAAACGTGTGTTTCAAATGATATTAAAAATCGTTTAGAATGAAGTTAAAATAAAAGATGCTATGATAATAATCTGTAAGTTAAAAAAAAAAATTGAATTACACGGGAATCGAACCCGTACTTCAAGTAAAATTAAAGCACTAAGTGTTCCATTTAAAATCATCTAAATTTCAAGGTTATCAAAATTATTTATAGCACAACCCGGGAATCGAACCTGAGATGGAAACAAAATCATGACTTGAAACTGAAATAACTGGCATTCGGACAATGTATCGATTATATTTAATTTTTAGCAGACAAAATTAAATATGAAATCTGTAAGGTAAAAAAATATTAAAATGTTAATTTTGCATAGTCTCAGAACTCCGTTCTTTTTCAATATATTGTTTTATGAATGTAAAACAATACAATAATCTTTAAGTATAGCAAAAATTTTATAATATTTCCTTAAATATCTATTTCACCTTTATTGAAATAGAATAAAAAAGTTATCGAACTTTAGGTTAAGAACTGGATTTTTACTTCAGTAATAATATTCAATGAAAATGTTAAACATTATAAAACAGCGAAATAGCTTTAGAATTTAAAGTTACTTAATGGACTTGTGATTTTAAAAATAAAATACTCCAAGGTGATAACTTATAAGCGAGTAGTAAAAGTTAAAGAATTAGAACACTCACCCGATTTCGGGGTTATTTAACACTAACTTACAAATTTGAAAAATCACTTAAAAATGCATGTATTGATTCGCGAGAAGTCATTTAAATACTATTTCACCACTATGAGCCGCGCTGCGCTCCTATGTCTGCCTACCTCCATTGTACAATTGTTAACATTGTACCTACAATTATTTTTAAAGATATTTTTCTTTAAATTAATTTGTATTAAAAAGTAAAAAGGAAATAAACACATCAGCTAAACATTCAAAAGAAGGACAGTTTATTAAGTAAACTGTTACATAACAATCATATCGCGGATTGACCGCTAACCACTATTGCGTCCTTCTAGTGTTAAATGATCATTATATATTTCGTTTTATAACTGTATTTCAGGGAAACTGTACCTATTTAGCATTATATTTAGAAGCTATAAAACTCGTATCTTAGTTTTATGATTATGCTGTAGAATTTCTGTAACAAATAATAAAAACCAAACCTAAGATCTTGCCTACTTAACTAACAAACCAATAAACAAGATTTCAAGTTAATAAACAAGAAGTTCAAAGTTGTATAGAAATATAATGAAACTTCGTACCGCTTACTTGTTTAGATTTAAAACGGGGCCGTTTGTTAATCCTTAAATGTTGGCACAAGCCACGTACATAGTCGGCAAAATATAATATCATCAATTTATTAAATATTATATAGGATCAGCACGAGATTAAATTGAGCTTCCTAAGTTTATGTATCAGCACTTAAGTTAATTTTCACACTGAAGAGATTATTTACCGAAGAGAAGTTACAAAAACAATAGTGGGTTAGGGTGGATTATGTATTTAAAATAAAGTCTTCTATTGTGTAGTAATTAAAATATTCTGCAGTCAAAAATATTTGTTTGTTAAATATATTGACTGTTAACTTCACAGAACACAGAACGATGTGCCAAAATACATATTTGCGTAACATCTTGTCTTGTATGCTAAAAGTTTGCATTACGTTAAAACTCGCTATGGTAATTTTGATTTTAGTGACATCTATCTCATTACGCTTATAGTGGCGCACACAGAACACGGAAAAGAGGTGTTGCCATTGATATGTACAAGAAGTTTATAGTATTATTTATGATGCCATTCAGGTAAGACCTGACACTGATTCTGATGCATGGACAATTTTTAGGGATATGATTTTAACAAATTTATTAGAACGGGATGTAGTTTTCCTAATTTTCGTTCGAGGACAATAGTACCCTTAGGTGTTATGTAAATTGTAGGAGTTATAATGTAAAGTACATATAGAGTTACTTATACAACTTCCACTCTACACGGTGTTTGCAGTCCTTTACTAAAACAATGCCTAAACCTATCAACATCCAGATCGAAGGTATCTATTTCTAGGATTGCTATCACCTATGTTAAAACCACTACATGTTAAAACCCTCCGTAGCCGAGTGGTTCGCACGCCGGTTTCAAGGTGTCGCCATCTCTGAGGTCCCGGGTTCGATTCCCGGTCGGGTCAATGTAGAAAATGAACTTTTCTACATTGACTCGGGTCTGCGTGTTGTGGTACCTTCGTTGTCTCAGATACTCTATAATACGGGGGCTTAAGCTACTCATCTTGGAATCTGAGCAATGTATGTGATGTTGTCTAATATTTATTTATTTATTATTCATCTTTAGTTCCTTAGTTTAAAGTACTCTATTGGTATATTAATGTTTCTACTGAATAATATAGAGAGAACGGCCAAAATACACCACCTAGGCTCAGCGTGAATTGTAATAAAATAATTCAAAAATAATTCATATTTGGTTACCCATCTGACCTACGTCCTTTGCATATTCAGTTCCGCTATCATAGACGGAAAACACCAGTCACGTGCACGAATTACGACCGCTAGAAAACTCGTGAAAATCGAATAGCCAACATACATATACATAGCAAAAAAAATGGTATAATATATTAAAATGATTTTAATATAAATTATAAATTGAAGAATATAGAAAAATATGTAATTTTTAGTTTTTTAGTCACAATATTTGAATTTAAGTATCGTATTGCATTTATTATTAGAAAATAATTGAAAAAAAAAAGAAGTAACAAAACATTCTCTTGGCATCTTTTTGAATCAATTCTTATTTCTTAAAATGAAATGAAAATAAATAAATCTCTTTTTCACGTTAGTCGGAATTTGGAATTATCACTAACAACACGTAATTTAATTTTAATACAAAAAACAATTGCTTTTAAATATTGAAATTTTCTTTTATTTTATTTACATATGAAGAATCACGGAAGAAAATAATGTATTTTATTCAACTATAACAGAAATATTAAGCATTTTCAAAGTGATCTCATTTTTAATGTGTATATTACATTGAGCGTTAGTGTAATGTTTTTTGACACTGTATGTGCTCTGTTTTCTTTTTTCTCTACATAAATTAATAAATACCAAAACATTCTTGTATTAAACATGTACCCACGACATATGAAATTAGGTAATAAAACTCCATTGGTTATATTTCGAGTGGAGGTTCGTTTTATGATATTTTTACGCTTACTCAGAATATTATCGTGAAATACCTTTAAAAATGTCACTCCGCCCGAGACACTGTAAACAGGGAAGCAGTAGATTCTTAACTCAAAGCGCATTAGATGTCGAACGAGAAGGAATTTTTAAAAATTTACAAATGGCTTTCTAAATATTTATTCTTTACAATCAAAGACAGGCTTATATCATGTGACTGCATTTTTTTCCAATTGAGCACAATTTTTTTAAGTTTTTTTTTTACTGACGTTGATATACCTTTTATAAATTATAACAAATAATTTGACACATTCTATTTCACTTTTATTTATTGCATAAAAACTGTTGTGGTTTAATCCTTTAAATATCTTATTTCACCGTGGTATTTTGAAATCGGGAAAAATAATAACAATTATTTTAGGACATAGAACAAAAGATATTTTTTATTACTTCAATATCATTACATCAAAATCAAATTATTTCTTTATATCTAAACCATAAAGCATATTTACAAAAGAGTCCTGAACAAAAATAATATTCATTGTATCGGAAATCATAACATACAAATAATAGCTAATAATACACATATCACGAAAAGCAAATCAGATAAATATCTACTCGTTTATAGCACACGTTTTTTCACTAAAGTAAAATTGAATAGTTTCCTGGTTTATTGTGTGACGTGAGCTTGACATAGACATGGTAATCTCAAAGGACAGTTCTCGGAAAAATGTATCAAACTAAGGATGAATGTATTTATTCGTAAGCAATAAAAAATTAAGGTTATCAAAATTCTCACTCGAAAAGTTACCCAGCCTTTATTCTGTCTGTGAAAAATTCAATAATTAAATGCTATCTAATAATTTAATGTTCATGGAAAATTCTCGTACGTAATTATTTGTACCATGGAGCTTTATAATTAACCATCGCCTGTTCAATGTCTTATAAAAATGGTTATTCCTTATAAATTGAGCACAATTTATAATCTAACTAGATAGATAGCTGACTAAAAAGTAACTCAATTTCATAAACAGCACTATGATATCTAACCAGAAACAATTCAATCTGATTTTCAATTCTCCAGCAGATTAACTTGGAAGGTACATGCCAATAAGTACTGCCCGTGAAGTAAAATCGAAAACTGTAATCTACGTGACTAAAGCATAATGAAAAAGGAGTGAAAATTAGTAGTGTATTTGGTCCAGGCTAGCCGGGCCGCGCTCCCTGCCCGGGCACAGTCGTGCGACAGCCGCCGTGCCGCGTGCCGCCTTCGCACCGCCCCGCGCCATGCTACGCGAACAACTTTTTCGAATTCGCGCCAATTGTGAACACAATAGCGGGTTCGTATTTGGAACGCTGTGACGTGTTTTGTGTTAAAAACGTGGTTTAAAGTTGGACTGAACGATTTTGCGTGTAAGTATTTTTTGTAAGCATTATTACCATTTAAATGAATAGTGTTAGAGGCTAAACTTTTCTGTTGATCCAAAAAAACTATGTAACTATCGAGTAAAATTATATGGTACCGTTTCAAACAATGGTAACACTTAATATTATTTCGAGTAACAAAATAGATGTTCGTTAAATATTTCACAGTAAAACTGTTTTACAAAAATAAAGAAAAATAGAACCTTTATATATTTTTTATTACATACAATTTTCGTCTTATATAAAATGTAACAGCACAAATTCACTGTACATAGTGAAAATACGAGGGCAAGTTAATCCTTTACGTTATAATAACCTAAAAGATAATGAACCACTCTGTCAACACTTAGTGAGAGCGTCTCAAGCGAATATTACACCTAGTTGCTGAATAAAATTGGAAATACTCCGTTACCACTACCATTTTCTTGATATCTGTTTTCGTTTATAGAGAAGAGTTCAAGCATTAACGTGAGGCGCTACATTTTTGCGGTTACGATTCGAGTTTTGAGTCGGTGGTAGCACTTGCATACGTAGGCACGAAGGTCGCGTCCCGTAAACGGTAATATTCCGCCCTCGGTGGTGGAAATTTTAGCGTGTTTTCACATAAATTCTTATCGCGTAACTCGGCTTATATTAGCGGGAGCGTGAACAATTAGACTTATGTGTCTACTCTGTTGAATATGTACTATCTGGCTCACCCCGTAAAGGCATGCTGAGTCACTGTTTAATTAAAATCCTCGTTTTATATATACCTATTTTATTGAATATGATTTTTGATCTTGGCGACAACATTAATTATATTTTCCGAATTTTAATGTGTTTTTAATGTATTCTTACATTTTACACATGATTTAAAGTATTGAAAAACGAATGACTATTTATATAATTTTGACGATATTCGTCTCAGAAACTTCAACCGCACTAAACTCCCAAGACTTTCAAGTGTAACTTAGGTCAGTTTTTTGAATTTTGATTTTTAATAAAATAATGGTGCTAGTTAAAATTGTCAACTGTGCATGTATGTAAAGATAATTTAACTAACTACAAAATTCATTCATAAAATTTCGTTTCTTTTTAAAAATTTGAGACTACTGGCTGCTAGAAAAAAAAATGGAAAGCTGTCCTAAGTACAACAAAGCAGATGTACCTTGGACCGTGCACGTTGTACTTTGGACAGAGCAGGTTCAAATTGAGATTAATACTTTTATTAATTATAATTTGTTTAATTTCAGTTGAATAATTATTTGAAATAATTGGATAATCATTTGAAACTAACAATTCTTTCAATTATTAGCAACAATATTAAGTAAAAGTATTGTTTTTTTAAAAAATTTCACCAATCTTTTTTGTACTCAGTATTGGTTACAATATTTTGGCATCGGATCACAAAATTTTATTGACAGGACTCGTCCTTTCACACTATTCGTTTTCTTCTTCTCCTTCTTTGTGACTTTATCTTTGAGAGTAACTTTTTTTTCATTTTTTAAAGCCTTTATTGCATTTTTCTCTGGTGTGTCTGTTAGTATTTTAGATTTGCCTTTTGGCCCTTTTGTGTTCCTTTTCGTGGCGTGGCTTTTGGATGTGAACGAATCACTTCAGGGGTAATGAGGTTTGAGGAACTTGGCCCACCTTTTCAAGAGTTTTAGAAACGTTTAATGGATGCATTTCAGTTTGATCAGACGACTCTTGAGACCATTTTTTATTCTGCTGATTATCAGTCTGTAAACAAGGTTCTTGGGACAAAAGGGGATCTTATTGGATAGGAGGTTCTAGGAGCACAAGAGGGCTATCTTGAACTGCGGGTTCTTGAAGCAATGAGATGTCAGCATTTCCAGATTCTGAAGATAAAAAACGATCAAATTGTGTAGAAGTTTCTTGGAATAATGGACGATCTGAAATTTTGCTGCCAAAAAGTCAGCATCTGAGAAAATATGCTTATTTAGTAGGTGGAAGTGGGTCCAGTAGCCTTGAAGCTATTGCCAATGTTCGTTGGTGTGAATGCACATGGAAATGCTGTTCCGCCCAAATCTGCAATATCATAAATTGACAAAGGTTTTCCTATATATATGTCCGGGAGTCATAATTTTTTAATTAGCTGCCTGATTAAAATATGTTTTAAATGGTCCAAATACTGATTTGTCCAACGGTTGCATTTTATTCCTTGTGTGTGGGTGTAGTGTAACAAGAACTAGACCATTTTCTTTTGCGAGATGAATTGATAAAATAGAAATGTGACTTTCGTTATTGTCCATGAGAACAATGGCAGGTCGCTCCTTAGAAGGTCTTGCAAATTTTATGAAATAGTTCATAAACATCACAAAAGTGGCTTCATTAGACCATCCTGACGGATTAGCAGCACCTAAAGTGCGCTCTGGTGCTCCATGGATCATGAAATCTTTAAAATTAACCCTAAGAAATATAAGCATTGGTGGAATAAATCTTCCACCAGCATTACAAGCAGCTATCATCGTAACAGTGTTTCCTCTTTTAGCGCTTGTCACTGATTCTACTTGCTTAACTCCAGTTGGTGTCAGAATTTTTGCTAAGCTAAGCTTTACGAAGGGAAAGCTCTTTATAACGTTTCCTAAATAAATGCAGCCAGTACTCTCCCGCCATTTTTTCAGAGTCCCATGTAGAAGGGAACTGGTATGCTAATACTTTTACTTCTTTTAAAATCAATCCGAATTGAAGGTTTGCTGCATCCTTCATATAGTCCACTAGCATTTTATCTTGCTCTTCATTAAAAACTTGTTTACTGTCAGATTTTCGCGTAAATCATGCAATAAGGTGCCTTCTTTCATCATGTGTTGGTAGTGCCGTCTCAAAGTAGTACGAAGAATGTGGAAATGTTCAGAAGCACCATGAAGCGATAATTTATTAGCCTTTACGAGATTAACAGCGTTTTCAATTATTTTTGTATCGATTATAAGTTTTTTATTTTTTTCCTTGCTTCGCGGCATTTAACCTATAACAATATAGCCAATTTGCTTTTTTTAAATTAAAATACCATTATCATAAAAACGTATGTAAATTATTGTTGGCTGTATTAATGACCAAAACGATGTACCTTGGCCAGTGACCGAGGTACATCGTGAGTTGGGTGGCTAAGGTACAACAACGCAACAACTTCACTTAATAAGCTTTAAAAACCGACTACCGATTGAGATTAGGATCTAATACTTATACCGTCTTGTAGCTAGATATACTAAGATTATATTCTAAATAAAGCAGTTTCGACAAATATGCAACACTTTTAATAAATTGACATGAAGTGGACCTCCAAAAACTTACTTTTGCCAAGTAAAATTAAAAAAATATGTTTTTTAACTGTGCTCGCACGGCGCCGGCTTATCGTATCTAACTTCACGTTAATATTGACAAATGGAATATCTAATACAATAAACAAATGATTTTAAAAGCACAAGATTTAAAAATAAAACATGATTGTTTTAGGTACAACTCTGTCCAAGGTACAACCTGATTTCCGATTTTCAAATTTGAAAAATACCATGACCACTTAAAAGAGACTTTTGGTTGTTACTGAACTATATTTTTCAAACACCTCCTAAAGAAAATCGAACCTAAAAAGGGTTTTAAACCACTAAATGTTTAAGAAAAAGTATTATTTTAAGTATCGAAAAACTGCATGAAAAAGAAAATTTATATGATTTAAAAAAATCCGTTGCAGACAGGAATCGAACCTGCGTCTTTGCTTACACCACCAAATACTGCGCCACCCTGCGGCTGTAGTCACCACCAGGTCAAAATCATGCTAATTTTATGAACAGGGATAATATTATTTATAAGGTATTCCCTTGTTGGGATGTACCAAAAGAGAAAATTACCTTATTGAATCCGTATGATATTATGATAATATTGTGATGGGTTCGATGCTTGGGCGAATTAAAGACTAGCTTGAGAATTTATTTATTTAATGGTAATAATGGGTAAAGAAAAGAAACTGTAGCAAACATAATATTAATATAAAAATAGTTCATAGGTTTACCTAAATATTAAATTAAAATTACTAAATAAAACAAATACATACCCTTTTTTGGGTTTCTTAATTAAATCTTGGACTCTATTACAGGATATAATCTATATATATAAAAATGAATCGCAAAATGTGTTGGTAAGCGCATAACTCAACAACGCCTCGACCAATTTGGCCAAATCTTTTTTTAAAATGTTCGTTGAAGTTCAAGGATGGTTTTTACGGCGAGAAAAATTAGAATTATTGCTGGAAAAACCCTAAAAATAGCCCTTTTCTTTTTCCCATACAAATGATTTGTAACTAAAACGTAGTCAATTTGAGCTTTATTGCTATGGTATAAAGTTCATATTAAATTACAAGCACTCACTGTTGTCTAAGCAATGTAGGTGTGTTCCTAACGTCAAAGATCATATCTATCAAAACAATGTGCGTGTGTGCGTTGGAGCACAGAATACATAGTTGGAGGAGTTTAATGTCGCGTTCCGAAACTCACGGTTCTGTTCAGGAGAATTTTTTTAAATACGTAGGCAAAAAAACTGCCACATTACAAATCTTTTTGACAGGACGAAGTCTGTCGGGTCAGCTAGTTTTATATAATTTTTAATTTCTGTTTTAATCACATATCTTCATTATTATAATATTTATATTTGAAAAGAATATGTTCACAACAGAAGAATTTTTTACCAACTGACATCCATAAAGAGCATATTTGATTAGTCAAAATTTAAAAATTACAAAAGGTGAATAATAAAAATAAATTATGTTGAATATCAAACATAAAAAGTTTGCATGCTGAAACCTAGGAGGAAATAAACGGTGGTACGGCGCAACAGGAAGGGATCATCGCATGATAAGAAAGCTCTCGATTATGTTGAATATGAGTTTAAAAACCGCTTCTTAGTCTAAATAAAGTCAGATCTTAACAACATGGTTAGCCGTAGTACGATAGGGTTTTAATGATTAACGTATAATCTCAAACAATGAAAACCAACACGATAAACACTGACAGCTGACTAGGTTGATAAAATGTTTAAGTTTTCAATACGAATCGTATTGGGCAGAATGAAATCTTCGAAGATGTTTTTTTTTTTATATTATATTGGATAAGTTCTTCAGAAGTCTGTCTAATGGACTGTTGAAAGTCAATTGATCAGGCAGGTGTGCTCTTCAATTTTCCTCGAGGGAAGAAAGCAAGAAGAATAAGAGTGGGGTGATAAGACGCTTTTGAAGAACTCTAGGCCAATCTCATTTCTGTCCCTGCCTATGAGTTGATTCCGAGAGTCATTAAAAATATTTTTTCGTTCAGTTTGTTTTGAACTTTCGAAATAGGCTAGTACTCGATAAGACCTTAGCAAACTATTCTCGTACATAGAAGTATAATCTGATAATTTATTAAGCTTCGTGGTCTATAAAAAAGTGTTTTTTATTTATAATTTGCTCATTCTTCAACTGATAATAGCTGAGAAATCTGTAATAGATAAAAAAATAGTGTTAATAAGCATCTTGATCAATCATGATCAATCATGAACCGAGATAGAATTTTTCAAACAGTTCTTTGGGATACACGAAGATAATTTATTGAGGTGCTTAGATATTATTTTTTAAATACGTTATCTAAATAATTTAAAGTACAATCAAATTATAAAATGTAGCTTTTGAACGAAGAAAATATTATTATCTCGATAAAAGTGTAATTAGAAATATATTTATTTGTATATGAAGCAACTTATTCTGCTGAATTATAAGAAGTTTTTGTGACGCCGTCGTCAACTAACTTTAACAAGCTCTATTAAACTTTCCCTTCTGTTAAAAAATTGTAAAAGTTTTAAAAAATCGGATCCTACAATAAATCGCAGCGGCGCGTAAAATATTTTAAGCTACGAAGTTGGAACAATTAGGGATTTATATAACGATACAATGAATAAATATTTCGTTATACATAATAGAGTTGGGTTAGAAAGTGGATTAGATGTTTAGCCCAGTTTATCACCTCCCGACTTATAATAATAATGTCACCGTCCCACTTAATCTAGGCAAAGCATCAAAGATAAATCTGTCTTAAGCAAAAGTTACAATGCTATTATAAGTAAGCTAAGAAATTGACGTGATTCGGAATATTTAGGTCTTATAAAAACATTATTGATCTTTCTATCTGAATCTGTCAGATGGACGAAATCTTTAAAATCCTTTAAATCACAATTATAAAAACCATTGCCTGTCAAAAATTTTGTCTGCTTTTGTATTTATTCTATTTACTTTCTCACTTCTCGCGCTCTGGTTGGCACTTGTGTTTTGGACATTTTATTTGACTTAATATACTTTTTTTATTGATACTTTGCTTTTACAACTGTTGTTCTTCTGTTTTGTTTGGTATGATTTAAATTGTTATTTGTTTTATGCACAATCTGTCATTTAATGATTTGTTTTTTCCCATCCAATAAAAGGTTGCAAGGAAGAAATCGCTGGCTAGCGATAAGGTCGCCTTTTGTGCGTTCTTGTGTAAACCTTTATGTGTGTAATAAAGTGTATTTATTTGTTTATAAGTACCTAATTGAAAAGCACGGTCTTAATTATTTTTAAAACAAAATAATTTACCCTTATCATTTAATGTATAACCACAGCCGTGTAACTTTTGACAGAGACCTTTCCCTCGTTTTAATTTATATATATAAATGAACCACCGAAATGTACATATGTACGCGCATAACTTCCGAACGATTGCAACAAATTCCATGATCCTTTTTTTGAGTGTTCCTTATTGACAGAAGTCAAAGAATTGACAATCTTAAAATTAATAAATTTTGTATAAGGTTCGTAATTAAAGAACAATAATTTTATTCAGTTTCAAAGATTTAATAAAAAACATGTTTATTTTGTTAGAATGCAAATGGAACAAGATACGTTACCTTACCCATAGTTTGGAGGCATCGTTATAAGTTATTTCCTTTAATAATAAAAAAGGTAACTTACAACAAATGGCTTTGACTAGACGTACAAGTTAAGGAAGACGTTCCGATCAATAGCGAATAGCTTCGTCAAGCAAAATCGCTCATCATTCTTGTTCGCCTTAAGCCCATTTAGCCGCCCAAATGGTACGTCTATCGTATTAGTCCGGCCAAATGATTGTCAAAAATGCCACAGAGAAGGGTGTATGATTAGAATAAGGGTAAAAGCTTCTTGTATACACAGTCTTTTATATTTACCAGAAAACGTCGTTCGATGATAATAGAAATCCGGCGCTGATTGTATTGTAGGAAATATAATGCAAAAGCCTCATTACTGGTCTGTTTGCTTCTACTTTTTTAGATAACGATCTTCTTATTTGTAAAGTCGTTGGTAAAAATTAAATTGTAGTTAAATACGTTATAAAAAAACATACTTTTTCTTTTTAATGACGCCTTTAAGCTGTAATGAATGTCAAATTTGTATGGGGCATGTCGCTTTTAAATAACGGCAGTTTTAATGGACATTTGTGGAATTGGCTGTAAGCGCATATAAAATAGTTCTTTTATTTATTTCTTTTTTTTTAAAGGATTCATGAAAAAAATATATTTAATTGAGTTTACCACTTATACCTACACAAACTTACTGGTAACGTATTCCCATAAAGAAATGATAGAGGAACTGAAATGTAACAAATTCAGTCTAAAATGTGTTTGTTACCGAAGGTTGACGGCTTCAATTTCTTCCGAAATTTATTTAAAATATAAATTTCTTTGAACTTCTATATATTATACGTAGTTTAAAAATTAATTATGAATTGTAAACTTGTTGATTTCTTAATGAATATAATAATGATAAATATAATACGCATCAATTTATAATAAATTAAATCTCGGCTAAGTATAAAATAAATTAAAACTAAGTAGCTCGGTGGCGTAATGGATAAGCGCCGCGGCCCGCGATCGTAGTCGTTAAGCAACTTTCGCAAGGGTCGGTCACGGGATGGGTGACCAAAAAATTATTATCTCGAGCTACTCCGTGCTTCGGAAGGCACGTTAAGCCATTGGTCCCGGCTGCATTTGCAGTCGTTAATACCCTCCAATCCACATTGGGCCAGCGTGAAGGCCTGAGCTCCTGCAGTGGGGACGTAAAAGGGCTGGTGATGTGGTGATGTGATGTTTTTTGTAAGTCAATGATTGCTCCTATCTAAAGAAACATTTTGCATCATTTTATATACATAGGTAGAACTTTTTAGTGTACGTGCGTGTGTTTGGTTGTTTATGTGTGAGTGTGTATGTGTTTGTGTGTGTATCCTATACCTATGTATATTCTATTTGGTTTGCCTACTTAAACATGTCCTCTGTATCGTGATAGTTAAATAACAATAATAAATTCTCGATAATGGTTTTCACAGTGTGCTTGGTACGTAAATAAATAATATTTTCTATTGACAATATTAAACCATAGAGAATTTTATGCATAAATATTTTTTTTACTGCATAATGGACATTTTTACATGTCAAAATACACTAGTAATTTTATACTTATGTACCACAACTTATAATCTTAACTGTACCTTTGTAACTAAACGTTAGACAATAGAAACTTTCAACTAAGTAATTAGTATTCCTTACTCAGAGAGTGTAAAACAAATGTGGCTCTTTCGGCGCACCCAACGTACGTGCCCGTAGAGTAAATTTTTAAATTGAAACAAGGAAAGTAGATTACGATTCTACTGGGAAATCTCAATACTATCTATATCACGACGTTATTTCAATTCCTTGCAATATATCTCTTCAATATCCGTAAGCTTTGCCGGAAATTTATGTAACTACAGAAAAGTAGCAACACTCGGTTCCATGGGTTTACTTACGTTTAATTTAAAATTACAGAAGAATTTACAATTGTTCTTATAATTTGTAGTTATGTTATTATAGGACGGTAATTTGAAATGTTAAACTGTTACGAAATATACTTTTTAAGTGTATTTCTTAACAGTTTATCAATTTAAAAATAATATGGAAAAATTATACTAAAACACTTATAAAAGTGAAGAAGTAAACTGTAATGGAACATGATTATAATTATTTCAAATTAGTTTCATAGAGATTATTCCTCATTTTAAATTCTTACAAGTATTTAATTTGTCAATCGGAGAGCGTGTAAGTTAGTATGTTACATGTGACAAATCTAGTATATAAAAGGGTCACATTTTCTTTTTAATAATTGCTCAGTTAATTAATCCATAATAAATATGATAAACCCATAAACTTAAATTGACTACTCTTAATAAAACCGTTTAAATTGTGCTGTTAAAATTACTCATTATATGAGATTGAAATAGAAGCAGAATCATAATGAGCTTATGCGCCGTGTTTTATATTTTAATGGTCACTTTAATCCCGAAAAATATATTACAGTCACCAATTTCTGATATAGAAAAATCGTAACGACTTCGCGCCAGTTTTCGTTACCCATACATCAACTGACTATATAATAAGTGTATTTAATAAAAAAAAACTTAGTCTGAACAGACTTTATTGGATAGAAAAAAAAATGTTAAGAAACCACCAATTACTACTACCTATGTAATTTAATGATAACAAACATTATATAGCGTTGTTCTCAGTCGTCATTTAGATACGGACAACGCCACTTATACTATGTGATAACAATAGACAAGGTTTAGCATTACTGCTCTTAGTATCAGTTATAATTCATATTACTTTCATATTATTAGACTTAGCAAAGGTTAAGCAAGTATGAGGTTCAACATAAATAATATATACTCCTAGAAGGTAGTAGGTTTACTTATTCTCTGTATAATATAAATTTGGGTTAAACTAAATTTGCAAATTTAGCATGAATTTACTCTGACTTACAGTCAACAGCACGACAGGTTTTAAACATTGCATTTTTAACATAATGCATTGAAGGTAGACTACGAATTCAATTGAGGGAATTTGATATATTATGGAAGTCTGCTATGTACTATTGGTCTCATTAGTAATGTGAATACCACCAAAGAGGATTTGAATGATCGCAACGCAATGCATGCATTGTGTCAAATCACTGTGTTACCGCTCGTACTACCATTTAAAAATGAAAAGAGAATTTTTATTTTTGGATAAAAACTTTTCTGTAGGCCCTTTGATAATGTTACAAAATAAAAAAAACCTTTTTTTTTGTAGTGTAAGAAGTGAAGGACTTTTTAACCTTTTTATTTTTTAAAAAAGCTTATTTCTATGCAGTTTATAATAAAACTTTATTAAAGTTCAGATACCTTACTTTCTAAGAGAACGCAATACTGTAGCTACTAAAAGTGGAGCTACTTTCTAGTCTGGAGCAATTTAAGCAAAAAAATCCAGTGTGGGGTCCCCATATCTCTCGAAAATATATTTGAAATGAAGTAGGAAAATGCTCAACCGTGCTCGGAAAGTTTTTCGCATAATCCTTCATTCATCCTTCAGATGACGACACATCTATACTAATATTATAAAGAGGAAAGCTTTGATTGTTTGCTTGTTGCATTGAATAAACTCCGAAACTATTAGACCTCGCGCGTATGATGTACCTCCGAAAGATACAACATACGCGACTATAATATTCGCGAGCGAAGTCAGTGAATGTATCAAATAACTCCAAAATGGAACATGCAATTTTAAATAATTTTATTAAATTATTTTTTCGTTTTCAAAACATTTGATTCAAACTACGTGGTCAATATCGCCACGTAGAATATAAAATCCTCATATCTTAATGAACTTGATAAAATGAGAAAGCGATTTGAAAAGCCGCTTAACTAACGCCGTCTTTAACTAAAACTTCTTTGACTGATAAACGAGGTGCGAAACTGCGAAGTTATTGCTGATTACTAATAAAAAAACTTTTTAATTTAGGCAAGCATTAATTTGGTATAAAATATCTTGTTAAAATAGTTAATTTTTTATACTTATCATGAAACCGGATAATTGTTTTTTATTAAACGAATACTTAAGTTATATGGCGTCACAGCAACTTTTCAAGAAACTCGAAATTATTTATGAACCTAACTTGGACCGCGAAGAGTGAAATATGCGAGGGCGGGCAACTAATTAATCTTTTAAGCCTACAGAAAAAAAGTCGTTGGCATGTGGGCCGACTATCCATAATGGCGTTATTGCGGCATCTGTTCACATCGGAATCTCAGTGAGGGCAGTTTTCCCCCGATATTTCCACCGCAATTTGGTAAAAAAAAATCAAAGGGAATATTCCATAATCTGCTGCCTTTCGAGTTGATTTCACGCTTTGAGGACACGAGAACGATCAATGTGAAACGCTGCGAAGGAAAATTATGACTCGTGACATTGTATAATTATATTTGTGTGTAATTGTATTCATCTTAGTGTTTTTATCGTTCTATAATTCTCCACGATATTCGGTTTCACGCTGCCCTCATCCAACGCTTCCCGGCAATTCTGACTAGAACTTTTTTGAGGCCTGCCTACAGTGCATAGTTGATACCCCAGAACTTGACCGCCCCAACAGTCAACTGTCCTACGAGCTATGTGACCTGCCCATTGCCACTTGAAACTCGCAATTCTTCTGACATATAGTTCCTTCCAAGGGACAACAGAGAAGCTCTGAATCTGATAACCAGTCCTTAAAAAAGATGCCTAACCTCCCCAATTGCAGACTAATCGCATTAATTACTATGCTATTGCATAGTTATTTATACACATATATTTTATAAGACGAGTCACATCTAATACTCGTTTATATTGTGAGCTTGGAGCTTCCACAAATTCATTCACGCATTTTTAAATATTCTTTAGTAGGTATTCACAAAATATATTTTCAAATAAGGTACCTATATAAACGGTAATTGCATATACCTCTACTCATAGTATTAACCTTCATTTTGATTTTATAACTTATCTACGTGGATCGAGCAGCAAGACTATTTTGTAAAATACATTTCATAATATTTGAATATTTAGCGGCCATTATATCTCATGAAAGAAATAAGATAGCACCAACCTCATTTAAAGAATGTTCAATTTGAATATCTACACCAGGTTATCACGAACCGTGTGTAATAATTCATTATTATAACAAAACCGCGGAACAATGAACGAGCTTGCGTAAGCTGAACAGGAGGTGATGCCGGAATCCTTAGATTTATGCGTTTCGTAATATTTCACACAAATTCACAATTACATCCATTTATTACGGCACAAAAACTGTCAGACAATTGGTGAAGTCGCTGGCTAGGATCTGTCCCGCACGCTCGTATTCTACAAAGTTTAGCAATTATTACATTTACTGAATAAACAGAGTATCTACTTTGAAAAGAACTTTTGTCTCGTTATGTTAATAAGTACATTGAATTCCCCTCTCTGCCTATTCACTGTAACAAATTGAAACAAAAGTAAATGAAGATTAAACGTAGAAAATGACAATAAAATATAAACAATGTCACGTAACAAACAGCTTTTAGAAAAAAAACACTGTTTGAAGTAGGAAGTTGCTAAGTATATTGTTGTCGAAGTAAACTTTTCTATTTGTTTGACCACTGAAACAAGTAGCTCTTAGGCTCTAGGTTTTAATACACTAGAGATTATGAACGGTTACAGTTACCAGTTAAGTACTGAACCTTACACCTTCAAAATTTTAGAAATAATATTGCTGAAAATAGTATTCCATTCAACTTTGTTTCAACGACAAATTACATAAATGAAACATGTCACAGAAAAACTATTCGATAAATTTTATTAATTCTACAAACTCATGAAATATTGGAATTGTTTAACGAATATTATATGATTGATTTTTCGTTACCAGAATAGAAAGATAAAGTTAGAAGTGCGACCATATCAGAAAACATATCTCCATTGGAAACGGGCTACTACTAGAATAGTAGAAAACCAAATCGGTACAAGAAACGAAACGTTATCAGAATAGAAACTATACTATTCTGATAACTTATATGAATTCTGATAAGTAGGTATCAACAAAAAAAATCTCAGCTTAAATGTTTCGATTGAAACATTTCGAAACTTTCATTCTATATTTTTTGTAACAAGTTATATATTAACAAAATAAAATGAGGATATTGCATTACTTACATAATACTTAATTCCAGAATATTGCATTAGATATTTTTATGCGCACTATCCATAAATGAAACAACTTTTACATGGTTTCATCCTTAGTCTTATGTGAGCACAGCACCTATAAAAGATCCGAAGAGTCAATAAAAGAAAAATACAAACGCGATGAACCCGTTTAAAAGTTGCTTCGTTTACAAATAACTTAATTTTCTTCAAAATAAATATTATTCTATTAAATGATAATATTCGAAAAAAAAATGTGAAATATAATTCTAATAGACAACATATTACAACCGCGTCAAATATCATATAGAGTTGGAAAAAACTATTCGCCTTCAAAATAGTTTCGAACTTGATTGTTTGATTGAATGAAATAACTAGATACATTGAATTGAAAAGGAATCGAACCCTTCGCTGTTTACATTATGCTGATGTTTGTTTCATAGACGTTCAAGACTTCCACGTTAGATTGGACCCTCCTTGTTAGTATTATTGCCCTTTTTTAGTTTATAATTACAACATTTTTGAATTCTGAATTCTCATTAACTAACTGGTTAGTGAAGTTCAAGATTGTACTGCATTATTGTCAACATTATTTATGATAAACCAAACTTTTGGTTTGGCATCTCTTTATCATTCCATCTTCACTACATAGTATAAAAGTCGCTTTCTCTGTCCCTATATCCCTATGTATGCTTAAATATTTAAAACTACGCCACGGATATTGCACATTGATAATAAACATTTGGAGTGTTTTAAATTCAAGTTAATAGTTAGTGATCATTTAATTTAATTCGCTTTCCAAAACTAACATGATATGATTAAAAAAAGCTTAATAAACTTGTTTTTATTTTTTTATTCTAAAGATGCAACTGATTATTTTTTTAATTTCAACGCCCCTCGTCTATATAATTTTTTAAATAATCATGAGATGAAAATAATTTAATAGAGATAATTTGGGAATTTCGTTATTATGTAAATTATAATACTATGTAAATGATACAGTAGTTATTTGGTGTAGACGTTTATAAGTCGCATAATTAAATTGACCCAACTCGAAACTTAATTGGATTTACTCGTACCTTAATTCGATTTCTCTAAATTTTAAATTAGGCTAGTTACATTCGCACTGCGCGAAGTGTTTGAGAAACTTTAGTTATTTGTTGTTAAGGCGAGAAAAGTATATTGCTAAACTTTAGAAGAATATAAATCGGTAATATGCATTTGTTACATATTATTTCTCAGGATAATATAAAACATATAAAAGCTGCATATCTTTTTTGTTACAAATATTTACGAATGTTTAATTTCAGTAATTAGTATTATACAAGTAGAAAATATGTCAATAGACAATATAGACTCAATGAGATGTTGTCCAACAAAAAGCAACAATAGTCGCAGAAATTAAATACAACTGTTACTCGGAATAACCGGAGCATGGATGAATGATTAAAATAATGTTTATTAAACAACGCAAGTATTGAATATCATTATTCAAACATAAATTAATCAATTATAAATAAGTCCTACCGCTATTTTGTTAGTTACATATTAAAGTTTGTTAAGACGTACTCGCTTTATAAAAGTAACACTTAGAATAAAATAATATAACGCGGAAGTATATAAAAAAAATTGTTGTTGAAATCAAACTTGATCTCGAGTCATTAGTCTTAATTGAACTGGAGATATTACAGTTTTTGTAATGCAATGAATTTGTGATTTCTGTGACGGTGGCTTAAATCTATCAAACCCCTTTTTGACTTTCCAGTTTTACATTTGATTTTTGAAAATGATGAATATTTAACCGTCTATTTTTTTATATTATAAGTCATCATTTCCAGGTCAAGAATTTATATAAATATTTATTTTATTGACTTTAGTATTTTTTAAATATTTCTTCATTGTCTTCCATGCAATTGAGTTTGTAGATAAAAAAGGTGGCATGTTTCATTAATATGTAATCGTCTGGACTTACGTGGGCCACCTTGAAACCTATCGGAACTATATCTAAAATTTTATAGAATTCATGCCTTCCTTGCTGGTGATTCATCCATGTGATAGCACTGCGACTTTTATTGAGTAGGCCAGTCCTAGTTTAACCTTGTCCCATGGGTCTTAGTAGCAGAAGAGTCTTGATTCGAAATTCTTAAAAAATCCACTCGGTCCCTGGCACCCTGAGATGGGATTCGAATCCACGACCTTTCACAATCCGGAAGACTGCTCTAACCGCTGAGCTACCCAGGACGTAACAGGACTAACGAATCTTTCAAGCACTTGTTACTTTTCGCTACTACATCTTATAAGAGGATAATATATTTTATTTTAATTTTTATATATTTAATTCTTGTCCTTGGCGCAGGATGGCGCGCAAGATGGTGATTGCTCCATTATGACTAAAATTACAACAGACAAAGTTTACATCGTTATGAACCTAAATATCTAAATCAAAATTTAAATTGGCCATCCTTGATAATGAATCTGATCCTATCCCACAATTTCCATTTAAAAGAAATTGGCAAATTCGTTCCGTTCGAAATTCATATTCGGTTCGAACCCCTTGGGAAATGTGTAAACATGCAAAAAGGCTCACTCTCAAATGACCCCACTTACTGACGCTTTAACCTAAATTTCAGTTCAGGGGCGCTCCTAAACGATGCGCATAATTTTTAACTCAAAGTAAATGAAAGGGCCAAAAGCATAATATCTATATTTTCGTGGCTTTCAACGCATGCCTTATTGAGGTAACGACGACATTGAGTGCCTATAAAAATGCTAATAGTGTTATGTGATGCGTTCCTAAAGAATAGAAGATACAACCTTCGCGTGGAAGAGGTAGTTCGGGTCGAATCACCTATAATCTCAATATTCATTCAATGAATTACCGTACTCATTGCTGTGTACAGGCCTTCGCTGTGGATGGAATCGAATAGGAAGATTGGGTCATGGTCGACCACGTAAGCCCATTGCGGAATGATGGGTATTACTAACTTTAGATGCAGTCGATAACCGCTGCTTAATGTGTCTACCGAAGCAGAAAAGATTTCCAGAAAAAAATTTTTGTTCACCCAACCTATGACTGGCCCTTACGATAGTTGCTTCTCTTTCGTATCGCACACTAAACACTCTATTCACTGCACCATAAGGATCCTCAAAAATAAGATAAATATACACAAAGTAAAAATTCATTTTATAAGTACCTACCTGTGACAACATTATTAATGGCCTTTGGAGTACCTACTCCAAAGGCCATTAATGTTTTGGTACCTACCAAAACAAAATAAAATTATTTTTCACCTCTCAAAAATTCATAAGTGATTGAAAAGAATTGTACGTAGGTATAGAATTAATAATCTCTTCATTAAATTCACCTTGTATTTATTCAGTAAGCCTGAAAAGAAAACCCTTTTTTTATCAAATTTATCTAATAAAGTAAACGAACTAAGGCATTTAACAAATTTATTCGCTAAGGGAATTGGATTTAGGTAACCGACTGGAAAAACGAGATAAGCAGAGCCCATACGAATTTGTAAAAGCTAATGCAGTGTTTTATTCAATTACATATTCACTTTATATAGGGATGACGAATTTCTTCACTATTCAGTACACCTTAAACTGTAAAACGGTATACTGGTGGTGAAGAAATTCGTACTAACAATATAATAATTAACATAAAGTAAAAATGTATTTATTGACATAATATCAAATGAAACAAAACTTAATGAATCCAAGGGCTCCCAAGCTAGCTGAAAACTGTGTTTCAGGAGCCTTTGTTTTCTCCAACTTATATTAACAAATCTTATGCCTGAAGAAAAGAAAAAAAAGCGTCTACAAAAAATAAATAAATACAAAAAAATATATAATACAAATCGTTAATATATTTAAGCGAATTCTATACATATATTAATGAAACCTGTTATAATTGGTAATTGAAAAAGAGACATTAACCTAAGGAGTTAATTACAGCACTTCCTAATTTTTTTCTCTTATCTTTCAGTCTGTTAAAAGTTATGCTGCGCTTAATATTCTATAAGAATTAAATTAATAAATTAATTATATCGAGAGGGATAAGGATAATTTTCATTTTGATTAAAAAAGAAATACTTTGCTAACATCTGTGGGATCAAGTTCAGCGAAGTCGACGAAGTTTTATATTAAGTTTAATAAAAATGTGACTCCGAAATTACGAGCCATGTTCGTGTTGTAAAACCAGTGTTATTCTGATAAATAAACAAAATACGTTGCGCTTTACCAAATAGGTAATGAAAGTAATATATAACTAATTTTATATATTTATTTCTTTTTGTAACATAACCAATGCCCGATATAATAAATAACCATAAAAAAATTATAGTTGTTTATAATTTTTTTTTTATATTTTGTTTTATTACATGGTTGGTCTTCTCTAATTCGATGTTATTGTAATCGCTCACTTCATTTATTTAAATTTATGAAAGTCTGTGTGATTATTACGCTTAAGCATGGATATATTTTTTGTACTAACCTTATGCTCTGCAGGCCTTTTTAATTATATTACTGCTTTTTTATTTTTATTTCATTCCACAATGTACCTAGTATTTTTTGTCAATTATTGTTATCTTACATGACTGTTTAATACCAAAATAGGTAAAAAACAACTGTTTGCAATATGATTTCAATGTTACGCAAAGTTTTTTTTGGATCAAACATATCTTTAATCGACTCTTTTATTAATTTATTATTTCCACTAGTTTAAATTGTGTAAAAGTAAATAACTTTTTATTTAAAAAATCACGGGATTTTTCTGCTCTTTAAAATTAATCTCGAGATTTGAGGCATATCCACTTTATTCTTTCGCTGTATGAAATCAGTATAAGTACATGAATAACTCTACCTAATTACGACCGCTGGTCATAACTCTCTTTAAAAAAATTTGAAAGGTGCTTTTAGAGACTGTCGTCGAAAAATAACGGTGTTTCCATTTGTGGAATTTCAAAGTGATAATAATAATAGTCAAACGCGAACCTAATTTAATTGTAAAATAGGTGTTCGGACATAAAAATAAATCTCCAGTAAGTCTCAGACACACGTCCCTCTTTTATTATCCACCATTCTATTTCACTCCGTTTCCTCAGTCTTGACGAGTGGAATGAGAGAAAAGGGACGTAAAGTATGAACTTCCTATAAAATTCTTAAGTTATTTCGTCTGCATACAAAAATCTCAAACGTTCGCATAACCCAGATTCTTCGGACGCAATAAAGATATGTCAGAGTAATAAGTATTTGTGTATACAGAGCCATAACGCTAAATAATATTACAGATATCGAACGTAAAAATTCAAACTTAGACTAAAAATGAGTCTACAATGATCTTTTCATTTATTGTATTACATGTAACTTAGAAACCAACAATTGGTAAGTTAAATATACAAATTTTAGTAAATAATATTTTGATGCACCTTATATGCAAGGCGATATGGAAAGATGGAAGAAAGGGGAGGTCAGACATTCCGTTGGACTTATAATAAGTATTTATTTCTCACCACAAACAGGATCCTTAAACAAAATAAATAGGATATCTTTGTATTATAGTTATACTACTTGCCGCCAGCGACTTCGTCCGCGTTTTCCATTATTTCTTCGATCCTAATAGTTGCAGCGTGATGTTATAAAGCCTTCTTCGATAAATGGTCTATTCAACAAAAAAATATTTTTTTAATTCGAACCAGCGTTCAAACAAACAAACTCTTCAGCTTTATTATGTTATAGTATAGATTAGAGTACTTAAGATTCAGTGCTTAAACAAAACTTCTTCAATTCCTTCAAAACTGTAAAAAAGAATATATCTTAAAAATATTGAAAGTGAGACTTCATATTTTACCCTATAATAGTTTCTCTAGCTTGAATGGTGAGTACTGCATTGAAATTAATACGCACACAGTCTGTGAATTAGGGTGTGAAGTGATTATAAGTTTATCCATTAATTTAATGTTCAATTCCGATTCGATGCACAGGGAATGCACTTTGCGAAACTCTTGTATGGATATTAATTTTAAAGATATTGAGATCGTAGCTATTTTATGGACAATTTGAAAATGTTTTCTGTCCTCTTCTGTTTTCTTATAAGGTTTAAATTGACTATTAGTATATCGTAATTATTAATGCTGTGTTAATTTTATTTCCCAACCTGAAAAAAAATCCGGAGTAAGGTCGATAAAATCAAAATAACTTCATTTTGATTAAATGAAAACCCAGTAGGTATCTAATGAAGATCTTTGGCAGAGAATATTGATTTTGATTATATCATCGTTATGAACTTGGCTCATGAATAATAAATTCGCATCTTTATGAGGACTCCTCAAATATTGTTTGTAACAAAAACATTTGATTCTGAATTATTCACAAAATAATTGTACGAAACACTATTCTCGTTTTCATTACATTTTGGTGCATTACAAGATTGCGTGGCCTCTATAAAAGATACTCGTATGTTAGGCATATGCGAATGCATTCGCATGCCAGACAATGTAGCGACGAAACTGTCCAATCCGCATATTAACTAGCACACAATCAGATATACGCTCAAATATTTGGAACGAGTACAAACGTTTTGATATGTCCATAGTATTTATACTGCATGAGATATTTCATTCTGACTTTATCGGATATCGTGATGACACTGCTGCATTGGTAATGCAATATTATAACAATAATTTTATCTTCTGGTTAAAAATATTTTCAACAAACATCTGTCCAGGAATTAAGCTTCTGTGTCTTATAATTCTTAATTCGTGGAAAAAGTACTTTGTAATACAGTTTAAACAGAATAATATTTTATCTGTGAACAAAAAATATCTTCACTAAATGGAATTTATATATATGAGTATTGCATAGTTTATCGGTAGAGTATCAAAAATGGATTCTGATTCAGTTTCTGTGTTTTGTTTATCTGTTTCCTGATGAGTGACAGTGGTGAAGCAATGAATACAAATGTCTATCCGTATTCTGATTCCTTTGGTTGTATGATACTTATACTAATATTAAAAGAGGAAAAACTAGATTGTTTGTTTTATTTGCATTGAATAGACTCCGAAACTACTGAACCTATTTTAAACATTGTTTCACGGGAAACTACACGCGGGTGACTTATGTCACGTATAATTTACGCTTGCGATGTCGCGGTAAAATAGCTATTTTTATAAATTTAAAATACAGCAACTATATAATCTAAAGGTATATAAAATGTTGGAAAAATATGCCCCTAAATTGAAACCTAAGTCTGTTATCTAAATTATACATCTGCGATTATTCCATGAAGGTAATTACGCTATAATCATATGTAATAATATTTTAACATTAATTAACTTAATCTCAATGTGTTTTATTTGGATAAATAAAACACATTGAGATCTAAGATATTTATAAAAATAAATAAATAAAAAAAACACTGTAATTTTTCACTTACAGAACTACGCTATATTTTGATCGTTGTCAAACCCAAATATATTTATTGTACCTATTAATTATTCTGTTTTACGAATTGTAATTATTTAAATCAATTTGAGATGGTTAATTAACTTTATCCCTGGAGGGACTCGAGTCATTGTAGGAACTGAAATTCGCTTTTACTTATATTAATTAATAATCCTCTGAACAGATAACAAATAGCTTTTTGTGTTGATTGCGATTCTTTTCGTGACAATTTTAAGCAATTCTACTTTTCACGTGTTTCTAATTAAATAAATCCACTGGCGAAATCTCTGTATCTATAAGAATACTGAAAATAGTTCCAGCCTGTAGTCTGCAAGTAAATAAAAGGGACTACAATTGCTACAGATTTAATTTAATTACAAGCACTAAAAAGATCTTGTCGAACGAAGTTGAAAAGACAATGTTTTTGATAATTATATTAGTATTATTTCTAATCGTAAAACAAGTAAACATTTCGGTACCTTTGTAACCGAGTAGCTCAGAGGTCCCGGGTCCTTAGAGATAGCGACTAATTGAATGGTTTTGAAGAGTAGCTATCTCTAAGGTCCCGGCTTCGAATGAACTTTCTATATTGACTCAGGTCTTGATGTTGTGGTACTTTACTTGTTTCAGATAATCCATATCGTACGAAAAATTCTATACCTACTTAGAATCCAATCGATATATAGCAAGAAAGTAATTTTTTTACCCGTTTCAGCTCTATTTTTTATTTAGGATTACTTTTCGCATAAAACTTACCGTATGACAGATTTTAATTTAATATCCAATGCTTTCGGAAATCTGAGAGGTTATAATTTATGTGGTAACATAGTTCACTGTCAGAAAAGGGAAAGGATGGACACATTGATTTATCATTAGATAGCACATCCGTCGGACAGGGTCAGAAAGATCATTTCCTGGCCAAACACAGATCCTTTATCCTCTCTTTGTGTTGAGCATCTTTTGAGGCTTCTCTCACATTAATAATAATAAAGTAACTGGTCTCACTTTATTTCTGTCAAAATCAGACACTGGTAGAAATTTAAACGCGCAAACTAGACTAATTTTTTTTAAAATAACTATTGAATTATAGGTACTCGTATTTTGTCATAAACATAACGTCAAATAAAACCTATTTCAAAAGGTAATCAAATTTTTACTTTCAAATTTTAAATTTTTACTTGAATCTCTATATCCTCTACCTCGAGTTCAAGATTGATTTAAAAATCTATTATATTCTGTTTTATTACAAAATAGTAAATCTGATATACTAGCATTAATATTTTTTAATTGAAGAAAAAGACGCATAATTGATATATGATTTTCTATTATTTACGAACAACATGTCCTACAACATGTCTTGCTAAAAGACTTTATCTTAATATTTGTATTTATATAAAAAGAACTTTGGAATATAAAGTAATTGTAGCTTTGAATCACCTCACGTAACGCGCTATAAACAGATTTTATACTGACTTATAAAACGAAACCGTCGTATAGAATATAATAAATACAAAATTCCTAAACGTTTACACCTGTGCTTCGCATTTATTATTCAATCACATTATAAATACAGCCTTTATTTTATCAAACACTAGAAATATGTATTTGTTAAGCAAATACTAAACAAATATTCAATCCCATATATCTATATGAAATATCAATAGCATTTAGCGTCTTCTATTTTCAATGAAACAAAAAAAATGGAACAAATATCTAGCTAATATGAAATAGAAGTTTTGATAAATATTATATTATCAACGTAATTTTCCGTTTGACTTACAATTTTTATTTTGTCCTGGCCCTTATCTGAAATGACGTTCACCAACAGAGATTCTGTTTTAAGTGCGGAACCAAGTTTGTGGGCGAATACAGCACAATTTCCTTTTGCTACAGTTTAGGAACAAAGATGGAAAGGAAACGAAATTCCGCGCAAACACAATAAAGACCTCTAGCGAACTTTCACTTGTAACTTAAGGCGAACTTCATATTACGTTCTTATCTGTATACGCGAAAATGTGTTCAATTCACACAAAGACTATTTTTATTACTTACTAAAATAATAATTAGTATTATTGGAATAAATATAAAAATCACTTATCTAATAAAAGTCTACATTTTACAAAATTGATCATATTCGTACTTTATTGCAGTTAACATAATTTTCATATATACGTGTAGCTAGAAACAATAACACAAAAGGCGGCCTTAATTTTAAGGTAGCAGTCTCTACTAAGTAACCCTTGACTAATGTAAAATATACCAATTAAGGAAAGGAACAGTGAGACAATTCATTACAAATATCAGAAAAACATTTATAAACGTAAATACATATACTACACTGTAACCCAAAATAATAGAGAGGTATATAAAAATATCATAATATAATTAACAGAGTAATAAGAAGAATCCAGCTCAATAAAATGTTAAGTTATTAATTTGAAAAAGATTCCCGTGATTGTTCGCGTCTGATATCCACAGGCAGAGTTCCTCAATTTGTGTGCTCTTACAAAAATTACTTGGGTGCGAAATCAGTAGAGTGGGATAATTGAGCTAAGAACAAGTTCTGAGGGAGTTAAAGACAAAGTGGAGTGTGTGCATGAAAAAGAGTGTAATAAAGAAGTGACATGATCTAACAGGGACTGTTAGATCATGTCACTTCTTCGAGAGATAGGTAGCCAATAAGAAATTAATTTATCGTGGAATTACGTGTTCTGAAATATTGTAGCATATCAGCAATTTTCATTTTGTTTTCTCTCAAATGATGTGCTTCATTCTGTTTGCATACGATTGAGGCTAAAGTGAAGAATTTTGTGACATATGATAGTCATGCGCAGACACATCGTTTTGAAACAGTGTTTGCTTTGTCCTGATTTCCTCTATTACATGGATTAGCAGTAATAGTTTTGTACTAATCGAGTAAAAATAATATAGACACAGCAATTAATCGCAATTCTTATATTTTCCATAAAATATTTGATACACTATATACATATAACTTAAACCACTTTTGAGAGATTTTGTAGATACTGAAACTCACATTAGTTAATTCTAACAACCACAGAGCGTATAAATGACTAAAGCGAAATTTTTCTCCAATAATCGAAGACTTAACATCTTAAGGCAACCTCCCAATTATTAGCATTGTACGTCTTACGATTTTGTGATACTATAAATGTTCCATTCAGTTTCGAGCAATCGGCGAGTCTGTCGTTTATGAAATAGCTTGTTACATTATATTCTATTCACGGCGTCGTATAGAAGCCATTTTGAGCACAATGTTCTCAGTGGATGCGGAAATCCACTCACGATATGACGGCGAGCCGGGCATACGGAGGCAAAACGAAATGTATTGTGCGCGCTACGGACTGCGGCGCAATAGCTCTGAGTGATGCACCCACAACTTGGCGTTCACGTGATTGTAAAACATTACTTTGTTCAGTCATACTCATAAAAGGATAAACCTCTACGCTCTTTTACCATGTAGTTTGTCTCATATTCTATCTCTTTATATAAAACCAAAACAAAAGCATAATTATGTGTTGAAGTAATTTATATCATGTTAATGCATATTTATGGTCATAAATATTGCGACGGAACCAATATTTGTTAAGCGGCTTCACGAAGGCTTAGCCTATAGGTATGTACGTGGTTAGCAACAAGCGCCATAACGCTTCCACCCAAAATAAAAACCATTCGTTTTAATACTACGAGGAAAAATTTGCATTTCCCCGGTATCTGGAGTATTTTAAGAGGGTGATCGCTTGACGTTATTTCTGTTTGATATAAGAGTATAGAGAGTATGATTTATTTTGCTGAATTTGTTCGAATAATGAGAATCTTCACTTTTTAGGAAAAAAATTCTATTCTAGCTTTTATCTTTCTTAAATAATATATTTTTATTTTCTTGACATTTTCGTGTGGCTTTTTGATTTCACTATAAGTTGGGGGAAATAACCTAATATCTCTACCAGCGGGTCTATATCTATTTGAACTTCATGTTGCCATTAGGCTCGAATTAAATGATTTTAAAGTCATATTATACTCACGTTAAAGCTACCGTAAACTTGAAATTAATTTCATATGAGACACGATATGACATATTCTTAGAGCAAGTCAAAATTGCACACAGATTGTTCAGCGTTCAGAATAATAACTAATATTATTCTGAGGTTCAGCGCATATATTAAATTTTTAAACCATAAATTTTTTATAGTTTTTCCTGTAATAAATGAACAGTAAGTTTGTAGATAAACAGTTAAATATTTAATTTCATAACTGTAAATCTATCTATATGATATCCTTGTAATAAGTTCTTTGATTAAATATACCAATATATAGTGTGCAAAAAAATATAATTTTCGAATTTACCTCCTCATATTTAGTTTTTTACTTTACTTAAGTGTATCAAATTTTCCTTATCTGGTTCGAAATCCTAAAAATGATTTCAAACAATAAAATTCATATCAAGAAAGTTCAGTAGACCCATTGGCAGCGATTTGGCTTAAATACCCAATATTACCTTTCAACGCACCGTAGCAATCAAAATTGAAAATAACTGTTAACGGAAACATCCACCGATGCAAGTGATTTGCTAGATAAGTGGTCACAATCTTCATATCTTAAAGGGTACTTATAAATGCTGAGGTCTTTTGTGACCGGCCTTCTCACTCTTACGGGTCGAGGCCAATCGAGGGGCTCTCGGCCTCAGCAATCAGGCTTATGTCACTTACAGGCCGACGAAGCTCTTGAGAAATCATGTAACTCAAAAACAGAGTTGGTAATGCAAAGTTCTGTAAATATATTCAAAGAAAAACGCACCCTTCAGTCACTCCACAATTCTTTTTGCTTTGATTATTACAGGATTATTACGGGACTCCATATCTATGAATTCCAAAAATATTCTTAATCTGAGATACTTAAAAACAATTTAAAGATTTAATATCTATCGAAAATTTCAAATTAAGTCATAACAAGTCACACAGATAAAATAACATGCCATTATATTATATCGAGACATTTCAGTCGGTCACGTATCAAATGTGAAAATCTCACGTTCCGCATTATCTTGAAATCAGAAATGGAATTATTTTTTCACATTCAGAACGCGAGCTCGAGATTAACCTAAATTCATTTTTTATCAATTCTACTCCGCCGTCAAAATGAAATTAAAAAGATTGATTAACTAACAGACTGAATACGTATGCCATGACAAACGTTGAAAGGACTAAAAGACTTTTAATGTCACACGTAAGAGTTATTTCAGTCTATAATTAATCTCTTTGATGAATGATTTACTTTGTAAAATTTATAACATACGAGAACATCAATGGAATGTATCACATAGTAATGGTAATATTTGCTTATTATAAATTAACGCTGATAGATTTTTATTTATTAGTTATAACATTAAATTATCATAAAACATTGGTTTTGTTTGCAAAAGGAACTTATAGAAGGAAGTTTTTTATTGTCTTTGAGATTTATTATTTATTTAGTATGTATGTAATATATCTATATCTTATCTTTTGTATCAATCGGATGTTTATCAAAACGCACAAATCGTGTAAGTCATAGATGAGGTTTATTTTGCTTTTTGCGTAAGATAGGTTTATAAATTAACATTGTGTGGGCGTTGCGTGATACGAAAATCGGTCTACCATTTAATGAATGGAGTTAATATTACGTTACCCCAAATATTTGCAAAACCAAGCTCTATAATTAGAATGTTGTTTATAATAAAACTCTTGATGATAACCGTGCTTAAAATAATTTATATCTATTTAATATTTGAAGTTTAAGTGTCAATACCAACAAATATGTTATATTTTCAAAACACCTAGTCTATTAAGTCGCAGACATTACTTTTTATTCATAGCACATGTGTACAAACCTTCTTGGTTTCTCTTCATGGCTTAGTTTAATTACCATGTTAAATAATTTTTCTCGAACTGTAAATAAATTAAAAAAAAAAAAAAAATTATGACATTCTTTGAAAAAGTCTATTGTAGTTCATTATCATTTCATGTAACACATTTGAATAGTGACCATTTTCTTCAAAATTTCAAATATCACATAAAAGTATTTCTTCATTGAGAATATTTTCCAGTATATTGTGAATGGAAAATTGATCAAATATAATAATCACATACATTACTCAGATTCCATGATGAGTAGCTAAAAACCCTTTACTGTAGAGTTTCTGAGACAACGAAGGTACCATAACACTCAAACCCGAGACAATATAGAAAAATCCATTTTCTACACGACCAGAATATATGAAATTGGCTGGCGAACCACTAGGCTACGGTGGTCGTCATTATATACTTTTCGAAATTTCGAAAGAATGAAAAAAGTTCACTATCTTCAGATGGTATAATTTAAATTGTACGCGTTAAATATATACAAAGGACGAAAATACACTGGAGATTCAACACAAAACTTCGTGAAAATGACCGCCTTTTAGATTTCCAATATAGAGGAGTAAAAGATCGCAATTACCCGCAGCTCGTAATAAACATTTCGTTCGGTTCATTTGAAGTTTATTTAGTGGAAATCGCGTTCGTTGGTGCGTTCGTTTTACCGGCATAAGACTAGAATATCTGCGCATATGTATGTATCTCCGGTATAGTACTAGTATTTGTAAAGTTTTTTTTTTTATATAGGTTGTTGCAATTACACAAAAACAACAAATAATTATGGTTATAGATTAAGCGTAAAATCGTCAATAACTCTAAGCACCGTACAGATAAAAATATGAAAGAATCCTCAGAAAATATCAAAGTTGTTACCGTCCAGAAAAATTCTATGGTCCGAGATTACCAACCTCGCCAAACCTAAGAGTAACTTCTCTTTATACATTAGAACTCTGTAAACTTGTTAAAAGATATCCTGACTTTTTTTTACCAAAAAATGACATTTTGAGACGATATCCCAGCAGAAATAAGAATAATTTGATATTGCCAAAATGGAAATTAGTTTCGCACAGTACGAGTCCTTATGTAATGGCAATAAATATTTTCAATAAATAACCTCATTATTTAAAACACGAACAGAATATAAAAAACATTTATAGCGAAATCGAAAAAAAATCTTATTATAGTTAGAAAAATCTTATTATAATGTACAATAATATTTTAACGACAAATAATTATAACATATTTAATTAGCGTTGTCATGACATATATTACTTTACAGTTACAATTAAATTTAATTAATCTTGGCACATTATTAAATATGCTCAATTTGACAGTGACTATTTGATTTGTATTATTATTGTTTTGTAGTATATTTGTATTATTATGAAGTTTAGAGTTAATCCTTTATTATTGTCAATTTGATTATTAATTAATTTTAGTGATATTGTTTTTGACATTTGTGATTATTATTATTATTATTTAAAAAAATACATCTGTGATGAAATCTATTAACTATTGTAATATAATACTTAGTGTTAACAGTTAAAGTAAATGTATACAAATGTTGCTGTGCCCTGATAGGGTTCATGTTATGATGCTGATTTTGTGTAGAATATCTTACATATATTACCAACATGATTTCTATAAAGAATTGAACATGCTATATTCATTTATTTTTATCCTAAAATATTTAGATTTATTACATTTAAAAAACGGCCTCATTAAACCATTATCGGAAATTTGATTTAATATTAAACAAAATTTTCTATAGCACATATATAATTGCACGTTTTAAGTGTAATGCCACTGGAAACAAATTAGTGGTTTATTTTTGCGGTATACGTTTTTATTAGTCATATTTATAGGTGCAAATTTTGTTGTATTAAAATAAAAACTCTCTAAACCGAAATATGAAATCTAATAATAAGTTGGTTTTATTTTAATGTTATTCCGTTCGTAGTCATCATTAAAGAAATATAACTATATTCCTGTATACTTATTATCTTAATACATGATTAGATTACTTCTATTATCTTATTTATTTAATAAAAAATGCAGTTAGTAGCAAATTATTGCAACAAAATTTAACATGGAATAGTACCTACGTAAAAGCAAGATACCTAGCCAATACGTGGTTATCATTTTTCCTCTGTGCTCAGATAGGGAGCTTATGGTTTGTTCCCTATACAGGAGCACAGAAGCAGTAGTAGCTTTGAACTCGTTCAAGATGTCATCTGCGTTCTGATATAATAATAATAACGCGGTATATTTCGCGATGTAATTTTCGTGGGGTAAATAACTCTGTTGTCGACCACAAATCTTTTCTTCCGCTGAAAATGGGATTACCGGCCCAGATTCATAGCGGGGGCGGGCAACGACAAAATGAGATGTATTGCGACGAAAATAAATAAGATACCCGACTTGGCCTAGACTTGTGATATTGTCATCGAGCAGATCTTTAACATATGTAAAAAAACTGTTAACAAAATAGGACACTTGTAACATTATATTTGATTAATTTTGTATTTTGCTGTATTGATGTTTATTTTAAAGAATTATGCTTAGAATTCCATCGCCCGCACTTGGGCCTGGTGATTTTTTCATACATTTTTTCAGACTTCAAAATGTTTGTCTCAAAGAAAAATGTTTAAGAATATCAGGGAAAACGGTATGTATTATTCTATGGTAAATAATATTAAATAAAGTTACAGTTACTTAAAATTCCTTTTATAGGTATACTTAAGTGGTAATTAAGTATTGGTATATTTGGTATATATGTAAAAAACATGTGTTTTTAATAATCATTAACCTTTATTTATCAATATGCCATACTAACGCTATGAACACGTTAGTTAAGGTAACATATTAAACATAAAAATGGATATACAAAGAAATAAAATTGAAGACAGAAACATAAAGAAAGACATTTTCCAGTGTTTGTTGTATTCACATGTAAACTTGTGTTATCACTTTGGATGCTGGAAATGTGCCCAGTATAATAAACTAATGTTGTGTCTTAGGCCTGTCATCTCTCCACAAGATGTAAACTGCCGCAGTATAAATACAGTAATGGTTTAAAATGTCCTTTCATGAAAAATAAGGTCAATTAATTTTAATGCCTGACAATAAATAAATAAAAAAAAGTAATTTTTATAAAAACTAAATAAATGTTCGTTGACAAAAAACGGTATTGTGGCCATTGATTCAGGTTATGGTCTCTTAATTCAGAATTTTTGCTACAAATCTAAGATGCGGGAAAAGACTAAAATAAAATTGGGATACGAATGCAAAAATATAGCTTATAAGAATAAAAGAAAATGTTCATCAATAAAAATCATTCCGTTTCACTTGTAAAGCCAACTTAAGTGTGAACTTAATTAAACTTCGTTATATAAAGGTACTACCGTAGCGGCCTTCCCACACCCCCAATGTTTTCGAAAGTCGTATTCAACGATGTCTCACAGAAGACGAAAAGAAATATTATCCCCATTTTACTACATGTAGGGACCTCCCCTACATGTAAAGTGAAATTTTGAAAAAGAAATATCAATATAAAAAATATATTTTTCATAATTTCGCTTTAATGCTTTTTCGCCTTAATTAACGTAAAGGTATACTCATACCAAATTACAACTTTCTCGTACCAATAGTTTTTAAGCTAAACCGCGGACGGACGGACGAATGAACAGGCGGACATGGCGAAACTATAAGGGTTCCTTGTTTACTGTGGAACCCTAAAAATTATAAGTATTATTATCCTAGTAATAACGTTTTCTTTAATTCATAGATAATAAAGCAATTAATAATAAATCTAATAAATTTGTAATGACCAACTCAGCACAATTAATACTTTATTTGTATTTTACACAATCTTCGAAATTGCAAAAGTTATGCGAATATTTACTGTATAAAGATCTCGGAAGTTCAATCTCTTTGGATTGTTGCCAGACATAATAATTTATTACCCATATGTCTTCCACTCAATAGTAGTTACATGTATTGTTGACTTTGAATCGTAAAGGAGATTAATAATTATTTTAATAACTTTAGTAACTTTCATTTTTTGTCATAATGAAATTAGTCATTATTTTAATAACTTTAGTAACTTTCATTTTTTGTCATAGGACCGAGAAGGACATAGAGCTGAGGTGGTACGTTTTCCATGGCTGTCCTTTATTTCTGAAAGACGCTAAAACGGATGCCTATCAAGATTAGTTTGGCAATCGGCATCGCAGCTGGCGTCCGATTGTGATATTTTTTCTTCGTAGCGAACTATGATATAATTTATAACATTGTAATATAATTTGTTGTGTTATTATTGACAAAACTACTGTAACCGTTATCGTCGCATCTTAATTTGATAACTGTTATAAGGCCCAAAAATAGCCTAACTCAAATTGCTTCTACCCTAGAAGCTTAAATAAATATTTTAAGAGAGTTTAAATAAAGTATAAGTTTTATATTTTGTTATTGCCTACACCGCAAGAGATATGGCGTGAAGACACACATTTACATATGAAGATGTTCGGCTGATAACATTAGACAAAGATATACTGATTATATATATACTGTGACAGCAATATTTTAATAAGGACCCATTAATTAAGAAACGGTGTAACTCCGTCCAATTAATATCTGTCTTCTTATCATTACATCATAAGACAATATTGACATACATTTAGTATCTTTCTCACAATTTTGACTAAATCTGAAGGAATGGAAAGTAATATCTTGCATAATAGTCTAAGCGATTGTAATAAAATTTGCAAGAGCTTTCTAAAGCTTGACATTTCAGTATGCGGAAGTACTAGCGATGTATACCTATCACTCAGATCAAATGCCTGAGCGCCTGGTTGCGGTTGTAATGTAAAGTACTGAAAATCATTACACATATTATATGTGCTTTCTTAATAGTTTAAAATTAGTAAAATACAGAAAAGTCTACTTTTTTAACTTCTTAGTTTATACAATATTTTGAAACGCGGTGGCTCAGCAGATCTCAGAAGTTGGAGTGAAAATGAACTTCGAAAAAGAGTTTCGTATAGACTGAAAGTTAATTTATTACTAAATTTTTAATTTATTTCGCCTAATCTCTGCACCGGGTTCTGAAAAATATACACGTTTCTGTGTTATAGCTCTTCCTCGAATATCAAAAACTCGCTAAGTTTTATTGTAACTATTATTGACTTACGAGTATAAAACCTTAATAAACTATGTAGAGGTTTTATAAAGAAACCACTGCACTATATTACAGAATAAAAGCGATTACGTGACCTTAATAAATATTGATAATAATATGCATATAAATATACAGTATCATTACTTTGATTGCAAACCAAAGTATTCCAATATTGATATGACGGGAGATAGCAACAATAACAATACGATAAATTACTAAAACATTGGGGCAACGAAAAGTTTATTACCTACAACATATTCCTTAATTATATTCGTTGCCTACACAATTCAAACACGAAGAGATATTAACACAGTAGGTATATTATAAATAGAACTATTAAACCACTATGTTGCTAGTCCTTAAACTGAAATATTATACGTAACACGTTGTATCTAATTCATATTGAATTCCAAGCGTAACATTCCCAAGCGTAACGTTTGCATCCTAAGTAGATAGGCACTAGTTAATTACTAACATGTAAAACTATAAAACTGATAATGTAAATTAATGTTCATTTAATAGATTAACTGTAAGCGACTTTGTTTTATATTATGTATTACTATTTTTCTAGGTAAACAAACATTATATCCTAATTTCGTAACTATTAAACGTTTCATCTGTTAAAAATAATTGGGCATCAATTTCATCGTTCAGCATAAAATAAATACAAATAATTAGCATACATAGAGTAGTTGAGCTGACAGACGTTAGCCTATCCTGTCACTTAAACGGAAATGCTGGCAGAATTCAATATTTCCGCCACAGATAGATGCCGGAGGATTTATAAGCACTATTCCAAATTGTTCTCTTACACCCTTCCGCCATTCAGATGTGTGAACGATATGAATTCATAGAGGTATTAATTTTAGTGTAGTATTTTCGAAATCTGAACAGCCACTGAACTGTACAGAATACTAAGCATGAAATGTGTCTATTCACTGTGTCGCGGGAGGAATTTATGTACTTTACTTCCTGAAAACGGATACGCGACATACGCTAAAAGAGAGAGATAATAACGTATGATGTTTTATTTATTTTAAAGATGCTGTATTTATATTCTGTTCATCCCACATACCTACCTATATTGTATAATATTTTTACGTTCTTATTAATAACCAAAAAATAGCAGAAAATTTCATAATGCAAATAAGACAGTCCCAAAAATTTTCAAATTTCTAAAGCTAAAGCCTAATATTTTCAGTACGGTAGGAATACATATTAAAAAAATATATCAATAAATTGTGCATTAAAACATGAAAACGTAAAGAGAGACTAATTAAAACGGTGTTGATTTGAGTTGGTATTTTACCAAACAGATTTTCAAATCTACTGATGCCGAAGCATGTACCAATTATCGGTAATAATTTTATAACACCTATAAGTAAATAACTATCATATTACATAGAATATTACAGTTATATTTAACGTTCTATTTCTACTATTATAATTAAGCGAAGATTGATTTATTTGTATTGCGTTTCCTCAGGATTGCGTCCGACACAGTATTAATCAGTTGATTAATACTGTGTTGGCGACAGATCTCTGTACCCTTACTTAATGTATAGGTATAATATATGGTGAATCTTTGAGACGGAAGTGAAACAGCCGTGACACGCAAGCACGATCCACTATCATTTTGATAAGGCCGGATATAATCCGACCCTCGGTAAATAGATTACTTAGTCTAAACTATATAAATCATTCTATTCGCATATGTTATGAAAGGATATCCCGTGATATCAATTTGTAACTATTCAAACTGCTAGAATTTATTATTATCATTAATTTTTCAGAGTCAACTTGATAATTTAAATGATATCCATTTTAATCGAATTTATGTAGGCGGAGGTTTTCAATTTAACTTATTACTATATTTTCTTACAAATACTGAGACAATTAAAAAGCGAAAAAAACACGAAGAAACAGCGTAACATTTTCCTCCCAAACAACATATTATATGAAAACATTATATAAAAAAGGACGTTTCCTTTCGACATACAAAAAAAAGTAGCAACAATGAGGAACTTATTCCTAAGGGGCATTAGAAAAAAAATTCTTTAACATGTGTAAAACATATAAGCTGTGTTAGGCGAGGTGCCTATTCATCTATAACATATAGACCATTAATCTCACGGGGAAAGTGGATGAACGGCCAAACGTGCCCGTGACTAATAACGCGAACCTTTTCCAATAGTGTGCCGCGCTCCTGAATGCTCCAGAACATTCTTAAAAGTTAATGGCCACAAAAAACCTATTATAACTTCGTGTTAAGTGTAGAATCGATTTTCAAAACAAATATTATAGGAGTTTTTTAAGAATAATAAAAAAGTTTTGAAGCTTGAAACAATAATAAATAAATGAAAGAGTAGATAGATCTATGATTTAATTTTCGAATAAGATATTTTTCAATTTACGTTCCATTTTCTTATTATTTTTAGCTATTCACAATTCAATTCACATTTTTATACAAGAAATAAAAAATAAATTAACGGTACCTGTCACTTGACTGCAAAAAGTTAATAACTCATTCAGGGCTCTTTGTGTGCGCTTCTACATTAAGGTTCTAAGCATAATACAACAATTAGATATCATGCAGTTTAAATATACTATTAAAAAATACTTATTAAAAAAGCTTATTATAAGGTATCCGATTATATAACAGATAAGAATTCTTGAACTTAAGATGGTAACTGGATAGGTGATTTTTTCTAAACTCATTATCTCTCAAAAAATATCTTGTTTCCATTATTATTAAATTAATATGTTATCATTATAAGACCATAGCTTTTTTTCTCTCTGTTTATAATGTATTAATCTGATAATGACATGGTTTTTGTGAATGTCATTACTCCTATTAGAGCTGGTGAGTTTCTTGCTCGTTCGTCTTAACACCCAAAAGACGTCCTGAACGAGTGATAGGGAAAAAATGTTGGAAAGTAGTTAAGAAGTTTATTTGAATAAAGATCATTTTGACTTCGACTTTAATATGCTCTTGTGAATTAATATATGTTGGAAATTTAATTGATATGTGACATTGTTTGTATTATTTTCTTTGATTGTGTAAAAATAATGTTTGTTTCCCAAATATTAATAAAATTAAATATATTTTGAAGCAGGTGTGTTACTAAACACCTTTCTTAGAACATCTAGCTTCGAACGTCCAAATTAAAAACTGGCAAATAAACACATAGTGTTAATGTCAATTATTTTAATTTCAATTTGAACTATGAATATAGTGCACTAGTTTTCCACCAATGACTTCGCCTGCGTTGTACATGAATCCTCACACACTTGCTTATATATATTTTAAATATGAATACGACTATTTCTTATTTTGTTTTAAGTAGGCTTAAGAGAAAAGTGAAATAAAAATACATTCTTACGAATTTCTAAGCTGTTTTAAAGAAAAATACTTTCAATGCGTGAACATGTACGCTAGAGTCGTTAGGCTCCTATTCATCTATGGCAGCAGCACCATATCTCACAGAGAAAAGTGGGTGAATAGACAAACTTACCCGCATCTAACAACACTACACCTGCAAAAGCGAAGAACCCTTAAAAGCCAGGAAAATGCTTTGAAAGTTAATAGCTATAAATAGGGTCGTATTTATAGCTATTAACTTTCAAAGCATTTATTTCTATATAGGTTATATACATATATGAACACTTTCGTTACATATATTCGGCAAGCTTTATATACCTAAACTTTAATAAACTATGAAATTATAATTTACTTTGGGCTGGATAAAATAATAGCGCTAGTGATAACCTCAGTTCAAAGAATATTTTAAAGTCTGTTTAGATTTTGAACTTTTTAAGTATCAATGTATTAAGGTTTATAATCGAGAGAAGAAATTTGTCAGTTTTATATAATCCACTGTCTGTGAGCTGAGATCTGTTAAAGTACATAACGGATTTTAATTTAGCATTGCAAATTTATATAGATCAATTATAAAAAAAAATATTAGATATGTTCTGCATCTTGTCATGTGATGGACAGAGTTGACTAACGTCTTTACATTTTTTACTTTCAAAACTGAAAATAAACATCCGAATAATATTATAAAAGCGAATGTTTGTATGTTTGTTATTCTTTTACGTAAAAAAGTACAGAATGGATTTCATGAAATTGAGTATACAGATGATTGAATGGATTCAAATATGGGCTACTTTTTCTCCCTTGAAACGGATCCCTAGAACCTCGCGGGCAAAGCCCATGGCGAAAAACTAATTAATAATAAAAACCATATTTAATTTGATTATATACATAATCAAAACATGTTTATATTATATTACTTCAGTGTTCAGTTTAAGTAATGCGAAAACGCACATCAAAGTCAAGTGTTTGGGTTATAATTTGATGAAATGAAGCACCTTTATGCTGGCTTCAACCAGCCGGAAATCAGATAATGAAACCATAAAAAAAGTTTGTGATTGAATTGATAGAGCACGTAAACAAATACAATTTTAACGTTCTCCACACATAATCAGTTTTGTATTAGGTGAGTATGAGTAGACATAGTTCTTCGAATTATTTTATAATATATTCATAATTTATCAATCAACCTTATCGGTGGACACCAACCAATGCCGCAACAGGTGGGTGGGACTTTGATGTACGTCTCGTCATACGTCGTGTGAGAGATATGCAACCCATCACCATTAACATGATAACAACATGACAGAACGCTTCTCGTAATACTCGTACGTTACTGTCTAACAAAAGACGTGTAAAAAATGCTAACATTCCTTGCTTCTATAAAATTCTAAAACATGTGACATGCAATGATTGATTGGATTCTGAGGTATGATTTGGTAAAACCAAATCATCAAAATATTTTGTGTCTACCAAATTGTGCTACTTTTACTCTAACTTGAGCCGTAGAGACACTAGCACCGAGCACGGCAAAATTATAATTATTGAGTTCTTGTTCATTACGATTTCTAAAGAAAAGAAATCCGAGTATAAATGTCTATAAAGAGAAGCAACTTTTGATAATAATAATAATAAAAATACACTTTATTGCACTCAATATAACACAGGTTACAGGAAAATTACAGTAAGAAGAAACAGAACACAAATGGCGGCCTTATTGCTATGCAGCCATCTATTCGACCTATTGTTATGTAGCATTTGCACCGTTTCGACTATTCGAAATAAATAATACTCCATTGGTTGATCGATTGGCGTACAGCCCCTTACATATACATTAATGTGTGCCGCAAAGTGTCGTATTTGGGTCACGTACGTAGTGATGTATTTTCACTTTGGTCTGTGGCTTGTCTCACGGCTCATTCGTTACTGACGCTGTAAAGGGATTATTTTCTTGTAACACCTGTAAGCCTTGTTCAACATTCGCTCTCACATTATTTGATATCGTATTTTAAGTGTCGTAACTCTGAATATGAAAACTTCAACAAGATTTATTATAACAGATATTGTCATAATAAATTTTGTTTGTTACACGTTATACGATGGCAATTTCAATTGAAAATTTATTGAAATTGGATTGTTTTCTATACTAATATCATAAAGAGGACAGCAGAAACTACTGGACCGAATTTTAAAATTAATTACTTGTAGTGAAAGCGTAATAACATTTTACAATAATTACAATTTAATAAAAATATTATACGACTATCGAAATAATTTCGTGTCACTTTATTTCATGCTATGTGATATTTTTCTACCTCGTTTACAGGGCTCGCGATTTCGCCTTTAACTTTTTTTTATTAAAAGTGTAAAAATTACGTCAATGCCTTCATATAATATTCAATAAACTCACTGAAATATACAGAAGCTTCTCAACGATGCTGATATATGGACAATTTATTTATTTTAGATAATGGTATAATCCTTCGCGATGAAACTAGCCTACCTCAAAGCGAAAGGTTTAATCCCTTGAGTTAAAATAGGTTTTCCAAAGGTCAACGAGACCGAACCCGTGATCAATAAGATTTAAAAATTAATCCGTATTAATTAATAATTTTAACTTTTAGATACCGTAGACGTTGTGTTACATACTTGTTATATGAATGACTAATATTTTAGTATAGTATATGTCACGGTCAACATACTTTTAAGTTATCAATATACTAATATATTATCAATTACACTCGATATTTACTCAAAATGGGATAAAGTAATTTTAAAATCATTTGGCCATATGGTATCAATTTCTTTATCCGATTATATAATAGATAAGAACGCCAAGCGATCTTGAGATGATCCAGCAACTGGATAGGTGATTACTTCTAAACTCATTATCTTGTTTCCATTATTATTAAATGATTATGTTATCATTATAAGACCATCGTTTTTCTTCTCTCTCTGTTTATAATGTATTGATCTCTTATTAGAGCTGGTGAGTTTCTTGCTCGTTCTTCTTATCAGCCAAAAGACGTCTAGAACAAGTGGTAGGGAAAAAAATGTTGGGCGATTCAAAAGTACTTTTGAGAAGTCTATTTGAAGAAAGATTATTTTGACTTTTACTTAACTTTGACTTTTAAAAGGGCCTCTTGCCGGAATCGGTTTGGAAATCCTCGGAGTCAGCTCCAACTATCATTACTTTTTAAAAAAATGGCCATACAATATGTGTAATGGGTAACACTGCACTACTACTGTAGAAATTTCTTTTGGTACGCTTTGCAGTCTAACACTAACATTTCACGTTGCAACATGTATTTATAACTGTAACTGCTACTCAATAACAATAATGGTCTAAACTGTTCTGATTTCATAATTGGTACCTAATAAAATTTATAATTATCAATCTATTATTTAATAGATTCTAACATTATACTGATGTTTCTATATTGACTCGGGCAGGGTGTTCTAGTAACTTCATTGTTTCAGATATTCATAATACAAGTGCTTTGACTACTTATTGCTTTATTTGCGTGATGTGATTTAGTTTCCAAATTATATTATTCTTAGAAATTTACTCCAAAAAAAGCTTTTTTTTTCGCTTATTCAAACTGAAAAGCATCATGGTTTGCCTGGCCCTTTTAGTTTCTAATGAGAGGTCTCAAACTTAATCGACATCAAACATGTTAAAATTCATAGTTGTTTTTGTAAGGATACGATTGCGCAGCAAATCTTAAATTGTTGCCAATTCAATTTGCAAAAATAATATTGTACGCCTTATGAATAAATTAGCTGACAGAAATCTTTCAGTGTTTTTTGCATAAAATCGAAATAAATGGCAGCTTATTATTATTGGGATCCAACTCATGTTGTATTTATGTGACACTCTTCCAGCGTATATATTCGTTCGTATGGCACAACGTATTCATTGTATGAAATGTTCAATTATTCACGAGTTTTTCCGGTTTTCGTTCGAGACGACTCGACTCGAATTTGATGCAAATTACTTTTTCCGGCCCTCAACGCAAAAGTACGTCATCTACCATATGTCTCTTTTAAAGTTAAAACTAATCAGAATTTTAAATGGATTTTTTATGATATTCTAATGATCTCCGTCATATTTATCTAGAATCGCAAATTTACTCAAGCCAAATTTATACCTTTAATATTCTTTATTCAAATCTTAAATTATAAAAAAATTGCTTTAATAACTGATCTGTTTATAATTATCTACCATCCATCCTGGAAACGGTATTATTACGCTTTAATGTTTTTTCCTTATTTGCTCAAAGAAGTCCTAAAACTGTATAATTAGAGTTTTGAAACATTTTCATGTTTTGAACGCGTCGTCGTCGCCGAGAAAATAAGAAAAAGGCAAAATATTAATGTTGTTTGTTAGTAAAAAATTGTCACATTTCCGAGAAGCGACACTGTATTTTTTTTGTTTTTTTTTTGAGCAGTGGGGGGTTAATCTGAAATGTTAATTGTAGATGGCGCTAGTTACGTTAGGGGGTTATGACAGCTGTCACTTGGGCATACCACATTCGTCTGATATCATAAACTTATTTGAAGCTTGCGTAATTGTGTATATTTTGGATTGTGCAATAAAAACCGACACCCATTGGATCATGGCGTAGACGACTTTTAGTGCACTATTTCAAAATTGGAAAAAGTACGCAAAATGTTGTGTAGAAATTCGAATATCCATAGATTTTTTTTATTCATTTATTTCATGCTTAATATTATTATTACAGGTAAGTACCCAATGCGATAATTCATCTCATCTACATCAGACATTGACTTATTGGGTATTTTTAAATATTATTCATTGAATATTCTTCTTCTTGGTCGCTGTCTTCATTGCTAAAGGTCGTATCTCTTATGAAAGTTGCGTTGACATCCTTGAAACCTTAATGATTTGCTTTCATACTACCCTATCCTCTCCTTGGCGTAGGGCGACCGGTATGTTGAATCCAATAACGGATTTTATTAGTTCAGACCACCGAGTATGTGAACGACCTCCTCTACGTTTGCCATCAATTTTCCCTACAGTGACCAACTTGTATAAGCTATCGAGTTGTCTTCTAGCGATATTGATCAAAGCACCTCGGTACTTGCTGGTAGCCGACGGTAGAAAATCTGGTCCTGATCCTCAGTTGGTCGAGAATGCATTCTTTCGTTCATTTAGCAGTTCAGAGTATCCGCAACATTCTTTTCCAACCCAACAACTTAAGGGAGTCGATTCTTTTTCGATCTGCCTCGCAAATAGACCACGATTCAGAGCTGTACAGAAATATGGAGATGACCAACGTCCGCACGATTCTCATCTTGGTATTGTTCGAGATGGGTCTGTTCTGCGAAATTCTTGTCATCATCCTCATGATATATTTGACGTACATGTTGAACAGAAGAAGGGAAAAGATGCATCCCTGTCTCACTCCCTTTTGAGGTTTAAACGACCCAGACACATTGTTCACCCTTGGACCCCAGAGGGGGGTCCCCTCCTCGTACAAAACCGCGATGAAAGACACCACAAAGAAAGACACACCCATCTCCCGAAATAATCTCCACATCCAGTCCCACCTCACACAATCAAAAGCCTTGGAGTAGTCTATGAAACAGAGAAGCATTGGTACATAAAATTGCCCGGCTTTTTTTTATGATCTGTCTCACATTTACAATTTGTTCTCTAGTGCCTTGGCCCTTGACGAAATTGGACTGTTCACTTGGTATTTGATAATTGAGGTAGGGCTGCATTGAATATTAAGCGTTAAAGTATGAAATTACCGTTTTATTGTAATAGGTTGATTGAATTGACATAGAATCTTCATGGTTTGAGGTTTTCGAAAGAAACTTTTTTCACATGGTTTCTATGATGTTCTTCTTTTAAATAATGTGATACATTTGTATATCGACTTTCAATTGTTTTTGATATTCAGCTCAGACAAGAGAGATGGATACTGCGAAAATTCGAGTGATTTTTGAATACGAATTCCGACGCGGAAGTAACACGGCAGAAACAGACCGCGATATCAATGTTGCGTTTCGAGAGGGGTCTGCTAATGGACGTACCGTGCATGGAAACATCGACTCGAAGAACGAGCCACGAGCAAGACCGCCCACACAGGTGATTAACGATGAATTAAGAAAGATGGCGGAAGCCGATCCTAGTCAAACTACCCAGGAATTAGCGGCATGATTTAACGTTACCTGACCCACAATATTAACTCATTTGCGTCAAATCAAAAAAATAAAATAAACACGAAAAATGGATGCCTCATGATTTAACTAATCTGCAGAAAGAAACGCGTGTTGAAACTTGTGTTGCCTTGTTGAATCGGTACAGAAATTAAGGAATATTGGATCGTATAGATACTAAGAAAAATGCAATGGCTGACCCGAGTTCCATCGCCACAACTATGCCCTAAAGCAAAACTTACCAATAAAAAGGTAATGGTAACCGTTTGGTAGTCTCAGCATGGTGTTATTCAGAATAAGTTTTCTCCGATCTGGTAAAGCAATAACGGCAGATGTCTATTGTTCCGAACTCCGAACAATGTTGGCAAAACTGCAGCAGTGAAAAAATCCCGACTCATGAATCGATCTTTACCATTATTGCTCCTTATCATGGAGCGCGAGAAACCGTTTTGACCCTTCAGAAACTGCAGTTGGAAACCATTCGTCATCTTCCTTATTCGCCAGACCTTGCTCCAACGGACTACCATTTTTTTTTCGTGATTTGGACAATTATCTACGTGACAAGAAGTTTTCTTCCCAGGAGGCAACACAAAATGCTTTCCCACAGTTTGTACAGTCTAGATTCTCTAAGTTATATCGCAAAGGCATAAATGACCTTCCTATTAGATGGTAGCAATATATAGATAATAATGGTAACTATTTTGATTAAATAAATTTGTTAAAAATTAAAAAAAAAACAATTTTGATTTTCAGTACAAATCGGAAATTTCATATTTTAACCCCTATTATTATTATGGCATAATTTTTAAAAGATACTACTTCGAATTCACTCAAAGAACATGTAAAAATATCCACGCTTATGTATACTTTATTAATTAATTTGTTTTGATTTGTGCGCATTCGAATGTAAATAAAAAATACTTAGCATTTAAAGTACTTTAAAATTGTTGTTGTTCTCGTAAAGACGGATTTAAGGAGCCCAAACAAGATGCAGTTCCGCTTTTTCACTGCTAAGTTTCTATGACCACCTTCCAACTTCATCATCATATCAGCTTACTGATACTGTTGGACTATAAATTTGCATTGTCATCTGACTTACATGTCTATGAAAATTTTTCAAATCTATCGGACGTAGAGAAGTAGATCAAATTTGAATTCCAAGATTTGCTCACTAACATACAAACAAGGCAAGTTAATAAAAGCTCGTGATGTGTAAGGAATTTACCGACGTTAACTTATCTTAAGGCTAAACATACACTCGACGCTAACAATTTAAAAGAAATTGAAGGATAAAATCAGTTGATAATGTTTACATATATATATATCGACCTTCCCTTTTCTTCTTTATAATCATATATATGTGTATAAGGACGAAAATTGATCATTTGTGTATAAAAGTATAGATGCGTTTAAGGTCCCTCCTTAAACGCATCCATACTTTATTTAGGTATGATTATTTTAAAAATGTTTCATTAAAAAGCGCTCCACGCTGTAGGAAATCTGAGATCCGACCAAGGTGACGGCTGTTGGACTAACCCCAACATGACCTTTGACGTCCTTGGTCGTAGCGTACCGTATCGCTTCAACGCCCCGTCCAAGGTCACGCATGAACCGACCAAGATCACCTGATCGGAGCTCAGTTTTCCTACCGTGTAGACGGCTTTTAAAGCTCTCGGATACAAAGTGATTTACAGCTTTATAAACATTTCCTGTAAAAGTATAATTACAACAAGAAATAGGAAAAAAATGAGAATTTATTACATTGCTTTGTGATTTAATTTGGTAAAAATTATGAATTTATATATTTTTTTTACATTTGCTATGATAGAACGGTTAGAAATATGATGTAGTTTTATTTGAACGTTATTTCTTTATTAAAAACTGGTTGATTTTTAATTATTTTTGATGGAAGCGTCTTAAATAATTTTTATTTATACAATTGTGAGGCCTTTATTCGAACATATAAATAAATGGCTATTCGATAACTATAAAAAATATCTTTAAATTTATAATTTCCCTTCTTATGACCAATTAGGTGAATGATCGCATAAATAACGCACCGACGTACTTTATGCGATTGTTCACCTAATTTCTGATCCCGTTCGGTTCATGATTTCCGCACTTTCATAAATATTTTTATTTAATAAATATCAGTTCCTAATCGATATCCTTATTTCTATAATACATATCACATTTATATAACGTAAGTGGCTGTAATAATCCTGTTTTTTAATAATATGTATTCTATACAGTCAAAATCATATGAAGGTTAATGAAATAGGGGTATTGAAAACAAGGACAATTAATTTAATAGACGTCAGCATTCATTAATTACTCGAAAACTACGATGTTTATTATAAAATCACATTATCAGGCGTCAACTATAAAATATTCACATGTTTAGCAATTTTCACTATGATCACTTCCCGTATGCTAATCGGATTCGTAACGAAGTTTCTCTACCAACATTATATTTAAAAAGCGATAGACTTCTGCTTTTAATTCGTTGTCTGTATTTTGCTTTATTTAAGGCTGTGTAGTTTCGGAGATTAACAGATTGGCAGATTATCAACATTTCGTCAAGAACATTTCGCTTTCTTCGTTCGTTCAATTTTATTCGTAAAATAAAAAGTTATATAAATCATATTTACTTTACGTGGGCGTATCATTTTGATATCATCGGAGTTGCGTGCGATAGCGGGATGTCGTTCCTTTTTCTACGCGAAATAACGCTGGTAAATGCATAACATAATTCACTCGCTACATTTTCATTAACGGAGAAACAGCAAAAGTATATTCGTAATATTAAAAATCGTATTATTGTTTAAATTACTTGCATAACTTAAGACAATGTTAAGTAATTATTTATTTCCGTTGATTGACTAAATAAAAATGCGTTTTGCAATACCATAAGTTTATATTGTGTTAAACATCGCTCAAAAAAGCTATAAATACTAATCAATAAAACAAATAAAATTTAAATAATTAATTACTCGCTATAACAATAAATGAAGTCCATAGTGATATAAAATTTATAAGAACATCTGTCAAGAGAGATGTTGGTTAAGAAAACTAAAAGGTATTTTTCATACATTTGCAACTTATCAAGACGGATCGTCACTCATCTTCAAAGAGCTTATATGTGTAAGACAAAAATACCTGTGTCATACAAAAGTGACACTAAATTACGATGGGATAAGTTTACTACAAAAAAAATGACAATTTCTTTCATGATTTAATCTTAACGCAGATGGCTCCATTAGCGAAAACAGGAATTATCTAGTCTTTAAGGATTAAGTCGAGTAATAATAGCGCATAAGGGTAATCCTTTCGTTAATTAAAGGAGTTGAGGAACAAAAGTCAAGTTTCAGCATTAAGGTATTGGTGGTATTAGTACTTTCTCACCGGGCTCCAACGGATTTGCGCCGTTCTTACTTCCGAACAATCTCGACTTAGAAAGAGTTTGAATACAATTGCATTTCACGAAATTAAATTAGTCAGGAGTATTGTATTGACAAGTAGACTATTGGAAACTTATATAAGTCGATTCAAACTCTGTATGAACCAACAATACATTGTGTTTTCAAAGTTTTAAATGAAACAACTTTAAATTAGACGCCGCTTACAATACTTACCAGAGTAGAGTAGACTATTTTATTTAACTGTCACATTGATCTCAAAAAATATATGGTAAGAAATTAACATTATAGAATATAACATTAAGCTCTTCTTACAATATGATACTTTCAGACGACCAGTATCAGAAAGCTTTCTATTAAAGGAAATATATAATATAAAGATGGTCGGCGGACAGCCATGAAAGAATCAACGGCGTTTACAAAATGTTATTTGTAAAATTGTCCTAATATTTAAAAAGGAAACATTTGGTTGTTGTTTACAAGTACAAGATAATCTCAATTATTACTAGATTTATTTTAAAAATACTTTCATCAATATAAAGCTTTATCATCACCGAGCCGAGATTATTCGATCTATTCTATTTGGCTCATAGGCACCAACACCAGTTAACAGAACAAACACTTTTGGCTTATCTCTGCTTTCATTTATAACTTTAGCTAATGCTTTAGTGGTGTATATTCTTGAATTTTGAACATTTTGTTTAAATCAGGAATAATTTAATATATGTACATATTTGTATTGCTTAATGGTAATATTAATATGTGTTTATATTAAAGGTTGGATACCAATACATCCTTTCTTATAGCTAAACTATGATCTTGGTTAATTACTTTCGTTAATTAACATTGTTTAAAGTTTCTCTGTCAAAAAATGTTTTACTATATTTACGAGGGTCAAACTGAAAGTTCTTAGAACTGGCCACTTATAAACAATATAATAAAAAAATAATTCTAAAATTTGAAAATATAACTCTTTGCCAATATTACTGAGTATATATTTCATTCATTTGTCATTTGTTTTACGATTTGGCGGCAAATTGAAAATTGTCTGTGTCACGTCATCATGAATTTAACACGAGAAAATTTTCGTGCAATGATTTTTTATGACTTTCGATGTCATTTAAGTCAACAAGAAAGTTATGATAGACTACGATTGGCCTTTCACGATGAAGCCCCATCTCGTGCGACTGTTTACAACTGGTTTAATGAGTTTAAACGTGGTCGCACTAATCTCACTGATGATTTACGTGAGGGACGGCCTTCTACGGCGACGACTGAAGATAACATCTGTGTTGTGCGGCGTATGATAGAGACTGACAAAAGAGTGACCTATCAACAGATTCGGACAAGCTTAGGCATCGGTATGAGTCAAGTGCACAAAATCCTCCACGAACATTTAGCGGTCAGGAAGCTTTGCGCCCGGTGGATACCTCATAATTTGACTGAGGCTCAAAAACTCCATCGTGTGGATTGGTGTCGTAAAATGATTGAAAGATTTAACGGAGGTGACTCAAATGCTGTGTTCGACATACTAACAGGTGACGAAAGCTGGATTTACTGTTATGATCCTAAAACCAAAAGACAATCTGCTCAGTGGGTGTTTCCTTTCGAGGAGTTGCCAACTAAAGTGAAGAGAGATCGAAGTGCGGGAAAAAAAATGGTGGCCTCGTTCTTTGGAAGGATAGGTCATTTTGCAACAATTGTGTTAGAGGATCAAAAAACAGTTTCTGCAGAATGGTACACTACCAATTGTTTGCCACTTGTCTTGGAAAAAGTTCGAGAGAAACGACCTCGCAGTAGGATCCTCCTTCACCACGACAACGCCTCGTCGCACACCGCCAAGCGAACGATCGACTATTTGGCGACATCAAACGTTGAATTACTGGGTCACCCGCCGTATAGCCCCGACCTCGCGCCTTGTGATTTTTATTTATTTCCAAAAATTAAAGAAAAACTTAAAGGAAAGCGGTTTATGAATGCTGAAGAAGCGGTGGCTGCGTATCGCGATGCCATTGAAGAGACCCCTAAGGACGAGTGGGCAAAGTGCTTTTCCCAGTGGTTCCATCGCATGCAGCGGTGTATTGACGTGAATGGACAATATTTTGAAAAGATATAATAAAACTAATAACTGGCTAATGTAATCAGTTTTTGATTTTCTAAGAACTTTCAGTTTGACCCTCGTATTAATAAATTACATATACATTTATTTCAGTCCTTTACTGCATTGTTTATATCCACTAAACTACAATGAAGTGAGTACTGTCTGTTGTTGTAAACTCATGTTAATTTCTGTTAAGATTTTCCTTTTTCCCTTAAGATTTTCAAATGATGTGAGGATCTATTTAAAATAATGTTTCAATTTACCAACCCAGGTGTCCAATTTTTAGTGAAGTCCATAAACTACTGGCCAGCAAGTTTAACCACGCCGCAGGTACGATTTGACAATCCTGACAGTTCCAGAGTAGACCATGAGATATTACTGGTTCCTGACATACTGAGATTATTCGCTGAATACATCTACATATCTAGTTTCAACTTTGTAGTGTTATTAGTATCGGATAAAGTGGCTATGACATTGGACAAAGAGACATGACAAAATTTTATGGATTCCGTTTTTTGAAAATCAGCCACCCTAAAAAGATGGCATGAAGTTCGCGTGTTGGTAGGATTTATTAAAATAATATATAAAAATAAATGGTTTGATATAAATATCTTGAACATCGTGTACAATGGTATTGTTAGCTTATCTTAGCAGCCAGAGCAATCACTGGTTGTGAACGCGAAGCGATTTTCATTGAAGACCATTGAAAGAAGAATAGAGTTAATGAACTCCTCACGGCATTAACAGCTGAGTTCAATATAGTCTTGAAGTATAACCACCAGAAAATATTGAACTTCATAACTTCGTATTATTATGATTCAAGTTTCAAAATCAGACTCAAATAAGTTATTTAATTAAGTCTTATAAATCTCCTTCTATAATCAATACCTTTTAACGGTTAGTGAGGTGTCGTAATAAATGTAATAGTAATAAGATAAAGCTAAGTAATCAATACATATAATAATATATAATACCTAGCATATATACAATCATTTTATTAGAATAATAAACATTACTCTAAAATATCCGCTAGGTATACGGTGTGAAGATAAGAGATAAATCATCAGCCCTTTTACATCCTCATTGAAAGGGCTCAGACCTTCCTTGTGGATGGTTAATTAAATTGCATTTAGATAACGATGAGATTGTCTTAGGTACTTTTTATTAGTTAATAAAATATCTAAGACTTTACAATTAGATATAAAACTAAATAGTCTTCGCAAGTTCACACTGAATGGATAGGATAAAACATCGATGCAATCCTTTTCACTCACGTTGCGTAACTACGTGCAAGCCGTGACCTTTAATTACGGCTGCGTCATATATAAAGCACTACCTGTGGAACTCATATAATACCTGTGGAACACACAACTCTATTCAAGCGCTATGAGTCTGTGTTAACTTTTTAATTTTATTACTCTACATTCTCTATCCACAAATATCCAATAATGGTAATAAGTCAATTTATTTCCTTTTGATGTACAGAAATCCAAAAAGAAGTAGCTACTTATTCCAATAGCTTAAGTGACTGCTCTTTAAAACATTACGCATCGATATTAAAGAGAATGTGAATTGGGTAGTTGCGTGGGAGTTGATATTAAAACGACATTGTTCTGTCTGCCCGTAGGCGTGGCGAGTACCGCCCCCCATTCAAACAACACGCATTTAATCATATTATTGGAGCATTATTTTGTGGGTGCCAGGGTGCCTACACAATATTTTCGTTTCTTGTTAGAACAAGTTTATAAAATCTGAGGCTTCGTACATTACATTCTGCAATAGCTTATAAATCAAATGCCATGACACTGGATATCCCTTTAAGGGACATGAATTAAAACTTATGAAGTAATAATGGAACCAAACTTTACAAAAGCTTTTCGCAATACAATGTATACATCCTTCATATTCTTGCATAAAAAAGAAAAAGATTTGTTATTTACTCGAGCTTCGATCGCTTCTGGTTATAATACCATTCCTCCCTTCTTTGCGATAAGAAAAATGAATGTTTTATTATATTTATGTATCAACTTGATTGCTTTAGTAAGTCTTCTTCAATAGAGCCGATATTTGCTTAGCAAAAATAACCATTGGCACATGATATACCGCTTTGCCAGCTTTTAATATGATAGTGTTTCACAATACTCGCTCAATGCACTGACTGCCGTCTTTAATAATCATAAATCTGGGTCATAACGTATATTAGAACTTTGAGTGTTACCATACGTTCATTACCGGGAAGATCGCGATAATGTTATTAGTTTATTTACGTTTGATGATTCGGTTAATGTGCACATTACGGCCAATATGCCTCCGGTCAACCGAAAATATAGTACGACGGGGCCGTTTTAATATTTTTAGTGAAAATAATTCAATTATTTCACTTCGTAATATGTGTTATGCACAGTGCAACGTTAAAGAGGTGACATTTATTAAATAAATTACATGTATCTGTACTCAAACATTTTTATTTTGTCAAAATATAAAATTTACAGTTAAATTATGTTTCGAATCATCTTCAGCCTGTTGTAATTTATTAATGCATAATAATTTATTTTCAGACTTAGTCCATAGTTTAGTTGGTAAGACAAGCATTTAAAAGCTGTGTTAGCTATGGATAAAATCAAATTGAATACGGAGTACGGTTCCATCTGCTCGTCGTGAATGTCTGTAAATGCAGTCAGGACCGAAGCACGGAGGAGTTTTAGATAACATATTTTCTAGCATTCACCTTAGGACCGACTAATGCGAAAGTTGCTTAACTTTTGCATCGCAGACTATTATAAATATTATATAAATTTATTTCTAATCTAGGATAATATTGAATCTAGTGAATGCCGTTTTATACTTTAAAGAATATTAGGTAGGTACGTCACACTGTATTATGTACAAATATTATTTTATAGCTATACGAAGAAAGTTATTACCTAATATTTAAGAAGTTATAAAGGAAAGTTTCGAAACAATGCGCGAAGAAAAAGTAAAGACCCACATAAAACAGCTCACTAAAAAATAAAAAAGAATAAAATGTTTCACAAAAAATGTCAATTTAAAAATTTGCCCGAGCTGCGAAAGCTTATATGATGTAGATTCAAAAAACCAACTTAAGAAACCAGAAAACAAGATAATTCAAAAAGAAAACTAGATGAAGGAACGAAGTAGACATTCGATCTTTTTATTTTTTAGATTATTAAAGTATGAGTACTTAGTGAATAAGGCTTACTAATACAAAATAGTTTCACGAACCATTCCAATAACACAATCTTAATTTTGTAACCACATTAAAAGTTAGAATTTCAATGAATGACTAACGTCCATTTGAAAACAAATCAAGCATTTATTATAATGAAACTAATAGACATATCTAATGTTGGTTTTTTTCATAATTAATTGTTCTAGTTTTGAGTACCTAGTTCAAATCTACTTAAAAAACAACTGTATAAAAAACTGTATAATAGTAGTCATGTTTGGGATTTAAGCGGTTAATAAATAAGTTGTTGTTTTAAGCATTTCAATTCAATATTTATTTTCTTTAACATTAACAAACGGAAAGAAAAAGAAATCTGTAGAATATAATTTATGATTATTCACACGGGACATGCCTTCAACAAAAGTAAATTTATTTAACTTTAAAAATGTCACGGAATTTTTCACGGAAGAAAAGTTTTTGTGCGATGGTACTCGACTTGGGAGATATTAAAAATAAATGTGGTGAAGCTGGATAAAAATAAAAGGGCATATTAAACTCACCTGACTCATAAACAGTTATGACAACACTTTTTGTTTCCCAGCAATGTTGATTTTATGTCATAGGGGCTTCAAAACAGGCCATATTTTTCGGCAATTAGTGGCTGCACTATTGGCACGTTATTGCGCGGCCATCGCAGAAATGTTCAGCAACCTATCGGCCATTTCAAAAATATATGGCCAAGATGTAACTGCAATTTACACAAACTCACTTTCATTTCTTGCAATGTTCCCCGGCCACTGTGTTGCAGCCACAAAACTAACTGAAGATTCGGAAAGCGTGGTCCAGAGATATTGTATTCAGATTCTGGAATCTGATCCATTAAAACTAGAAAACTCATAGATATTTGAAAACAAAATAAAGATTATGTTATATCCATAATTAATAGCTAAATCAATAATGTAGAAAAAAATATTCTTTAATCGAAACTCTCATCATCATCAGCCCTTTTTCCCCATTACTGGGACTCAGTCTTCCTTATAAATGGGTAAGAACGAAACGATACACTAGTTCATTTTAATCTATACTAATATTTTAACGAGGAAAGATTTGATTGTGTGTTGGTTTGTAGATTTGTTAACGGAAAAACCAAATCTTCTAGATCAAATTTAAAAATTCTTTCACTTACGGGAAGCTACATCATACGGAGTTGACAAAGGCTATAGTTTACGCGTGCGAATTCACGCGAAAATAGTTATGTAAAATCAATTAAATACTTATAATAGTTTTTTGTCTATACAGACACCCTATGATAACTTATATTGTACAATGAAAACGTGAACTTGTAATAAAACTTTGTTTCACATAGGTCTGTTAATCAAAAGGAAAATGAATAAAAAATGTTAGTTCGCAGGCAAATCTTTCCAATGTCGGTTGACCTTAAAAATTTATTCAAATTACACCCAAGGAACAACTTTATTCCGACAAATGGACGTCTAGTTTAATAAATTGTAATTTTTTTCTCAATTGAATATTTCAAGTTGCCTGACCGTTATTAAACACTTCATTACGTGGATTCAAACAAAAATACTTTTGATTAAGATTCGGAATCAGATACTCATCACTTGGCAAAAAAGGTATTTTCATTAATTAACGTTTTTTTATTTTACACAATAACAATCACGTTATGTTTATAAAGCAGAGAATATGTTCTTTATAACATATTTATTATAACTTGATCAAACGAACTTAACTGAAGTGAAGTTCGATCTGGATTATCTTGTCTTATCGAAGATATTTATATTACAGTGTTTGCACGTTTTATTTGGCACTTTAAGAAAGAGATACTTCCTTCTCCCTCCTACCACGCCATACCATAGGTGATAGCCGAACCAAACTCATTATTTTAGAGAAGTGATAACTATTAGGACAATCTTAACAGATTGAGGACCCTAAAGAGGGGTTCAACGAAGATAACATAATCCAGATCGAACTTCACTTCAGGTAAGTTTGTAGGATCAGGTAATTATTTTGTCTTCGTCTTCTGAGATTTATCTTACCATGTGGATGTTCAGAGAATATCAGAAATATAAGAAAGGAAAAATAAAGACTGACTCACTATTAAACTCAGAGGAATTTGGTGGCCACTATCTTACGCTACTTAATTTGGGATCTAAGCAATGTATATGGTCTTGTTATTTTAGTGGTATTTTTGCTTAGTGCCTTCACTTGAAAATATGATTTTTCTCATTTTATTTAATAACTGTTTATTTGAACTTTTATATACTATTTTGTCCACAATCAATTTGTTTTATTATTTACTTTAGGCGCCATTATTTGTGGCATTTCAAAGATTTAAAAAGCCACTGTAATTGGCTGCCAATATTTCAATTGTTTCTTAAGATGCCATAAATGTACGGCCAGCTCTTCAAAGGTATTTATTTGTCGTATATTAATATTGTATGATTGTAATCAGTGATCCATATTAACGCGGTTTTTGTGTTTCACGCCCTTAATTACAGTATATATCTGTAAACATTAATTAATCGATTTTACATGGAATTGTTGCGTGTTGCGTTTACAGTACCCAGTTAAATTTCAAACATTTTCACGGATACTCCTTCTACTAAGCTTAGTAAGTTTTGCAAAAAAAAATTTAACAAGTAACCTTTAATATAATATTATCTGAATTCTGGTTGGCAATCCAATACTAAGATATCACGTTACTAGTGATCTTGAGCTTAGTCAAATGTAAACATGAGCTTCCGAGAAAGGAAGCAATCTGCTCATACATTTATTACACCAGTGAATACGTAGATAAATCGCCATCATATCTTTTCAGACGCAGACTAAAATAAATAATAGTTCTACAAATTGCTCTCACAAATCATTAGACCATTAAGGTTAACGAGAAGAGGATCCGAATGAATCGTGGTAATCATTTTAGTAGAAACACCAGAAAAAGTTGGCTCGATGGCACTGGCACGTATGACGTCACGAACTGGCGCCGCCGCTAAATAATAGACTCAATAAATTAACCGGTGTCCAGATGTCTTGTGCCGAGACCTGAAGGCGCTTTAGACAAATTAATTGTCTCCAGTGTGCCACAATCTACATGGATATTACAATCGATACGAAACTTTATTGCTAGAGCCGTAAAACGCTTTCGCAATAAAACACCGATTTGTTTGTCGGCTAATTTTCTTAGAATCTGCACGTGTGAACATAACTTTTATTTGCTTACACATTATTTATACTGAACGATCGCAATAGTAATTCACTATCACACTTCCTATTTTAATAAACGTGAGTCAGTATTGATAAAATTAAATAAGTTGTTTTCTACATTTCTTCTACAATCGAGATTAATGTTTTCTTTAACTGATTCAATTTAAAGAGATTCGAAATAATAATTCAAGCATTCACGATTCAATTAACGGTATGCGCAAAGCGAACTTATTAAATGCTACTTTGCATAAAGCGTTGGTAATTATTCAACCAACGGGCGCTAGTTAAATTATTTTTACATTAGTGCCTTGTCTGAATGGCCATTGCGTATCTTTTCTGAAGTATCTATTGTGCTTACGCGAATCTTTTCCAAATACGGAACACATTAGCAACGGACTATTATCGAATGAATAAAATATACAAATTAAATTTGTACCTCAATAGCTCAGAACTTAGCTTTCGGTCTACGATGAGGAAATTAAGTAATTTGTCGCAAAGGCTTGAAGATGGTTGAAAAAAATTCATTATGTAGTGCCGGCTGCTATCTGCAGTCGTTAACATCCACCATTCCGCACTGGGCCAGCGTGGTGGGTCATGACCCATCTTCCCCATTTCAAAACTTAAGTGTGTCAAACAGTAATAGGCTTATAATGATGACAAATTATACGCCTATTAATTGACTCAGTTCTAATTGGATACGGTGCTAGTATGGCTTACTTACACAGATTCCATCACCGCACAACTGAACCATGTGACTCAGTTACTTCTCAGATTCCACTGCACCTGCTTATTGAGTGTCCCAGATTCGGAGCTTACAGGCACGAATACACTCAGTTATACATGATGCACGACGACGTAAGTTTGTACTCTATTAAGGATATCCTCTCCGAGGAAGACCTGACCCGCTCTTGGGTTAATCTAAAATTATTATCTGCTCCAAATTAAATTCCTCCAACGCTTAACAGATCATAGTACTATATTTATTATATATATATAGACATATGTATATTGCGCATGCCGTACTGAGGAACTCCGCACGATATGCGATTGGGCACGGTACAAACAGATCGCATTTTATTGTTCATAAGAAAAGATAAAAAAAAAACATAAATAAGTTGACAATACAGGATAAGTTTTGAAGTAGGTAGTACATACATTTTTCCTATGGTTTAATATGAGAGTTAATTGAACATTTCATCTAAAAAATAATAAATATCATTATTTTGTTTAAAATATTTAGTCATTAACATTAGAATGATTGTTAATTACAAGATAAAGTAAAAGGTAGTTTTATTTTATCGTGTAATTAACATTATTATAGTAACCTCTTTTATCCTTTATCCAATATCAGTGGAATAACGAAAGAAAAATAAATGCTTCTATAATTTACAGTGAAATATACAATGTTAAAATTTATCCGATGTCTATCTTTCCCTTTAGTAACATCAAGGATATGAAGGTCATATTATCGTTTGTCTTCAGATGAGCCAGTTCTTAAAGGTCATATTATAATAAAAAACTAGTGACTACGAAAATTATAAAATATGAGAACATATGCGTTTTAGGGCTCATTCATGAATTGTTTGATTAAACAAGTAAAATTATGAAGTAAACGCGCCTACTTTGTCACTCTGACATAGATTTATTAAAATAATGTTGCAAACTACTCCCCCGTACATTTTAATATCGCTCTAGTCCACTTTGTACGTAATGGCAACGTCTTCTTGCGTCACAAACAAGTGTTTCGAGACAAACAGCGCTCTAATATTATGCGGCTTCAACATGTGTTCAGTTTTCTTTAGAAAATAGGTCGCCTGCACATAATAAAATAACTAAAAACTTTCCAGAAGACATATCGATATGGAAAGGTAGTATGTTTAACCCACTATACATATGTGCAAACCCTACTGTGCAAATGATTAAGAACTGCTAAGCTACCATCTAGAGAGCCAGTATTTTTGTTCTCAGTAAAATTTCACTAATATTTTCACGTAGGCAGAGAAAACCAAGTGCCATAAGGCATGGTCTTTATTCGTCTCCTCCACTCTCTTTACTGTTTTCATACATGTTTATCCGATTTTATGATTACTAATATCACCTTCTAACAGCACGCAATTGAATTGATCCAAATTGATATACAACGAAAAGTGGTATAAGTCGGGACTTATACCACTTTTCGTTGTATATCAATTTAAATCATTCTTTACACATGTACGTTACAACTGAGCATAAAATACTACGACACTAAATATATAGTCATGTAGACGTAGAGCAAAAATGCGTACTTTCTGTTTGGCCTCTAGAAAATAGAAAAAAATAAATGTGCTTCGGAGTTCATCAGACATTTACGTCTTCACTATCACTACATCGTATAAAACAAAGTCGCTTTCTTTACCCTATATCCCTATGTATGCTTAAATCTTTAAAACTACGCAACGGATTTTGATGCGGTTTATTTTTCATAGATAGGTACGCAAGACCACGTACAAAAGCATGACATCATGCGATATTTTAATTTAATGTATCACCATTGTTAATTAAATGCAAAGCAAAAAAATCGTATTTAATTTTATTCAATAGTCTACCTGATAAAAAAAATAGTCATCATCCCTATACACAACTGAGTTAAAATTAATTCTTCAATATTGTATATAATGTCCTTAATTTTTTTAAATTATAATTGCAAAGTATGAAATATTTCAATACCTCAATTGATGTAATGTATTCAATAATTTGCTTGTGGAAAATATTCTGGATTATCACACAAATATTTGTCTATCTCTATTATAAGTTTAAATCTTAAGCAGGTATAACGATTTCGACGTTGTGCAAATAATGTTACGATCAGAAAAAAAGTGCTTCATTTTCTGAGCGTTTATATTATGTAACTTTTGCCATCTCAACTGAAGCATTGTGTGATATAGTAGGTAGTAAGTAGTGAGGTGTTTTTGATGTGCGAAAACCTTCATGCCCTATTTCATATTCCACTTCCGTAGGACGTTCAACCGGAAAATAGAGTTCCGTCCTTGAAATCTGTTAGTTTCTTTGTGAAAATTGAATAAAATAATCACGTAAACAAAATAAAATACCTATTTACACTCATTTTATTTAACAAAAACCTTTGCCTGGAAATGTAGATTTATACAGAAATAGATTTCCCATTGTATTTTTTTCACTGTATTTTTAAATAAGTCATATTATTTACGACTGATAAAATAATTTCGTTCTTGCGTGAATTTAGAGCCGTAATCGTTTATGAATAAAATATTTCCTATTGTTTTCCTCTGACAGATTTATGTTCGTATCGTATTTGTAGGTGGTATAAATAAATGCGGAAAAAATTGGTAAGATAAGTATTGTGATTTTATACAATATGAGCAGTAGAATTAGGTTCTTTTTTCCATTCTTTATGTTTTTTAGTTTTATGTAATATCCGCTACTACGTGTGCAATAACAGATGTTAGCAATTTCTGTAAAAAAAATACCATTTGATAGGTAACCAAAAATTTACGTTATGTTAACGTTAAGACATTAGTTGAGCAGTCGTTAACGCTCACCAATACGACAGACTTTTTAAGATTTTTTTCTAAAAGAAGTAATCAAACATTGTTGGAAACAGCTTTGCCAGCCTCTTTATATAACGGCCGTTTTTCGAATTGAGAAAAATACAAAATCTCAACTGATTATTGTCAATAACTTTAGTTTTTTAACATTTCACATGGCAAAAATTCCTAGTTTTAGTAAAGTGCTGTCAACTGATTACACACAAGCTCGTACATAAATATACATAAAAAATAATAATAATAATACAATAACAGTACCTAAACAAAGTATACGTATAGAATAGAAGTAGGATGAAAACGTTAGCGTATTTTACTTGAAATGATAAATAATATTATTTTAATATCTTCTGACACTTATCAAGGAATTTTAAAAAGTAGTTGCCTACTTTTATTTCCATTAAGATTGTCTACGTGTGCTATCGCTGATCGCTTGTTATCGATTTAACTTACCTTGTTCTTCGGACCAAGCTACAAAATTCATTCCATCGTATCCCTGCAACCTGTGGCTAGTTATATTATGACTCATTTACATTGATAAACTTTCGACTCGCGCACGTATGCGTAGCGCAGGTGATTTCTTTGAGCTTATTTCAGTCGATAAGCCAATAGCTGATCATTGAAAGTAGGCACAGAAATCACCTGCACGATGTATGCAATCAATCAATATTAATGAGACATTTGTGCTGATTCTGTTGTACGTACATACAATTCTCTAAATAAACTGAAAGTAAAATTTTAATTTGAGTGTATTTTACGCGTATAATTACTATAAATTCAAGGTATATTACTATATTACTATAAATTCAAGAAATCTAATGTTAACTTTTCTTACTATGTGTGAGCAACAAAGAGTCTATTTATCTATGACAATAATATTAACAATAAAATTACCTCTGTTATCTCAATTATTTTTTACAATTCAAAACGTGGTTTGACAGAACTAAACCTAAATTTAATCTGTTTTGTAAAACGGAATTGCTACCAATATATGCAAACCATCCGTAGACTAAGCAGAGAACAGACCACGGACAGACACACAAATAGAATATAATGTTGATACGTATATAATACTTTAAAACAACTTATTATAAACTTTTGTAGTTATTTAGAGTTACGAAGAAATCTTCACTTATTATTTAACCATCAATGAAAGTAATGAACTTATTTTAATTGTACTGAATTTGCTGAAAGCCTTACTTTATAACTTCTCGAAAATTACTACTTTGTAGCTAGACTAACTAATTAAAAGACTTTAACATACAACAGCTTTGCCATGCAAATACTTTATATTATTTAAATATTTCAATGATGTCATCAAATACAAATCCTCCACCATTTTGTTACTTATTACCAAATTTTCATCATTATAAGTGTTTTACAATAAAGTAAGTCAGTCAGTTCAAGTTTCCTAATTATTGTTAAGGATTGGATTTCCCTTTATGGAACAATTAATGATTCAGAGTCTTTGTTCTTATTTTGCTTATTAAAACTTTTGTATACTTATTAAATATTTTATTATCTCATTCAATGATAACTGCATTAATGCTTTTACATCCTCTAAGATGCAAAAAAAAAAAACTGTATCGAAAGCATATATTAAGGATAGTTACTCACACTTATAATAATAAATTTTGCTTGCTACATGCTGTCTGGTTCTCCTAGATATTAAGTCCGCCATTTGCTGTTCTTTGCAATAAAGGATTATTAAATAAATAAAATTAAATATGTACCTTTTTTACTATAAACAATTTAAACATAGGATATCAATGTTTTAAATTAAGAAATTTTAATAACGACACCGACTTACAAAGAAATCATTTGTCGAAAAACAAACAAAAAAAATAAATAATTTGAAGTGCGATTGATCAGAATCTAATTGGAGGATACTCAAATTAATTGGCTTTCAAGCAATTTGCCTTTTCATTGGGTCGATGTCTTGAAATATAGGCACCAGTTCGAATAACAACAACCATCTTCTGTTAGAATTGGGGGCAGATAACATATAAGAGTGCCATTATTATTTATTATCAATAAAAATCAGTTTTACTATGTGAATATTAATTATATGAGCATGGTAATAAAAAAAAGCCCTTGTATCATCTCTTGTAACTTAAGTTTAATCTTATCATTCTGAAATATTTGTAGTGATATAAACATTGTAATTATTTCTCCTTCTTTTCAGGTTAACAATGACAATGGCGCTTCACTGAAATATTCAATAAAAATAATAGTGAATATATTTAGTCTTGTTGTACAAACTATGTGGCAAATTAGCTCAGTGTTATGTAGTCAAAATTAAAACGCGTAGAAGCTTTAGTGGGAACATAGACTATAGATGCGAAGGCGGGACGCGTACGCGCTGTGTGAAACTTCAATAATGGGTAAAGTTTAGTAGTAATAATGAAGTGAACATATTAAAATGCCGAGTGGACAAGAATAGTGATCGACGGTGGTATGAGGACGCTAGAGGCGTGACAGCCTCGTTTATAAGAGGCGGATGCGACGCGGCAGCGTGTACAGCGTAAGCGAAGGCGTGGAGAGGTGCGCTTGCACAAGGTAAATTATTTTTATTGTCATTGAAGGCGATCCTCCACTTTTTATGCACGCACATGACAGACGCACAAAATACATCGGATTTTTCTTTTTATGTATTTATATAGCAATCCGTCCACTAGACGTACCGGTCGTACCAATTTAATATTTATAAGTAAGTATTATAATTTAGACGCATTAGGTATATCAGCAAAAATGTGATGCGTGTCTATAACGTCATACGAATTACTTCCATACAGGTACTATTCGTTACTTGTTTCCGTTGCATGCGTGTTTACACAGTGGACGTCCACTTTAGACTATAGACTGAAATATAATAATATAAACAATCCACTTGTACCCAAACAAAGAATCATTACAAATTTCAAAACTTACTAGAAACAAAGTTTAATTTGACTATATTGCGGATTTGCATTAAAAGTCCTCTTTAATACTGGTGTGTATATAATTGAAAGCTTTATCATTTTCCTTAAACTTCCGGAACATTTCTGTTTGCTCTGATTTATACTCCCTCCGGCAACAAATATCTCTTAACAAGTAATAATTAAATGAACCCTGTTTTATCTTTTTAATTTATTAACATTTCTTACTCTCTGTTAATCGCCAAGTGATTCTTTGAAAGCTCTAATTATCCGGTTCCTAATGTGTCGTATAATTACCATTTGGCTTCACTTCACTTGCCCCTGCATAGCGATTAGGAATTCATTAAAGCAGGAGAGGTTTTTCAACGACGCTCTCATACCAGAGCTCGAACAAATTGCATTTCTAAGAATATCGAGGTGTTGTGATAAAAAAAAAACATTTAAATTTATAATGGTTTCCCAGTCCTAGAGATTCTTAAGAAATATAAATATCAAGTTCTATCTAAAAGTTACTGTAGCCAAACAAGAATGAGGATCTTAGAAATTTTCGTAATGTTATCGTATAAACCTTGAAATAATATTGTTTCTCAAAAAATTTAAAAATCCCAATTGGTATAATTGGTACCTGCCACCTTGAAATGGGATTCGAACCCATGACCTTTCGCAAACCAGGCGATTTTATAAGCATTTTTCATTAAGAATATTTATCAGTGTAGCATCGTGAAAATGAAATTGATCAAATATAATATATAATTTGTAGCTTAGTAAGCTCTATGATTAAACTTACAGTCTATAAAGCCTAAAATTATAAAGAGTTATATTTATTAAAAAAAAACAATCAATTTCTAAACATCATTATAAAATATAAGATATAATAGTTATATTATTTGGTAGGTTATATTACTTACACAACAGCACCTGTGGTTTTCGATAAAATAATAACTTACCTAGCTGGTTACGACAGCAGACCTGTCAATAGAACTGAGGAGGGTAACTTTTAAAAAAGAACACAATATTGTAAAAACTTCTCGCTTATTTCGATCATTTTTCTTATTGAGAAATTGAGTGAGTGATTTAATAAAAACTTGAAAAATGTAAACCAAAGTATAAAAATGGTTTTCATTTAGCAAATTAAAAAAATATGCTGTCATTCGATAGCCCTTTATTTAAACAGTAAACGGCATAACCGATTGCTTTGATAATATTAACACCAAATCTCGACACTAGAAGGCTATCCCGTTAAAATGTTTCTCGAGTATCCATTCCAATCTAAAGTCTACTGAAACGTAGTCACTAACACAGTAGCTAGAGCTTCAATAAAACCGGGAGAACGAACGATGCGCGATAAAGAATAATACCCTAATTTGATGGTGAGTGCAGCCACAAAGGCTGAGTACACAAGGAAATTGAGAACGTGTGTTGATTGAGCGGATTACGGAAATGGATACCCTATTCACGATGTCGTACCAATGTCAATATTCTCTTTACATTTGATTTGAAAGCCCAAAATGATTTCTGTACTGAAGATAATATAGGGGTTATATGTCCCATATGATTGGTAATATTTATTTGCTATCAACATTTCAATAATAAAAGGATAGTTTATATATGACAACGAATAAAGGACTTATTTGTAATGAATATGATAAAACTCTCGAAGGTGTATCTCGAAGGTGAAGGTACATAAAATGACAATATAATAAACAGGTGTTGAGACCATTAATAATGATTTTCAATTCTCCTGTGTTCGGTACTGACACAGATATATTTATTCTTGTGAGATAACATGGCGTGAGACTGGCTGCGGGCGAGACGATGCGCTGTCATTCGATCTAAATCTCCATTCCTTATTCCTTAAGTGACGGCGACGGTTTTTATGCAAGTATTACTCCGGAGCATTCGAATATCTAACGGTGCTTACCTAAATTTGATTTTACTTGGTGAATTGTATCCTCGAGTTTAGGGCACATTTTTATCATGGTGAAGCAGTTTGCCGAATGTGTCGAAGCATCTTTATCTGGAGTCTTATCCTTGAGACCCATGGCGATAAAAGTTGCAGTATGTTATCTACCACCATGCGAAATAGCCTACATTCTTTTTGATTTAAGTACGTGACATATTTCCTACCAGACCCACAAACCTAAAAAAATGTTCTCACATCGAAATCATCTTCTTGTTTGAGCATCATTCGTCTATGCTAATATTATAAGGAGGAAAGATCTGATAATCTAACTTGAAAATGGCGGAACCTATTTTAAAAATTCCTTCGCTTTCGGGGAACTATATATTTCATTATAAAAATAATTATAATCATTATCTTATTCAAAATGAAACATTAGCGAGTCGAAGCAAATAACAGACAGCTTAAAAAAATCTGCTGGTATGCACAAATAGCCTTCAGTTTCATTTACGAGTACACCACGCATGAGTGTCACTTATTTTAACGTAGTATGTAATTTCTATGCAACGTGTTCGCAAAATTATTACTATTTCAGCGCCTCCTGGCGAATCATCACCTCATTATCACTTCTATATAACAATGGATCTACGATTATGGAGATCAAGCAATGATGATGAATAACGTTGTAATACCAGAAAATAAACGAAAACCAACGTCTATTTTGGAAACGCTAATATAACTCCAAAGAACCCATTTTTCTATAATTTATGATGCAACGGAGGTTCTGAGACTGCCTTGATGCACAGATAATCTTCATAGATATAATTTATCGAAATTATAAGAACTATTAGACCCATTTTTTATTCGAGAACAAAAAGGACGGGATAAATGGGTGCGACCGCCTAACTCTTGATCCTAGCCATAGGATATGACATCTTCGCATTTCATTTAATTTTACTACTTTTACATCTACTTTAGTAAAGACGAACGAACGATAAAGAATGATGATTAAGGATTTGATAACAGTGTTGCCAACTTAGTTATTTATCCCAAATTAAACCACCATAAGACATGTCAAAGTAGTAATATAAAACGAAATATCGCTATAACATCGATAAATTGTCGTGTCCTATGGCTAAAATAGAGACTAGTGAGTTAGGCGGGCACACCCCTGGTGTCATGTTAATTCGTACAAGTTATAAATATAATATTATATTGTGCAGGTAGCGCGGGCGCGGGTGCGGGTGCGGGTGGCATGGCCGGCTGATGGAGCCGGGCTGGTGGTCGCCCTCGCCGTCGGCGTCACCGCCGCCGCCGCCCCGCGCCCCGCCGCCACGCTGCCGCTGCCGGCATCTACTGTCCACCAGCTACAATTGCTTGCCACACTATGGTGAGAATATTTCTGGATGATTATATCCTGTATGTACCCACAAATAATACTACCTACACCTTGAAAAATATCAATATTCAGTAAACACAGGTTTATCCTTTCAGCTTTATTACATTATTCTTTTCAATTATTTTAATTGACATTTCATTGGGATAGAAGAAAAACATTGATACTGATACTTACTTTAATGTGTACTATAAATAAGAGATAACAGAAGAATGAAAATGTATATATAGATAAATTGTTTGGTATCTCAAAAGAGTATATTGTCTTTTCTACTCAAAAACGTGCTAGAATAACACAGTACAGTTATGTTATACCAACCTCTCTGTTGTAGAAGAACGCTTTATTGACCTGAATATGAGTGTCAATGCTTGAAATAAATGACAAATTAATTATTAATAATTATAAAAAGAAGATTAAATACATAAAATAAAAGAAACACAATAATACTACATAATAACAATACCTAAATGCGTAAAAATAAACATTAACAGGCTAGAGGATCAAGAACTCGCCTCAGCTTCCGTATTCCGTATCAAAGCTGATATTCTGACAGAACCTGTTATATATTTATACTTATGAACTTCCATACACACATAGAAAGATAAAATAGATAGACATGATAGATAGACATGTGAAAATAGAATTGCACGAGCTGGCAGTTCTCTACAGCTAACCGTATCTTTGTTTTAATTACAAATGTTGCGGTTCAAAATATTATTTGAAAAAATTATTCGCTTATCGTATATATTTTATTGTACAAATTATAGCTTTAAATAAATATTACACCGCAAATAAAATCTATTAACAAAAAGATGATCGTCTTGTCTGTGATATACACAGATTCCCATAAATAAACAAACAAAGTTGCTTATAGTCCACATCGCAAACCGAACGCACTAACTTCGGCAACATCGAGCACCTCAAACTTAGAGATACATACTATTAAATAATGTATGTCTATATCTTTTAACGAGCTGAGAAAAGGAAAATAACATTTTCCTAAAATAATTATACGTGATTCTGATTGATGTCATAATTCTTAATTAATTTATCTGATTTGGTATATAATTTACAGTATTTGTACTGTAACATAATGATAATAAATCATGCCAGTTTCGAAGTTATTTGATAAACCGTTTCGAAGTTATTTACTGCTACAATCTGACTAATGAAGTTAAATGTTAAAGTCACAGTACTCAACACGATTATATTATTTATTGCCTCCATGAACTACTTGCTTTACTAGTTATTTTCAGTCAATCATTCTGCCAATCAGCAAATTTTTCCAAATAGATGAAAATACACAGCTTCAGCTAAAAATAAACCTGACTACAGACTCGAACATTGCTCAATCATTATATGAACGTATTCATACGAGCTGGTAGCTCTATTTTAAATATTGAACTTTTGAAACAAGTTAGAGTTATGTAGCAATTAACTGAGTTTGTTCAGAATAAAATAAAACGAATATATAATAAGAGTTTAGGATAACATCTAATTAAATCGTAATCCAATATCCTAACAAAAATGGTACATGGTAATTCAATAAAAAATGTTTTTTAAATAATTTCAATACGACACAGATTCGTTTCGTCATTCTTATCGATTATATTCGTAATTTTTCCCGACACCATGTGTGTGACGGTCTGATATGAGACTGCCATAAGGCTGCCCACACATCTAATCGGCATGAATTTGTATCCTGCAACTTAAATAGTTTCCATATATTTACTATAGCAATAATTTTCAAACTTACAACACCACATAGTAAACGTTCAATAATAATACACGAATTAACTAAATTTGTACAGAATAAAATTTATTACCATCATATTTTGTTATTACTTTTTTGATCCTCTGTGCAGGCGCTGTTAACGTCCTATATTACGTATTCTAAAATTTTCCAACTTCAGTTAAATTAGCGAAACGAATTGGTATCGTAGCACGATGGTAAAATGAAAATCATTTTATTTACTGCCTCAATAAACTGTTTATTCCACAATTTTTTTCAGTAAAACACCGCCCTTAGGAAAGCCACTTTCCGATCATTTACAAACCAACAAACTGCTTTCACATCAACTCGAATCTCTTTTATTAACTAAAGTGTTCTTTTGATGAATCTCAATCGATCAAGATTGAATTATGTATAACTCTCTAGACGAGTTCATTTTCTTTGATATCTTACAAAATTATTATCACGTTAGCGAGGGTGTTCATTTTGAGATAGAAATGTTAAGAAGAAAACTATATTTAATACTAGTCAATAATAAATAAATGTTTTTAAATTCATATTACACATTTATTAAAAAATATATATAACGGCCTAAACTGCGTTTAGCCGACACGCCCGCGCGCTTCTATACAAAAGTGCTCCGACTAAGTATTTTTTAAGGAATCTTTATTTCTTAAACACATCATTGCATAAAGTGTAAATTAAGTTTTCTTATAAATCAATTTCTGTAATACCCCAACAGAGAAACTTTGTTCATTTGAAAAATACTTACACAATATCAGATATTACGTAACCAAACAAAAGTAATATCATAAATCTTAGTAAGCTCATGATTTTTGTAGTGGCCGGCCTAGAAAACAAGCGGCTCAAACGAGTATGTGAGGGATGAGCACTTACGAGACCAGCAGTAACGCAACCCTTACATTAAAATACTCGTTTGTTTTTGCTGGACTAGATTTATGATGAAGCTAATGTTGCGAAGTCACGAATTAGGAGAACATAGTATAAGGGTACTTGTGTTGAAGAAAGATTATCATTCCGGTTCCATTAGCATAAAAAAGGCGAACAACTCTCATGAATAACCAGAAACGGTTTTGTTTGCCTGAACTCTGCGATACTGAGTATGATATAAGGAAAAAGTTTTATATTCATAATACAGCAGCTAACTGTCTAATGTAACCACAAACTTCATAAAAACACAACTGAATCTCAGATTTCACTTTTCCAATAATTGTAACTGACATCAAATATAAAGAAGGTTCTCAATTGTACAACAGACAAATTATATTCATAATCATATCTTTTAATTTCGATTTTTGTCCAATAGGACTTATTGTAAATTTGTTTCAAAATTGAGTTTACTCCGTTAGTGTTGTGTTACTCACACCTTTTTATTGGGGATGAGTGAGAACCTCCTTTTACCTTATGAGGTACCGGCGAGGTACCCCTCATTTGAAGTGTTATAAAGAGAATGAGTATGTAGCGAGGCTTAAGGCAAATGAAGGAGGGAGTCGGTCGCTACTTTGCGCGCACCACTACTCGCCGGCCGAGCCAAGTGAAACATTTTGTGATTAATAATTAATCGAATAATGACAACTATAATAATTACTCATTATTGTAAAAATATTTTCTTACGCAGAATGAATGTCTTTTGGTTATTAATTTCTTTCTTCACTCAATAATATTTTTTTATTTTTATTTTAAATTACATTACAATCATTTTTTGATTTTACTCACTTCGCCTCAATTTACTTCAATCGATTAATATTATTCTTATTAAGATTATGTATCGATTCAATCTTTCATTCGAAGCAACTCACTATTCTGCTGAGTGAGGTGTAATAACTGTGTTTGTATTTCGTGTTTGAGACCTCAGGAAATAGTACTCCCTCATTTGAACTGAGTGAGGGACTTTCAATGTAATAAATTAGTACCTTCCTCTCGAATCTATCACTCGGAAACCAATTATGAATTTAAATAATATTTATACAAAATCCTGTTCTATTTAGGTAACATGAGATAGATATTTGCGTAGCGATTAAAAATTCAACTAAGCGTGTGGTAGTAAGTAACACCCTGAATAAAGGCTATAATGCCACACTTGATATTCGGGTAAGTTCCGCTTTGCCGCGGGATGGTATCCTATTGTTTTACACAACATAAATTAGTAGAGCTTCACTCTGGGCGGCTACCGTGCTTAATTATTAACACCTATTTAGTTGGTGCTCCATTGTTTGATCCACGTAATTCAAAAGTGTTGCAGAAGAATTTGGTACGTATCGTGTGTGAGAACAAAATAAACACAATTTTATTTTATAATTCCACCTTTACTTGCCTATATTTTTTCCTAAACTAAAAGAGTAACGACAGCCGCATACGTTCTATTAAATTTTGACATCACAAATCTCATAGTGAGATTTAAGTAAGCGTTTGAAATGTTGATGTTTTACCAAACTCTATTAAACCATTGTGGTTGTTTTTGCATATTTCGTTAAGTAGCATGCGTTTTTATTGCATATAATACCAACATAAAGTAGCAATCCCTTTTTTTATAACATGCTCCTGTTCAAAAATTTGATATTTCAAATATTTAATACATTAAATACTCGTAAATAATTATATGTTCTGAAAATGCATAAATACAAGCGCGATAACCTTTTGTAGCATCGAGTTAATGTTATATTTCTAGTTAGTGATTCTTTTCCTAAAATATACCTCTTGTGTATAGATGGTTGGCCTGACGGCGAAGAAGAATCATCAGGCGCTGCACTTCGAGAGCGCGAGTTGCGGTCTCTACATCGCACTGTTCCTGCGTTACGTCGTCGTGAACTCGACACACGAGCTATCAAACATCATTTCTATCCAGAAGGAGGCTGGGGGTAAGTTTATATTTGTTCTGATAGCAATTCAATCATGGCTTCCTGGATTTCATACCCAAGAAAAAAGCTTGTAAAGGCCCATGTGTGGGTCAGGTTCGCTGGAGAATGGGCTCATGAAAAATTTATCTCTCTTCGTAAAAACGGTAGTCACATAAATAAAAATAAATTTTAATTATCAATACTTCTATTATAATTAACTTAATATGCTTTTTTATTACAATCATATGTACCCATTGTATATTATAAAATTTAGCATACTTATCATAATTTATTATAATAAATTTAGACGCGCCTTTAGGGATAAAACAGCTTCAAGATTTTTTTCACTTAGGCATAAAAATTTTATGACCTATTTACTGATTATTTACTTATGAACCATCCAGTCTACATTGACCCGAGTAAAAAGAAAGGAAAGATCATAAAAGTTACTAACTGAAGAATACTACGTCTTAAAATTGTTAAAATACATCCCATATAATGTGTTGAAACCTTTTATTATATAATAAATTCCACCATCAAACCAACATCATATAAGAAAACTTTTACTCACTTTCTGGCTGACTCGCAAGTCATGAAACGTAAAATATAAGTCTATAGGCATACATTCTCTCGAGAAATGTAATCCTACACCAATCATATTTGAGCTATATATCTGAATTTAAGTAAAAAAAGACAAAGTAGTATCCCGGCTCAGTCTCTACTAAGGAACTATCGCTTGCTGATTAACTGAAATGAAAATGTTTTTATTCAAGTAAGCTTGTTACAAGCACTTTTGAATCGTCCAAAAATATTTTTTCCCCTACCACTTATTCAGGACTTCTTTTAGCTGACAAGAAGAACAAGCGAAAGAAACTTACCAGCTTTTTATAATAAATAACTCAGGAGTTAACATAGTATAGATATTAACATAGATGATCTTTGTTAATAATATCCAAAACTGACCATCCGCCCACGTGGTCCAATATTATACATATAAACCTTTCTCTCGAATCACTCTGTAAACTGTTGAAAGCCGCATTAATATCGATTGTGTACTTTAAAAGATCTCAGTGTACAGACAGCAGGCAGTGACTTTATTTTATACTATGTATAGATGCAGTTAATTTGACATGGAATTGAAACTCGTTGACTTTTTTACTGTTCAACCATCTCGCACAAAAGTAGAGTGATCTGGAAATTTAAGTCCGGTTCGATCAATAACTGCTAAAGATTTTATAGGACTATGATAGCGAAAATAATGACAAAGTAGATTTTTAAGTATTTTTATTAAGAACAAATCATATATATTTTAATACATTTGAGCACCTAATAAATAATTATGGGTTTTCTACCTTGTATGTTACAAACTTTGGTAGATAAAATTATTATGTAAAATATTGTATTTTATTACAGAAAGAAACAAGTAAAACAAATTATTAATATTGCTATTTTTTCATTAACAATGCTATCTTAATATTGTTTTAAAATACTCGAAAAAAGTCGTTAAGTCGTTATGTACCTAGTCTATTTTATTTCAAGTATGATGAAGATAAGTATATTTAGAGGTACAATAACTCATATGAGATTATAGCGTTACACAAATTAAAAATATAAACTAAACGTATCTGAAAGTAGGTGATTTCACATCAAAATCAGCCGTTCTACATAAAATCAAATCAACGCCATATTTTCTTAAATATTTTACATTAGTTTAAATGCATCTCGGAGAATATTCCCAGATGCCTGCATTTGTTTGCATTGCGCTCTATACACACTTTCCGTAAAAGCTAACAAGTTACTCAGAATATTATATGTATTCTACTCACTAAGGCTGTTAGTATGCCTGCGGTAGGAATAAGTTTTAAATTTAATATAATAGTTTCTTGGTTTTTTTAAATATATTAATAATAAAAGAGAATCGCAGAGCTTTTATCAATACTATCTTGGCGAACTTTGTGCCACCTTGGAATTAATAAATAATGTATTAATTAAGTAAAGGTTAGTTAGTATATAGCCTCTCTTTTTACTTCAGTTTGACATAACAACAATTTAGGCATGCTTACATGGATAACTTCAGTGTCTTTGCACTCACCACGATAACTATAATACCAAATATCTTCTATTTTTTAATTTTTATCGTATTATTATTAAGTTATTGTTATTAAGTTTAGTACTTCTGCTATAATTGCATGTGCAATTTGTCTACGTCAATAAATTATACATAATGAAATTCTGTTAAGTTCAGTCAAATATAGAAACGATAAAGTTAAAGTTGTCAAAGAATCTTTCCATTCAAATAGTAAGTATAGCTACAAAAATATTATTTGTAAATGTAGTTACATTTCGTGATATCGCAACACGATCTAAATGGCTATTAGAAGTTCTCTTCAAACTTCTGTGGCCATTAGGGTACAAAAGAATCTGCGGCAAAAATTATTTCCGCTACATTTCGTAACTGTATGAAACGGGGTAAGTATATTATGTCATTTATATCATTATTGCGTCTACATTAACGAACGAGGCAATTTTAACTACATTACTTTTGTCGCAGACACAGTATAGCTATTATTTATTTTATCAACAACATTATCTGTTTATAAACGCCAATTGGTTTTTAAAATGTTGGAAACAAAATTAATGATACTTTGAAATACATTCTCATGTCTTTTCTTCAAAAAATACATGATAGGCTAGTTGACAATTTCATCCTATTAATATTATAAAGGCGAAAGTTTGTAAGTATGGATGTATGGATGTTTGTTACTCTTTCACGAAAAAACTACTGGACGGATTTGGATAAAACTTTACAGCAATATAGGTTATACATCAGAATAACACATAGGGTACTTTTTACTGGGAAAACTTCTCACTCCCACGGGATACCGACTTCCACGCGGACGAAGTCGCGGGCGTCCACTAGTAAGTTTTATAAATTAAAAAAAATGGTCCATTAATATCAAAGAAATTATGTAGAAGTAACATCATGTCTGCGATTAATGCAATGTTTGTGGAATGCTGATAGTCGGCCAAAAACGCTCCTTACAAATTCATGGCACTAAGCGACGTCACACAGTGCAAAATGTTTTTGATATTTCTGCGATTATGTTTATAACTTTTATAATGAAAATTGTAACGTTTTATGTAACCAATTTAATGCCATATGTATTTTAGCAAATTTCTGTAGTTATATTTGCAATACTTTTTTCGAGTTTTCAATTGGTAATATTTTCCAAAGTAGTATCATAAAATTTATTTTGTTAAATATTTATAAGTTAAAATGGTTCCCTTTTCGAATATATAACAAACATCTGTATTTGCACATGTAGGACACAAGCTTAATACGTACCAAAGGGGCTAAAATAGTTTTTCCTGTTTAGTAGATTTAAGAAATATATCTTTATAAAATAAATACTCTTGAATGAGAAAGTTTTATTTTTGAAAATGGAACTATTGTTTAAAACTCAGAATAATAACTAAAACTTCTAAGAGGCGATTCTGACTATCAATTTGATGGAATGTATGCATGTATTACGGCCATTATGATGAGAAATAAAGATTTACAGTTTAGGTTATCGATAAGTGGCTTGATATCGGTTCTCGGGTACGTTTTGAGATCCGACTACTTAAATGGACCTTGGCAACAAAACATGGGTTATCCGTGAAATATTTCGTGTCGTTTTGGGTTCTATTATTTATACAAGTTAAAACAAAAATTCAAAATATTGTGTCTACTTTAAACTTTAAAGAAGTCAGAAATAATACTATTCATAGAAGCTTAATTATTCAAGAAACTGCTACTTAAGTCTATCTATTCTGTAAGTGATTTAAGAGTTTTTTTTAACAATAAAGTAGCTTTTAAGATATGTATTATTTCTAATTTTTTCTGAGACTTGGCAAATAACACACATTACATATAGACACACGTATACAAAGAAATACTCACTACATTTCTTTCAGACATTCGTTCACTTATTTCCAGTCTCAAAATACATTTATTATCTTGGATGTTATTTACTCACAACTAGAATTAAAAAGTCTAGATCCAGAACCGTGCTCAAATCATTATATGATTTACTCGCTCGTAATAGGAATGCATTCTGTCTGGAATTGGTTTTTGAAATTGGAACGTTTACTGACTTAATATTACATAAAAGTCTAGTGGGAACATTCAACTTCTCAACTTTACCAAGTCGAGGGCAACATACGGCACTAAAAATCTATTATAATTCATTTTCTTCTCAACACCTTGTATATAATGGATCATTTTAGATCTTTGCATTTCATTGTATGATTATTATAGCCAATGTATGGGGTATACACGTTTATTTTTGTCAGATCCACTTCTTGTATTATAATATCGTTTCCTACAGCATCACAAAGTCCATGCGACTGTTATTGATTTAGTAGCTTATTTTGTAAACGACAAATGTTCAAGAAGCACTCAAATTTTTTTTATCGTATTCGTACAAATTGTTTTTCGTTATTTGTAAATTGACGATGGCTTTTACATAATTACTATCTAATTTTACTATATGCCTGACACTTAATACCGTAAGATAACATGTAGTTAATTTCCTCAAACCTATCTAGAATAATAAGTACCTCATTATTAGCGAATCTTGCTTACTCACGTAGTACGTTATACGAAAGAACATTTTCACTTTTTATGAGTGAATATTAGTAAAATGTCACAGGCTGATTTATTTATAAATCAACTTTCGTATAATAAGCAATTCTATGACGTGTGTACAGGTATCGCGAATTTCTCATGTGGTCGGATTGTCGCATCACATACCGATGATATCACATGACGAAGACAGAATATCTTTGCATTACAAAATATCGAAATAAAACTTCACATAAAAAAAAAACATGTGAAGACCAATACTTTGGTAATGTTACAGTTCTACAGTTTTTTATCTACTTACTATTACTGTGCCCGGATAAATTATCTTCATCCGGAGTAACGTAACTTTCCAATAGAAAAAGAGCTTTTCAAATCAGTGTCGGTTTCGGGGATTATCCTTCACATAAATTCACTCTTTCTTTATATTATTACGATAAAAAAGCAGAACAGTTTGCGTACACATATAAAGAAACCTTTAGTCTTTTTTAAGTACGCACTTTATGAAAGTACATATAGGTGATATATCATCTATTTTTTATTCGTTAGAGACATTTCTAATAATGTATGGAATAAGTGTAACGTCGTTTAATTATCGTTGTCCGAAATTTTTCATGACTCATCCTGAATTATGTGGAGACGATATGAGTTTTGTTAACTTTTAAGGCGCTGGGGTTTGTGGTTTTTTCACATATACCTGCAACTTAAGCAAGCCCCACGAGTAATGACTATGCTCTCACAGAAAACTGTGATATCTTCGGCAGATCTTACGTTTCCTCGCCGTATGACTTTTAGTTGATTATGTTAACTGAACCGGTGGACACAAACTCCACAGAGTATATTTAAAAATTCAACCGTCTGAGATAAATTTGGCTAGTAAGTTTACGCGGTGGTTTCCCCTCACAGACCTGCTTTGCTATTCAGTACGATAATTAGCATTGAACACAGCATCAAACATATGTACATACGTCGCACCATAGAGGTTTAATCAAATAAAACTTATCACCTTTTGAAGTAGTTTTATTTGAAAGAATCGCTTAATTAGGAGTTGCAGAGCAACTTCGTAAAAATTCTAACCCGAATTCGAATTCACTGAGGTGGCCAAATTCACTTTGAAAGCGAACCCGCTTAACCTATATTAGTGTAGAAATTCTTTTGATTCAATTTTTGTATAAAAATATAAAGCAAGATTGATTAATTCATACGTGTCTCAGATATTCTATCCCTGACATTTCGGAACTCACTTCACTTATTCAACGAAACTCTAATACCAATTCAAGGTTAAGAGGATTCGCTTTCGAAGTGAATTTGTTTACCTGAGAGAATTTGAATTCGGTTTTGGATTTTTACGGAATCACTCTGTAGGAGGAAGAGCGAGTTGGAAGCTTAGCAATGTGCTCAACGTTTCGTTCGTCGTAAAGGGTTTAGCCGGATACGTATGACGAGTCGGCCCCCAAATAGGAATCGATATTGAAACTTATGTTTTAATATAGACTTGATGTTCAAACACGATTTATGTACTTTTCGCGACCGACTTCCGCTTTGACCTTGAGATAGAGAGCAAAATATCCGTATGCTTGACTATTACTGAATGTGATATATCTCTGAAGCTAATTAAGATAAAGAAGTGAAACTAACGCGAGGTGTTAGGTTAAATTACAGAGTATATCACATATATTTTTTTATAATTTTTAGAATAAAAAATTACATTAAAAAAATAAAAATAAAAAAAAACATGTTTTTTTTTCTGAGTTCTCTGTGACTTACAATCACGAAATTAATATATGTTTGTTTGTGTGTTCTATTACCCATAAAAATTGCGTGAAAAAAAAGTTGGTGCAACACAACGAAAAAAAATTATATGTGATTTCTGTCTTATGGTATACCCCTGTATTATAAGGTTTTCACATTACATCATTGTTTTTTTTTTCGAAATTTCAACAGCTCGATAACAAGTTCGAACTTGTTATCGAGCTGTTTACTGCATCGTTTGTTTAGCTAAAGTAGCAGTCATTTGTATTACACAAGAAGGCAGTTTGGGACTCAAATTCTGTCAGAGGTATTTTGTATCAGCATTTTGAAATTATTAACTATCGAACCAAATCATTATTAAGTAATAATGTCGAGAAAGTGTAAAAATTGTAACAAGTACATGTGTAAGATTCCTGGTTATAAAAAAATTATAAAGAATGAAGAAGAAGCTAAAGTGTTTTATTCAAACAGTCACTAAAATCGTAATAGTTAATGATATTTTTTGTAAGAAGTGTCGACTTATCCCATATATTAACAAAAAAGCTTCTACTTCTAAATGTGCAGCATTTAACTTGGCCGAAATAATGGACGATCAAAATAATCTCTCAGTACAATATGTGAAATCAGCACCTAATATCATCAAAGCAGAAGTAAAATCAAGACATATAAATAGAAAAGTCTATCGAATTTACATTCACTATATTTCCGAAGGTAATGACTACAATAGTATTCTTCGTTATTGCTGTGATTGCCCCAATGGCAAACGTACAGTGGGATGCTGTTCTCATGTAGCAGCTATTATTTATTATCTATCATATGGACGATATTTGTCCAAAATCGTACGTCCGGATGAGGTCCTAACTAAGTTATTTGCGACTCAAAGTGTACCGATTGTAATTAATTACAACAGTGACGATGATTAATATTTTGTTTCTTGTATTTTGATAGACACGAAAAAGTAATAATAATAAGTATTGAACACTGGCTGTTTTTTTTTTTCATTTCTTTTTTAACTATCATCCCATGTCTTAAGACTAGTTACTTATGTTTTAAAACAAGCTGATGTGAAATTTCGAAAAAAAAACAATGATGTAATGTGAAAACCTTATAATACAGGGTTATACCATAAGACAGAAATCACATATAATTTTTTTTCGTTGTGTTGCACCAACTTTTTTTTCACGCAATTTTTATGGGTAATAGAGCACACAAAGGAGCATAACATATATTAATTTCGTGATTGTAAGTCACAGAGAACTCAGAAAAAAAATATGTTTTTTATTTTTTTTTATTTTTTTAATGTAATTTTTTATTCTAAAAATTATAAAAAAATATATGTGATATACTCTGTAATGTAACCTAACACCTCGCGTTAGTTTCACTTCTTTATCTTAATTAGCTTCAGAGATATATCACATTCAGTAATAGTCAAGCATACGGATATTTTGCTCTCTATCTCAAGGTCAAAGCGGAAGTCGGTCGCGAAAAGTACATAAATCGTGTTTGAACATCAAGTCTATATTAAAACATAAGTTTCAATATCGATTCCCATTTGGGGGCCGACTCGTCATACGTATCCGGCTAAACCCTTTATCTTTTTCAATTATTTTTCTACGAGATAAAAATGTGTTTCATTCACTCAAATATATCAATTATTACAATGAATGTGATGTTAACAGTTGGATCGTGTGTGGAGCGGCTTTCTTGGCACACTTGCTGTCTACTGGGCTGCAGCTAGCCTACGGTGCGCTACACGTCTACGCTTTACGCCACCTAGGACCAACTGCTGACCACGCTGGTAAATAAACCGTTACCGTCATATTTACATATATGTAGAAATATTCGAATTCAAAAAAGATTTTGAATTTGAATTTACAGTCTGTATTGTTTAAGAATTATGTCCCGTTTTTTAGTCTTTTTCTATAAAATTATTATGTTCGGTTTTAATATAAATTTAAATCGCAAATTGAATTTCGTCGTCAAATATCCAGTTTCGTTAGTTAATGACCTTAATATCTTTATTAGTATGATTTTTACGGTTATTACCTAAAAACAGTCAACAAAAATCCTCAGATAACCTACAACTAAGTTTTTAAAAAAATAAAAGTTTTTTTTGTATATCTTGGGTAACACGATACTTTTTATTAGTAAAAATAAGACTAACACCTGCAGTTAGAGTAATAATAATTTATATGAACACCCTTACTTTACGTAAAGTAAATGAAACTTTGATAATTGTATTAGTTCTTGAGTGACGTGGGCACACCCCATTTAAATTACGTTAACTTGTTGTACATAATCAAGTAGGCAACTAAACGTTACGTAACTTCATAAGTGTCATTATTTTAACTTTAGAAAGTAAAAATATCTTCAATTGTCTTTTCTCTAAATATAGTTTCCGATATTAATAACAAAATTAATTATATTTGTTTTTTTTGAATAAATCATATAAAGTAATATTCTTACGACAAAACACGAAATGAGTATAGCATGAGTATAGCAACAAACTATCCACACGAAAAACTATCATCTGCAATAATAGTAATAATAGCATTACCCTGAAGCGCAATCTAAAAGCTTTGCCAATTTAGCAAATCAATATTTCAACGATAACTGCGAGAAAATAACAGATAAAAAAGATATAACAGTTTTAATGTGTTGAGTGGAACTGAGATATACGATTGGGGAAGAGAACAACCCGGGATCGTATCTGAGCGCCGAGACTCTGGAGGCGACTCCGAAAGTAATCTATCAACGGCAGCCCTCCGGAAACACTTAAATAAACAAACAACAGAAAAAACTTTTTTCTACAATGCCGAATAAAAGCTGTAATGGTTTTATTTAAAACGATTTCGTTAAGTTCTTTCGCAACACGAAAGCAATTTTGTTAGGCTCCCGCTGTCCAATTTGGCTGCTTCTTTCGAACCGTATAAATCGTGTTATTTAAACCATAATTCAATTTAACAAATTAATTTTGGTTCCTATAGATACCACGTTTGGACAAGTAAAATTTAAGATTGGATATTAAACAAATGAACTTTCTCAGTAACCGGTATTTGCGGACTAGGCTGATTTATTGAATTAATTTTCCAAGATTCACGACCTGGGTTGAATAATAAGAGGCAGAAGTAATTTTGGTTATGAACGCGGTCTTTGTTGTCAGTGGTGGAGGCGGAACTCGGAGACATAACTCTGTCAGGTTTACTTTAGCTCAGAAATTGGAATTTAGCTGGTAAGTTAACGAGTTAAGTTACGTTCGGTAATCGGACGCCGAAACGACGTGCGACGTGCCAACCGCAGCCGTGATCAGAATACTGCGAGTCGGCAGCGCCACCTGCTAATTAGACTTTGTTGTCCTGGCTTAAATGAACTAGTATGTATAATGGAAAACAATTTGAATGAGGCTTTGACAAACGAACCGTAACTAGCATACTGAGCGATACTTATAACAAACAACGAGCTCGCAGTGTAGGTAATTGCGTTAAGTAAAACCGCGTGGTGTGGGACGCTATCACCTAAATTACCGCTATCTCACATTCACTCTAATGAGTTTAACGAAATATGTCTTTAGCAGTGCGCGATACCAATTAACATTCTAATTTCCGTAGTACAGAAAGGATACGTGAAACAAATATTGTAAGTTATAATACGAGTAAATTTCATTTTATAGTAGGTATGATATAGGGTATATTTAAAATTATTACACTGAAAAATTTACTTCTAGTGTTGGATTCAATTCAATACAAACTCCTAGTTGTCATTTCATATTAATTGAAAAAGCCAAAGCAAAATTTGACAAAAACAAAGGGATGACAAATAGGATACACTACCTTTCCGCAGTAACGTACACTTTACCTACTCCTGCTTTCTCATTAAACATTTGGATTAAATCTCGATGATGTTTTATATGTAAATTATAAATACTTACGTGATACCCGTCATCTGATCTAGTCTGGGCGGGTGCAATCTGCGTGGGTGTGTCTCGAGCCGCAGGCGCACTAGTGGCTGGAAGAAAGAAGTCTCCAAGATTGATAGCACTCCTGGGGGGACTGCTACTGCCACTTGCTTGCCTATTCACCTCCTTCGCAACACAACTGCATCAAACGATGCTTAGCTATGGTGATTATTAGCATCAATTCAAGTCTACGGTGTCTTATTGATCACACAATATATTTTAATATTGTCCTAAAAAGGTCTACTCTAAAGCTTACGTTATTTTGCAGAAACATTATTAAAAAAAAAATAATGTCCGAATAAGCGATAAGTGTTATATAATTATGTATCTTCATATTTTTGTAACTAGACTACAAATTAGATCTGCTGGTAATAAGATATGATTTCTACTTTACCATACAATAACACCAATATATATATAACTTGAAGTGTAACAGTCTTAATATCAATATGATATTAGGGGTTAAAGTATGAAATTGCCGATCTGTACTGAAAATCAAAAATGTTTATTTTTTAATAAATTTATTAATTCAAAATTGTTACCATTATTATCTATATATTGCTGCCACTTTATAGAAAGATCATTTATGCCTTTGCGATAGAACTCTGAGGATCTAGACTGCACAAACTGTGTGAAAGCATTTTGTAGTGTCTCCTTGTCACGTAGATAATTGTCCAAATCACGAAAAAAAAAGGTAGTCCGTTGGAGCAAGCTCTGGCGAATACGGAGAATGACGAATGGTTTCTAACTGCAGTTCCTGAAGGGTCAAAACGGTTTCTCGTGCTGTATGAGGTCTCGCGTTGTCATGAAGCACTAATGGTCAAGATTGATTCATGAGTCGGGGCTGTTTTACTGCTAGTTATGCCGACATTGTTCGAAATTCATCACAATAGACATCTGCCGTTATTGCTTGACCAGATTGGAGCAAAACAATATAAAATATTACCATGCTAAGACCACCAAACAGTTACCATTATTTTTTTATTGGTAAGTTTTAATTTAGGACACTGTTGTGGCGTTTGACATGGAATCAGCCATTGCATTTTTCTTTTACAGTTATCATAAAGAATCCACTTTTCATCACATATCACAATTCGATCCAATATTCCTTCATTTCTGTACCACTTCAAGAAGGCAACACAAGTTTCAAAACGTGTTTCTTTCTCTAGATCAATCAAATCATGAGGCACCGATTTTTCGTATTTTTTTTATTTTATTGTTTTGACGCAAATTAGTCAATATTGTGGGTATGGTAAAGTTAAACTATGCCGCTAATTCCTTGGTAGTTTGACTAGGATCGGATTCCACATATCTCTTAATTCATCGTTATTCACCTGTGTGGGTGGTTTTCCTCGTGGCTCGTTCTTCAAGTCGAAGTTACCATCACAAAAACTTTTAAACCAAAATCGCACGGTGCGTTCATTAGCATACCGCTCTCCAAACGCAACATTGATATTGCGCGGGAGAAACACCGCGTTACTTCCGCGTCGGAACTCGTATTCGAAAATCACTCAAATTTTCACTGCTTCCATATTTCTTGTCTAAGTTGAATAACAAAAATGATATTCAAAGTTTTCACATTTTTTAAAAGAAGAACACCATAGAAACTATGTGAAAAAAGTTTCTTTCGAAAAGAAACCTATTACAAAAAAACTACAATTTCATACTTTAACCCCTACTATTATTATGTGCCGCATACCTATTAACTAACTGTATTATTACAATGCGTTAAACACTAATCAGTATAGAATTATTAAATGCAAAACGTTGATGAAAATATGAATCTACGATTCAAAGTTACAACATCTACACTTAGTTTACAAGTTATTTGATGAGCATTAAACAAAAATAACACAAATAAAATCAAAATGTTCTTAACCCCAATTCAAAAGTCTATTTATCTACATTCTACATAAAGATTAATCCTATTTTAAGTAAAGATCATTTTTTTCTTAGGTGTGGTGTTAGGTATAGGTTGCGGTCTAGTACGTGAGGCTGCTGGTCTGGTGCTCGGAGCTTACTTTCGACGAAGAAGGCAATTCGTAGAACTGGTTGCACATGCTGGTGGAGGCGTCGGCATTGCGCTCTTTAGCGTCGCATACAAAGAAGCTGTAGGGTCAGTATCTATTTTAATACCTTCATTATAATTATCGTGAACCTATAAATAATCTTCCAAGTGGGCTCAATTAACAATAACAGGTACACCTGGGACCAATGCTATGGCACGTACCTTTCGATTTCCGAGCATTTTACTCTTTGAGCGTCATTAAAGACGACCGTGATGCCTTGCTGTCTCAATATCAAATGTCTATAACCTCTATTGCTTATATAATTAGTTCTTTTTTTTTAAATAACCAGTACATTTAATAATGCAGGCATTTACTGAACAATTTCATCATTTATATTTTGGTATAACATAACAATAAATGTAATCTCAACCACAGATCGGGCTGCGGAATAATATCCTACATGAATATCTTGATCGAAATGAAACATGTTACTCTGATTAGTATGAAAATGATATAAATGGAAATGCAACCGTATATACGATAGAGTGTAAAACTCCTAAAGATGATAAAAATAAAAGTACGCACATTCCAATGTCTCTTGAATGAATAAAACGAGTTTCAAACAGTTTTAATGCGTGTATTTTTGAAAAAAATACTATTTGAAGCTATACTTTTAATTAATTATTTTAAGATTTCCGTTTAGTACATGAAAAAATTGAATAATTTTTCAGAAACACAATCATTATTTATTTATTTATTACAACATTTTGGTACGATTTTGAAGCGTAATCTCACTAAACGAAACCCCTGAAACGATTTTGTCTAAATAATTAATATTTCTATTCGTGTCATGTTATTCATAAGTTTCTGACGGATGGCAATTTAGGAAAAACAATATTATTTTAGGGCAGCCGAGCTGCACGTTAAATATTCTGATCTCATATTCTGTAAAGTCCATAATTTATTCTGTTTTAGTAAACTAGGTTGGCGATTGGGACTACAAGCCGTGACGGGGGTGCTTGTTTTAGCGTTTTTTCTCAGCGCTGTTTATCGGAGCGCCTCACTCTACCACCCGCAAAGACGAGCTATTCTCCACCTCAAAAACCAACGTCGAAAGGTCAGAAATTATTTATGAGTGAATGTTAATGTCGCTCTTTGAAAATTATTCGCTTTGAATTAAAATTAAGGAAATAATCAGCGAAGAAAGGGCCCGAGTATAATTTAATTGGTGGATTCTCTTTTCACTTTAGAAACGCGCGATTTTAGAATTCCGTCAAAAGCGGAACCCTATTAGCGCAGTATTAAGACCATGCTTGTTCGGAACGGATGAAATTGCTGCCCTGAATTCGAAATACGAACTACTTATCGAAATTGACGTTTACAATTCTTTCGATGGGCTTTTTCATGTAAATTCAGCGGTTTTTTTCGTGAACTTTTTGTCGTCAGTTTTAATTCATTCGTTTTTGGAACTAAGTTGAAAATAACACTCATTTGTTAACCACAAATGCAGACAGTCATGAAGAATACACAAATAATATTAATGCAAATAAATATTATGTTTAATTATGTACGGTCAGCTATTATAATTCATAAACCACTGTCGACAACCACGCTGAAGACTGCTGAGAAATTATTATTTGAATACTTATTGATGTTTAATTTTTATTCTGTTTTATTTCTATAATTATGGAGCTTTGCGGCACAATGTTACTTTCTTTTTACTTGACACTAATAAGCAAAAGATATTGTTTCACCGAGTACAGTCACTATAGAAATATTTTAGTATATAGTAGCCGGTGGCAAATAATGAATAATTGACTAACATAACCAAGGGTTTCAACTTGCTCGACTTTCTAATCGTAACATCAATATATGTTTTAGTTAAATTTAGTGTTATAGCTAATTCTGTAAAATAAAGAAAAGCTTTTGAAAATATTAATCTGTAGTATTCTACTGATTAAATCGTCAATGAAAGGATTCTAATATTACCTACAACATATTTACTAAATACATATATAAAAAATAAATACCAAATTTAAATAGTAAATACCCACGTAATTTTTTTTTATTAACAATGAAATACCTCAAAAATATAAAGCAATCACTTTTTTATTGTGACGTATTTTTAATAACGTCCATTTGAATACTGGCTAACCCACTTTCATCTTCATATTTATGTAGACAAATGACAGGCAAACCCTCATTCAAAAGGTTCTCCCGCAGAGTGTCTAATTAATGCCTGGGATTTCTTTCCTCTGATGTTCTGTATTGTCCAACTTGACAGGTGAAAGAGAAAAAAGGCATGAAACGGCCCCCCCTCATCGATCTAAGCCCCCTTCACTCGAGGCCGGCTAGAGTGTTGTTATGTTCTGCTGGATTAGCTGCGTTTGGACTTTACACTCCAGTATTTTTCCTAGTAAGTGTAAATTTATTGAATAACATGTTTATAATCACACAATCATAATTTTGATGTTATACGTGATATACCTATATGAGCTGCTAGCTCAGATTAAGTTGAAAATTATTTTCAACTTAATATTAAATTCACTAGCTCTATCGTTTTGACTACAAATGCATGTTCATTAATCAAATTAACTTAACATTAGTTTGAATATGTTAGATATACTATTGACACAAACTTTACCAATTAATTTAGTTCCAACTCCCATAAGCATATATACTATTATTCGATAAATCTCGCTACACGGTATTCTAATTTTATCTATATATATTTAACCGTATTGTGTCCGTTTGTAACTCCTCTTTTCTGTGTATATATTAACTGCTATGTATCTAGTCCTTAAAAACAAAAATTGTATCCAAAATATGATTTTTTTGTCAGCGAAATACCTATATTGTTTTATCAAAGAGCCCCGACAATTGGACAATCGTAAAACAACAATTCCTTCTATCTGGATGCGGCTGCTAATTAACATTAACCCTTCTCCAACGTGATTACGACAGACATACAAAGGCGTCCTACATAATACATAAAATCAATGTTAATAGCCCCCTGTATTTAATTAGGACGGTTAGAAAACCAATACTCTTTGCGATTCACATACAGAAAAACATTATTAGACATTCAATTCTATTCAAATAGACTTTTCACCATAAACTTTTTGCAAATGAATTCATTAATACAAATTATTGTTTGCCGTAATATTTTCACCTTATACCTTAAACCACCTGAAGACATTTTACATATTTGCTATATACGTATTAATTAAGCTACCTAATAAGAAATAAATGGACTGACTTTGCCAATTTATGACAAAACACTATTGAAAAATTCAAAAGGTGAGTAAAAAATTTTGATGTGATAAAATATTCTTAATGAAAATGCTAAAAAATCCACTTGAGATGGGGCACAAAGACCTTTCGCAATCCGGACGACTGCTCTAACTACTGAGCTATCCAGGACATGACAGAACTGACGAATTTCATAAGCACTTGTTACTTTTTCGCTACTACAGAATTGAAATTGCCAGGGACGAAATTGATCAAAATAATAACGAAAAAATACATTAATATTTGTCTATGAATAGGCTCTTCAAGGGTTCCAAGAAGGCTTGGAAGAGAGTGCTCTCGTCCTCCTGCAGACTTTCCTTGGATTCGCGGCAGTGCTCGGCTGCGCTGGCTTTGGGCTCGTGCTGGTGCGGCCATCTGCGCAGTGTCTCGTCTCCAAACAATACCTCTGTCAAACTGCTATGTTAGGAATTGGTAAGACAGTTTACGAACCACTTAAAAAAATTAAGGTTTGTTAACATATTAACAGGAAAATTTTGTAGCAGTGCAAAAAAAATTACATGTTGTCTCTCTTTTTTTTAACCTAAAGTTTATTTACAAAGATAGGTCATCAATTCTAAAGTCCAGTAGCTATATCATAAATCACAACGTGTTTGTAGAAGTCTTTTATATCTGATGTTAGACTTGCAATTTGATCACTACTATTATAAGAACGATGAAAAAAGTGTTAAAGTAAATATTAAAATTTACTGAACCATAGAAAAAATAAATGTGTACTGATAATAATAAATCGTTCCTTTATACTATAAATGCAAAAAAATAACACTATGAGAAGTGTCCCTGAACATTTCATTTTAGAGAAAAAAAGAAAATAATTTATACACAAAACTAACACTTAGTGTTGGATTATTTAAATGTGGTTAATTAAGGAATATATTTACCTATCATATTGATATGTTATGAATTGATAAACAATTAAGTATATTAAACTAATGAGAGCAACTCTACAACAAATACATGTACGAAACCATTATTGGTATAGCAAAGGTGTGTTCCGTCAATACACACTAATTGAATGTTGCCAATGGTTTCAGGTATTTCCATGTTGGCTTTAAGCAGTGTAGAAGGTTACCATGGCTACGTCTTGTTCGCGTGGATGTACGGCCTTTGTTTAGGAGGATTCCTGTATTCCATAAAAATGTTGACAATGGAACGCGTCCGTGGGCGACATTTCACAAAGGTTTGGGGTGCGTACATTTTTATGAATTCTATTAAAAACAATTTTTCTGATGTGTTCTTTTTTAATAGTGTTAGGCGCCTCCAAAGTAACGTAATAGAAAATTAACCTATTTGAGATTGAAATAAAAAGTGTATTATTCTCCAACAGGTTTCGTACAAGGTGCTGAAGCAATACCAGTAATAGTAGGTGTACCAATGACGGGTTACATTAATCAACAAGCGCCTAGAGCAGGCTTCTATTTTTCGACTGCAGCCACTCTCGCCGGGGCAGTACTGTTGTTCTTTGTAGGATTCTCTAAGAGGGATCCTGAACCACCTCCAGCACCAGCACCGACTATAGCGGAGGTGTGTCCATGCGTGACGCCGCCCAGGTGCGAGCCAGCGTGGTGTGCTTGCAGCGCTGGAGGAGCGACGGCCTATTGCGCCTGGCCTGGCCCTTCTTGTGGAACGAGATTGCCTAAATCCCTGTCCTATGCAGCACCGCTAGACAGGGTATGTTGCTCCGCAGCTCACTGCCCCGACTGCTGGCGGCAGACGGCTCCCTTACGACCGTCTAGAAGTGTCCCAGAAGGGCTCGCTACGAGAGGCAGCACTTGGAGCCGTGGAGGCTCCTGTCGGACTAACTGTCGACGACGTGAACATCATCTGATAGAACAAATAACAACATCTGTATGATATATGTGTTCGTACATCATCGTGTAAATATTTTATTTCTAGTAGTAACTAAAATTTTGAAGTGATAGATTTTGAAGCAATAATTGGATTGAAAAATGAGTGTAACGGATTTGTGCAAAAGAGATTTAGTCAATTTGTGATAATTATGTTACATTACAGGTAAAATATTGTATGTACATAAACCCTAACAACTCAACATATGAAAATGTGCCAAATAACAATCCAACGACTTTCAATGTCTACTTATCACTTTTATTATTGATGGTAGAAAGTTGTAAATTATTAAATTAGTCAATATTTCTTAAATTCTTCAAGTACTTGTGGGACCTTTACCATTGTAGTTATTTACTAACATTTTATCAAATAGAAATCATAAATCTTCATTCTTTGTGTCCTAAATATTACCAATATAAAAATTATTGTACAGAATTTAATTACTAACATAAAGTATACATATATCTTTGAATTTATTTATTTATCAATCTGAAGGGTATATTAGATATGAAACGTGTATATCAACAGTTTCTCGTGAAGAGTTTTAATAACAAAGTCAATTTTAGATATTCATTCTTTAATTATATTACACCTTACCTGATATACGTTTTAGATACTTTTCTTTTGTTAATGTTAAAAGAACGATTTATTTGTTCGTTAGTTGTGAGTATATTTTAATGTTACACAACTTGTTGTTTTTGTACCAAAGTGTGAATACTGTTTTAGTAATGAATAAAAGATATTATGTTAATTTAGCAAAACATATTGCATTTATTATTGACTGATCCTGTTTAGACAAATAGACAACTATGAAAGCACTTTAAATTAGCTTCACCATTTTCAAATTATAATCTCTACAGGCGCTACAGGCCTTCCTACATATGAATGAAATCGAAAGGAGTTGAATATGAAGATTAGATATCAATCCACCATCCAATGTCCAATGAGAATATGGAGTGTTAATAACTGCAGATGCGGTCTGGACCAACGGCTCAACGTGTACCTTCCGAAGCACGGAGGAAATGTCGATGTATATTTTGACGTAAGACTAAGATAAGGATTATATTTGAAGAGGTGAAGGTAAAATTAATATTTATATACATCTACATATAATGTTGACGAAGTAATATTTATAATATTTATAAAAGGAAGGAGGTTATTTAAATACGAGTATATAAAAAATAAATATTAGACAGCAGAGACAGTATAGACAAGTTCAATGTCATCATTAACCCAACCGGGAATCAACCCGGGAGCTCAGAAATAATGATACCTTGAAACCAGTTAGCGTGCTACTAAACTACGGAAGTCGTCAGTCAGTGAAAACGCTGATGAACAACACAAAGATTTCCTTAACTCAGGTCCGGATCTAGGGAAAGGAAGTGGGGTCACTTGCCGCAGACGCCAATGTGAGGGGGCCCAAAAAACGACATTTGATGGAGTTAGAAAAAAATGATTTCACAAAAATATCAAAAAGGGGGGGGAGGGTGAGAAGGACGCAATGACGAATTTTTGAACCAGTTGGAAAAAACCGTACATCCATTCCTGCCTTAACTCGAAGTTAATTCCAATGTAATATTTTATTACCGAGTTTTGCCGTTGAATTTAACAACAGATAGTTTGTACCATACATAATTAAAGTGACGGGTATAGAGCTGTTAATTTGCCAGTTCAAAGCAACTTAAATTTCGTTTAGTAAATTAGACGTTAGGAAATGGAGCTGTCAACGGGGACTTACCATTAAGGCATCTTTCAGAGAAGATGTACATTGTATTTAATGCCGCTTAAATGCATACAATATACCACTTCCTTTATTATTTTATACTAAATATTAGACAATTTTACATACATTGCTTAGACTAAAAGTAACTAATACACTTGTATAACACTTTTATAAAACAAGTAGTCTGATATAACTAAGATACACCACCCAAAGCAGACAGAGCCGGAATCGAATCCGTGACTCCATGAAAACACCTTGGAACCGGTGCGCCTGCAGCTCCACCACAAAATCGGAACAACATGTCCTACATTTGGCTGCCTATATTTGCAATACTTCAAAAAAACTCTGTTCCTCTTTTGTATAACAAATTATAATGAATGGAATAAATAATTTATGGCTTGAGAAATGTTACTGTTTACGACTTGCCGTCTCCAATAAGTTAAACAACAAAATGTTGGCAAGTCAAGTCAACGAGAGTAAACAACCCCAGTGGATAATAAATTACTGATTTATGTATATTACTTTAATATTTGAAACCAAAATCCGTTGCCACACAAATAGATAGATTTCAAAATATAGTCACCCATTTATTGTCGTAATCAAAGATGGCAAAAGTCCTATAATATAAAAACTCCTATCATATTCGACTTAATATGTTGCATGAAATTTAGATACAATGCTCTCCACAACATCTAATTAATGTTTTGTTTATGTTTCAAAATAACTAATTGGGCAACACACAAATTGTACCATAGACTTTATTATCATAGCTCACAGTCACGTAGTTCGCTTAATTAAACAAAATTAATTGTGAACTACACTTTATGTCCAATACCTATGTTTTCCGTATAAAATTAAATGCTCTATAAAGTAACCAGTGCCTTTTCAATTCTGCAACTGTGCAGCTAAGAGAACTTTCGCCGTTTCATTAATCACTAAAAGAGCTCTTTCTGTCTCGTAGCTACAATGTGTTTAGACCAAACGAGCATCCGCTAGCCACTAATTTCATTTCAGTAATGGTGATGCTATTATGAAAGTCTTACGTCATTTGTCTTACTTAGATACCCAAATGTTGTATGTTTGTGTGAAAAAATGTTTACATACTTTCCAGATAATATTCTATATTATTATTGGCCAGACAGACTTAGTTATTGCTTTAAAAAGCTTTCAAATTTGTAATCTATCATCTATAATTAATCCTAGAATATTTGAAACAATATTTTTCCATAACAAAATTGTTTCTATACTAAAAATACATCTCGTGTAAGACATATTTTGGAACTTTTAACTAATGTAATGTAGTTTATTACGTAGTAAGTTTCAGCTGATTGAGCTACTAAATTAAAAAGAAAACTCCACTGCGAGAAGAAATAAGTGGAACAATTTAACGAGTTTTCTTCGTTGCTTAACAACTTTCTTAGTATCTTGAAATAATGAAAAGTAATTGAATTTCACTCGAACAAGCTAGAAAAAGTTCTATATTTCTATAAGTTCTGATAAAAGTAAACATGTGTAATTTTCTATTGATTTACTATTATTACTGTATATTGAATATACTGTTTAATAAAAAGATATTTGGAATAAATCTAATAAAGGAATAGCTCGGTGGCGTAGTGGTTTAGCGCCGCGGCCCGTGATCGTAGTCGTTAAGTCGTACGGGTTGGGTGACCAAAAAATTATTATCTCGAGCTACTCCGTGCTTCGGAAGGCACGTTAAGCCGTTGGTCCCGGCTGAATTTGCAGTCGTTAATACCCTCCAATCCGCATTGGGTCAGCGTGGAGGGTCATGGCCCATCCTCCTTAACCATCCATAAGGAAGGCCTGAGCCCCTGCAGTGGGGACGTAAAAGGGCTGATGATGATGATGATGATGATGGAATAAGATCAGGTAGATCTTTTAAAAATATTTCAGAAAATATCCAAAAGATATCCCCTTATTTTATTTTTCATGTGATTTAATCCAATTAAGTCACATGGAAAATAAGTAATAATTCGTTTACGTATATTATTATTTTCCTAAACCTTAAGAACTCTACAGTTTCTATGGAATATTCGGTACGTCATCAATCCAACTCGAATTAGACAGGTTCTTTTCAATTATCCTAATTGTTTACCGAACCAATTTATAAATACACTTATGTGCCGGTACCTAACAAGACCATAAAATAAAACAGTATTAGCTAAAAATACCTTTTATTTCGATTAGTTCTATCCACTTGTTCCTTAAAACATTACCGTCAAAAGGCAACAAGTTCTCAATGAGATTAAGAGTATTTTTATTGTGAACAGGGCGGTATTAAAACGTAATGGTATAACATTGTTGCTTCGGGTAACACCATTACATGATGCACACTCCGCCTGCCCGTAACACAGTTACGGAAGGTTTCAATCCGGAAATGCTATATCACTAAGCTAAGACAGGTATGGATTATACATATGTATTCATTAAGATTTTCAATAAATCAAGATAATCGCCAGAAAATCATTTTGAATATACAAAGACTAATAATCAACTAATACGTTGTATAAGACCTTTGCGTCTTACTCCCTTAGAAGTTTTGTTAATTCTGCTTCTAAGTTGTAAAGATCAATTATACCAGTTAATTTTTTATTAAGGAAAATATCATGATTAGTCTTCATAATAAAGGACGCTAAACTAAGCTGACCCGGCAAAATTACGAAATGTTAAATTGATTCGGTATAAATGCATTTTTATATTGGTACACTTACTATTATAATTTATATACGCGTTTAGAGTAGTACTACTTTGTTGTTCGAAATAATATTTCCCCATAACATTAGTGTTTCTTCGAAGTTCGACAAGCAAGAATCAATAAACTCGCGTTATCGTAACTTATCTGCGTATTGCTGAAAATCTGTATATAGTATAAAACAAAGTTGCTTGCCGCTGTCTGTAAGCCGAGATCTTTTAAACTAACCACTGATTTAAATATGGTTATCGTCTATATACAGAGTAATACAAGAACATGGGTTATAAATATGTATAATACAGGAGCATGGGCGGAACCGCTGGCGGAAAGCCACTTAAAATAAAAAAGAAACACTTTGTAGTACAAAGTGTTTTTAAAAACTTTAGATCTTCGACGAACAAGACCGTAAATAATATTTAAATAACGAAAAATAATCGGATACGCAGGTTATTATACATACCCGTGATTGGTAGGTACAAATATGCAAGTTTGGATAATCGGATTTGTAGGCCTACCGACCACGTAACCACATTGGCTTACTTTTGGCCACAAATTCACTCAGTAAGTATTTGTATTGTATTGAAAGTTGAATTAATTTGATTCCAACTAATGTTGAAAGTACACACTTTACCTCTTGAACAATACAGTATTTATTAATAAATGAAACAACTTTTAAACGGTTTCATCTCGTTTGTATTTAGTTTACAAGTTATGTGAACACGGAACCTGTTAAGGGTCCGAAAAGTCAATAAAACTAAATAGAAACGCGATGAAACCGTTTTAATATCGTTTAATTTATTAATACAGTGTTTGTCAATTATGCCATTCTGATGATGGCTTTATAATATTAATTTACAAGTATATTATCATTAAATAGTTTGTAACTACGAGTATAATAAAATATTAATGTCACCCCATAACACCCCATCATAATTAGAACAGCGATTTCTCCAAATAACTAGTAAGGCTGGTTTTAGTATCACGCTGACCTTCGGCGCTGGCAAGCCAATATCTTTGGCCTCTATATAGGTAGCAGTATTCTATAGTTATGCTGACCGTTCAGCGCTGACGAGCGTTGGCGCCGCGGTTAGCGCTTATTATCGCAGGCACGCCTCTGCCTTCCGCGAGCATTACAGTATCGAGCCGAGCGTAGTAGTCGTCAGCGCGGATGGTTCGTGTTATAATAAAACCAGCCTAAATATAATCATGTTCTTTAAATACCTACGCAAGAAACAGAAACTTAATTTAACCAGTAGTCAGAGTGAGAGCGTAATTTTTAACGCTTATTCAAACATCTGTACACCATATCAAATTCACAAAGAATGAGGACAGACTCTACAACGGTATTTATAGTGGGTAGTATAATTTTTATAGGTTGCCTCTTCCAAGAAGGTGATACCACAGATACACTAAAAGTTACTTAACGTAACGCAACGTATGTTAGCACGAAAGTTAGGTAGTTACACGGTAGATCTGATAAAATTGATAAACGGACTTTGAATATTTTGATTGGGCTGGAATGCTTAATTATTAAAAATGTGATTCACCAAAAACGTATCTTAATCAATAGCAGAAATAAACAGAAACGCAGATCAAAAATACAAGCCAAAAAGTTGTACTGTAAGGCTATCTGCCAATTATGTGTCGCATATTATACCTACTACTAAAATATATAAGAGATCAATACAAAAATATAATTCATTAATAGTCTTTACTGTGAAATGTTGGCAATATTATAGAATGAAACTAGAGTAGGAACATTCAGATTAGTATCCAAGGTTAAATTTAATAGGGAATAGTTTTAAAGTACAGAGCCCTGCCTCCTTTGTTGCCTCTGTAGAGTTGATCATAAACTTATAAAATCAATAAGAAAGTAAATTTGGTAAAAAAAGTAACTAACGAAATTTTTATTCATATTCATTCTAATTTATATTTTCTTTCTAAATATTAAATTATTTGACTTGGAATCAGATTACGGACCTGGATGGACGGTCCTAGGGTAATATCGATTTTCTGCCCATCTGTACTATCGACTAAACAAAACCATCAGAGAGACCAAATTTAGTCCAGATTCTATCTTTATTCCATATATCTACATCTAACTGGAACCCGAAAATAAGCTCCTTAGCAATGGCAGTAACTTCCTTTGTTTCATGGCTATTTTATGACAATAGCTAATTCATCAGGTCGGGATTTTTCAAATGCTAATACATAAACTAACTTTTCTGTTACTATAACTTTATTTAACCGAATGGAGATCTAAGTGATCACGTCGCAAGCATGTTATATTTTGTATCGAATATACAAAAAAACAAACGAGGTTTACTTGTTAAGGGTATTATTAAAATACTAGCTTTTGCCCGCGACTTCACCCGCGTGATCTAGTTTAAGTCCAGAAATGAGAAAATTCCATTAAAAATATTTTCATCCCCTAATTTACCCTCTTAGAGGTCGAATTTCCTAAAGTCTCGTCTTAGTGAGCACCCACGTCCTAAAAAGAATCCGCATGCAAATTTTGAACCTCCTAGCTCTTGCAGTAACGAAGTTTCATACAAAATTTCATCCTCTAATTTAGTCCCTTCCGGGTGAAACTTTCAAAAATCCTCTCTTAGTGCCCCTCTGCACTTTCTAAGGAATCTTCATTCCAATTTTCGGCTTTCTACACTCAGTACTTTTGGCTGTACGTTATTTGTCAGTAAGTCACTCAGTAACGCAAGAATTTTATAGGTTTCAATAAGAAGTCCTCGGTCACAACTTGCTAAGCTTGGAATCTGAATAATATGTGCGATGTTGGTAAAATTTCTTTATTAATTTGCAGAATCTGTTATTATTTTTTTCATAATTAAGTTGAGCATTATTACAAAAACAAATTAGTCCGTCCTCGCAATATTCGCAAAAAAAGGTCTCAAAAAGAGGAAATATTTTATTGTTTATATTAAATATAATCCAAAACTTTTGACCCGCTTTTAAAATTCCTTCATCTACTAGGACCTCACATCAAACATAGACTATAATTATTAAAACTAGGATTATGAAATTTGGATTTCAAATTAGGTATTAAATCATTTGTTTTCGCCATATTTAAGTTTCCTTTGAACAACATCAACTTACACTTTTTGTATGTTACATAACTCAACCGATAACGATAAAAGTTGAATGCAGGAAAATAGGCAGAATTTCGTATTGCGAAGATAACAAGTTGTAAGTCAGATGTTTTAGGCTATAAAAAAGGAAGTATTAGGTTTTGATATTTTAGTAACCCGATAAAAATAAGAGGGCCAGTAAAAAAGGACTGAAAATATGAAAGGAAAAATCGCTGCCAAATGTTGTACCTTCCTATTGTATAATAAGTCATCGTTATTATACATATAATTATCATATAATTATAATTATACATTGCGTTTTATAATAACCAGCAATTTGAACCATTTTTTTATCATTAGCTGACCCGGTGAACTTCGTATCACGTACTTCTTATTAAAATCATATTAATACTGAAAAATATTGCGTAAACTGACCACTATACGACCATAAATATTGATCGGCAATTGAACGTTTGACAGCTAAGAACAGTTTGTATGGGAAAACAAGTTGTCGTTTTTAGTATTATACTTGCAATTTTATTATATTTTCTCATCGTTTAAACCTTCCTAGGACTTCCACGAATATTTCAAGACTAAAATTTGTCAAATCAGCCGTTCTCGAATTTTAGCGAGACTAACTTTAAAAATTCATTTTTATTTATATAGATTATTACATTTGTTTTTTTTTTCACTGTGTTGACAATATTTGATAACATTTTTATTTTGAATATGTTGAGTTTAAAGATTACTTCTATCCTTAAGAACCACTACGATGTACAAGACTTTCACTCAACAGCAATCAAATTGTTTCATTACTTAAGGAGCTACAGTCAAACTTAGAACACCCCACTTTTTGCGTCGGGCGTTAAAATATAATTTTCAAGTAATTTTAAAAGAAAACTAAATACTTATTTATAGATCTTCTTATAGTAATGTGGCTAGGTAATAGATATTTATTTATGTAGTACATGTCGCTGGGAAATTAAGAAACTATAGCACGAAATTCATAGAACGCGAAATCACGTTAAATATCGAATATTTGTTTATTACGTCAGCTTACTAAAAATATTTAGTGATATTATGATGAAATACGAATATGTTGCCAATAAATTTCATGGTATTTCTAGGGATCTCGTGGAATCACTAGTTTCCCGATATATTTATTTAGGCAAATAGTAACAGATACAATCCAAGCATACAATATTTAACAATAGATAACTAAGAACTATGAATGAATAATGCTCAAAAATCTCATCTCCGACTTGGGCTTGGTGAAATTATTTTTAAGCATTTTTCATTAAATTCTCTTCTTAGATGTCACAGCAATCGTTAAAAAAAGAAAAAGACTCAATAACTTTTAAAAGTAAGAATTAAAATAGGTTAAGTAGTGAAGATTCATTACCCATAGTTACATAAATATTTAAACAAAGCAGAATCTTTGCTAGATTTTTCTTGTTGCTTAGAACACCTTCACACCATTTTAAACGACGCAATGTTTAAAATGGTGTGAAGTTCCAATGATCATTTATTTATTTTTATTTTTAGGAGGATTTAAGTTTTTGTTCAATACTAAATACATTTACAGTCGAGCTAGAAGTTTCCACTCCCAATTTTGTATCCGGTAGGTAAGTTTTCATGAAACTTCGGTCAGCTTTAAATGAAGTTTTCATTACCTGATTACTTTACTCATCACCTATATTCATTTTGTTTCTGAAAATGAAATACTTTCTTAAATGACTATAAACTTTTTATAACATATTATGATTTCATTCATATCTACTCTTTAATAAATTCATTTATATATATGTTACGCTCAAAGATCGAAAACGCTCAGTGAGCGGAAAAATAGCTCACAACGCGTTGTGGTCACAGTGAAACATCCACATGGCGAAATTCGTGTTATGGCTCTAATGAAAACGCGCACGACGCGTTGTGGCAATCACAGAAAGACCAAATAGCGAAATTCGTGTCGTGGCTGACATGCTATTCGATCTCAACGCGTTGTGGCAATGAAAAAAAGCCATGATGCGTTCTGAGCATTTATTGTAAGTAAGCAAGGGTTTATAATGTGCCACTGCAAAAGATACTGTATTGATAAAAAGTGCAAGTGTCGCTCCAAGAATATAAAATGCAACTCCAAATGCCACAGTAATAGTTCCTGTAAAATAAATAGCAATCAAATACTTATTTTAAGTACATTATTGTTGTTTATTGGTGGACAATAAACATTTATGTTTGTGTTAAATATTTTTATTACTTGAAAGAATTTAAATTGTCATAAAAAAATTAAAATCCCTAATTATTTTAAGTGAATTGTAAGAAATTTACAAATGATTGACATTTCGTGTTCAGTAATTTATTACTTAATATTAATACGTTGATTTTTTTAAATATAAAGTAATCTCAATAAACAACAAATATCGTTTTATTTTAATTTATATAATATATTTCATAATAACAAACACGTTATGCAGTGATTTTATAAAATTAAAAATATTTCCTAAGGACATCTACCAAAACGTTTCCAGCCTAGGCCTAGTAGGATCCATATCGGAAAGTAGTGTGCGTCGTAATCAAATAATATTCCATACGCGTGATGGCTTTTCTTCATTGCCACAACGCGTTGAGATCGAATAGCATGTCAGCCACGACACGAATTTCGCTATTTGGTCTTTCTGTGATTGCCACAACGCGTCGTGCGCGTTTTCATTAGAGCCATAACGCGAATTTCGCCATGTGGATGTTTTACTGTGACCACAACGCGTTGTGAGCTATTTTTCCGCTCACTGAGCGTTTTCGATCTTTGAGCGTAACATATACATATAAAAATGAAAGGTCACTCACACACTCATCACGAAATCTCAGAAACTACAAGTGCTAGGAGTTTCAAATTTGCATGCAGGTTCTTTTTAGGACGTCGGAGATCACTGAAACGGGATTTTATGAAATTCAACCCCTGAGGTAGTAAATGAAAGTCTTTATGGAATTTTCTCATTTTTGAACTTAAAACTAGATCACAGAGGCGAAGCCGCTGGCGGAAGGCTAATATTAATTATAATTATCACAATGAATGGTTCACTATAAACTTCTATATAAAAAAATGGATCAAAAATAAATGAGAAATATAAAAGCTGTAGTCGGTAAATAAATTACTATGTGGTTATATTCCATTAGTAATTAAAACGCTATCATAATTAATAGTAAAAGCCATCATCGACCTCTGCTAGGAGAGTGCTTCTCGTTTGCAAAGCACAATAAAAAAATATGATCATGTTTTATGATTGCAGAACTCTATGATTCCGTATTATTAAATAAAATGAAACGAAACGAAAAAATATCCACTAACTTTTTTCCCCACCACTACTTCAGGACTTTTACTGAGACGAAGAACAAGCGAAGGCAACTTACCAGCTGAAATGTTACATCAATCATATAATTACGAATAATAAAAACAGCTATCAATATAAATATGTTTGAATAAACATAATATTTAATCTTCACCTGTGGTACTGTATCCAAAAAATAAAGAGGATTTCCATTAGTCTTCAAAGCAGTTAGAATGCTTATAATGCTGCTGAGAGACTGACCAGTATGGCTGTGTCACCTTTATTTTTAAACAAAAACCGTCCATCAATTAAAATCAAGTCTTTGATATCATAAAATGTATTTTAGAATATTACCTATTTAATCAATAACACCATTTTGCATTTTAGTGCTTACTTTTAATAATTATAATATGAGTACTAAAAAAAAAACAATTGTTTAGTTTGATCTCAGAAACTGAGTTATTAAAATAAATAATAATAAAACATAAGGGTTTTATTCCTTATCACATCTATGATCTTGTATAGACAAATCAAATGACCCAAAACTAGACAAGATTACGTAATTTAATTACAAAGTTCCCAGACCACCTTTTAGTACCATCATCAGACCCTGAATATCATTATCTCTCTAGTTAAAACAAATCAAACCCGATTACCTTCCAGCTCCATCATTACAATTCTCCATGTCTTATTGCATCGCTATCTAAGTTATATCATTCAAAACCCGAGAAGTAAGAAGAAATAGCTTATAATATTTAATCCACACTACTATCTAAAGAGGTTGAACGAAATACAACGTACCCAGTACTAGCAAGCAAGAACCGCACAAAGTAAACTATGCGAAATCTGTTTCACATTGAAATATACAAAATTAAATAAGTAACCCAATAGTTTACGCCACTATAGACCTTTAAAGTTTCAGTGTATAAGTTGTAGATATTGGAAATTGAAACTTCATGTATAAATCAGCAATTATTATATCAGTAGCGTACTTCGTAAAGTGGAGGTGCGATTTATTGTACTACTTACTTATTGTTTCATTCAGCAAAACTTATCAAAATCGACCGTTAACTTCGTATTATAAAACAAGGAGACAGCCAGCACCAGGTTTAAACCATTTATCTGAACAAAATTAAACAATAAATTTCATTTTCATCGTCATCATCACCAGCCTATTGATGTCCCCACTCCTGGGAGTCAAGCATTCCCTATGAATGGAATTGAATCGTATCGAATTATTAATATTTTTTATCACCCATCCCGTGACCAACTCTTTAGAAAGTTGCTTATCAACAACGATCGCGGGCCGCGGCGCTTATCCAATACGCCACCGAACTGCTCTCAAATTGACGTTTTCTATTTAAAGTAAAAACCTTTCAACTATCGACCACTTGAGATTATCGTCAAGAGGTCAATGGTTTATTTAAACTATGTAAAAACTTTAGTCTTTGGTTTATAAAAATATGTATATGTTTGATATCAATACTTCACAAAATGTTAGCGTAAATATAATTACAATATCTGTAGATTCATTTAATAAAGAACAAATGATAAATAATTTCTATCTCGGTACCTAATTGCATCATGTAACTAAAAAGACTATTATAATATCACCAATGTTTAAACCTCATAATTATAAAAACGGCTCTTTTTTTTATCATAATATGCCAAACTTCTCAACTATAAGGTTTTTCAATCTTTAATGATTAAATGTTAATAACATTTACTTTCTGGAATTTAATTTATGAGAAAGCAAAGTAAACGCTATTTTATCGCTGCTCATTATGCTGTTTCAAAAAACAATATCAACTCTAAAAAATACCAAGTTATATGTAAAAAATTATTGGTGCCCAAAGTATGTATTCATTTATAATTTACATCAAATAACGTTAGTAAGAAGTAATAATGTGCACATTTCATATTTTTTAATTTTAAACCTGTTAGTTAACCCTCGCCTGCCCGAATTTAAAAGAAGGTAGAAATTAATAAAAAAAGTAACTGAAATTATTAACAATGGAAAAACGCAGTGCTATAACAAAAATCCATTTCAAAGATCTTTCACTTTAGAGAATCATAGAAAAGACATACAAGAAATAGAATCTTATCCTGTATTAAAGTCAACTAATCAAATACGCTATGTAAAAACGGCTGAGATATAATTTATTAACATAATATTTTTATATTAGAATAAATCTTTGGGAACTTTCTCGTAAGTCATCATTAGGAAGTTACGCTGAGTTTCAGAAAAGATTACTTAGTTAATTACCCTAAAAACTTTTTCTATCGCCATTAAAGTAGATACACGCTGAAGAGGACATTTTTCGCATCCGAAAGCCTCTTAATTATTTTTACGTGCCTTTTTTTTATCTGTCAACAAGCGAGGACTCCTATCCTTTATTGTTTCATTATTTTTATTGCTAAAGGTATCCGAATGATGCAAATTGGGTACTTTCGTTGAACTGTGGCTTGAATTGTTTTTTTTTTTACATAAACGGTGGGGAACCACAGGTCCCTCTGTCATCCAGATGATATATTTTTAAACTGTAATTGCTCGTACTTTCGCTTCTTGTATATAAAAATTAATGTAAGTCTACTTTGATGGTGTTATAGGTAACTATACTATGTTATATGTATACTTACTGCATATAAAGCTTCGTTGGCGGAGTCTGAATAACTTACTATTATGCTTAATAGACTATATAAATTATCAAAACCGAATTAGCTTTCAGTCAATCGATTATTCCAAGAACTAAGAGCCAGTAATAATGTTCTCTACATCCAATATTTTTAAATAGTGATTCATATTTGACATTCATGGTAACAATTCCGTTGCGCAAACTAGATCTACTTTAGTTTTAGACAGTATTCAATTGTGAAATTAACAAAGATAACAGAAATGCCTAAACCTATTTTATTAAAGTACCTAAGTACACAGAATTATAATTATATTTCTATGATGATAGAATTACGAACATAAATTAAAATATAAGCTTTTCAGTTTAGAGAGTGGTACAACAAATCGACCCCATTAGGTAACGAAAGAAGTTTGTACACTGAACGCCAATTACTGTACTACATCTTACAATATATCATACTGTAAGTTATACTAAATATATCTTATATTCTTTCAACAGACTCGTTTTTAGTTTTTTTTTCGCTGTACTCGTTATCTGTAGCGCATAAACAAAGCTTAGGTGTAACGCCGTTCGACCTCTTTATAACTGCAACATGCATTCCCTGCTCTTCAAAACTAACAAGAACGTCTTCTCGCATTTATTTTTCTCAGATAAAGTACTATCCTGTTTATTATCGTCATATACTACATGGAACTATGTCGTTTCACTATACATGCAACACTAAGAACTTGTTAGCAGTGCGACTCCGTTCAAGTACACTGTCAAACGCAGCGTCACATATCACAGCATTAAAGTTATTTTATATCATATGATATGTACATCATATAGTATATCATATAAAGTGGATTGTAATCTACTTTTAATTTTTGTGTACTGTTAGTGTTTATAATAGTGAAATCGTTTCTTGTTTGAGTCGTAAAGCAAAGTTATTGCAACTGAATCAAAATGTTCGCTCATCGAAAGTAATTCCGTAAATAGTCGTACTTACTCTACTCTCGGATATTCTGCGGCGACAACTTTAAAAGGCTTGCCTGGGGTATTCATAAATTAAATCCTTTCACACAAAGTTTTCTGTTGACATGAATAGCTTATTAAAATTATGTCAATAAAACCCTTTTTAAGTTTTAATGAAGCTCTTAGATTCGTCCATCGAAGCAAATATAAAGTTTAACCAACGAAAAATTGATTTGAAATATCTCTTTACCAATTATCATATTACTTATATATTGACATAATGAAACAACATTGCGAAGTTGTTTGTGAACTCAGACCTCGCTTTGCTATTCTTTAATTAAATCAGTCACAAATTTGACATCGAACGAAGCGCTATCACAGCATTAAAGGTTCAATGATCATTAAATTTTATAAGATAATAGTATTTTTAAGTAGATTTTATTTATTTATTTAATGGCACCATAGCTATAGAATTATATCTGATTTATATTTAAAATACAGAGTAAATTTGCACTCCAATTACAACTGTGCGCAGCTCCATTCCGCAATAAAAAGACATCACATATCATACTGAAAGTTTCAAACTTTAAACATTCCAAAATTAAAACAAGGGCGAAACCGATTACAACCCAATTTTAGATATAATCCATAAATAGAATCCATAAATACCATTCAGCAATTTATACAATAATACAAGGTACTAATAATACTAATACTATTAGGTCAATATCTCTAACCAAGCTTTAATATTAAATTAGCTTAGAGATAGCCACAACATGTCAACACATATACAACCAATCAAGCAAATCAATATAAAAATGGCAAAACGATTGTAAAAACAAAACTTACAACCACATGCAATGACAGGCGAATATTTCAAACTAATTTCATTTGCCTATTATGTATAACATGTTATTAAAAAAGAATTATTAAAATATAGGTACTAACATCACCCGGGTGAAAATTTTGTTGTTATGGGTGACTTCAACATGAGTTCCGTTACGTGGACCGTGTCCAGTGGCACCGTTGTACCAGCAGCTCCTTCCCTGAATCTATATACTTACTTTATTGACACGCTTAGTCTTTGCTATTTGCATCAATACAACTTATGTCTAAATAAGTATGACAAAATACTAGATCTTGTTTTGTCGAATGAATTTGTGTCTGTTTCTGCATGTCACGACCCACTGGTACCAGAAGATGATTATCACCCAGCCTTAGATATTAATTTATCATTCGTTCAACCTGAGCCTCTTCAATGCTCTTCACGTACTATTTACGATTATAATAAAGGTGACTATAATCGCATTTGTTCGGACTTAGAAAAAGTGCAATGGAAGGACCTTTTATTAAAAGGCACTATTGACAATGCATTATCTTCCTTCTATTCAATTTTATTCAAAATTAGGGACTCTCATATTCCCCAGCGTAAGCTGAGGGATTCTAAATATCCACGCTGGTTTAGTTCTTCACTCATAAAAACAATTAAAGAGAAATATAAATACCTTTCAAAATATAAGATTTATGGAAATATTGCCGATCTTGTGACATATCGATTACTCCGTGATCGAGTAAAGGATACAGAGCGCGCATGTTATAAAGCTTATATGGAGAATATTGAACTGTCTATTACAGACAACCCGAAAGTATTTTGGTCATTTATTAAAAGCAAACGAACAAACAGTAATTACCCGTCACGTATGTCATACAACAATTCCAGTTATGATGACGGTCAAAGTATCTGTGAATCATTTTCATCCTATTTTAGCTCAACATTTCTATCATCTTCCGGGGCACCTCCAGCCTACGATGGTTCCAGAGTTGAGGATACCATATTATGCACCAAAGTAATGAACACCGTTGTAATTGATCCACTGTCTGTTAATAAGCATCTTAAATCTCTTAATCTAAGCAAATCCGCTGGACCAGCCCCCTAATTGTCTAATTTTAAATCTATTGCAATCGCTTTCAGTTTGAAAGGTGTTGCACAACCATTGCTGCATATACAAATACTTTTTTTTTCAACTGTCTTCAGAAACAAGCAATGGTTGTGCAACATCTTTCAAACTGAAAGCGATTGCAATAGATTTAAAATTAAACAATTAGGGGGCAGATCTTCTTCCGGCAACCTTTTTGGTGAGGTGTGCTGATACATTAACAGATCCCATAACTATTATCTTCACACGCTCTTTGACTGAAGGTATAATACCTAGTCTGTGGAAATCGGCATTTGTTACACCGATACATAAGAAGGGTTCGAGAACGGAAGTGGAGAACTATCGCCCTATTTCAAAACTATGTTTACTTGCAAAAATTCTTGAACGCATAGTCCACGAACAGGTTTTCAATGAACTAAAAATAAATATCAGTGCATTCCAACATGGTTTCTCGAGGGGTCGTTCTACGGTATCTAATCTTGTCCTCTTTACGGATTATGTATCTGAAAGATTGGATGCTGGAGGTCAGGTCGATGCTGTTTATACCGATTTTCGTAAAGCATTTGACCGGATTGACCATGATCTGCTGTTGCGGAAGCTATTCGAACAAGGTATCAGAGGAGATCTTTTCAGATGGTTTACATCCTATGTTCGCAACAGAACTCAAGCAGTAGTATTAGGTGGGTACACATCTACTTGGATAACGATCCCATCGGGCGTCCCGCAGGGCTCGCTCCTGGGTCCCTTGTTATTTCTGTTATTTATTAACGACATCAGCACGCAACTCTAATTTTCTGTTATTTGCTGATGACATGAAAATATATAGATCTATTGACAATACAACGGACAGCCTTCTACTGCAGGGAGATCTGTTGCGGGTTGCTGATTATTGCACTTCAAATCGTTTGGATCTGAATATCTCTAAATGTATGGCGATTACTTTTTCTCGTAAGATGAATCCTGTCAAATTTAACTACACTATAGACAATCATATCTTAAATCGTGTCAATGATATCAGTGACTTGGGCCTCCATCTAAATAGCCAATTGTCTTTTGAACAACACATTGATGCGATTGCTAAGAAGGCTTCTGTCGCACTTGGTTTTATTATCAGAAACAGTGGTTCAATTAGTACTATGAAGCCCTTGAAAGTTTTGTTCTGTGCCTATGTGAGAAGTCAACTTGAATACGCCAGTCAAATTTGGAACCCTAATTACTCAGTTCATATCTCCAGGTTAGAAAGAATTCAGAGAAAATTCACCAGATTCCTATGCTTTATGTTTAAAATTCCAGTAATGCCATACCGTGATAGATGTATTCGTTTTCATCTTCTTCCCCTTGAGGTCCGTAGGAAAATCTCGGATGTGCGTTACTTCTCTAAAATAGCGCAAAATAAAGTTGACTGCCCTGAACTGGTTGCAAAAATTAAATTAAATATACCACCTCGACACTGTCGTCCTAGAAACTTGTTCCACGTTCCATTTTCACGTACAGTTCACCGTAGCAATGCCTTTCTTATTCGCGTGTCTAAATTAGTTAATGCCACTAACAAGGGTCAAGATACTTCACTTGACATATTCTCGGACAGCTTGTCATACATAAACGCAATTATAGCCAACACCCACAGTGCTATTGATTGATTTTTATTATTTATATTGTTTTATGTTCTCTAGTTTGGTGATTTTTTTGCACTTCAATGTATTTAAATAACATTGTTCTTTACTAAGGTCAGAGATATTTGTTTATTGTTAAATTTACCGCTATCTGTGGAGGCTTGTCATTTGCTCTTGTCAAATAGTTTGTAAGTTACTTTGTAATTCGAGCAGTTATTACATAAATTTATAACTTCATTTCATTTCATAACAATTAAAATAATAAAAAACACAAATATAAAAAAGAATAACAAAAATTAATCCATTGAATTACATATTATACTGATATATATCTTACTTGCATAATTTTAAAATACAGTATTTGATTGAGTCTTTATATATTAATAATAATACAAAATGAATAAATTTATTTTTTATCTGTTCTGTGAAGAGCATAGCTTGTTCTCTTAAAATCGACATTCGATATATCATAGACGATATCGTCGTCTGTCCTGTTACTTACGCATTTTTATATTGCCATAACGTAAATCATAGTATGGTAAAGTTGTAAGTAGTTGTATCTAATGATAATGCAGTAGTACCTGTTGATAAATATAATATTTTTTGTTTCAATAACTGTTGATTCATCTATGAAACTAAAATAAAATACTTATTACATTGGAAAATGATATATTAAAACAATATTTAGAGGAGAAAAAATCATATTCATGTTTTAACACAAAAAATACGAGACAACTCTCATCAGCTGAAGCGTAGTAAATTCGAGTAAACAAATCCAACCCATATAAAGCAGCAATCAATTTCATAGAAATAGTATTCCTAGTCATCACGTTTATTTTGTTTGCAGTATATGTTGGTATTATAAAAGCACATATTTACCATGCCAGGAACTGTCTATCATACCAGGAATGATGTTTTAGTAAAATATGCACTTACTTTGTTTTGATAGGGATATCGCAAACACGCCTGTATTGAAACTTGTTTTTGGGTTCAAAAATTATATAATGAATATTCGATTATAAATTGATTTATATGGGTCGATTTCAATATGTTCTAAATTGAATAAAGTGACGAAATATATTATTGTATATGGAGTATCTGAGACAACGAAGGTAACACAACACGCAGACCCGAGACAATATATAAAAGTTCATTTTCTACATTAACTTAACCGGAAAACCAACTTAGGGACCTCAGAAATGGCGACACCTTGAAACCGACGTTTTGGAAGCAATTATCGAATTAAGAACATCTTCTATGTTCTAACATCTATTAAAATTCAAAGTTAAACGCACCTATTACATTTACGATAAAACTATTCTACACTAAACAACCACAACTACATAGGCGTGAGATAAAATTAAAAAGATAAACACGACACATGGTACCACTTCTCCTAATTTAAGTGCCCTTTAAATATATATCATGAATAGCAATTGATAAAAATAGACGACCTAAAAATAAAATCTACTACTGAACTATGACGTCAAACGAACTGATAGCTGGAAATAATATCGTGAATTTAGTTTGTCTAGACACTAATGGTACTAGTGTTGTATTTATATAACTGTAATAAGTTGAAAATTACGATAAACGAAATATATTTGACATCTTGGTATTTGGTATTACGACTGAAAGGTAGGTACATCAGCGTTCTCTACTGGTTTTCTATACAGTTCAAATGGGAAAAAACTCGCAGCAAACTTTTTGATCGTGTATTATGATATAATAATATGAGAGGCCATGAAAACGATACACGAATATAGATTATCCGTGACTTCGCTCGCGTAACTTATAGCCTATGTTACCCGCGTATAATGCAGCTTTCTGTAGGCGAATGAATCTTTCCTTTCGCAGAAGCAAAAAATGTATGAAAGAAAAAAGATCGTACCTAGCTGCTTCCTGTTCGCACTGTCTACCCAGCAAAGGATTTGATGTGAAAATATATGACAGATTTTAGTGATAGGATTCAAGGTGAAATCGCCTAAATATAAACGCTTTTAATACACGAATGGTATCTATGTTATTTTACTAATGACGTTTACCATTTTAAAGGAAACGAGTCATTAAATTTTATATTTCGTAAAAGTACCTGAATGTAGTTTGAACATTTTCTTGTATTTCAGCGTAAGAAAATAAAGTGAAAAGAAATTTTATTACGAAAATCAGAAAGGTTAATAGGTCTTCATTCTATGATAAAACATTTCCCATCTCAGAGCGCCAGGGACAAAGTGGATTTTTTAAGCATATTTCATTAAGTATCTTTCCATTAAACATTGTGAATGCAAAATTAATCAAATATAATAATTTCCATAATATACACTGACTGTTATGTAAACGCAGGTCGATACGACAATGAAACATTATTTTATTCAATTTACTTTGTTTAACATCTCTATTATGATTTGGTTATGATAGTCTATTCAGATATCAGACAACTAAATATCTGAAAAAAACAGTTGACATTAACGTGATATGTAAATCACAAAATACTGTTCAGTAATATATAACAAAACTTAATCCTTAGAAACATACATCCTCGGGATACATGTAGCTCGAACAACTGGCGTCTAACCTAGCCTTCAAGTTTTATATACCTTAGCCACCTCTATACTAGCTGAGAATAAGTGTATGTAGCATGAAGTTATCTGTTCACTTCGAAAAAAAAAATTTGACATACAGTCAAGATAAGATCTACCCTCAAGATCTCTCAAGTTAAATCATATTATAAAAATTGCCAAGATTTTGAAAAGACAGATTAAGGTTTTTTGGGATTTTATATACAAAAAAAAAGGAATTTGTTCAGCACTCATAATACGCAATATACTTGAGTACGCTTTACTCAAGTAATACCGTTTAATGAATCAATTATAAAATAAATTTCACATATTGAAAGGCACCCGATAAATTCTCGCTATTACATTATAAAATTTAATGATGTCACTTTTATCATTTTGGCAAAAAGATTTTTATTTATTTAATGAGGAAATCAAAAAGTGAATATTTTATTTCCTTTGTTCACTTTCCTGGTCACAGTCGGAGAAAGAAACATAATATTCTCACTAGAAGAGTCTTTTCTCAATTATATCACTTTTATATTATAGCCGACATAAAAGTTTTTAGAAGTGGCCACTTGTAATCAAAAATTTTTTTTATTTAATTCTACTAATATTATAGATTATGAATTTTATTTGTCCTTTGGCTGCAAATTGACAATTATTAGTGTTACGTTACCATGAATTTGACGAAAACAAATTTTCATTCAATGACTTATTATGACTTTCGATCTCATTTAAGTCAACGAGAAAGTTATAATAGACTTTTACAATAAACTTTCATAATAAACCTTTTACAATAAACCCCATCTCGTGCCAATGAGTATTTGAAATTCGTATAAACAATTTTTTTTTGTTTTTTTTTTAATATTCTCTCTGTGGCTAAATAGTCACGAGTGAACACTATGCCACTTATTACGACATTTCTATTTAGAATGGAAGAAAAGTGCGTCAGTGCAATATTTTGAGAATTTACTATAATTATAAATCGAATTGTTGCCTGTTATTTATAATTCAAGTAAAATATAATTCAAACAGATAAAAGTAGAGTGTAACACGACACTTAAAGTCACTAAAACTTCGTTTGCAGAATAAATACCCCTGCATGTATAAAATAAAATCGCAGTTTGAAAGGATTAAAACTAGAATTAGTTTTTCAACAGAAGTCCAAGTCAAAATAATCTTGATAAAAATAGACTTCTTTTTTTAATCGTTCCAATTTTTTTCCACCACTCGTTCAGGACGTCTTTTGGCTGATAAGGAAAACAAGCAATCAACTCACCAGCTCTAATAGGAGTAATGACATGTTATCACCAGATCAATACATTATAAATTGAGAGAAAAAAAACTATGGTCCTATAATGATAACATGATAATTCAATAATAATGTCAACAAGATAATTTTTGTGATAAAATCGAGAGAAAGAGAGTTTAGAAGAAATAACCTATCCAATTGCTAGACCATCTTAATTCAAAGCATTCTTATCTGTTATAAGTATAATCGGATACATTGTAATAAGCTTTTTTAATAAGTATATTTTTAATAGTAGATTGAAACTGCATGATATCTAATTGTTGTATTTTGCTTGGGGCCTTATTGTAGAAGCGCACACAAAGACCCCTAAAAGAATTATTAACTTTTTGCAGTCTAGTGACAGGCACCGTTAATTTATTTATATTTTTACGAACGTACATTAAGTTCTCGTATATGTATTGGAAGCAACAGTCATTATGTCTATTTCCATAAATTTCTCTCCTAAAGAGTACTGAGTGCCTAATCCTAAGATTATAAATTAATATAATTATCTCTTTTCTGAAGCACAAAAATCATTTGTATGATGGCAGCATTTCCCCACAATAGGATTCCGTACGACATTACGCTATGAAAGTAACTGAAGTTTACTAATCTGGCAGTATCTATGTCAGTTAGCCTACGTATCTTCATTAAGGCAAATGCTACAGAGCTAAGTCTATTCGACAAATCATAAATATGTGGCCCCCACTGTAGTTTAGAATCTAATGTTATTCCAAAAATATACTGTGATATCTACAAGACCCATGTTCTTGTCTTTTCGTTCTTTGTGATCTAAGAGTTTCCCCGACTGCAAGGAGAGTTTTGTTTAGCCAAGTTATAATAAAGTAAACGCAGGTATTACAGCGGTAGTCGAAAATCTGCAGGTATCATCGAGGTATGTAATATAATGTAATTTTAGGCAATTGCAAGCATATTTTACTCAAAAAGTTGAACTTTTATGAAAGATCAATTGATGATGATGTTTGAATGAACCCGTGGCACACTATGCACAACAAATCAGAAAAACAAAAAATCGATTATGTTGCGTCCAGCCGGTGCCAGAGCATGACGTCCATATAAACGCAAGTCACCATACGTAAGTGCACTCAATATTTTGCTAAGCATTTAAGAGTCTAAAAGAAACCATATATGTATACAGACTCAAACTAGGTCACAAGGTGGATTATAGTTTCAGCCATTATTGTAATTATTTAATTTTTCTTTCTATTGCATTATTTTTCGATAATAAATAAAAATAAAGTACCATTGTGATAGCTACACAATTATCTTCTTGAATTTATTAACCGCGGTATACTCGGTAATAGCATAATTGAATACTCTTAGTTTTATTTTTTTTTAAGAAAATTCTATATAAGATAATCCAGATGGTTTGGTAATTCGTTCAGATAATTAGGTAATTGTCGTAAAAAATAATTTCCGCCGTATAAAAATTGCGTTAGAACTCTTATTTTTTGTCCTAAAAAACCATGAAAAATTAACATTGTATGAGAGCACTAAATTAATACGACATGACACCATAACCCAGTCTGTATTTTAAACCTAAGTACTTAATTCAAAAATCTTGTTTATGTTTAGGTAACTTTATTAGCCATCGTTTAAACTTTTGTATTGTTACAAGTTAATCAAATTTTATCCCTTGGAATTACATTATTTACACTATCGCAGATGAAGCTATCACCGATGGTGAAAACAAGCTATTGATCGGTAATACCTTGTTCACGAAGCTACCATCGAGTGTTATTACTCGGTATTAACTTCACTATAGAATTCTAATACCGATTGATAATAGCACTTATTCTTGAGTTTAGGGTTCTCTAGAAACAAATAAGTACCCCATGTGAAATTCAAAACCCTCCTTTCACCTATACCTACCTATTTTTCTAACTCAGGATTTAATTTTTACGTAACAATTTCATTGCTTTTATAAACAAATTTGTTCAAAAAAACATGTTAATCATAAGAAAAAAATAAGTTTCTATTAAATAGATATTTATTATTATTATTATTTATTTATCTAATAAGCTTATCAAGACATGAAAAGTGATACATAAGTTTTTTGTAATAATAGTAATAATTCCGTAATATAGTGATTTTGATAAAAAACTTTATCAGAGTTAAAAATTGTTAATTGAAACTTAGAGTAGCCAATAATTAGTGTTATACTAAAGGTTTTGTACGGAACCAACATGTCTATTATTTTTCTACCCTCGGTAATAGAATCACGAATCGCGGTATAAGCTGCAAACACTTAAGTATACCTCGGTAATAGCTTCTTCCGGATTTTTATGTTTAATATTTTTTTTCTTTAGGTATTTCCTCAATAACTATCTACATATTTATAGATTTCAAAAGTACAAACCTCTATGTGTCAGAAAATATATAAATAGTAACTGTTTTTACAATCAGAAATTCCTATTTCGAAGGTTTAAACCTTAAAGCCTTGATTTTACCTCGGTAATACCTGCGTCTTGTTTCTTTTACTCATAGTTAGTTTTTGGCAGTCGTATTTATTATTTTTTGAATTATTTACTTTTATTCCTTCTAGTGAGTAGTAAGCATTGTAAGAATGCTTGCGAGTAATGGAGACAAATAAAGCAACCATACATACTGCCTGCTCTAACACGTAAACTACATCTCAAACGTAACTGTTATTTTAGAAAACCAACCAACAGGCCACTGTATCTGAAAAAAGAATTATTTGTTTCTACACAGAACTCTAAGAATAATAACTAGAATATTAACTAACGGTAATCTATCCGAAAATAAGAACTAATAATAGCAAAATATTCTATTCAGAAGCCTGAATAACGCTTATAGCGTAAAAAAAGAATACAAAGAATTCCCTCAAACTTATGAAAAAGGTTCTATAGAAATTGAACCTGTCGCTAGCACAATAGATGAGGGTATTGTGATCACATTCATCGTTAGGTGGAGAATGTTAAATTCGATGCCTTGTCTCGACTATTTCAAAGGCATTACACTATCTAAGGTATCAGAGTGTCCGGCTTTGCACCGGAGACACGACCACACTATTAAGCATATGACCTATTCCCATTATAAAACCCGCATAAAAGTTGCAGTGTATGAATTAATGTAAATAATTTTATTTACTTTATGTTTATTTTATTCATGTAATCATTGTACTATCTGTGGCGCTGAAGCAGATAAAAGTTCACGATGTCATATAATACTTTAAAGAATGTTACGGTACATATTACTTTTAATAGAAAATTAGTCACTTTAAGATTGATAAAATCACTGGCTTTCAGCCAGTGGCTTCGGCCTGCTAGATCCTATATTATACAATAAATATTATATTATAAACCTTCCTTTTAAATAACCATCATATTCATAACAACTGGATTATTATCCGTTGAGTAGTTTAGAGGATCTCAGCATACAGATAACGCGGAGCTACTTTGTTTTATACTATGTATTTATAGTAGATATTCTTTTTAATTCCTCTAAAGATTTAAGTAAAATTACCTAAAAATAAACACGAAAAGCCATGAATAGACATCGCGTGCCGGAAACTTTCACGACATGATACATTATGTTTTATGTGAAAAGCTTATGAAAGGTATTGTTAAGATAATTCAAACAATAAAAGTTACGAACAAAGAAATGTTTTCTTCAACAAAAATCTACCAGAAAAGAAACAACTGAAAACATGAGACAACGAGTATCCGACAAAGAAATGTCTGAATGCCTTTGAAGGTACGCGATTACGCCAATAATATAAACGATTCCGTATATCAAAGATTGACTGTTGTAGGGAAAATATAAAACGAACGAGTTCAATAAACTAACGGGAAATCGGTAACGGGTCTGTCGATAGCGTGCACGTCAGCTTTCATCAGGTCTAGGCAGCTTAACGCTACTATAACTGCATAAATATTTTGGTTAGAGCTTCCATCTTAAGAATCGAGAGACATGTTATTGAGTCACGAAGGACGTAGTCTAGGAGATTGAATTTCAATCACGGAATAGTGTTTAAGATTTTTCAGTTTGAAAAATATATAAATGTATTAAAAATATTTGTATATATATAGTCTATATTGGTATTTATGGTTAAAGCAGTTAGTTTAGCAATTATATGACATTATAGTTTTAAGTTTTGATGATACAAAAAATTTGCAAATATTGTAAACTTTATTAAGATAAAAGTTTATGAATAATTGTGAAAACTAAATTGATGAAACACAGTAATAAATATGTTGATCTAATCAAAAAACGTTAAACTAATTGATAACAACATTAATCGGTAAATAATAACAATAGCAAAATAGACTTACCCGTTTTACAGAAAAACGATCTGTCAACGTCCCAAGCTAACCACACAAGAGATTAAAATGTGTCCGCAGTAATAGTTTACGACCGCTGCAATTCATCTCACCTTGGGTTATTCTGTTTGTTCTCACTGATCGTACAAATGCATTGTTATTAAGACCTTACAATAGTCGTATTGATTGAAATAAAATAAAATTGGTAATAAATTTAATAAGTATGAAAACAAATAAGAAGAATGGAAAGAAGTTGTTTTAGGGATTGGAAGGCCTACTAGGTTTTAAAATTTTTTAGTGTTATCGCTGCCGACTGACAAACAATTTTTGTACTTCAATAAAGAACAATGAGATCAATTTATACTCTTAGGATTAGGAACTTTTTAAGGCAGAAATTTAAATAAATTGTTTTTATAACTGTTTGTATATTAGTTTGTTGTTTATACTATTAGAAGCGATATACACAATTTTAATACAAAATATAAATATAAATTAACGGTGCCTGTTACTAGACTGCAAAAAGTTAATAACACATTCAGGGGTCTTTGTGTGCGGTTCTACAATAAAATCCCAAGCAAAACACAACAATTAAATATCATGCAATTTAAATCTATTATAAAAAAAACACATATTAAAAAACTTATTATAAGGTATCCGATTATATAACAGATAAGAATGCTTGGACTTAAGATGGTGCAGTAACTCGATAGGTGATTTCTCCTAAACTCACTATATCTAAAAAATTATCTTGTTGCCATTGTTATTAAATTATTATGTTATCATTATAAAATCATAGTTTTTTTTTCACTATTTATAGTGTATTAATTTGGTAATGACTTAGTTTTCGTGAATGTCACTACCCCATTAGAGCTGGTGAGTTTATTGCACGTTCTTCTTATAAGCCAAAACACGTTCTGAACGAGTGGTAGGGGAAAAAATGTTTGGCGATTCAAAAGTACTTTTAATAAAGTCTATTTGAATAAAGATTACTTTATTATCGATAATTTTTCATCATACTTCAGTGTGTGAAGATAATTTCACATAACATTATAAGAACAATTCGCAATTATTCGAAAATTGATTGCCTGACAAAAGGCTCGTAGGTACCTATTAATTTTAGCAAGTCAAAGGGTGTTATTTTTAGAACTATTCGACCCACTTATTTTCTTTAGACAAAACCTGGAAAAACTTTTTTAATTATTTATTTCCCATACGGCCGATTAAGTCACGAAACTACACGAAAACGGAATTGATTTAAGATTTAAATGTGGAATAAAAGATGGTTCCCTTCATTCCAACCCTCTGGGGCTTCCAAATGCATTTAGATCTCGCCTGAATTTGCTCTAACGCTATGTGAGCAATCCTGAAATCAAATAGTGTATTCGACGTTCAATTTATATTCAATCTTAAATAGTTGAATGTGAAAATGAATCATTACAATGGCATGAAAGAAAATAATCCCAAGCGTTTCATGTGATTTCGCCATTATTGACTGCCTTAGATGAACATTTCATTTAATTCAATTCAAATGTTTATTGGACCCTCTGGTTAACTTTTAATTATTTTTAAGCTGACAACGCTAATTTCTTTTCAAAATAAAATATAGAAAGCATTTTAAATTAGGTCGAATAGTATTAAATTTATCTCAACAAAAATGAAAATTTTCGTTTTTATAATATTAGTACAGTCTGGGTAGGGTACTAATAAATTATTTTATTATTTTCTCGTAACCTCTAGTTTTAATAACACGGGCGATATGTACACATAACACGTGTCATTTATGGATTTCATAAAATTTTTAGACGTTTCACACCTGCAAAAAGAATCGAAAGAGCGAAACGGCAAAGGGGCTGTGATCAATATTATAGTGTCGACACTTTTATATCAGACCTCTTTTTTTTTTAATTGTGCAGATATAAAACAATACTTGTATTTATATAAGTAGAATAGTTGTTAGAAAGTATTCGGAAGGTGGACTTTATATGATTCGGTGATGTAAATAGCTGATCCAAAACCTGAGCTTTAGTCTCGGTGATTCGCACATTTACGAGCTCCACGAGGTTATACCATTTTCATGCTTCATTACACTCTATTATTTGTGTGAACAAAGAGGGGTTTCTTTTCTGTTCACACAAATAACAGAGCTTTCTATAATATGCTTACACATATGCTTATTAGTATTTGAATTTCTAATTCATAAGATATAACGAATAAATTAAAGATAATACGAAATTAACTAAACAGAAACAATCAGAAACTATATTTAAATTACTTTGGAAAAGTATATAAACGAATGTGCTTTTTTAAAATGTATCAAATCCTTCTAAGACTCCGTGGTGAATAGTGACGTAACTAGACATAAATCTATTACACTGGTCAACAGTGGTTTTGTTGCCAAGAAGCTGTAATATTTATTTGAGGACCTTATACTGGTTACATTTATAGCAAAAATATTAATTACTATGTGTAGTTTTTTATATATTTATTTTTAAAGAAAAAACAAATATTTACGTTAAAAACAGCATTTATTATATTGTTTAGGTACACAAAAACTTTCTTTTTCGTGACTTTCGTGAAATAAGACGTAGTAGGACAATCACGTTGCATCCCCCAGCAGTAGTCGCCATCATATGTTCATCCCATCGACTTTGGTACCTTTCTTCCATGGTTTTTAGGTCCTGGTGAAACCGCTCCCCTTGTTCTTCGCTATAGGATCCAAGATTCTCTGGGAATTAATGGACATGTTACATCCTAAGTTTTTGAAATTCTCTGGCATGTTGTTAACAATTTCAGGGTAGTTACTTAACTTGTGATTTCCCAAAAAGTTCTTAGTAACTTCAACAAACGAAGTCCAAGCAAGTAGTTCCAAACTGTTCATTGAACTTACGAAATTAGTATCTTTTATTAATATTCTTATTTGCGAAAATACCCGCTTTTATCTTTTCTATGCTCAAATTAGAGATTTTTTTCGTTATATAACAAAAACATTGCCCATTTTAATCTAACTCTGTAAATGGGCAATGTCATTTTATCTCTTGTAACCAAAGGTGGATTTATTACATTCTGCTTTCCCACCTCCAACATCTCACGTACAGGCCAATCTCTTTTTGTCCAATGTTGATGCTTGGTACGACTATATCACAGACAATAAAAACATGGGTATTTTGTGTATCCACTTTGCTGTCCCAATAAGAAGTTAACCATCTTTAGATTTACACAGATGCTCCATTTATGTATGTTATATTTTATTTTGTCCAGAAGTAGTGAAATATTTTTATATTCTTCCTTTAATTTTGTTGAATGAGCAAGGGGAATTGAACCATTTTGGTTGCCATTGTGTAAAAGGACACACTTAAGGCTTCGTTTAGAGCTGTCTATAAAGAGACGACAGTCGTTTGGTTGATATTCTGAAAGAAAAAATTATATTATTTTCCGAATTAAAAAATGGCAGCAAGTCTTGCTCTCTTGTACGATAGAACGTCACTTTCGCACCTGACGCCAACAATTTTTTTTTCTTTTAATCTAGAAGCTAAAACCTCTGCACATTCTTTAGGCAGTTCAAAATCCCTTATTAAATCGTCTTATTCTTCTTGGGTAAAAAGTTTGGTTCTGAAGACGCTATATCTTCAATGTCACTATCGCTAGATACTTCAGTAGTTTCTTCACACAATGGTTCGCGGGTAGAACGATATGTTGGAATAGGTACTTCCTCTGAATGTGGTAAAGGTCTTCTAACCGATTGTAAGTCTAGATAAATCATTTTTTTCACATTAACTCCACGCAAATCAGCACATCAGAAATAACAGTCATCGAAGTGATTTTTTGGTTCTCTCCATTGCATAGGCACTCCGAACCTCATACGACTTCTTTTACCACTGCCCCAATGTCTCAAGTGTTCATAGCACATTTTGCAAACAATTTGAGGTATCCACGGCTTGTTTTCATTTGCAATTTTCAAGTGAAAGTAAGAAAAATAAGCACTTTTTACAAAATCTGTGATAGGTTTTCTGATTTTTTTTACTGTATATTCCCCACGAATGTAACAAAACACATTTGGCTCATTGAGATAACTTCTTCGAGATGAAGACATGATGTTAAAATCAATTTATTAATAGAAATATGTTGATACGACAAGACAATAAGCTGACAAATGTACTAATTACAGCAAAATTAAAATCTGAAGGTAGACACATAATTACACGTAGAAAAAAAAAGAAAACATATTTTTAGTTCCGCCAATGCATACATAATACAAAACTACCAACGATATCCCGGCACCAAAAATTTATATTTTATTTGTTGACCTGTGTTATATGTCGTTAATACATTATTTTTGTTTTCATATGGGATATGCGGGATATCCGGGGCTGGAACCGAAGCATGGCTGGCCAATCCTTTAAAACCTTACTATGAGAGTGCTGCTTGTGTCCGTCTCCGTGAGGAAGTCTTATGGGCATAGAACCCGGGAGCATTCTCGTATTAACGACATAAGGATAATATGTAATATACCTACGTCAGGCTACCAAAATATGTCAAAATTCCGCAATTGCTACCCTAAATATAATAAGGTGTAGAATAAAGCAAAGAAATTTGAACGTGTTGTACATGTTGTTTACATAATAAATTTTGGTTTCATTTGTTATTTACTAGACATAATTATTAACTGACAAGTCTATCAACTCTGAATTTCCTATTTAAAGTTCTAGAATATCTGCCTCGTGACCATAAATAATATAAATTAGCACATATCGTACATTATTCAAAAGTAGGTACTATAAAAGAAAATTAGTTCAATATCACAATATTATTTTAGGATATACGAGTTATAATCTCAGTTAGTTTGGAAACCGTCTCTATCGACGCCAATAACAATATCTAACCGACATTATATTCAATATTTGTCCAAGCCAAATTGACAATTTGGTTAATGGCGCGATATACATTTGGGACCTTTACTTGAATAGACGAAGTCGGCTCACCTGAATTCTGAATACATACATGTAAAAGGTAAGGTATCCAATCAATATTACACATTGATTGATTGATTGCAAACTGCGAATAGTTTAGAAGTTCCAAAACTTTATTACCTAACTAACAATAGGGATGATGACTAATTTTTGTTTGTTTGTACGTCAGGTAGAGTGTTAAAAAATATTAAACACGTATTTTTTTAATTTTTTTCGTAATCATAAAATTACGGCATTACATGGAGTTGAAATTTCGCATGACGTCACGTTAGGGTACGTTTTCTACTCAACTATGACGTAGCGAGCCCCCACTCCTCAACTTTAATGCCTGTTATCTAAGCAATTTCTTGTTAAATTGAAGTAAAAAAAATACGTATCTAATATTTTTCTATTATCTGACTGACGGACTAAATAGAATTGCATTTTTTTACCCAGTCATCATCCCTATTGTTCTAAATATAGAGATAAAAGTTTCAAAAAAAGGTTTTCTTGTAAACTTTAAATTGCATAATCTATACATAATCGTTGAGCCATGAACCTCCTTAGCGGTTCCGCCATCAGGCGTGGCCATCTAGATTACATTTTAGTTCTCGGCGTTAGCGTTCTTTTTTCTGATTGTACTTTTTTTATCAAACATCACATCGTATTTTCAAATTTATATTATACTAGTGGACGCCCGCGACTTCGTCCGCGTGGAAGTCGGTATCCCGTGGGAGTGAGAAGTTTTCCCAGTAAAAAGTACCCTATGTGTTATTCTGATGTATAACCTATATTGCTGTAAAGTTTTATCCAAATCCGTCCAGTAGTTTTTTCGTGAAAGAGTAACAAACATCCATACATCCATACTTACAAACTTTCGCCTTTATAATATTAATAGGATTTCACTAAAAATAGTATAGTTAATTACATATGTGATTTTTATTTACGTCGTTTTATAACAATACAAATTCAATAAAGGTTTCTTTTGTTGATTTCAAATTATCAATTTGAAAAATTATATTAATAAATACTATACGATATTTCAATAGTAAAACTCCGCATAAATTATTTTTTAACTCCATCAACGCCTACATTGAAGTCAAATAAGGACCACGAATTCACCATTCGTGAAATCCACTAATTTCCATAGCTGTAAAATGCGTGAATCTATGTAAAATTTGCGAAATTCTATGTAATCTGTTCAGTTAACTTTGTGAACGAAATAACATTTTAACTGCTTCAAGTTTCAGTTACGCTAACATTTGCGCTAACATCATTCCAGCAAAGAAAGTCTAAACATAAATATTGATATGCGCAACTGTATTGATACAAATTTATAATTAATCATATCACTGTGGAGAACATCTTACATTCATTAGACAGGATATATGCGTTATTAGTACCAACTTAAGTTTTGCGGGGAGTTAATAGATTTATTGTACAAATTTTACGTTACAAGAAAAGCTCTTTTAACCTTCACTCTTTCTAATTGGAATACATAATAGGCAATTACAGGGGCTACAATCGAAGACTCATTAAATTAGAGTATATTTATAACTTAATCTATTTATTATAGGTATTTCATCAATTTTGAATTCACTTCAGTTTACACAGTAAATACGTATCTTAAAAGATGTTCTATAATCGTAACTAAAACGCAAAAAGTTCTAGTCGAATTCCGAATTAAATATATAATTCTCATAATTATTAACATTGTTAAAAATTGTTTAAGTATTTACTTCATAAATCAATCAGAAAGTCCTCAAATTAGTTGTCGGGATCAAAGCGACCCTAATGCGCCATTGTAGGAGGCCTTTGAACAAAAGTTTGGATGGATCGACCACGGGTCTCCCGACCACTCCATTATCCTATACAAGCCAGATATTTTTGAAAGTTGCTGAACAGAATCGTGCTTTTAATGAATGGTCATATGTGAATAAATGAGTACGCAAATGAATGTCACATTTATTAAGTTTAAGCCGCACAAGAACTGACAGATATTAAGAGTTATAACCGGACAATTTATATTCAGTATCCTGTTATATTTCTAATAGAACATTTCATATACATTCTATTCCATATTAAGCTTTAATTAAGACCTGTGGCATGTTTTTGTTTAGAGTTCAACTTTCGGTTTAAGAAGTAGATCGTTCATGGTAATAATAATAATTTACTGTTAATAAACTTCATACAATGTAGTACTTGGTACCAAATCCCAAGAGCGTTTGTCAAATGCACACGTTGTTTTTTTTATGCATTATGTAACCTAAAAGCGTTTTGATGCAAGAACGTACACCAAATTAGTTTAACAATTCTTAATTAAGATAGTATAATAGGCATAAATAATGCCGTTAATTATGCTTATTATCCGTTTAATTAGTAGAGTTAGTATTCTATCCCTATCTCATTTCTAAACTCACTTCTCTTGTGCCATGAAATGTTAATATGAATAAGGGTTAATATAGATGAAATGTTAATATAGACAGTAATAGACAGGGTAAAGATTTATTTTTCTGGTAGTGTTTAATATACTATTATCAAAATCATACTTTAATGCTTATTATATTTATAATATTGTTTAAAAAATCAAATATAATATATACTCGTTGTCAAAAAATCAAATATAATATACTCATTGTCACGTGAACGCAAACGATATTTAGTTAAAGAGGGGCGTGACGTCAAGGCGACACCATGACAGAGGTTGACGTTATCGCGGAAAATTTTGTTAATTAAAATTTATTTTTAAATTTTAACTTATCTACACCCATATTCAAGATTAAGCAAATTCGTTTTCGAAGTGAATTCAGTCACCAGAGTGAATTTGAATTCGGGTTTAGTTTTTTGCGGAATCGCTCTGCAGTATTTTTATATTTTCACCATCTCATTTGCTCAAACGAGACATAAACCAGCCACTTTCCAGTCTAAAGCGCCTGAGATAGTTGATTTTTGTTAGGTAGGTACCACTAGGTAAAGGTTAAATACTTATGTATTTAACTATAATATTAATTACATATATTTATAAATGTAATAACATATAGGTGCGAATTTTTGCCTAGTTAAAATTCATGGACAGCCATAAAACGATTCTGTCCTACAAACTCCTATAGCAGAGCCAGCTTATGAGGATATAAATTGGATGGACGCACTAGTTAGAACAACACTCCAAAGTTCGCCCGCAATATTTTAATTGAAACCACTAAAATTAATTTCCTACGTTGAATAAACAGAACAAAGCTTACTCTGAAATTGGTACTCGTATTATTTTTTCAATTTAGTGGATAATAATTTTAGAAATAAATAATTGTATTAAAATCATATGATATTAACTTTTAATTTATAATTCATGAGAAATAATAACAGTAGGTATTATGAATACCTAATTACCTTAGCAAACCTAATAAAATTTTAAATCAGATTTTTTTTATTGAATACTATTTATAGAATAGAAAAGCTGACTAAAAAACTTTTCAAAAAAATTGTACCGACTCCAAACTTTGAAAATGTGATAAACAATAAAAGGGACTTATTCAAGAAAATCCTATTGAAATCGAGCGCATATAATTTAATTAATAATCTACAGAAAACCAGCTTCAGGTACGCTGAGATAGGATTGAAACCCACGACCGGAGCAGTGTGGAAGTGTGGTTGATCAAGAAGTTTTATTACAGATAGTTCAACAAAAAGAAAAGTAAAGGGTAACTTCTCATAAAAATACATACTTAAAGATAATATACTTTTCATTAAAATTCTTTTCTCAACAAATCACAACAATAGGTTAAAACGTTTACGAGCAAAGTCATGGGAAAATTGTTTGTATTACAATAAACACATATTCTATTAGTCGATATGACTCAAGTAGTATTTTTCATTATTATTTTGAAACAACATACAAATGACGGAGAATTAAATTAAAATGAAGCTGAATGCTGATAAAATCGTAATATCCTGTTACTTTCGTTCGAAATCAGCTTGCCATTAAGTAGGCTAAACAGCTGTCATAAAAATGTGGTTCGATATTTTCCAAAGGTAAAACAACCTTGAATTGTATACGGTTATGAAAAACGTGAACGGAATTCCTATTTATTGTAAATATTTTGTGGTTTTCTATTGGTTTTTATGATAGTGTTTATTTTTTAAATTAAGGAATAATTTTATAGTATTAGAAAAATCATAGCAACAGGTTCTTTATATACGCATTGAAACAAAAGCAAGTTTTAATATATCCAAATTATAGGAGTGTTTAAAAGTTAATAATCTTGTTAATCCAATATGAAGACGACGAAATCAATTTATCGTAATTTTATCAGCGTATCCTTTCATATGATACTCATATTTATTAGAGTGCTTAAAGATAAATAGTCCTTTATCTTAGATTTAGTATGAAGTTACTTTAATATTTTCAATAAAAAATGATATTACTTAGCTTACTACACATTGTCATCGTATTTCACATGAATTTTTTGCTAAGTAATTAACATGTGTACAATAATTTCAAGAATATATTGTTGATTCTTTGGTCTACAGTTGTTTTAAAATAGTAGAACTAGATAAAATGTTGTTTCGTTAATAAGTAAATAGTATAGTTATGCCTATTAAGTTTTTCTATTTGTTTATTTTGTTTTTCAAATGTTTATAATCCGTGTTGTCATTGCGAGATTCAGTAAAATGCCAGTGCAATGGACATTGCTCATTGCTTGCACTGAGCTGAAGTCAGTTAGGACAGCACACAACTGTTAATTGTCAATAAATCAAATAATATTTCTCTTCAAAATAGAAAATCTCAGGTACTATCACCACAATAAAACTAAGGTTCAAATTCGATTACAGAAATTTGTCATTTTATAGTAACCTATTATGCTGTTATCTGTAGGTACCTTGTGGAATTAACAGATAATTCTAAATAAAGGGAACTTAACCCCTCTAGAGAGATTTACGATGAATTACGTTCTTTAGATAACATCCAAATTAATTAGTCGTGTTACCTTTAATACCTAAAGCTAACTAATTAACATTGCTGACCATGTACACAGAAAAAATAGATGTGATAATAATTTTAGATCCAAATTTTATTAAATATTATATTTTATTTGGATAACACAATATATCATTTAACAATTCTGTAACTATTATCATTAGTTTCCATCGGTAAGTATAGACTTTAAAGTTATGCAGATCTAGATTAATTTTATAAGCATAATTTTGAATTTATAAGCATTTAAAACAAAGCGACATTTTAATTAAATTAAGCATCAAGCTTATTTTCAATAAACTGCTTTCAAAGCACAGAAGATACCTTGTCAGTTTCGGGGTGAATTTAATTAACACAGTCTTAAATATTTGTGTCGAGCCAGAAAGAGATAGAAGAAAATGCGGGCTCTCTTTATCAGCCGATTTTGTTCATTAATGTCACATTCCTTGTCCGAGTCCCGGCTTACGATACTCTCTTACCCCTTTTATTTTCACCCTTTGATGTTTTCCACTGTAATGGAAATGCCAATTGGCTAATTGAGATCAAAAATTTTCAAGAATATTTGTTTTCATTTAACAACTCAAAGGGTTTGTATTTACTTGGGTTTAAAATAAAACGGCTCCGAAAATACTGGAGCGGCTTTAAAAATTCTCTCATTTACGGCAAACTACATCATACGTGTGTGACATAAACTATAATTTACGCGGGTTAAATCACGAAAAATTGGGAAAAAAGTTAAAACAGATAAATGTAACACCGCGCAAATTGCTAAAGTCTATTGAAGAAATCGATTGTACTTAATTTAGGCGAACAACGACGATGCATTCTTGATTAGTCTTTTTTGAACCCCTATAAAAGCTAAGAAATTTATTTTACAAAGCCACCCGTAATAATTCATTTAGTCTTGATTTATTCAGTCCAGTTTTATGCTGTCAGAACAAAAGCAACAAAAGGTCAGGCTTTCACCGAATCCACGAAACAAAAATTTGGCGTGAAACTTCACAGTTTCAGTTAAATTACTGCGTCACCGATGGAACGACATATCACGTTGTAACGAATAAGTACAGTTAACAAAAAAAAAACAATCATATTATGGTACTATTTATATGTATGTAAACTGAATGAAGCGGCGTTTAAATTAAATAATTAACAATTGCCTTATTTCAAATATCCAGATTCTATAGAGGATGACGAAACAGTTTCGCATCTAACGAGACAATTATGAGCAATCGTATTAGCAGTACGGAATGAAGCGATCGCAATAAAGCAATGCAAAGAGCAGAGATGCGAAGAGAAGTGAAGTGGCGTAAAACGACACGAGCTCAAAAAGATAGCAGACAGTACTATACAGTTGCGCTCCATACCATTCCGTTTTAATTTAGTGGATGGTGATTTCAGATAAAACCACTTCTTCTCGCTGCAATAGAAAACAACACTTATCTTTAAAATAGGTATCAACTTTGATTATAAAAAAACTATTTTAGTGAAGATTCGAACTTTTTAAAAGGGTAAATACTATAATCGTTATATATATCTAGACTTATTGTTCCGAGAAAATTACTTGACATAAATTATTGCAATTGACCAAGTAACGACCCATTAGTAAGCTTATTTTTGAAGAAAATGTATTCTTAAAATACTTCGCTCCCAACAACCGAGCAGGGTAATAACAGAATAATTTATTAATCAACATTCCCAGTTCTTTGTACAAATGTCGTAAGGCTCCTAAACCATGTTACGCGTAATCAATTATAGGAAAAAGGCTGTCCACTACGAGTAGGTATGATTAATGAACATTTTATGAGTGGGGTCTGGCCATAAGCCAAATTCGACTTTAACGATTTCGAGTGGCTACAATACTTTACTTATTTAGTTTCGATATACGTAAATTAATCAAATATTAAAGAAAGCATTATTGAATTGATAACTGAAAATTACATTGGACAGATAGATTCAGGCAGATAAGATAAATAACTAAAATAATAAATAAATATAACAAACACCGCGACCGCTATGTATTTTTATATTATAAAATGTTTATCGAAGCTCCTATACCCTGCTGCCATACAAAATTAATAAACAAAAGCTTCCGGAATTAGTAGGAAGCAAAAGCATAAGAAATAAAGTGTTGGAATACATAGCGGAAATAATAAAGGAGTCAATAATAAGAAATAAAAGCTAATCCATATAGTATACAGAAATAACAACATGACTGTATGTGTATATGTATTTATACTTGTATAAATATTATGGAATATTAAAATTTGTTAGGGTTAGGTGAGGTGAAATAAACAATAAAATATAAAATCTATCTAATTTAATATAACAAAAAACGAAAGAGAACGCAACATCTCTGATACTTGTGAGACAAATGGGGAACCAAAAGAAGAAAACAAATGGGGAACCAAAAGAAGGTTCTGGAAAAATAAATGTGTTTTTTTTTCATTTTGGCAGAAACATAGGATGTTTTGAAATATTTCTTCTTCAACCTTTGAATTCACACAACACAATTTAAACGTACAGATTATTGGCAAACTTTTAGTAACTTCTAGCTTTATTCATAATAAAGTTACAGAGGCGCAAAAAAGTCCTGTATACCTTCTTCATATTTTTTTTCATGTCTGGGTATATCAATGCCTATTTATTTATGTACAATGATATAAAATATTGATCCAAACATTTCTAACCTGACTGACATATAAATGTTTCATTTCCATTCCTCAAAACCCTTTTAGGATCACTTCCTTGTCGGTCTGTCTGTCAAAACCCTTTTTTCCTCAGAAAAACGTGAGAATATCAAATTGCAATGGGCAATAATTATTTATAACTACGTTATCTTGAAGCTGTAAAAAATTACAATTCTAAATCAACATAATCAAAATTGAAACCACTATATGTATATTGATATATGAAATTTATGAGTCAACAATAGAATTACACCCGGTTTCTGATTTGAGAATTTTAAGTTGACAACGTCTTAAACAGAATTTCGTTTCTGACTTTAGTTTTTTTTAGTGTGATAAAGCTAGGACTTTTGACTAGTGAAATTAAAAAACTTAAGTTATTGAGAATAAATAATCAGTTGTAATTTTATCAATTCAGAAACCGGCTGTTGATATAATAAAATTCGGAGAGCAAGTTGATGAAAATTACAAACCCATTGATTTTTGTAACATAAATCAATGTTATTGTGATTATAAACTTTTATTTCTCGAACAGAAAATCTATATAAAGTTTGTTTTTAAAGTACCCAAACTTTAACATTACTTTCAACGGTCTAAAGGGGCAAAATAGAAAATATAAAATAATTCTTTTAATGCTACCAATTAAAATAAAGGTCATTTTAACGTTGATTTTTAAAATTCTGCATACAAATTTTGAATAAAACTAGTAGCGAATCGCTCTATATTTTTAATATGACATAGGTCATTATCGTCATCAACGTGAACATTTTCGTTGTCTATGTTGCTTATGGCTTACATTTTTTTTAATTCTATGGATTAGGACAAGGCAATGTGAAATTTACGATAAGTAACGAAAAATTCTCAATATTCAATTTTTATGTCTAACGCAAAAGGAGACTTACTACTAACCTCCGAGTGGAAAGAAACCTTTTCAGCCATACAAACCAATTAAAATCAAAGAAACGCAAATGTGACGTTCTATACGATCTTTAGATACCTATAACTCAGTACGTATAGCAAAACTCTATTAATAAACAAAGATTTTTCACGTTTGCTAATAGGTAAGTTTTTGCACATTGAAAATGTATTCCCGTAAAAGAGATAAAATTATATTTGGTAAGATAACCAGAATTTCAATTAGCAATAAAAAATCTTCGTTAATTGCCCGCGACAGACGTAGTCGACATTTATTTTTTCATCCAGCTTCGGCTTGGGATTATACAAATTAGTATTCCGGAATGGTTCGGCAGAGTAAGGGGAAGGATGCGTGCACACCATTAGTTAATTTTCGCATTAGAAAGTAAATACTGATGTGTAACTCACCCTTTGGAGCTACTGCCATACAATAACTATTACCTGTATACGTACATCGCATTTACCAATATATTCGTATAAATATCGCTCGATCACTCAGATATTCTGAACGAATTACTGAGTAAAACTCTGTACATTTCTATTTTTGATACTTTACAAGAGAAGAAATTAGGAATTACACTATTAAATTTACGAAAAATCGTTAGGTGAGTCGAATGACTATTTAATTATTTTGGTATACTAGTTCTTACGTATTCCAAAAACAACGATGCAATTAAATCTTAATTCTGAAAAAGGAGTAACATCCGAGCTAAATAAAAAAAAGCATTTTCATATGCCATGGTTGGATGGTAACATCCGCTGTTTTATATTAAGATCCGACCAAATAGTCCAATAATAAACATAAGTCCAATAAGAAGTATGTGAAAATGAGATATTTTGGTCCGGGGATATTGGACCTGCTCATACAAATGCACATCCGACTTTTCATAGAATATTATGATATAAGTATGACGTCATAAACCTTTAACGAAAACGCAAAAAGGAACCAGCGTATTAAATCAATGACAAATACAATATATCAAATAGTTAGTTGTATTAAAATAATGGCTCAGTAATTCTCATACAAATGGCCTATCGACAATTTACCATCACTAAAATGGTTTTGATGAGAGTTGTAATTTTTATACATTCAGAAAAACCATGTCATTACCAGATCAATACATTGTAAACAGAGAAAATTATCTTATGTGAATGATAACATAATCATTTCATAAAAATGGCTACACGATAATTTTTGAGATATAATGAGTTTAGAAGAAATGGACCATCTAAAGTGCAAGCATTCTTATCTATTATATAATTGGATACCTTATAATAAGCTTTTTTAATAATAGATTTAAACTGCATCATATCTAATTGTTGTATTTTGCTTGGGATCTTATTGTAGAAGCGCACACAACGCCTGAATGTGTTATTAACTATTTGCAGTCTAGTGACAGGCACCGTTAATTAATATTTATTTGAATTAAAATTGTGTACATCACTTTATATAGAATACAAATTAATATTTTTACGAACGTTAAGTAAGTTCTCGTAATAATATGATTGATGCACTTTTTTGGCTATAAAATGATTTAGTATATAATTTTTGAAATTACGGCGCTTCATTCTCTAATAGCATACATATTAAAAAAATGTTTACTACAAATTATCAAAAAACAAAAGTTATTGATTTTAAAGACGGAAAACCCCTTTTGCTCCCATAATGAAGCGCGACCGCGTCATTTCTGTTTCCATGGCCGTAACCATTAAAAAATCAGGTTATCTCTTGCACCCTGCAAGATGTGTAGATTTTCCAAAAGGTCTGGTGTGAATTTCAGACACTACGCTCTAAGAAAATTAGAGTAACGAAATATCTTATATGAACATCAGAAGTACTACCTGCTTTGAAGTTCTTATTTCAAGATTACAAGAGGCAAAAAGTCGCAAGTAAACATCAGTTGTTTTTGCTTTAAATTTATGTGGACATATGACTTTTTTTGTAAACTTTACTTTGTAAATAAAAGAGATAGTTAAATATTAACTAAAGACTCGGAATCGGACAAAAAATTAAATACGTTCTAGAACAAAAGTGATTTTCACTAAAATTTGACATCCAGGAAAAGCAGTAAAAGTATTTGAAGCTTCTCATTTTTTTCATTTGTACTTCATTATTTTTCTTTAAGCAACAAATTTATTTCAACTACTCTTTGCTTAAAAGAGTGTGCCAAACAATTAAAAACTTTGATTTTCATTATAACATACATCTAACAATTTGTCATCCCTAAGAAGTAATATCATAATAAGTTTCTATTCATCTCATTAAATCATAATGTGATGAGTAATGCAATGAGAAAATTTATTCCTATCAATAAACCCGTCAATGATATAATGATTTTATTACGTCTCTTGCCTTAGGAAATTGTACGCTTATGGAATAGAAAAGGATAAAAACGCTGAATACCGCGTATTTAATCGTTTACTACATATAAATATATCTGTATAGAATTTTTAATATAGAAATAAATAAAAACTACTATAGTTTTTAAGTAGGCCGGTTTAAGAACGGCACTAGACCTATGCTGACGTGGCGCTGGACGACTTGAAAGCGATCTCACGACGACGTTTGAGAGCACTTAGCACTGTTAAGGTTCTCAGACTTCCCGTTTATACAAGTTATGCAAGAACATAATGGTTCTAATCTGACATATTTTTAAGAAAATTAAAAATCGAGCACACCATGACTGCCATTTTTGGGTTCCGGTTAAGTTCCTTAGAACTATATGACAAAAAAATCATAAAAATTATATTCAGTTTAATCTGTAAAATTAATCCTAACACTGATTAAATATTTACAAAAAAAGAGGTCCTCAGAAATGTAAGATCCTTTTCAAATTAACTCGAGGTGAAATGTGAAAGTTATTTCTCTACATTTAACACTTTTGGGGCCTCGAGCCCTCTGAAGATTTTATAGAGATTCCTTACTTACTAGGTTATAAAACATATAATTTCTGCTTTTCAATTGAAAATACCAAGGTATAATAACGCTAGAAAACAATATTTTACTTATATCTTCATAAAAGGGCTACCAACGTAAAAATACATTTAATATAAAAAATATAGCCCGAAAGTTCCACCACACAGGATTGTTTATTGTTACGACTGAAAACCGATTTTCCTGTTCACCATCGCTAGGTGTTATAGCCAATAAACCGAAGTCTTCTTTATTGCAAAACAGTACAAACACATGGCAAATTGGCAACATATAAGTAGATTATATAAAAAACGGCTAAGTTCGAGTAGAACACGTGTACTAAGGGTTTATTACCATTACGTATTTATAAAAAAACAAATATAAACACATGTGTTGTATGAGAGTCCCTTAAATGTTTATTTTATTCTGTTTTTTATTTGTTGTTACAGCTATAATAGAAATACATCATCTGTGAAATTTCCTACCTATCCCTGTCCATGAGAAACAGCCTGGTGATAGACTGAAAGATAAACACGCATATGAACGCAAGACCTAGTACTAGGGTCTCGTTTTTGTCGTTTGGGTATGGAACCCTAATAAGTAAAAATCGAATGCCTTATCGTTTTCTGGCGATATCTTCTAAGTGTTATATAGACATTAACGACATAACCATCACGTTTAACAGTCATAAAATGATACAGGTTATGATGAATTGAAATCTGGATAAGAGTACCTACATTGAATCGCAATTTTATACTGAATATCACGAGAAATGTTCACTTCAAATAAGATTTATTAGATTCTGTTCTAACTAAACAGAAACACAAGATCAAATCAAAAAATATTCAAAGTGAACCTACATACTATAACAATCTTTAATCTTACATATAAAATAATATTGTAATTAGAAAATCATCGACCAACTATTATACATTATCTTTTACAATAAATAACGTGTTTCATAAATTAAATGAATGACGAAGATGTAACACAAATTCAAAGTATATCATTTGGACGCATTTCTCACGTTATTGAAAATATTAAAGGGTAAATTGTGGTTATCAAAATTTTATTGTAAAGCCTACCTACTTGAAAGTTTCATTAAATTCCTCCATAATAGCTGATACATCAATAACTACAACAATCCCATTTTACAAAAAAAAAAATAACAAGACGTAAGTATTATTCAATATTCAAAAAATATTATAAGCACTTCATCATCAGCCGTTTTAGGTCCCTACCAGGGTTGGCAATGTTTAAAACATTTGTTTTAAATATACGTTTAAAACACTGATTAAAACACTACAAAAGTATGTATCACGTTTAAAACATGATTAAAACTAATTTGTTTTAAACATGTTGAAAACACATAAAAAAAAACTCTTTATACTTTTAATTACAAGAAATTAAAAACTCATTTTATGGTATGATTTTTACTAAAGAGTTGGCAACATCGATATTACTACATAGTTAGGATTCCCCTGACTGACAAGCGGTAATGCGGTGAATGTTTATAAAACGCGGGGATTTCCCGGTTTGCTTTTGTTCAGCTAAATAGAATGAAAGCCGAACGAAATCGATCAATTCATATTTTGTATGTGTAATGTGGTGGACACGTACTTTTTTTGTTTACATAATTATTTTTGTTCGGCGTTATTAATAAACAATAACGGTGCGTGTATGTGTGGTGTGTTATTTGGTAAAAAAAATATGATAACAGGGCGGAAGAAAGACTCGCTTTGGCGGAACTTTATAGAAATTTCAGCCTCTTCGAGTTCTACCACTGGAGTTGGCGGAAAGACACTTAGGGCGCAATGCAAGCATTGCAGGACAAACATAATGGGCCTGATTGCTCGTATGAGAACACATTTGGAAAAGTGTTCAGATTATGCATCTAAAAATTCGAGTGCATCAACCTCTTCGAGAATACAAATCTGTGAAAATGATTCAAGTGATGATGGTAAGAAAAGAAACTAAATAAATGTATATCTATCCATTAAATATTTGTCAGATTTATTAGCTTTAAAGCCGCAATGACACCAGCACATTTCGCTGCTTATATATTAGGCCCCAATTATAATGGAGATGGTCTATCAGAAGAGGAGGACACAATAGGAATGGAGTTTTTAGATTCAAGCTGTCCGAATGCCATGAAAGATGTCCTGGCGTACCGTGCGAGGAGTTATCCTTTTTTGGAGTACATGTTTAAAAAAAGACCTTTTAATAAAAACGCATGTGTCTGTATGGTGGAAATCAGTGAGTACTAAAGTGGATCCAGGGATGCTCGACATTACGTGTAAGTTATTTACTGCAACTGCTTCCTCCGCAGGAATTGAAAGGTTATTCTCGTCATTCGGACTGGTACATTCAAAATTAAGAAACAAGCTCGGCACTGAGAAAGCTGCTAAATTGGTTGCAATTATGAGGACTCTTAACCAATATGGTTCGCTCGAGAAACTTCAGATCATGGAAGTTGAGGGTTGAGTTGAAGATAAGAGATGGGAAGTTGATTGAACTTGATTGCATTTTAATGTAACTGATGTTTTAAATAAATAATAATTATAATTTTAATAAATAAATACTTTTTTATCTTTCTTTTTTTTTTCATTTTATACATATGTACGTGTTTAAAACATGATTAAAACATGTTTAAAACAAGGCAATTAAAACAGCAATGAAGCATTAATAAAAAACATGTTTTTTTTGTTTTTCAAATAAATCATGATGTTTTTTTCTTTAAAAAAAAAACATGTTTTTTTTCCAACCCTGGTCCCTACTGCCTTTTATATTAGTGGCTAAAGAGGTTGTAAACTGAATTATAAGATGGTATAACTACTTATTCAATCATTATACCAACATCATTGAACTATTATAATAAACCATACCAATAATTTACACACTGTTATGCTTAAAACAAAACAGTGAGAATAACAGAAAAAATTAATAAAAAAGGCATTTCATTTATGTTTTATTTATACTAGAACTGAAATTATAGCAAGCACTTTAACTATTATCTGCAGAGAAACTAATATTTAGGCCCATTAATTCATTTTGAAAGTCAAATGAGCTTTCAAAGCGCGAACATTAAAAGAGAAGAGTTTGTTTTAATATTTGATGTTTGATAAACGGTTCGCGAAAAAATACGCTAAATCCAATTGACAGTACATCACACCAATGAGTCAATCCTAAAAGAACTTCGCGTTATCACCAAACTCCCCGCACATATTCTAGGAGAATTTTTCAATTTTTTGGGCATGTTGTCTGGTAAGAGGGTGATAGTGGTACCGGCAACCTGGTGGTTCACTCTACTTTCTCACTAAGTATTAGAATAAGTAATGGAAATAAAACAATACTACTACTTAAATGTTAAAGAATATTTATTTACTATAGACACGTCAAATCCTTCCATTCCAATTTCCCACAACCACAACAAAAAAAGTATATAGAAACATATACATTTGACTGCTAAAACTTCATGTAAATTATTTACTTTTTATTTGGCCTTGGCGCCCCGGCAAATTTTATGCCAACTTCGAAAAGTTTTGTTATTTTCTTCAATATAATCAATGTTTTTGCTCATTTTCACTCACACACACACACGCACACACTGTACGATTAAAACAAAACAAATACGAAACAAAGAAACGTAATTAGATAGGTAGGTAAACAAGCGAAAGGACATGTACTGAATAAGGAAATAGATATAAAAAAACGAGAGGTCACGAACTGTACCCGCGCCTGGCTGCATTTCGTTAATGTTCGATTCGCCTGTGCGGCGCTCACCGACAGACTAATTGCTCTGTACATTTTCTATAAATATGTTTTGTCTCACGCGCCAGGCGTCTTAACTAGTATTTCATAGTAATCGTATGGACTGTCTGCGTGAGCTTGCCGAAGCGCACAAGGACTTTTCTGTACAGTGAAAATAAGTTGGTCAATAGCGAAAATAAAATTATATTCTTTTTTAATCTATTAAAATGTGGTGCCTTAAGTGCGCTGAGCACGAAAGCACTTAAGGGACAGCCGCCACTGAGGGTGACAACCTTGAAAAGCTTTGCTTGAAAGATCCGAAGGAAAAGACCAAGTGGACGTAGCCCTACGCGATGCGATACAAACACGGATTCTGGCGTCAACGACACCATCCATGCAGCAGAAGATCGAGGAAGATGGCGCAGCCTGCAAGCTTACTGTTGGACGCAATTTCAATGTCAATTTCAATCCAATCCAATAACGATCTCAATTTTTATCAAATCTTAGCTCGTACTCTTGAGTTTATCAATACTCACTCAATGTCAATTAGTTTATTCGATACTCATTTTCTCAAATAATTACTTCTCTGGACTATAGATACGAATGGCAGAATACGAGTGTACAATATAACTTATTTATTTATATCACTAATATTTTTAGATCTTCTCTTTTCTTTTATTAGTGAGTTGAAATATTGAAATGAGACAATTTTATCAAAATTTCATCAATTTATCACTATAACGAAAATGTATAAAGTGGTTTATAACACAATACCTAACCAATTATCAATATTCTGATCGATTTGTAAAACCGTCGTTAGCCCAATAAAGAACCGAGACCAACGTGATCAAAAAATACTCCTTAATGATGACAATTAATATTCCTACACAAAATATAAAATTGTAATTGGTAAGTAAACATTTTTTCGTGTGATATAACAATCATTTAAAGATTTCCGCATATTTTCCTTAACTTGTACAGATATTACTTCTCGATATAATAATAATAATTCTCTGGCTCACACGGTGTCGTCGGGTCGTCTGAGGTTCTGAGATCGATAGATTCTTAGGACCAATGTAAAAAATAAACTTTTCTATATTGTCCCTAGTTTAGGTGTTATGATAAATACGAGGGCTTTAACTACTTATTTTGAATTTGAAAATAAAAACTTTGAAAATAGTTACCTTGAAAACCAAGATATGTATGTGATATTGTATAATATCACAGATATACATAAGCTCTGATATTTATTATTTAGTTATTATTATTATTATCAACGAATTGGAAATGAGAAGTTGGACAACCTTTTCAAATTACCTTGACTTATATTTTATTTATGCCTTTGTTCATGTATAAGTTCTATAAGATTGCAAAAAAAACATGATTTTAATTTGAACTTGATGACTTAAGGCATTCGTGAAAAAACTGGGTCTTAACAGATGGACGACGGGTAATTCTTTAAAGGACCCCTTTTGTTTTTGAAATAACAGAACCATAATATTATCAGTATCAACGACATTGTTGCCAAATACAAAAATATTGCGTTATTTTCGGATTCGACATTTTGCAAATTGAATATTAGTTATTGTTATCACGTATTTGTCTTCCACAGGTTCACCGTCTCTTCGTTATTTTGCCACAGCATTCATGTCACGTACCTTGAACTTCGATACCAGTGACAATACTTTGGTTTGTTTGCCGGCATAATTTCTCTTGCTACGGTAAATTAAGTCAGAAAATTACAGGTAGGTATATTCACCAGACGTTGCAAGGACAACAATATCTTAAATTAAGTTAGATTGTTAAGTATTACATATAAACATATTTCAATTCTAGTTGTAGCAGTCAAAAAATAGTAAGACTATTTCATGTAATGTAGCTATATAGCCTTCATCATAATAATTAAAATAAAAAGTTAAGAATATTTTTTATTGTCATGACTCTGTTACTTATCACGAATGTGTTATTACTTTGGTTTATTAATGTGATAATGTACCTTTATCACATTAACCAAACAAAGTAACGATATCGAAAAGAAATTTTTCATAAATGTTATCGTTGAAGATAACAAATTTTGACATAATTTTAAGCCGAATCGATATACTTAGTTACCTATGAAATCGTGCTTTCTATTATGTGCATTACTGAAAACAAATACAACGCTAAATTTTTAACGATAAAAGCTCCTGTAATGTTTTTAATTTTTATTCTAATAAATGAATATGACGTGTCTCGAGCGCACGGGTAGTGGGCTAGTTAGTCACGTGAGAGCCACAAGCGAGAACGGACGTAAATTTATTTTTTACAAGAATCAAAGAAGAAGAAAAAAAAGGAGAACCCAGAACTCCAAGAAAGTGCTTATCAAGAAAATCCTACTACTACCTTGTACAAAATGATATCTATTAACTAATGATGTCTAGAATAATAACATACGGCAACTGTAAATCATAAACCGTTAGAATTTTTATTAAGACAGAAGTCACAACCATGTGCACGAGTTGAACATTGGGTTCTACGACTCTCGATACATTATTAAATGTAGACCCAGCAAAGTTAATATTGTCAAGCCTATATTGTCAAGATCCTTTGTCAAGACTGTGTATATCGCAATGTCCCACCCGGAAAAGTTGACGATTATGTACAGCAGATAGTGGAACAGTCTAGACCTTGTGCTATTCCCATGAAAGTCCTATCAAAATGCTCTGGACAAGATGAAGAAATATAAAAGGGGAAAAAGGGAGTGTACAGTAAAGAATGGGCTGATTTGGTAAAAAAAAATATATTTTTAAAAATAGGTTTGTTTTTACGATAAATTATTACTAATAGACAACAAAATTAAGTACCAAAAGAACTTCAGAAAAGTGTTGGATGCTGCACACGAAGGTCACCCAGGAATAGTGGCGATAAAAAGCAGGCCAAGATCAAAAATTTGGTGGCCAAGGACGCTAAACTAAGAGTATACTCTTGTGGGGTTACCCGGGCAGCCTGTATCAATAAAACGATGAGATCTCCCCACTGCTCCTTGGGTAAATGTTACAGTAGATCTATTAGGTCCGCTGCAAATAATGATTATTTGTTTGTAATTGTTGATTATTATAGCAGGTAAAAAGATATTTCATTCTACATTCATTAAAACAATCACATGTTCACAAATAATTAAGCTATTGAAAGAAATATTCAGTCATCTCGGATGTCCCTCATCCTTGACAGCCGACAATGGTCGGCAATCTGTTAATAAGGAATTCAAAGAACACTGTCGTCAGTGCAATATTAAACTATTCAACTATCAACCTAACCTAACCTATCTCAGCAAAATGGTGAGGTCGCAAAACAAAATAGGGACATTTTGAAATATTAAAAATTAGTCACATGCAAGGAAATTATTTAAAAGAAACTGTCTGGGAGTACTTAATGATGAATTGTCTCTAATATTCATCTCCACATTCTGTGACCTACTGAACGTTTTTCGGTAGAAAAAAATTAGGATAAAATACCTTCTTTGCTTGACGATGGTAATAGTATAGATGATTTTGAAGTAAGACACAAAAACAAAATAGAAAAAGTTAAAGTTAAAGCAACACTTTTAGAAAGAGACAAATTATACATAAAAGTCATGGAAAAAGGGAAAACCTATCAACCACCGAACACCGCATGTTGCGGAACACACAGACGGTGGAGAAGAAGTGGACGGTGGAACCGGCCAGAAACCAAGACGTTACATGATTCACTTGAAGAGAATAGAATGTAAATAGAGAATTGATAGTAAACAAAAATGTTGGTGACTTATTAAATGTAACTTTGTAGGGTTTATTTTGATAATGTAACCAAGTACTTTTTTAATTAATAAAATTATAATAAGGAAGGGATGTAGTGTTTGTCATTTTATAATCTAATAAATCTATATGAAGTGTCTCGAGCGCACGGGTAGTGGGGTAATTAGTAACGTGAGAGCCACGAGCGAAAAAAGACGTCTACCCGCATATTGTTGTGGTACAACAATATGCGGGTAACACGGAGTACTACAGCTTCCATTCCGATATCAATAACCAACAGCTATCGTACAAGATATCAACAACCTGCGCTCATAATATAATTAAATAATTCACCAGCATTGCATTTAAAATATCTTTTTTTTTTGTTATTTAAAGTAAGGTCGTTATTCAACAGAAATGTATTAGTATTTTAGTGAAATAATATATGCTATACGATAAATATATTTAATGAAAAATGCTTAAAATCCAGATACCCACCTCGAGTCTTATCTCAGGATACTGGGGGATCTTTTAAGCAGTTTTCATTCAAGTAAAATGTTATTTGGTAAAACATTTTTAAGAGTATACTTTTGTAAACTTTGTTGAAGCGAGTTGTAAAATCTTTTGTATAGGCACCAATAACTTGAAATATTATCGGGAGGCGTGCTACCGATTTGTTCACAATATGCAAGGGAAGTGTCGAAAGCTTCGTTATTCTTAACAATGCAAAAGCTACTTTCTTGGAAAGGGAAATAAGGAAATATTATTTTTGTACACGCTTATATAACACTCCTATTTTAATTTTACTAAAATAGGAGTGTTATATAAGTAATTTGTGAATGCAAAACTGATTAAATATAATCATTAGAACAAATTTTCGTCTATACCGAAAGTTTAAATATTTGTAAAATTATTTTTTTCGATTGTTTGGGTGGATAGCCTGAACATTTATGAAAATACGCGGTACAAATCTTGCGGAAGATCCGCAAAGAATCTCACGACTTAGATTAGTACACGAACGTGGCGGGCGAGTCATCCGTCATGTAAGGTAGGAGTGTCAGGTCACAGATACACCAAAGATACACTACTAAAGTTAATTTTGATTATTATATAATTGTCAGCTCTGACGTTCCGCGTCCGACAAGATGCGACGCTTGTTCCATCAGATATGCATCGATTCTTAAAATTCATCATTACTGAGAAACAAAAGTTGTTTATTATTCTAACTTCCAAAAAGGTAAATATTGCAAGAAGATTAATTATTCCCTATTTTTCGCTGAAATAATATTGTATCAAAATCCATTATACCCGGGATATTTTCTTTAAATTCGCTATCCCATTAAAAACTGTGTCCAAAAAATACATAAAAAAAGTTTTCTCACCTTGTTTTAAATATTATACAAAAATAAATATAAAGATATCTAAACTTCTTCTTTGACTAAAATATAATTTTGGTGTCCTGAATAGTCTGTTTCTGTCTGTTCCAAGATTTCGCCCCAAATACATACAAACTTGATATGCGAATAATTTAGAAATGCAAGTGGGAAACTCACAAATGCATACAGAAATAATTAGCATGCATGCACGAGTTTGCTTGCAGATTGTACTGATTTCAGTATTCACCCTAGTGAGTTTGATGGCTTTATCAGGATTACATTTGAAGCAGCTGTGCCATTTATTAGATTAGGGATTTTCGATCTGTAGCACCGCTTAAAATGCGTTATCAATTACTAACTTTTAAATGGTTATATCTAAAAAAATTACGTTTGAATAATCTGTTATTAAAAATGACAAAACCACATCACATTTCAAAGGGTTCTGCCATATCCAAAACAATAAATCGTACAATTTTCTTGATAGGAAAAATATACAAAGTTGCCATTATTTCCAATTTTTATGGTAATTCAACCCCTTTTTTTATGAAAAATTTATTGTATCACTTTAAAACCGAGGGAATTATTTAGCACTTTTAGAATAATTATAACACTTTTCGAGTAATTAATTAAAAGCAGATTTTGAGCATATTTTGCTATTTTCTGTTTCTGTCTATCTCAGTGTCACAAGTGGAGGATCTATCCTATCCTCCACTTGTGACAATGAAATATGAGATATCCTATATTTTGTCTTTAGACAGTCTGTGGACAGTCTTTTGATACTACGCCCACTCTTAAGTTAAGGCAACACATTTGAGGGAACACAGCCGGTATTGCTATAATTTAGCTAATACCCAAGAGTAAGGTACACCCTTATCATAATATATATAAAAAAAAACTGTAACGATTATGTAACTATAGCAATTAAGATTTATTAATAATTTTCAAACACTCAAATTGGTCCTTATGACAAAATTTAATAAGCATAGAAATGGTAAAACGTGGAATAGCTGTGTAGATGTGTCAATTTAGTAGGGGCCCAGCAATTGGTTTATCCCTGTCATATCCGATCCCCGTCCAACTTTATACGGACTCAACAAAAACGTGACAGGAATAGAAACGTTTACTGAAGAACCGTTTCTACGCATATCCACATATGACACTTTTTGGTGAGCCCACAATTTGAGCTCTTTGTTGAAATATTATACAAACATAAAACTTTTTCTCTTACCCGTAGCTGAAATTTTCTATTCCGTAACCGTAACCAACCTAGTATAACGAACGGTTGATTTAGAAAAGACGCCTCGTTAATTCAAATTTTATAAAAGAGTAAATAGATAAACCGTTCATCGTATCTTAATTATTTATTGGGAGGTATTATATCATTTTTGGCCAACTTATAAATGAGTTTACTTGTGCTTAAAACCGTGCAAAATCGATTTTAATAAAAAAGTAGGGTGAACAGAAACAACACATATATCAAAATTAAAAAGAAGAATAAGTTTATGACATTCTCTAAAACACGTAAATTGCGCCTTAATAATATTTTAAAACATACTTGAAAAGCAAAAAAATATTGTTTTTTTTGTAATATTATCTATATTATTCGTAAAATGGAGATGTTGATTAATCAAGTTTTTATCATTTTTAAATATCTTCAACACCTAACAGAGTCTACAAAAACTAGGGGAGAAAGCTAATTTTCTTTGAGCAGGGTTGAGCAAATGTAATTTTTTCGGCACCTGCACATCGGTCACGGCGACGATGCAATTCGTCTTCGTTAACTAGTCTACGTATTCCCTCCCTTAACAGCAGCCATCAACAGTATTTTTTGTGAACGCCAGGATTGTGAAACGATAAAGTAATCGATTTATTAACGGCCTCCGTGGTCAAGTCACTTTTTATTACTATTATCATTTGTTTATCGGTCGGGACAGAAAACATTTTTTCTTAATTTCAAATTTCCATAGTAAACGAGTTTTCTCTACTTAACTCGGGATTTGAGCAATATACTATGTGACGTTGTACATATTAATTTTTTTACTATAAAGATACGTGTCGTACAACACCAAGTTGCACAAAGGTCGATTCAATTGAAATTAATTTATAGCACCGTTACCGACACAAATTTACAAATTTAGAACATCCATTAGAGCTTAAGGTCGTCATCTAGTTATAATAGACTTTCGTGCTACTAATTTATTAGTTCCTTAGTAATGTGATTAAATGACATCACACCTATAATTTTGAAATACAACCCAGCAACCATTTTGATAAAATCATTAATAATTATGTAACCCTTAAATTGCGCGATACCGAAGGAATGGAAAACACTTTCACTGAAATATTGCTGAATTTGATAACAGGTTAAGTAGCTGCAGTACAGAGACCATCCTCTCAAGGGGCTATAAATCTGCGCCGACAGATGACAGTGACTGATAGCAATGGAATTCAGTCAGCAGGTAATAAGCTGTCCTAGCATAATTGATTTTATGAGTAATCAATCTTAAGTTTTCCTTTGGGATAATCAAATATCACAAAGACTAATGTCCGTTTTCACTAACCTAGAACAAGGCATAGCTTAACTAGAAATCACTTAATATTAAGAACACCTTAAGTATAAATGCCGTTTCACTAAACCTGTAACGCTAGGTAATGCCTTACTATGCACTTGCTCAGATAGGCAACGTTTGTCTATGATTTTGCATGCTTTAGTTCTTCTTCTTTTTTTAATGTATATCCTATTTGCGTTTACACAATTCATTCAATGTCAAATATATTGTGAGGTATTAAAAAATGAAATACTATACGTGGTCTTGTATTTACACGAGCACCTAAGTCGTCTTTGCCCATATATAAATAGTTACTAAATTGATTTAGTCCTTGACACATCCGTTATGGCCAAAGAGTATAATGTAACCATCATATTACACAAATGCCCAGCGCGAGGCGCTGTACAATTAATGTCCTAATTTAAAGCGTTGCTTAAAGTCGTTTAGTGACTCCTTGTCATTGATGAAACGCATTTTCACCTTAGACAATGCCCAAATATTTAGGTGTCGGATTTGAACGTCTCCTAAGTTTAGTGAAAATGGGTATCAATGGCAAACAACACATTTAGGTAGGTGTGTGAGTAGACGAGCTATGTATACGATATCCTGGATTCTGTCAAAAGTTATTGATGAAAACTTTGTCAATAACAATAAATGATCATTGAAAAGTCACATAATATTCCTATACATTTACATAGGCAATATTCACTTCGATTCATTTGTCATCTAATGCAAAGATAAATCAACATAGAAAACCCTAAAAACAATTAAGGATACCCAAACAATAAAGTAATAGATTGTGATGTTATTATATAAATTAAAAGTTTCTAATTGCTCCGTTCCCTTCCAGTTCCAATTAACACGGTATATACGCAGAATATGGCATTTCCAAAACATCTCATCAACTTTATAGCAACTTTGGAGAGTACAAAATATCTGAAGCTAAAGCATAACTCATACTTCATTCGCACCTGTTTAAATAACAATGGGTAACCACCGTAGTGGTATGGCATCAAGCACCTATAATAATTTACTATGTCAAATTTGATAAGTTAACTTTGATCTTTGATAAATAGTAACCTTGAAGAAAAAAATCTTAAAAACGGCTTAAGTTCTTTCTACAAATTTAGCATTGTTGATACAAAAATTGAACAAAATAGAAATAATTTATTTTTAATTAATAAACACGCAACACTTATAATTCTGTTTATTATATTTGATCAATTATTCATTCAAAATACTATACTGAAAAATATTCTTAGTTAAAAGTGCTTAAAAAATCCACTTTGTTCCCTGGTATTCTGAGATGAAACTCGAACCCATGACCTTTAGCAATCCGGGCGACAGCTCTAACCACTGAGCTACCAACTACTAAATTTGTCAAGCACTCGAATTTTTCAAGCACTCAATATTTTTGTTCGCTACTGCAGAGCGTATTTTCGTCAATGTTCAGGCAATCCACCCAAAAACTCGAAACAAATATTTTTACAAATATTTAAACTATCGATAAAGATGAATTATTAGTATATTTGATAAATTTCGCATTCACAATGCTTTACTGAAAAATATTCTTAATTAATAATGCACTTTATGTGACTGCTCTAACCACTGAGCTACCCAGGACCTGACAAGATTGACGAATTTTTCAAGCACTTTTCGCTACTACACAGCGTATTCTCATCAATGTTCAGGCATCCACCCAAACAGCCGAAAGTAATATAGTTACAAATATTGAAACTTTCGATAAAGATGAGAATTTTGTTCTAATTATTACTATGGTTAGAGCAGTCAGTCCCATCTCAGGGTGCCAGGGACCAAGTGGATTTTTTAAGCATTTTGTATTAAGAATAATTTTCTTAATAAAATTAATCAAAATATAATAACTATATTGGTGTTTACATTTAGCATATTTCTAATTACAATATATCTATTGTTTATGTGTTTCTATATACAATTTGGGTTGCTCTTATATACTAATATAACAGTTATCTGTTGTGTTATCTTATTTCTATTTATATAAAATTCTATCATAGTTATTTAATCCTTGTTCATATTTGCTACCCGATGTACCACGATTTGTGCATTTTCTAAAAAAAAATCCCTATCCTCATATGTAGTTTTCAATTATTTTCGATAAGTTATCCTTGCTGAGGTTAGTGTTTATGATCATTTATAAAGTGTGTCTTTCCTTGTTTAGGATAGGGCATTCTAAAAGGACGTGAAAGACGTCCTGTCTCTCCTCTGGGTCGCACACGCAAAATGGGATATCCCTACATTTAAAGTCATGGAGGTAAGATCGAAATCCTCCATGCCCCGTTAACAATTGTGCAGCTCATTTATCTATCTCTATCTTTCTTACGACGTCGAAGGCCTTCTCCCCACTTGGGAAGGCCTTCGTAGTGGCCGCGGTGCCCTTGCTCCAATAACGGTCCCATTCTACTTTTGTCAAATTGCGTAAATGCCTTTTGACAAAAGAGATCGGATAGCGGTCATAGTGCGATTTGCACTTCAGCCCTAGAGCCGCTCTCTTCGCTAACTCGTCCGCCCTCTCGTTCCCAATCACACCGACGTGGGCCCTGATTCAATATATAGAGAACTTCCGCCAGTTGGATCAGGTTGCCTTGTATCACCCTTGTGATTGGGTGCGATGAGTCCGGATTTTAATTATATTTCATTTTCAAATGTAATCAGAAAACAGCACTTGTGCACGAGCTTTGAAATTGGGGTCTAAGAATTTTATGAATTATATGATTTAGTTTTATTAGCGCCATTTAAACATTGAATAACTTCATTAGGTTTGAAAAATAACGAATTAGAAAAACAAACAAATACTGTATATTTTAACAAACAAAATTAGAGGACGCTCTTCAGTGGTAATTTGCGCGACGAATTCTCAAATCTCCGTGGTTATAATTGGATTAGCGGCTGACAGGAGCCTCCCGTGGGATAGGAGATAAGAAAAAGGTTAAACAAACCTTTTTATTCGAAACATAATAAACATTATGGATAACATAGGTATATCAACAATATAAAAAATAATATCTACTTATTCTAAAGGCTGTTAATATGTTTATAACTTCTCTAGAATCGCGCAAATATTAACTACAATAGACATTGCTTAAAGTGAAGATATGAATAAAAGATGTTGTTGGCAACGAAATATATGAACGCCTTTGTGATCAGTGTTATTTTTCACTATATTGAAGTCGTTTTTACTTTTTCGAAAATGAATTATTTTATTGTTTTAGTGACATATAAAAATAGAATACCTATTACCATAACAAAAGTCATAATAAAGTATATTACGCGTTTTTGTTTCCTTCGACGACATGCCTAAATATTACTAACTTGTAGTTGTTATCTAAATTACAATTTGAATGTCGGAACGTTAGAAGAATGAGACGACTTCACATTTATAAACCTACGAATAGCATTTTGAAATCGGTTTGTAATCTGCAGAGTAATCGATAAGTACATTTACCAATCGAACATATAACTCTTTTATTTTTATTCTCAAAATAGGTTTGAAATTTGCAGTAGAGAACCAAAAAACAATATCGTAAGGCGGACAAGACGAATTTTCTTTACGCCTAAATATTAACGTCAGATGGCATTAAAATTATGACGATGTGGCGCATACATATGTTCATATATTTGTATACAAAGAATTTTTTTTCTTTTCTTTCGTTTTCTTTTTCGCTTACCTTTAATAAGTCATTCACAAGCCATATGATAACGACACTTACTTATATCTGTTCCTAGGAAATTACAGTTATGAAAAGAAAATGGCGCTGACTACCAAACTTTTGTACCGAAACAAAGACTTCAAGCTTACTCCACGTCACCTTATTAGTTTCAGTCAAGAAGCTTATATATATTTTTAAACTTCTCGTTCTTGGTTCGAGACGTCACAGCGACTACGTTACTTTGATACTTAGTACTAATTTTAAATTACTTATACATTTATTTAATAAAATATCGCTTAGTATTTGAGGCTGTTATAAACCCAGAAAAATAGAAAACATCACTATTCTTTAAATTGGACCTCAACCAAAAAATATGACTTAATATACACGTTTATTGTCATTGCGGTGTTGTATAATTGCCCTGTCAGAATGCTCAGCTACATTTGCATTCCATTTGCAAATCTTCCATTTAACGGGGGTCGAGAGCGGCAGAAGGAGATCCTAATTTCATATTTTTACATATAAATAAAATATTCTAATATCAAACAGATTTTCAGTATTCCAACAAACAAATCGTGACGTGATTGTAGATTGTCACAACGTTGACTTATTATGTAAATGAAACAAGGTTAGGAAAATTAATGCAGAGCATTGTTGTTTATTTCAATTGGTACAATGTTGTATATAAAATATTAATAAGTATACCTATACCTTTTTAAATATTTTTCTATAGTGTAAAATAAATTCCATTTGAACCTGCAATATGAACAAGATTTTCCAAATAAGAGCTTGAAGTGAAGCGTGAGCATGTAAATAGTCAACATGACGCGAGTGCCTAATCAAGGCGTCTAAAAAATAATAATAAATAAATAAAAAAAGTGATAGAAACAAAATATATTGTTCTTAGAAACGTTTAGTAGATAGAGCTCTGACAACTAATTTGAAATTATAAATGAAAAACTTTTAACACAGATAACCTCCAAAAGATGCCGCATGACAGTTAGATGTTACGAAGCGTCTATGATTCTGCATAGATAGTTTTAACAAGAGTAGTAATACGCGTATGCGAATCCTCAGTTGCGACCAAGTGTTCGATCTGTGAATATATCCTTGGACGAGAAGACTCTTTCTTATAATAAAGAAGTTATTAGTTTAACCGTAGCAAGCCGTGGTATAAAATCGTGTATAAAAAATCCCAGAGCATCTAATTGCAAGAAATATGGTATAACTTTTCACCCGTAATATAAATTTTATTTGTATTTTATCGCGCAGAGTTATAGAGGACAATTAAACGTTACTTTATAAAAATGCGGCACGCGTTGACGTATTCTTGAAACCCATCCCTTTTTCTCATTACTAATTTATTATGTATATTTATTTCACTCTGACATAACACGTGTAACACTGGTATCGTTACTACATGCTTTTCTAGGTATGATCGAAATCGATTTATTTTTTAGAGTATTATTACTCTTTTAGAAAAATATGTACTAAGTGTGCAAATTAGTATACAAAAATACTCCGAGGTTAATAAACAATATTTATTTCAGAACATTTGTAGTTTTAAATTTAATTGATAATTTTCATCCTATTTAAATACTTATTCGTTATTCAAAAGTTCAAAATTTGCATCTTTTACATTTTACGTCTAAATTAACCCCCTTTTGAAGATTCAAATTAATGTTTTCATGTGAGCGCGGTAGCACAACACTCATTTTTATGTATGTTTTATGTCTCCGTGCATTTTATCATAGCTTTAATTTAGAAAGTGTATCACGTAAACCAGTAAACCAGTTATACAAAAAAAGTAAAAATGATTGTTTTTTGGAGTGTTTTTATTTATTTTCAATCGGGGTTATAAATACACGTTTTGGTTGGGATTGAATATGTATGTATAATATGTGATGTAAGTAGCTCGGTGGCGTAGTAGATAAGCGCCGCGGCCCGCGATCGTTGTCGTTAAGCAACTTTCGCAAGGGTCGGTCACGGGATGGGTGACCAAAAAATTATTATCTCGAGCTACCCCGTGCTTCGGAAGGCACGTTAAGCCGTTAGTCCAGGCTGCATTAGCAGTCGTTAATATCCTCCAATCCGCATTGGGCCAACGTGGAGGGTCATGGCCCATCCTCCTTATCCATCCATAAAGAAGGCCTGAGCCCCTGCAGTGGGGACGTAAAAGGGCTGGTGATGTGATGTGATGATATGTGATGTTGTTCTCCCATTCTTAATTACAACTTATTTAATCGTATTTCTTTGTACAAAATCGAATTTTTAAAGTTATTCACCGTTTTCGCTTCGAACCGCACCGCGTTCACTGAAACTTTGCCGTTGGATGCATTATCCATCAATTAATTTAGTCCTATAAATTGTGAATGAAATAAAAATTTATGTAATAAAATATTATTTTAATGGTATCCAATGGTAAAATTTACATAATATCGATCAATGATCGACATATTTCTAACACATTATGTTTCCCATCACTACGGAATACATGTTTTTGTACTATTTTTTTGTTTTATTTATTTTTTTATGCTAGATAGGCAAGCACCTGACCAGATCACCTGATCACCTGATCGTAAACAATGCAGTGGTCTAAGGTGGAGCGTGCTTGCCTAGAAGGAACCGATTCACTCTTAACTTAAAGAGTCCCAGATAATATTTGTCCGGAAACAGCGAGTCCGGTAGCGAATTCCACAGCTTCGCAGTTCGCACGATGAATGTAGAGGCGAGTCGCTTGGTGCGAGTTTGTGGAATCTCCACAGTAAAGCGGTGACGCTTCCCAGTACCCCTGGTACGATAGTGGAAAGGGGACGACGGAATTAAATCATGTAATTCTAATGCACACTCGCCGAAATATAACCGATAGAAGACCGATAGACCAACGACTTTGCGGCGATGCTCAAGACTTTATAATCTCTTTTTCTAAAAAGAGCGTCGCTTCCAATGAGCCTCTTGGCGCGCCTTTCGATGGTCTCCAATGCTTCAAGCTGGTATTTGGCAGAACCATCCCAAAGGTGTGAGCAGTACTCCATGCAGGACCGCACTTGCGCTTGATATAGTGTAAGCAGCTGCTCCGGCGTGAGAAGGCGTGCTCCTTCGAGAGGATACCGAGCTTTTTCGCAACTAGCTGAGTTTTTAACTCAATGTATGAGCATTGAAGATAAAGTCACACCAAGAAGGTCAAGATGGTCTGTGACCGGTACGGTTACGGCCTCCTTTTGGAGGAGAATAGACACGCCTGTGTCTTAGTGGCGTTGAACCCTACCAGATTGGCATCGCCCCAATCGGACACTGCCTGGAGGGAAAGGTTCAGACGCTCAACCATTACTTCTCTGCAGGACTGGATTTCAGCCGTGCTCACTCTCGGACTGGACATGTATCTCTCCACAACGGTGCTGTCGTCTGCATACCCAAAGATACTAGGTTTTTAACAGATCGTTTATATGCAGCAAAAATAAGGTCGCAGAGAGCACGGATCCCTGAGGGACACCGGCATTAATAGCCATTTGGTCCGACGAGTAGCCGTCAATGACCACTCGTAGGGATCTGTCTGTAGGGATCACATAAGCTGGGTGGCAGTCCAAACGATGGAAACTTGCTAATAAGGCCGTCATGCCAAACCCTGTCGAATGCCTTAGAGATGTGCAGGGAAACAGCTAGTGCCTCCCCGTATTTCTCGATGGCTTTACTACAGACATATGTGACGTACACAAGAAGATCTCCCGTGGACCGATTTGACGAAATCCGTATTGACGGTCGTTAAGGAGATCACTGGTTTCTAGGTACGCCAAGAGCCTGCCGTTTAGGACACGCTCCATGCTCTTGCAGAGTATGAAGATGATAGGTGAGATGGGCCTGTAGTTGGTAGGGTCAGCACGACTGCCTTTTTTGGGCACGGGCTGCACGTTAGCAAGCTTCCACGATTTTGGCACTATACCAGTTGCTAGAGACAGTCTAAACAGGCGTGTCAGGATGGGAGACAACTCAGGTGCACAGGTCTTTAAGACTATGGCTGGGATACCATCAGGTCCACTAGCTATATTCACGTCAAGATTACGCAGCGTTCTCCGAACCTCCGTCTGGCGAATGCTAGTTTCCGACACTTTCGTCGGACCGCCTGGTAGTTGAGATAGAAGTTCAGCCTCACGAGCATCAAGACGTAAATTTTCCGCAAACAGAGAGGCAAACGAGTTTGCATTCTCTTCAGCGGTGTGGGCCAGTGTACCATGGCAGAAGTTCACCTCAACCGATTTAGCTAGGGACCAAAACGCTTTACAATCTACACCTTAGTCTCTTGTGAACACGACCTGTAATGAATCCGAAACGTCAATAAAACTAAATACAAACGTTAAGTTGTTTCATTTATGGATATTGCGAGTGAAAATATAAGAAATCAATACAATTTGAAACAACGTACTAATTTATGAGCAGCACTGGTAATCTGACTTTTAATATCATCTGACTCCTCATTTCGAATAGTTTTGTGCAGATATTTTGTTGATAGTTTTTTTTATCAACGATCAATATTCAAGCAATATGAAAAATAACAAGAGACATTCAAAAGACAACAATATATTTTTTTTCTCTTTCGCGTCCCGTCTTGTCTTTGAAGTTTAAGTTTTATTATTCCATTACAACCTCTTTTAAGGTTTAGCTTACAAGACAGTAGTCCCGAAAGCTATAATTCTAGCCATAGCTTTAAAAACGTTTTATTGTCTTTATCAATAAGTACGTCGATAATCATTTATAATGGTCCTGTTTTACTATTTACTTATTTAATCAATTATTTTGGAATAAATGAAAATATTAAATTAAATTAATGAATAATAAAAATATCATTTTAAAATATTATCAACGTAATCATTGATAAAATCATTCAAACGTTAGAGTTATAGCCACCTACTCCTCTAGTGGTGCACCCTGAAAAATCGAGATTTTTTGAAGAAAAAACATGAAATTATCATAATTTATTTACCTATGTGGTTTCACCAATACTAGTATAACTTTAACATAGACATATCTTAATGAAAAATGCTTAAAAAAGCGACTTGGCCCCTGTGTACCCTAAAAAGCGAAGTTGATCAAAAATAATAATTACATACATATTTTATAATCATCAAGGACGTTAAAACGTCAAGAAGTTATCATATTATTTTTCCTTTGTTGTTACGGAACCAACAAAAAAGGAAAAACGAAACCCTTATCACTCGATTGTTTGTAATGCTGATAAAATACCAAAAATCTCCTTTATACCTTACAATACCTATTAATAATAAAGGTTAGCAATGTTCGCAATAATGAAAGTGTTACATCGTTTAAAAAATCACACGATGTACACCTACCTCAAAAGTCGTTTACGTGCTCTCGGTCGATTAATATGGATACATCTATCATTCATCGAGAAGTATCGGCTGCAATCCCCAACACACAGACTGTCCCCGATGATTTATCGTCAGAATTACGATGCGTGTGCCCAGGGACAGATAAACCACGAATGCCATCGCGCATACAATAAGAATTAAGGTTGGCTAGCTTGTGTACTACGGAGATTTTCAAGTTTAATTCTTTGAATGCATTTTTATGTGATAAAATTATCGTTCAATTCAAAATACTTTACATTACTCAATATAATATATGATTTTTTTATTGCTTTGCTATGTTTAAAGATAATAGGGATGTTAATGCACCAAATTGCTTTGTCACTCGTCACTCATTGAAATTTGTCAGTAAATATTATAGTTTAACTGAATATTTTCTTGTATTTATTTCAAACATACATAATGTAACTATTAAAAACAACAATCTTTATTAAGTCACCACAAATATAACAACACCCTTTGCCACCCCACCCCTTTGACTCTGATAACATCAAGTCATGTTATAGATTACATGTTCCTGAATTTGTGATAAATGAAACGTTGCACGGTTGTCTGAACATCTTTATTTTACATTTAGTAGCATTCATAAAGTGAGAATCAGTGACTTGCAATTTAGTATTTACGCGATAGAAATATTTATTCTTAACTTATAAGAAGCACACGTTTAAATTCAGTTTAATACTAATAATAACTATAATACTATGGTAACATTAATATTGAAAACAGAATATTGAGAACAGAAAAGAGTGAACTTTGTGAAAGAACCATTTTTTATGGTTGGCTACTATGTATTACTTTGTCGAACTGCAGCAAAATAATAAGGTAAGTGACGAGTAACCCTATAAATTTGAAAGGCAAAGATATATCGATCTGAAGCATACGCAGAAGTGAGAAAGACAGGTCTCGAGCTTCGGTCAGCGCCAGAAGTGCTCGTGCCGCACTCCGTCCGAGCTTATCTGAAAACGCAGATACATTTTACTTCAACGTTTCTAACCGTAATGTTATGAAGTTTGATACATATTTAAATAACGAAGCAATCACTTTTCAATCAGGGAAAATTTCATGGTACTTGTATTTTGATGTTGAATTATAAATAAATATTTTAATTTAAGGATTTCCGAGGCTTTTGGAGTGATTAGAAATGAACAATGGTTCATCCAATAATACCTATGAATATCACAGACACCGCAATGACAGCTCCTTAATTCTAAACTAATCCTTTTACATGGTCCCACATGTCATCACAGATGACAATATAAATAGTCAAAGACTTAAAAAGAGTATTTTAAAAGAGTAGCCATTTCAATTTACAAATAAGTTCTTTTTTTATTTTACAAAAACAATAGTGATAACCTTTTTAGATGGTCAAAAAACTAAATGTCATGTTCTATTTAATACACTTAAATATATTTTAAAATTACATTTAAAATAATTTAACTTAGCTTACATACAAAATCTGTATTCGAAATTTCAGCTTAACAAGCTTGATATTTCTGATCAACAATATTTTAAGCAAATTAGTCTTCTCAGACTAAAAAAATATTCAAGAGTAACCGATATGTAAGCACTGGGTTCATTTATCTTCGACACTACTTTCTTGAAAAGCGGAGACAATTGTTTGGCATTCAAGGACTAATCATAAATTTACATTGCGCAATGCTCGGGATTTTTTCAAGTGGGAATAACTTGTCCCATTTCCATCGGTACCGCTATTCCACCGAATTTATTTCGTCCTTGAACAAGCGTTTTGCTATTCTTATTTCTTCGAGTACTTTAATACGACGATTAAATGTAGGGATACTTGTTTCTTAGTAGGTATTATACATAATTAAAAGATGAAACTACTACTAACGAATCTCGTTCCGGATAATTCTTCCTAGTTTATTTCCCGATAGGAAAAATGTAGATTGAAATAATCTTTTCCACGTTACCCTATGTCTAGATAATTGTGGTGCTGCTATCAAATACCAAAGGTGTTCGTATTTATGTTAGTTATACTCAAATTCTACTGTGATAATATGTATACAGTATTTCTGTTATGACATAAACCTTTTCGGTACAATTGTATACTGTTCTCATAATAAAGACATCTGTGTGACACAACAAATATAATGTATTACAAATGTGCCTTAACTATTTCTTACCCAATTTGTTCTCGTAAAGTCTGGACGCGATCAGTTCTCTCAAACGGCGCACTTCATTGTGAACACGATCACCAAATAAACAGGGTGAAAACAACGGTATCATCTCTGCTGCTATTATTCCCAAGTCCGTCATAATATCAAGAAGTGGATTCTGTAATGTGCACCTTTTGAAAACAAAGGTTCCAGAAAACTGTACAAAGTTTGTGTAGAATCTACCACCACTCAAAATAATACAGGGTGATTTCTGAAACCTCTTTAACCAGTAATCTCGCAGAACTGTGTACCTAACATCGACAGATCCCTCGTAGACTAGGCAGATAGGATACAGCGCTACAAGGCGCTATTCTTACATTCAATCAGTAATTATTATATTTGATAAATTTTGCATTGACAATGCTATACTGAAAAATGTTCTTAATGAAGAATTCTTGAAAAATCCACTTTGTCCCTGGCACCTAACAATTCTTAACTCGAACTTATGGGTTCGAGTACCATATCAAGGTGCCAGGAAGACAGTGCTGTTTCATGATTACATTTGAAAATGAAACAAAATTAAAATCTTAATGAAAAATGCTTAAACATCCTCTTTCATTTTTCATTAAGAATATTTTTCAGTAAAGCATTGTGAATGCGAAATTTATCAAATATAATAATTCATCTTTATCGATAGTTTAAATATTTGTAAAAATATTTGTTTCGGGTTTTTGGGTGGATTGCCTGAACATTGACGAAAATACGCTCTGCAGTAGCGAATAAAATATTGAGTGCTTGAAAAATTCGAGTGCTTGACAAATTTAGTAGTTGGTAGCTCAGTGGTTAGAGCTGTCGCCCGGATTGCTAAAGGTCGTGGGTTCGAGTTTCATTTCAGAATACCAGGGAACAAAGTGGATTTTTAAAGCACTTTTGATTAAGAATATTCAATTAATATTTTTATTTTTATATGAAACGAATTATCAAATTGGTTGGAATGATGTTGACTGTCTGGTTCTGTAGGATTGCCGTTGTTTTACAAATAACCCTATATTCGAATGCAAGAACTAAAAACTATGTTCACAAAATGTTATATAAATATAAGGTTAGTTTCCCTGCTTTTGATGTATAAAAATAATTAATTTCATCAATTACCTCATTGCGAATGATGCTCAAAGATACTTGATAGCAAAAATCCAAAGTGACACCAAATGTTGTTATAAGAAATACGAGTAACTGCAAATAAATACGAAATAAATGATCAATTTGTTGAACTGCAGAATTTGGTATTTCTATAATAAATATAATACAATCACCTGCCATTTTATAGCGTCGACCAACAAGTCGTAAGCTTTTATAGCAATATAGTACATATCCATCAACTTACTCATTTCATTGTTCTTACTATGCTTGTATTTGAATGACGGGAACTCTTCAATCTTGGGTCTGGGGATATCCTCTCCACTGGACAATGCAGACTCGACATAATAATTAATCAAACGCAACCTCGGTATAAGTAGACTAAGTAGCTGCCCGTAATAATACATTTCCATGCAATGAATAATGTTCATAGGTACAACAGTGATACATAGGTTTGGGAATACTTCGAAATAATTAGCGAAAACACTGAACACCCCAACGCAAGTTGTAAATAGCAACATCCAACAGAGATTCCTTGTGGAGGATGCGGCTAGCTGAGGTCGGCATCCAATTTCATTATCGAATCTCATCAACTCACAATAATATCTCTCCGTTCTTCTCCAAGTGATAAAACTAAATAAACTACAAAACGTATATTCGACAAAACACAACAATAAGGAGAAAGCTATGTACACACCCTTCGCTTTATAAGTAAAATACATAAGGACGCCTTTAACTAGTATGGAATAGATAAAACTCATTGGTATTACTATGTGTCTTGTATTGTTAAATAATACAGGTACCCTACATAAACCCATAATACTTTCCACGCATATGAAGAATTTCGATACAACATCGATAAACGGTGTTTTATATTTTTCTTTAAAGAACGTATTCACTTTGATATTTGGAGACGTCATTTCTACTTCGTGCTCTCAATTACAATGCTTGTTGTATTAGTTTGTCAACGTCTAAATGTCTTGAAATGGCATTATATTAATGAATTTGATCGAATGTTTGACTTAGCTGTACGTACGTACATAATATTACAATCGTGTAATGTAGGTAATCTTTGAAAGTGTATTGGGTTACGATGATATATCATACATAACCGTCAGTCAGTAATATTATTAGTATTTCTGAATGAAATAACTATTACAATACAATACAATACAATGCCAAACGCATAGGTATGGTAAAATAATGTTATATAAAAAAAAAAAACTATCTAAAGTTATTGGCTCTGTGCTTTATTGGTATAAAAGTACTTAGGTGTTTATAAACTGTGAGCATTTGTTAAGTATTCCTAAATCAACGAAGAGGTTGGATAGCTGCTCTCACAAATGGATAGGTACTGAATTATCGGACTTGGTTAACGCTCATTTCATAACTTTTTACTGCAGAAAAATTGCGTTGTGAGATTTGTGCATTTTTGTAAATGTTATGTTTTTGATGGGATTATTCATTCCTCTTTCCTTTGCAAATATGTCCGTTTTATTTTAGATGCTTTGACCTTCCAAGATAAATCTTTATCATGGTTTATTCTACCACTTTTCAGAAATTGTTTTAATCATTCGGTTCATAATAATCGCTTTATCTTTACCGATATTTATAAAATATGCCTATTAGAACATAACTAACGTAAACCAAAATATTTCATCAGATTTTATTAATTGTAACTCGGTTTTATAAGTTCTAATTTGTGTACCTATTTACAATATTTTAGCATAAATTAAGTAATTAATTATAAAATAACATTCTTATCATATACGTTATAATATAGTACCGTCAATATCGTTAGCTCTAACACATATGTTACGTAATGTAGAGCGCGCACTTAACTAATTGAATGAATCGCCCGTTGTGCAATTTGGTGAATTTAAAATTTACACCTATTTTACATTGTAATATCAATTGAATACAGGTATTTTTATTGTGAATTTAAAAATATCCTATTATCCGCCTAGGGACCAAACTATGTATTATTGAACAAAGTTTCGTCCTTCATTATAATTTTTAAGTTTCATGAAAATAAACATATTGAGTGTCACAGGGACATATCTCCTATAAAAATAAATTATTATGATAAAAACTACTATTACATCGTTTCTTCATTTCATTAAGCATCGTGTCATATAGATTTCACGGATAAAAAACGACGTAGATCGGAGTAACTTACCCTCAACACCTCAAATCCGGTCAATTTTGCACGTTTTTACCGTGTCACACGCGCGCCGACTTTTGAGCAATCGCAAATATTTTTGAAATTACCCACGTTTTCAATCAGTTTGTTACACACATTTAAAAAAGACAAATCGGTTTACATATTGATCAAATTTCAAATTAATCGGAAGGAAACTTTTGATTTTATGGTCAGAAGTATACGTGTCACACGCTTAGCAAAATTTCCGCGGCGCGCCTTGCGCGAGATACTGCTCTGAGCTGGAGAGGCGTAGGCGAACCCCGATTGGTGTTTGCGAATCGTCATTTACGCCACAGCTAGCAGGTGAGGTGGCCACGTCGCTGTTTCCCGCGCTTTCGTTGCGAGAATAAGTTCTTCAATTTCTTAAATTTTGGTTCTCAGTTATCCGGCTTTGCCATGTCACATTTTTTCAATGTAATTGTACTTCTTCTAGAAAATGGGTTTTAAGGTGAAATACTAGCTCTATAATGTAGATAAACAGTAAAAAACTAGCCGGTTATATCTTTTCAATGTAGAGTAATTTCAAAATATATGATTTTTGGTAATTTCCATGGTGTAATTTCCATGGATAAAACACCATGGAAATTACGTATCACCCATGGAAATTACCTTGTTTCTTTTTGGTTGCAAAAAAACAAACGTTATGTTCAATGTTTGTTTTCAATGAAATGCACGCCATCGCCAAATACAGACTTAAATGTTGAATGTTGGTTATTTTTTTAATTAAATCGTCTTAAATATCATTTAAAACTTTGATCATCATCTTCAAATTCTCAAATCGTGATTAAACAAATTCAAGTTTAAAACATCTGTCTTTCGCTGTCGTCTGTTTGAAGTTAACAGGGTCACAAGGACATTTTTTACACCGGATTAAGTTAACATATTATATAATTTATTTATTTATTGTAAAAATTTACTTTGATTAAACACTAAATTGGTACCTGTAGGGCCAATGGTTTTCTCAAAAACGATAGATAGCCAAAGGGGGTTATCTTGACTGAAATAACCTCCTAATATCTACTTATGACCGGTGTTCGCTATCTATCGTTTTTGAGAAAACCACTGGCCCTACAGGTACCAATTTGGTGTTAAATGAAAGCCAATTAAATTTACAATAAATTAATTATTGATATTTGACGTAGGATGCGTATTTTATAAGATAATTGACAAAATAAATAACCATTTCGAAAAAGGGTTCTCTATGTCACTTCGAAACACGTTTCTTCGATAATTGATACATCGACAACTATACGAGTACGTCGAAGCATTCATTGTTCGAAGTTTCAATACATCGCATATCTTACTTCGACGCCCGACTTTTGTTTTCCGATGTAACGTTACTTCGAAAAATTTGCAATTTTTTTAATCACGTATTTAACAGTACACAATACTTATGTAGAATTTATCCTGTTGCCGTTTATTTTACTTAGAATATAGATTGTGTGGCCACTACAGACAACTTTGGTCAATTTTATTTAAGTATTTTTCTTGTCACTATTGTTGACCTCCTCGCTTCGCATTGAAGTTATCAAACAGACCTCTCCAAACATTCCAACACGCTGTTTATTCTGACCATTCATGTGTACACATGTAATAAATCGAATCAAAAAATTATATCCAATGTGAACAATGCTTCTATATATTTATCTATATCTTCGGTCCTCTCTGCCTACCCCGCTAGGGATACGATGGATTATTTAAACTCATTTGTAATCAAAATTACACGTATTGAAAACGTACGTACGTTCGGACGTTCGTAGAGTCCAAATCGCTAGATGCTTCAATCAACATATTGCACTTATTACATATTCTGACTACGAAGTTGAGTCCGAAAATATTTTTCCACTGCGCATTTTAATATTTATGTTACGCTCAAACATCGAAATCGCTCATTGAGCGAAAAAATAGTTCACAACGCGTTTTAACAAAATTATTAATCGGGTTTTTAACAATATGTACTCATTGAAGGAAGAATAAAATCATTGGTGTTTTTATGTAAAGAAAGGAATTTTTAAGATTCCTTTGTATTTAACACATGAATAATCCGAGATACGCGCCGAATCAATAGAAATTTAAAACCATTTTATTGACAGAATGCGAGCACCATTAAATCCCGCACAAAGCTACACAGGCGGGTCGCTAAACTAAAAATATATAAACAAATGGCTAATGATTATAAATGTTACGCTCTAAGATAGAAATCGCTCACTAAGCGAAAAAATGGTTAACAACGCGTTGTGGCAATCGTAGAATAAACACAACGAAATTCGTGTTATGGCTCTAATAGAAAATCTCACGACGCGTTGTGGCAATAACAGAATAACCACATAGCGAAGTCAACGCGTTCTGGCAATGAAGAAAAGCCACAACGCGTTCTGAGCATTAATTAGTTCAATTAGCTGTTTCATTTTACAATAGCGGTTCAACGGGCAACTAGTTTTTTTTTTTCACTCATTTTTATATTCATAGTGAGGTTTCATGAACCATTTGTGTGAATAACATCCCGGCAGATATTGATATAGGTATACATATTTTCGATTCTGTAACATAAGGCGTTTGAATCGTTTTACCCATACTTTCTATTTGACGCTGCTTATAAACCGGCACATGAAAATCATACATAAATATAATACATTAAACGTCACGATAAAATAAAATCTCAGGTCATTTAAGTCCTTTTCTATGCTCCTAAAATATTAGCTTATCTGTACTTCTATACTGTAATATTATAAAGAGGAAAAATTTTATTGTTTGTGTGTTTGTTTGTTTGTTTGAATCGAATGGGCTTCGAAACTACTGGACTGATTTTAAATTCTTTCACCTACGGGAAGCTATATTATATGCGGTTTACATAGGCTATATTTTATGCCAAATACTGTAAATAAAGGAATAGAAATGGGAGTGGAAGTTTGTATGGGGAATTAAAACGTCACTATAGTAACCATTGTTTACTATTCAGTTTGTCATTGTAATTATATCCAATATATCCATGACATGATATTAATCGATATCCAAATAAACAATTCAATTGGAGTCACGCGGGCTAAGCCGCTGGCGGAAAGCTAGTTTCTAGTAAAGTAATTTGAGGTCATTTTAAATCAAGCTATACTCGCTTCTCGCAATAATAAGTTTAAAAAATGGGATGATATTAGACTTAATTATTGGGACTTTCTTAATGCTGCGCCTAAAAAAGAAAAGACAACTAGAAGAAATCAACGCGTACATCAATGAGCTAGATGGAGACAGAGGTTAGCGTGTTGTACGAAATAGAGCATCAATAATAAACTGCCAGCTGATTTCACGCGGATTAGTCCGCATAAATTTTAGCAGTTACATACCCGAGCTTCCCGTAAATAAAAGAATTTTCATGATCATATCAGCATTTCCGAAAATATCCCTACTTACAAACAAAGTTATAAACTTTACCTCTTTGTAATATAAGTATATTTGCCACCATTTCAAAGTTAGTGATTTTCTCCATCGTAAGGAAATGCATTTTATTTTGCGACTTCCTTAATGTGAATTGACATTAAATATTTGTCATTGAAGTAACTGTAACGCCTACTAATGAAAATATTCATAACAAGACTAACAATGTATATATTCATATTCAAATACAATCAAAATAAATACTACATCAAATTTATCACTCTCATTATTACAACTACATAGGTATTCTGGGTATGAAATCAACTACCACTCAACAGAATGAAACCATATTTTTTATTCATATTATAGGTGGTAATCGATAAAAACTTTACTTACAAAAAATAAATTAGTATTTGAGTGTCTACAACTAATTAATTCAGATCAAAAACATGGAAAATATTGTCTCTAATTGAATGTTACAATAATAAAATGTAATAAGAAGAATAGGCCCACCACGCAAGCCCAGTACGGATTGTTGGGCGTTAACGATCAAGGCTCAACGTGCCTTCCGAAGCACGCAGGAGCTTGAGATAATAAACTTTTAGTCACCCATCCTATGACCGACCCTTGCGAAAGTTGCGTAACAATTGTATCGCATACTGAGCAAGCTAACCACTGGGCCATGGAATTTCTCGAGCGATTTCGAGCTTCCAATAATAAGCTTGAAATAATCCAAAGAAGTCATCTTATTAGTTAGAAAAAGAAATGACGTGGATAACTTTCAACTGCAAATAAACATAACACTGAAACTCAAACATTTTGAAAAGAATATAAAGATTAACCGTATGGTTGTACAGGTTTCACGGAATACAGATAAATAAATTACAGTTCCACGGGCGGCCAGACAACGGCACAGTTTTAAATTTAATATGAGAGAACGACTAACTCTATAGGTTCACGTTAAGCGGCATTCTACTCATGCACAATCGTGCTTCCGGGCAAACGTTGTCATTGCAATTTTAATACAATTTATAAATGTTCAGCGATAAAAAAGTTACTATATGCCTTGTAGCCAATAATATTATTTAATGATAGTACGCGAAAAATAAAAGTCATTTATTCTACAAAAAGAGTAAGACATTCTTTTGAGTGGTCGTAAAATCGAGTTAACTAATGGGGTTAAGTAACCCCGCGTCATATTTAATAATTTTTAAATTAAGTTTTCTTAGATGAAATCATAAAATTTATCAATGCAGTATCATTAAACTGAATAAAAGAAACAAACAAACCATTTATGCAAAAATAACATAATAATTTACAGTATATTTTTATAGGAAAAAAGGGTCTCAAAACATCCATCTAGCCAGTGCAACAAATACATTTCATATATCAAGAAAATGCTTCCAAGTGTGTCGCAATTTGATATTCTACCCGTGGTAGGTCTGCGACAGTAGCAGCCCTCAAACAAATATTTCTCGCAAACAAGACATACGACACCGCAAGTCTTTCAATATACAACTACTTTACTTATGTTCACTATCTTCGCATGAATGGAAATATGAAATATTTATTAGAACAGCACCATGTTATGTTGCCATTTTGTAACACTATTATGAAATTTTAGGATACGTACTATACAATTCATGTTCATTAATATTCTAGTAACAAATCAGTCACTTTAATTAAAAAATACATTACCTTTTAAAGGTCAGCAGTCGATATAAGAACTTGACTGAGCTAAATGTTCTTTGATCATAATTAGTTTTAGTTAACTACTCAATGACTGAATTGGCAAAACTCCTGTTCATGAGGTGGAACTATTGATTAATTGAGTAAATTCTCTAATAAGGTTCACACAATATTTAATGTTGTATGATGTCAAAGTCAAATAGGGCAGATTTACAAAAAAATATTTAGTGCTTAAATATCGTATATTACGACTTTAAAATCATCTGTAATTATTTCTTATAAGACTACTTATGAAATGTTTGATATGATCACCTCTTTTTCTTATACTAATAGCCTACTTTTTTACTCATAGCCTAATTATCATAGTAGATTTTAAGTTTTTTTTTCGAAACAGATCTTTTATTACACAATTAATTTAAGAAAATTAACAAACTGTTTTTCTATTTAATCCAAAATACTGTTAGTTAATATATTATATTACCAATAATTAATATAATCAAGGCTAATGTAGAAATGAAAAATGGCGTGTTATACAAACTTTTGTAACAGATTTAGGGGTGGAAAAAAGCGGAGCACCAAAAGAATATCCTGCAATATCCCGCTGTAAGAAGAGAGCGGCGTATTGTCAAAGTTGCTTTCTAAGATGATTAATCGTCACACCATTGTACCACCTCACAGTAGGTAAATAATAACGTAGCCTTCTAAAACGTCCGGACAATACAAGGTGTCCCCTTTAATTTGATTAATGAACACCCAATAAACAAATGTTATCTTTCAAGAAAAATATTTGCGAAAAGAAACTTCGATGAACGTAAATTATTAATTTTTTATAGCACAGGAAATTCTGCGGGAAATCGCTTCACGGATGACAAGTTAACAATGGCGACCATTATTTCTTTATTTACTGTTCCTCGGGTCCGTAATATTATGATTACTTTGTGGAGTATAATATAATATAACCTGGTCGTTTCCTTCATACGAAAACGTTTTAATAAATATTAGGAACTGAATACTTTTCGAAACTGTTTTATTTAATCAGAGACTAAAGATAAACCAAAATTAACCATTTCGGCAAAACAAATTTTTAGTTTTATATATTTTTACAATTAAGTCACGTTACTAAGATTAGAAAATAAGTGCTAACATTTGCCCTATAATATATAATTCTTTTTTAAAACCATTAGTCCAACACAACTGCAAATAAAAAATAGTAAACCTTAAAAAATATAGTTAATTAAGTTACCTAGAAATTTCCAGATATTTTATTAATAAACTCTGAAAATGTTAAAGTTTAAAAAATATGTTTAAAAAATAAGAAAATGCTTCATTTAGACTATGTTCAGTGAAATGTGGATCGCACACAATTTACGTTTAATATATGAGCTAAAGAGAAATACGGTATGTAGAGAGAATATTTCACTCCAAATAAAGCGTCCACCTTTAGAAAGTATTCCCCACCGTACAAAAGCATGCAGCCTAATAACATTAACTGCTATCACTTAGTAGTCGGCGTTCCACGAGGTTGATTTAAAGACAAAAGACTGTCCCTATCTTTCTCGTTGTGCCCGGCAATGAGATAGATAGAAATAGAGGATTGTGCCTAAAAACCTGGGGACTAATTATCTAATTTTAAAATCTATAGTAATGTCTTTCAATTCTTCATTTACAAAATATTCACAAACTTCGTGCTACAATTATGTGATTGCGACCACAACCCCGGCCACAGTGTGACTGAGATATTATGACAATCAAATAAAAAAAAAATTGAAAAATGGTGAATTTTAGGGGTAGTGATTTATTCCTATCGAGAAAAATAAATTTATGTTTTGACTGTAAAGAATCCCCTAGTAATATAAAATATATTTAATTTTCTCACTTTTAATAACAACTCGGTCGGACGTTATTTCTTGGTACAAACCAATTGATATACTCTAAATCCACAAAAAGGTAGTTCATACCGAAAAACCTGCCAAATACAAAGTCGCGAGTACGATTCCGCGAGCACGAAGGGTTCCGTTATGGAAACGAGCAAAAAATAACTTTTGTTATATGGAAATGGCCTAATTTTACCAATATTTTATATTCTCAAGTACTCTAAGATCTCAAGTTTTTTAAATGTATAAATAAATAAAAATTGTCTTCGTTATGAGCTCTACTACAAAGCTAACATTGTAACTAATATCAACAGCTACGAGAAGTGATAAAACATAAGCCACAACAGTCGAGCTACTAGCGATAAATTTAAAGATTGTCGTAATAAAGTCGAGCTATAAAAATAATAAGACCGTAAAAATGTCCCGGACCGGCCAGCAAATCAACGTACAAGTGCCATAAGCTGCCGAATTGCAGATTTATTATTTACAGGTGTGAGACTAGTAGTAGGCGCTTTCTAAATGATACATCGACGTTTGCTGTTGAAGAGACTGCGAAAAATAAAGTATATGTATTTCAATATATGATGACACGTCAAATAACAACAAACTGTCATAACTCATGATTATCTGTTCGCGATGGGAAAAATGGATCGTGCTGAGTAACTTTCACGATATATATCACTGCAGAGTGTAAGTTTTATTCCACCAAAGAAGTCATTAAATAACTCGTTTTCACGTAAACTATATACATATTTCCTTTTTATAGAAAAACTAGCTGTACCCGCAACTTCGGCCGCGTGGAACTTTGGCAGGATCTTTAATTTTCGGGGTTCCATACCCAAAGAGTAAAACGACAACCCTATTTATTATTAAGACTAAGACGCTGTCTGTCTGTCTATCTCATGAACCGTGAAAATTAGATAGTTGATTTTTACACAGATAATGTATTTCTATTGCTGCTACAACAACAATAGAATAAAATAAGTAAGGGGTCTCCCATACAGCAATCGTATAATTCTTTTTGAAACATAACGCAAAATTATGAAAACATAGGTACTCCAACCAACTACTAAATTAAAGAAAACAATATAAGTATCTCATATTCCACTATTAAACAGCATGCAATAACTTAGGTACTTAGTTACTATCTATTTTATGTAATAGACAATTGCTATCGCGAACTTTTTAGAACTTTTAAAGAGGATCAATATCGTAATACATGATTTTTGTATAACTTTCACCGTTTACGCATCGCACGCATGGAAAGCTTTAAAAAGTAAAATATTCTCCCATTTTTGTAACATTTTTCATTGTTACTCCTCTCCTATAAGTCATAGCGTGATGTTATATAGCGTATAGCCTTCCTCGATATGTAGACTAATCAACACAAAAACAATAATTCAATTCGTTCCAGTAGTTCCTGAGATTTTAGAGTTCAATCAAACAAACTCCTTAGCTTTATTATTAGTGTAGATATACGATTATTATTAAAGAGTATAGTCAATAAATAGAAATTTCTAAAAGCTCAGCAAGAATTTAAGGACATGGAAAATAAAGACAAAATGAAATCCTCCAGCCAATACCAACTTAAATAATTTATATTCATTGAATCCTAAAGAACTCTTTATGAGAATTATTGGGATAATCTTTGAATCGCAAAGACCGTTTCAAATTTGTATTAGGACCTGCTTTCACGTAAGGGTCCAGTTAATTAAACAGAGATCCATTTAAATCTTATACCGTATAGAGTGAACCATTCAAAGTTGGGTTCCGCAATGTCTCGTACGTCGTACGTAAGATTAAACTTGACCAAGTGTAATTTCTTCTTCATTATGGTCGAAATGTTAGACCATTAATATAAGTGTTATTAGGTGTGTTTTTGAATAAGAATATCATGTTAGCATTATAAGCACAAGGTGGGCACAATGCTACAAAAACAAACGACCATATCGTTTTTTGTTTTTCACGTGTTCAAGTACAGTTCATTGTAAGCTGAAACTTATTAATCATCAAATTGTAAATTATTTTTAGATAACCCTGTTTAATATAATACTCTCAACATTTTTCCACATATTCCGCAAGAAACGAATGTAGATGACATTTCATCATCATCATTATCAGTTCTTTTTAGGTCCCCACTGTAAATGATCAAATATTCTTTATGAATGCCAAAGGAGGATGCGCCAACTACTAGGTTATATTTGTTTCTATCAAAAAGACACGTAATATTTCGATAAGCGAAACCCGTATCCTTCACAAATCCACAATACTTCAAGTATGATAAATGTGAAAAACCATTCCCACTTTACGTGTAAAAGGTACCACAATGTTTTATAAAGTCAAATTATACTAATTAGTTTGCGGAGTGCGATTACTATGTATGTATATTTATGCCAGCCTTCTAATAGATATCTCTTATTTTAACCTCATACAGACAGCCGAATATGAAATTGTAATTATCCATTGTTTACTACGGAACCCCAAAAAAAGGGGTAACATACTTGTAAGTACAGTCCTAATCGGACTCTCGACCCAAAAATAGGTATCGATTGAACGCATTGGGTCATTCGATAAAAATATAATATAACCGATCAGATAAGTAGACGGTTTCACCAAAGATCTTAACACCAAAAATTAACAATAAAAAGTATTATTTTAACAGCGTGATTACACCTTTGAACTCTTCATTCCTAAACGATAATATTATTGCAAACCCTTGTAATCCGTAATTTCACATCATAACTACAAGTTTATTTGTTACAAAACTATTATTGCAGCTTTCTCGAATGTGTGTAGTAATAAGCAACACTCTTTGGCAATTTAACTTAAAAATTATATTATATTATGACAATTGCTTTTATTTAACACTGGCTTTCCACACGCTGTTTCCCCCTCGTATATTGCATGCCTTTCTAACCTTGTTAAATCCCTCTTGTTGAATTTTTCAAGAACTTTCTCAGCGAATCTATACTTGTACGTCATAACAACTTTGACTGTGTAAAATTTTAACTTGTTACGGTCAATATTTCGAGCTGTATCTTTGAATTATCAAATAAAAAATAAAGAAATGACTTCCAGTTTTTAGAGAGTTTTTTACAGATTCAAATCATTTACTTTATTATGTTATTTATAAAACACATATTAGTAACTTTTATTGAAAATACGTAATGTAATTAAACAACTATCTAAACATTAGTTAACGATACATTTATTATAATTACGTTCACTATTCACGCGTACATGACGGTAACAGTGTGGACTGTATCAGACTCAGAAACTTCTACGAGCTTAGTTGCTACGTATGCATGCAACCGCAAGCCACTACGACGACGCTACAAGTACCCGTAGCTGTGTTGCTACAACTAAATACGTACTACTACTATTTGTGAACACGGAGCTTTGTTTCGTTATGTCAACTAACTTTATTGTAATTTTAATTAAAAACCTCTTGTTTCTGAAAGGACATTCTAGAGAGCAATATAATGTTAAACATCGCTTTAGCCTCATAAGCTTAATTGTGTAAAAGCGAGTAAAATACTTAGGAGCTCGATGACATTGTAGGTATGTGTTTAGTCTGCGATTGCAGAGGTAAAGCAATTTTCACACTGACCGGTTATCGAATGGGTGATTAAAAATTTATTGTCTCGATATCCTCTATTACTCAGAAGGAGTTTAAGATATTCGTACGTAATACGTAACAGCCATCAATCAACAATGGACTAGGTCCATGTTTTTTTTTTTGAGATTCCATCCAGATCTGTGGCCACGGAGGTTTTATAAATAAATAGTTCACAATCTCAGATATCTCTAGCCAGACGGAACTAAAACCATGTTAAAAACATTTCTTGAAGATTTTTTCATATAATAAATTTGAAATAGCATTCTCAAATTATCGTTCAATTCAAACTATAGTTTTTTATTTGAAATACTAAAGACAGAATTCCTCCGCATAGTGCAGTGTCGGTGCACGGTACAACGAAATACTTTTTTTGCGTCGCAATCTCAAAGAGGTTGGAACAAAGGCGAGTAGTTCGTTATCGCACAAAACATAGTAGACCACTGAGGAGACATAACTGTCTACATTAGTTGCGTTGTTAAGGGAAACATTTCAGTAGGAATGCTTGCATAGAAATTGAGTTCAAACTTCATTTTTTTTTCTTTACCTCAATTGGAATGAAAATGAAAATAAAAAAATGAAAATGAAAAATGTTTATTTCCAGAAACCATTACAATTTTATACATACTGACCCCCACACTAGGCAGTGCCTGGCCTGTGGAAGATTTTATTACAATTTCCAATAAAAATATTTAGAACATTTTATAACACAAATTTTACAATATATTAAGAATGCTGATTTGGGACATGGCCATTTATGTCGTGTATGTGTGAATGCTATGTGATGTGTGTATGCGTGATAGTATATGTGGTATAGTATTATTCTTTATTTTATTTTATATGAAGACTACTTCGAAGCTGCTATGCATCTGGATTTTTATCATCGAGCGCTGTGCTTTACGGCTCGCTAAATAAATTATTTAAAGTTTGCTTAAAATATGCTATCGAGCGAATATACAACTTCAATGATGATCGCATAACCATCAGAGCCGATGGAGACTGATGAAAAGAATTTTAATTATGGCTTGCAAATTAATGACGAGTTACTTTAAAATTCGGACGATGCGGAGCTTACATGTGAGCGGTGGTTAATTGTGTCTATACTAATATTTGTAGAGGGAAGATATTTTGATTGTTTCTTTGTTTGCATCGAATTGGCTTCAAAACTACTGGACCGATTTTAAAAATTCTTTAAATCACTTATAGCTATATCATACGGGTCGGCATAGGCTTTATTAATTAATTTTAATAATATATGCGTGCGAAGTCGCGGAAAAACAGCTAGTGTTTCTCTACAAACAAACTTAATTCCTTTCTTTCACTTCCTTTATCGCACCCCATTCTTATAGTTGTGCCTTTACCTTTATACAGCTTATAACTCAGAAACTTGAATCTTTATAATTTCTGTCTAAAATAAATTTACGTTAATATCAGATAAAAAATCACTTTTAAGATGGGCTTCTATTATAAAAAAGAAATTGGCTGATGATATAGCAGCTGCAATATTTCAAGCCCATTTCAAAATAATAGTTTCGTATACAATCAAACTGTAATTTATTATTGACTCTTATTTAGTAAATAATAACTACTAATACAGGTGCTCGAGACAATATTATTTTAAATAATAGTCGGTTTTAATTATTTATTGAACTAGTCATATCATTATTAACTTGTTTAATGAAAATTATTGAATTTTATTATGTTTCGTATTCGGAATAGTTTCGCTGATATTTCGTTTTCGTAAGCATTTTTCTAATTGATTCGTATATCAACGGCGATAACAACCGATCTTTGTAAAAGCACCATTTAAGGGGACCAATTGAACGACTGTTCCAACTTGTTGTCTGCGACATAATTTTGAATGTCAATACAACTGTTTAAAATAGTCAAGAAACTATCTAAATTACCCTAGTGATATTATTTTCTGTAACTAAGGTTTTTAGTTACCATACAGCGCTAAAAAAAGATCTATAATAATAGAGGTTAAAGTATGAAATTGCCGATTTGTACTAAAAATCAAAATTGTTTATTTTTTAATTTTTGACAAATGTATTTAATCAAAATAGGTACCCTTATTATCTATACATTGCTGCCATCTAATAAGAAGGTCATTTATGCCTTTGCCATAGAAATCAGAGGATCTAGACTGCACAAACTGTGTGAAAGCATTTTGTACTGCCTCCTGGGAAGAAAACTTCTTGTCACGTAGATAATTGTCCAAATCACGAAAAATATGGTAGTCCGTTGGATCAAGGTCTGGCGAATGCGGAGGGTGACGAATGGTTTCTATTTGCAGTTCCTAAAGGGTCAAAACGGTTTCTTGTGCTGTATGAGGTCTCGCGTTGTCATGAAGCAATAATGGTGAAGAGCGATTCAGAAGTCTAGGCTGTTTTACTGCTAGTTTTGCCAACATTGTTTGGAGTTTATCACATTAGACATCTGCCGTTATTGCTTGACCAGATCAGAGAAAACTATAGTGAATAACACTATTCTGAGACCACCAAACAGTTACCATTACCTTTTTATTAGTAAGTTTTGCTTTAGGACACTGTATGGCTTTTGACCTAGGGTCAGCCATTGTATTTTTCTTTTACGGTTATCATAAAGAATCCATTTTTTATCACATGTCATAATTCGATCCAATATTCCTTTATTTCTGTACCGCTTCAACAAAGCAACACAAGTTTCAACACACGTTTCATTCTGCAGATCAGTCATGTAAAGAGGCACCCATTTTTCGTATTTCTTTTATTTTATTTTATTGATTTGACGCAAATGAGTCAATATTGTGGGTTGGGTAAAGTTAAATCATACCGCAAATTCCTGGGTAGTTTGACTAGGATCGGCTTCCACCATCTCTCTTAATTCATCGTTATTCACCTGTGTGGGCAGTCTTCCTCGTGGCTTGTTCTTCAAGTCGACGTTTCCATCACGAAAGTGTTTAAACCAAAATCGCACGGTGCGTTCATTTTTTTTTACATAAAATGGAGGGCAAATGACTGCGCTCCACCTGATGGTAAGCGGAGGCGCAGTCCAAACGCGAGGACAGCTAGTGAAAACAGTACGTAGATACTGCACTAGCCAACCTCACCTTAATATTGCGGGCTGTTTCTGTCGCGTTACTTCCGAGTCCGCTCGTATTCAAAAATCACTCGAATTCTCGCAGTATCCATTTTTCTTGTCTAAATTGAATAAAAAAATGGAAAGTCGATATTCAAATTTTTCACATTTTTTAAAAGAACATCATAGAAACCATATTAAAAAAGTTTCTTTGGAAAACCTCAAACCATGAAGATTCTATGTCAATTCAAGGAACCTATTACAATAAAACGATAATTTCATACTTTAACCCCTAATAGTAACCATTGTAACTAATTGTACTTTAACGGTTTTTAACAAAGTAATTTAATTCTTTAATATTATAGTGTTATGTTTTAAGAACAAATCACAATAAAACTAGGGCCTATTTTCAAGGTTTACAACATTATTATAAAACTGATTAGCATACGTTAAAATGTTCTTGTAACTTCTATAGTACCCATTTTGCTACTTAATTACTTAGCTTTTAGCAGTATTTCGAGACTCCTCTTTTTTTAATTTTGTCCCTCATTATTATTTATGATTACCGATTCTTGAAAAGAAAATTAATGAGGCCGCGTCTTTCATAAACAAATAGCAAAGTACCCTAAAAATAATACTTGAAACAGAATAATGCCTCAAGGAGTCTGCCGACTACGCTGTGCATAAATTTATCTCACTGCCATCTCAAATTCTGTTAGCATTCTACGGTCTTATAAAAGTAAGCACCACATTATTAAAATTCAGATAAACACTTTACATAATTACAAGTCTTATTTTTACGTACTCGTTCGATTTAAGAGTAATTATACTGGTACTATAAATAAGTAAAGTTTGTAACTTTGTTTGTTTGTAGAGGGTAATCTACGGAAATACTGATCCGTAATCCGATCATGAGAATTCTTTCACCTACGGGAAGCTACTTCATATATAGGGTGACTAAGGCTCTAATTTCCATAGGAGAAATCGCGGAAAACAGTATAGTCTGTAGTTAGGAATAAATCATCAACGACAACATCATGCCTACATGTTAATATCCCAACGCGGGCATAGGTCTAATTTTTTTTTTTCATATTTTACATACGGGGATCTGTAATCTGTGATCCGATCTGCAGAGTATGATACAATAATGGTCAATATAAAACAAAGAATGATGGTTGGTTGGAATAAATGTTATAACCTCCAATCTAACTGGTGCCTTCTTGTATTGGCTTTTTAAATATACACAATCAGAGTCTTCGTTTTTACTCTAGGCAGAAAAACATAACATTATATTAGGTCCTTACATATGAAATTGGTGTTTGGTGTGGGAGGTACAAAAACTCGAATATTTTTAAATATAATATATTTATTTAATCAAAGTATTAACCATTGCTATCTATGCACTTTTGCCTGTGAGATGGGAAGTTCATTGATCCCCTTACTAAAAAAACCATTCGGATGGGAATCAATAAAATCTTTGAAGGCGACTTGCACTGCCCCATCGGAGTTGAATGTTTTCCCTTGTAAGAAGTTATAAAAATTTCGAAAAAAATGGTAATCTGTTGGAGCAAGGTCCGGGGAGTACGGTGGATGTCTTAGATATTCCAATTGAAGCTTTTCTAATTTGGTAGCCGTCTGTTGTGCAGGTCTAGCATTGTCGTGAAGTAGCAATGGCGTACAGCGATTGACCAGCCTCGGATGTTTAACAGCTAGTTATTCCAGCATGGTTTGCAATTGCTGACATTAGACTTCTGCCATAATCGTCTGGCCAGATTTGAGAAAACTGTAATGAACGACACTGGCACTAATCCCCTAAACGCTTACAAGTAACTTTTTGGGGTTAATTTTCACTTGGGGCAGGGTTTGGCTGGCATGCCAGGTAAACCATTGCTATGAGCACTTCCGACTATTGTAAAGAATCCACTTTTCATCACAGGTATTGATTCGATTTAAAAACTCTTCATTATTGTGCCGGTTAAGTAATGTAACGCAGCAGTCGAAGCGCGTTTGCCGGTTTGCTTCACTCAATTCGTGAGGTACCCACCTTTCAATCTTTTTAATCTTTCGAATTTGCTTCAAGTGGATTAAAACGGTTTTATCACCGACACCGTAGCCTCAGCTAACTCGGACGTAGTTTGCGATGTATCCGCTTCCACAATAGCCTTCAATTCTTCATTATTACCTTGGGTCTCCGGCCGTCCACGGGGCATGTTCTGCAAGTCGAAATTTCCAGAACGAAAACGTTGGAACCAAAAACGCACTGTGTTTTCTTTTGCGACACAACCGCCATACACATCATTAACCCTTCGAGCCGAGAACCACGGTGGAACTCGTACTCGTAAATAACACGATATTTCAAGTTTTCCATTTTTTATACTGTGTGACGTAAATAGGACAAACAGAAGAAAAAACAAATGAACGCCGCCAAACGAAACACAAATGCATGTGTAAATGGCTGTATAAATTTGAATTTCGCATTCCCAACTAAGGAGGAGAAATTTGTGATTAAAGTGGTCAGTACGAAAAAACGCCAATTTCATATCTAAGAACCTAATAAATATTTTTATTACATAAATTGAACATGGCCTAGAAAGAAGTTAGCAAATAGTTACGAAATAAAATTACAACTTACGAATGTTGCGGAATGGCTATTATCCTTTCTTTAGACATAATTAAATTCCACCTCTACGAAACGCGTTTACCGTTTGTGTAGGTGGAATTACAAGTAAAATATTTCTTTGCACGTTGTGATTTGTAAATAGATTTATTATATAGACAAATCGATGTATATGATAAATGTTTCATAAAAAATCTTTTATAATTTGTTTATAACTAGCTGACCCAATATACGTCGTACCATCTCAGAATTAAATGACGTATCAAAATTCAATAAATTACCGTAATTTCTGAACGGTACCTAACAGGTACACCAGCAAAATTGTTGCTTTTACTATTTTCCTATCCTTGCAAATCGGTCCGTTCTACGCTTCGAGTTTAAGTGGAGAGTAACAATCGTCATTTCATAAAATGATCGAGTCGTGCCTCAATTTTTCAACAGACTAATATACTTTATAGCATGAATACGATGAACGACCACAGCGGAAAAACGATGACATTAATATTATGTACTATAAGCTTCTTGCCTTACACATTAACGACACTTGAACGCCAATGTTGCCAACGTGTAAAACGTATTTCGGCGCTTACACGAACGTAATAAAATAACCTCACCCTCAAGTCAACAAGACAAGAATAGCGTAATCGCACTTACATAGGTACTTGTTTGCGATTCTTAATTTTCATTACGGAGAGCAACTTCTGGTGGGCTGGCTCTTAGTATACCGTTCGCAATGAATTTTACTTAATCGACACCTCTTAGTCTGCTTTTAATTGTACTTGTTTCAATTTATTAGGCGTCTCTCATAGTATTCTTTGATTTTAAGATATTATTAAAAAATAATTTCATATATTTTTATCTTTTTTATATCAATAATCTCACTATTTAATGCATTTTATAGCATTAAATAGTCCCTTATATAGCATTACATTTTCAATAGTTATGTTTATTTTTTCATGTTGTATGCATAAAAATAAAGGAAGACAAGACGAAGGTATCAGGTTAGTCAATGAGACAGGCAAGATAGAGAATAGCATGTTGCACCAAAAAGAATGTTACTCATTATCTTAACCAACAAAAATTGAGTAAACTTTGATCCACGAAGTCGACCTTGAGTCGTACAAATATAAAATAATATAATTAGTGTACATCCGCTTAAGAACCTATGTGGTTACGTCAGCAGCTATCGGAATCCAACGCCCGCACCGCACCCACTATGTTTTACTAACATGCCCTTCTAGCCCAGTCAAATTAGCAAAAAAAGGGACGAAATGAGAGATAACAAGATGGATTGTTACATTCTAAATGTTGGCTCAAAATTTTCGTAAAAGCTTATCTGCGTCGTGAATTATTTTCCTAGTTAAAAATTATCGGTTTTCGCGATTACTTATATCGATTTTTATTATTCCAAATATGCTATAAGAGATTTTAATCTTAATTTTATAAACTTTATATGTGAAGTTTGTACAACCCAATTGTGTTTTAAAACAATGACAAAAGAATCACCGATAATTTTATAGTAAAATGCTTATTTTTAATTTTACTTTGGTGCTTTGGTGCAAGCATGAGCCAAGGATGCAAACGTAATCTTAGGGTGCAACCAAAAAAGATTTATACATATAAGTTTTTTGGGTGCCCTTGCACCCTTGCACTTGCAGCAAGGGTGAATGTAACCCACCACAGAAACCAACAGATGCAACGTATGGTGCACACCTGCACAAAAGTAAAGATAAACATAAATATATCTAAACTTTTTGATCTATACATAGAGCTTATAAATATATACTTTAATCATAAATTCAATAGCTTTTAAACGGTTTCATTGCGTTTGTATTTAGTTTTAATGACGTTTCGAACACTCGACGTCTATAGATTCCGTGTTCACATAAGACTTATGTATGTAGAACCGTTTAAAAGTTGTTTTCTTTATCCGTGAAAATAAAAGAAATCAATATATATATTACTCTTCGGAGATTTTACTCTTTTCCCCTTTGACTTTACTCTTTGGAGTCTGAATTTGGAGTAGTTAATATTTTATGCGAATATTACAAACTTAACACAATTACAGCACAATTCAAAGAGAAAAGTATTATTGTACAACATGTCTCGCATATCGGTCAACATAAAAACTATGGTGTCGAAAGAAACATCAACAGTTCCAGAGAAACAGGAGGAGACAAAGGATAGTGAAGAATCGCTGCTGAATGTAGCTTTACGGCTATCATCTAATGGATTAAGGCTGGGAAGCCTCCTTCGCACTTGGACTGAAGTTTCTAGAATCAATTATATGTCATCACAGCCTTTGGATGTCATCACATCGAGTGCACACGTCGAAGGTATCTAAAAATCTTAAGATTGTTTGCTTGGCTATATCAATTAGAATTAGATAGAGCGCCGAATATATTAACGAAAAGAGAACAATTTAAATCTTACCTTTTTTTTATTAATGCATTAGAAATGCACCATAAGTCTTAAAGCAAGAATCTCCAACCACAAGGCCAAGGTCAAAACGTGATTGGCCTACCTGATACTAATACCCACCGTACGCATGAATGAAATGTTATTTATTTTATACTTTGTGTGATTTCTGTAGTAAAAAAAAAATGGTAAAATTCCGTCTTATATGATCTTTTAATGAAGGTTTCGGTTGTCTGTAAGTTTTCTGTAAAGATCACTTCAAAAATATATAAAATCAATTCTACTGCAAAGTTATCTCATGATGATTAATTTTAATTTGATAATAAATTAGATTTTAGTAAGCGTTTTATAAAAAATCGTGACAATATACATACTTATTTTATATTAAGGAGATAATATAAGACGCCGCACCATTGGTATTCCAATGAATGTATACTCGATACATTCATTCGTCCCCAAGGAACTTCGAAACAAAAGTGAAGAGGACCTATTCGCTGAGCAAGTAAGTCTTGCGAATTTATTAACACTTACTTAAAAAACAAGAGGATGCTATTGTATACGTAAAAGAAACATTGTCTTATGTTTTAAGGTAGCTCGGGTTTCGGGTTTTCAGTGATATTAAAGATAAACGTTTGCTTTATTAGATTACCTAACACGTTACAGTTTTAGATTAATTGAATTAGACATGGCATGATAATGGCATCATAATAATATCAATTATAAAAATTAACATTTATATTTTTCACCACGTAAAAGACGAAAAATGTAAACAAAATGAGCCCAAATTTAAACAAATATCCTTTAAAACTCATTCGATTTCTTTTTTATTAATTAATGAGCTCAACGCATGCCTATGATATCAATGTGCTCAATTTGCTATTGATTTTCTTTAGAATATCGATATTGCTTAATACAATTCAAACTATTTTCTTGTTTTCTCGATGGAATAAATTTCTTTATTGACTTGCTTTTAATAATTCTACCGGTTTATTTAACATTCTATCAAAGTTCTGATTTATGAACTGTTCCTTGATGTATGCATATGAAAACATAATGTATTCTTTCACCACTTCGTGAAAATAAACGAAAACTTTCTATCCGAATTCATGCCGAATGAAATATTCATGAATGTTGAACTTTATTATGAAATATTTTCGTCAACATTCCTTCAAAGCTTCCATATTTAAGGGCAAAGGTAGGTAGACACTTAAACGTTCCAAAATTGGAAGCGAAATTTGATGCAAACTTCAGGTAAATGTCTTAAAACTCGTTTAACTTCCGCAAAACGGAAGTTTTAATAAATATGTAGGTATAACATTACTAAAGTTGAGTACGTTCAGTACAGTACAGTATAATCTTACAAAAGCTACTTAAATATAACTTGAGTATATCATGAAGTTTTAATTAGTAAGGATGTTTTCATCAATATAATCTGATAACATGAGTATTCTTTTTATTTATATATATATTTTTAACGTGGATGGCTGATTAACATATTTACTGAACTAAAGTAGAAATGTACTGCTATATTTTAAATGTAGGTTATATCGTAAGACTAAATTTTTAAATAATAAATTAATACCAATAGTCACCAAATATATAACTCGTTTCCGTGGATGGACATCATTTATCATCATAAACTTATCAATTTATTGAAATCAGAAACCTTCCTAAAGAAGCTTTTTATTCAACAGTGAAAACTTCATCAAAATCCATTACGTGATATATACGGACATAAAACTCGAACAGACATTGCATATCACAATGGCGTAACGTAGAACGACAGTTAAATTGTTATTTTAAAAAATATATGATATTTTTATTTTCAATAATTTCAGTTCCCCGTAAACGTAACCCCTTTGATGAACGAAGATCAGTTATGGGGTTGCTTCTATATAGTGCCGGAGATTTACGCAGATATGTATTCACCTACTATTAGAATCCGAAAAATTGAGGATGTTCCAGAACTTACAGGAGGGATTTTGAGTAGAGACATGGTCACCGCATGCTTATCCTATCTCAAGCGTACACCTATTCTGGGCGACTTTGTTTACATCAAACTTGATCTCTCGTCAAAGGTGAGCGACATCTTGGATGAGTCTGTAAGGAATACTCCTCTTTTATAAAAATAATATCAAAGTCACTCCGATGCTCAAATCTCCTCAAATGCCAGTCTTCTGAAAAGTTGTATGGCCAGTCTTTTGCAAAATTTGTATGACCTGAATACATACGAGATCGATCAGTGACGAATTCTATAATATAGGACATACATATATTTATACAAGTATTTCTTTGTGATATCTTTAAAAGTATCGAATGAACTTTTTGCAATGTGAAAAACTAATCTTTTAATATACATTATTTTCATTATTAATGATTTTTTATTATATTATTCACCAACGTTAGCGTCTTTACGTTTTATTTAAGAACGGTTAAATTGTGAGATATCTTCATATTTCAGCACCTTATTAATATTGACGTTTTACAACACTACAAGTACATAGTTTACCTGGACATCTCATCTAATCTGTTGACTGAACTAAGCGTCCTCAAATATCTGCTGTATCTTCAATATCTCTCGGTGGCGTTCAACAGACTCAACACAGTCTTGGAATATGATACACGTAAAGTATTCATGCACATTATAATTAAGATATTTCATCCATTGTTTACTAATTTTCTTATATTAATGTTACTACCTTCTCGTGCTTTTATAATGTATGTAAGTAAACAAAGTCTTTGTTTGTAGATATATTTCATTCAATTTTTTACGTACAAAGACACTTGTTTTATTATGAGAAAGATGCACGCGCACGTCTCAATGGAGCAACTATATTTATTTGGATATAGTTGATACACAGACAGAGCGTATCTTCATGGACTCGCCACAATTGCCAATCAAAATACTTTTTTTTTCTAGATCCATTTTCCTTTTGAACCGTACGAGCCGTGTAAATATTGATTAAAACTTTCAACCGGCACATGTCCTTAGGTCTTTCGCACGACAGTTGATAAAAAAACGACTAATATACATATAAATATTGAATACAAATTCTGCTTTGGAACGAGTCGATCTATATTTATGGCAAAAACATGATTTGCTCTACGTCTTAATATTTTAAAGATACGTTTATACAGTATAATTTCATGTTGTATTTTTTCCAGCACAATGGTTTTTAACCGAAGTCCACTACAAGTTCAATTCGGTGAAAAAAATAAGAGATATTAGCATGTTTTGGTCAATCACGATATTAGATTTGTCCCACAACAATATCAAAAACATTAGCGGATTAGGAAACTTGAGGTTGTTCTTTCAGAAACATTCTTCTATCACTAATGTTAAAGTAGAAACGCATTTTGTGTATTGTCATGAGAGAAATATATCTGTTCCATTCTAATGTATGATATGACATGATACAGTAACAATAACAAAACTCATGTGTTCCGCCTTTATTCAAGATGTTAGGCAATAAATATCCATGTCCCTCTGCTTCGTTTTTTAATTTTTAGGGTTCCCTACGAGAAAAGATAAAACAAAACCCATAAAAGATCATTTGGTTTTCTGATTATCCGTTTGTCCCTTAGTCAGAGTCAACTTTTACCAAAACTAGTACTACTTAATTTGGAATCGTTGAGGTATATGAGTGTTACCTGATATTTGTTTATTTTCTTGTTACTTTCTCCATTTTGTTAGTAATTTAATTACCATTACTGTTAAGATTTCGTTCAATTATATCAAAGAGTACAAGAACGCGGAAAAATAGCACTTACTTGACTGATTTACATAAAAGCTTCTAAAAACTCAAATGCTATCACCGATCTATGGGTCAGTGAATACAGGAATAGTAATATCACTATTTTATTTATAAAAGCTAAAAGAAAAATTTACCAATTGAATTCTTTATCTACACTATTTATTTTTTATTTATTTCAAAATTGTTTTAAAAAATAATAATATTCAAACCCTATTTTCTATTATAGGTACCTTCGCCGTTTGGACTTGTCATTCAATCATATTCAGCGCCTTGAAAACTTGAACCACTTGCGATTACTCTGGCTCGATGTATCCTATAATAACATATCGAGTTTCGAAATAAGTGCCACCACCGGTTTATGGACACTCCTGTACCTTGAATATTTGAACCTCAACGAAAACAATCTTACATCAATGAAAATATTTTCCGGTTGTACCAGGTGATTCTTATCTTTCAATATTTTAAACGTGGTCGTTTATTTATAATAACAAAATCAGCATGGCAACTATGTGACATTTGAGAACTAACCAAATTTTAACCAAGACCCTCATCTCCGACTTCCATAAAGTGAAACCCCAAAAGGCCGACACAATGCCCCTTGCATTAATAACTTGACTGAGATAATTAATTATATGTCCAGGAGAGAAATATGTCCTTGCAGGGTGAAATTTAAACCTTAACTTACCAAACTTCAAGGTCAGTGAATATAAGACTGTACACCTTTTGTAATTATGTAACTTCTTTTTTAATACGAATTATATAACGTATGTATCAGACTCCGAGAACTTCACGCTCGCAATAATCGGTTGAGTATGCTCCTCGAGTTGGCGGTTTATATGCGTCAAATGCGCAGACTGATTGTTATTGACCTGCGAGCAAACCCCGTATGCTCCATCCCTGGGTATAAGGAGGTCGTTATTAACACATTCCCTCTACTGCTCAGTTTAGATGCTCAAGAATTGGATCCCATAGAACAGGTATTTGGAAGCTGTTTTAAGAAAGCACTATTAAAAGTTGCAATTTAAGTTGTAGGCAATGCGTTATTTAATTTTAGTTCTCCTGATTTGATTTCAAATATACTTTAACTGTTGGATTAAAATTTACACTATTTCAAGGTAATCGTTTTAATATCCTACTAGTATTATAAATGCGGAAGTTTGTGAGGATGAAAGTATGTACGAGTATGTATGTTTGTTACTTAACGAAAAAAATACTGGACGGATTGTGATGAAATTTAGTATACGGATACTTCTGAGCGTGGATTAACATATAGGCTACTTTTTATCTCACTATATATTTTCCTAGGGAGCACTCGCGTGAAGCCGCTGGTGAAAGCTAGTTGAAAGAATAAAAACTTATTGACTGTTTCTAGAGAAGTTATAAAATGGAAAAAACTCCTGAGATTCACACATTTGCTACACGTCGTTTGCTGCGACTTCTATACATTGAACATATGTCAAGGGCTCGTGTGTCCCCTAATATACCACCAGCAGACACCACCGACGTCGGGCTAGTGGTACTAGTTGGTTACGAATGTGTGGGCAAAGGCAAGAAATATTATACTCGTACTTAGTAGCTATAGTGATCTGTATCACCCAGGGTAACAAAAAAAATTACTCAGGTTTTTAGTGTGCTAATTTCTAACCGTTTAAAAAGAGAGTCCTAAATTCAATTCATAGAGCAATTGAAGCAAGCAGACACAGAAACTTAGCGGACCTCTTCACTTCCTGTAGCTCAATTCAATTCTGCCATGTTATCACAATTATTGCTTTTCAATAGCAGCTGTTTGCAACACATCACAAAATAGCAAAAGAATCTGTCATCAGTGATTCATAGAGACGACATTATACTTATATTATTTGGCGTCAGGTAGATAATAAAGTATGAAAGTGCAATTACTTGGAAGGCCATTGAAGCCAAAGCCTTGGTCCACAGACCCAGAAATAATACCAGCACAGCAGCAGAGGTACATCCAATAACCCAACAACGTTGAAGTTAAATATTCAATAAGAAATGGAATCTAATTCGAAAAAAACTCTTACGAAAGCTTTTCAGAAATTTAAGCGGAAGTTGACTACCACGGATATTATCTTTATGATTTCATGTTTAAAGAACAAAATTACATTTCAGTACGACAAAACAAAACCTACGAGTATATAATGTTATTGTTTTTACAGCTTTCAAAAGCTAATTTATTTCGGGTGACCCAGTAATATCTGAGAAAACATTCCGACTTCGAATAGAAGATAAGTATAATATGACCTAAGTATGCATAAAAAAATCGTTAGGAACGACTCGACAGGGGTTCAAAAGTAAAATGTAGATCAATGGGCGCAAGAGGTTGCTTCGGGTACGTAGCTACCGACTGACCTTAAAATATCGAATTTTATCCTACGTCTCTTCCAAAAAAATGCAATTTCACCGTATCTCACCCAATATGTTCCCCAACATACTGAACAATAAAATCCTACGCTAGGTAGAGTATTAAATAAAATCACTAAATGATAAAAATATACAAGCAATAAGTTTAGATGATAATAAAACTACTCTACTGAAGATTAATTTATATGTAGGTAAAATTACATAATGGTGGACATCATGCAAAAAAAGTTTTTGAGGGACAGAAATAATGTACTGAATATTTATAAAAATAGACCACGCATATTTCAACAAATTCTATATTAGAATAAATTAAATTAATTTTAAAAAACATCGACAACTTCATTAGTCACGTCACCAATATCTGGCATGATAACAAGTTGAAAATAATAGGTAATGTTGTAAACTAATAATATATATGCTCAAAATTCTTTTGGATTGAACGAAGCACATCTCTGCCTTAATCCTGCCAATCAGAGTTTAACTTCCTTTCGGTAGTTTTATAAGAGTTTATTATTAGTCAAACGAACTTACCTGTACGTGAAGTTCGACTGTAATTATGTGAAGTTGTTGTCTCGTCCGAAGATGATGAAAGTTTACTAATGTAGTCCCGGCTTGTATTCTCAGGCGTCACACAATTTTAAAGCTAAAAGCAAAAAATAAAAGAAAAAACGGAACGCACACCACTAGTCACCGTGCTGCCATCTATATCCCAAATTCCTCATTCAAGTTCAAAGAATTAATTTTACAACATAGGGTTAGTACAAATGTTTTAACTTATTGTAATTATTGGGTAGGGAGGGACTCATCATCTTCGGACGAGACAACAACTTCACATAATTACAGTCGAACTTCACGTACAGGTAAGTTCGTTTGACTAATAATTATGTTCGTTGTTGTCTCGTCCTCGATGATGAAAGTTTACTAATGTAGATGTTTGAAGCATAAGTTGTAAAATTAAAAGAAAAAATAAACAATTGAAATTAAATATTCTTTTATTTCAATATCCTTATTGCACCTGATCAATTTACTTTAACAGACTTCAAGAATTATAATCTTATTATTATGTATCTATTCTAAATACAGTTTCTGCAAACTCCAAGTTATTAATTATAGGTCTATTATAAAATTTACCAAAAACCATAGAGTCCCCAGACCAACCAGCCGTTCGTCTTATCTCATCAATATTAACCCCTTTCTTATATGCTGCAGAAGTTGAAGCATGTCGAACACTATGTGTCGTGAATGTTGTGATGTCTATTCCACTTTCTTCCATACATTTTTTAATCCAACGGCTGATTGTGCTGGTAGAAACACTCTTGAAAGGTTTTCTGAAAGATGTGAACAAGACATTTGATGTTCTTATATCTTTAGTAACTTTTAAATAATTAATTAATGCCCTAGCTGGACAAATTGCAGCTCTATTGTTAAAAAAAGGTAATGTAAGAAAAGGTTGGCACCTATTAGGTGCCGAGGTCTTAACTAATTTATCTATTTTTATTGTTATACAATCATCTTTAATAACTATATTATTTATATCAATTAGTGAGATCGTTTGAACCCTTTGGCCAGTAGCTAATACTAGTAAAGTTGCAGTCTTTCTTGTGATTAATTCTAAATTATTATCATCTATATATCTTTCTTCCAATAATTTTAGTAGTTTAGAAACATCCCATGTCATATTATATTTAGGGGCACTTGGCCTTAATTTAAAAAAACCTTTGAACAATCTCTTTATTGAATCATCTGAACCTAATTGTGAGCCCATTATTAATGACAGTGCAGATCTATGTGAATTCAAACTACCATATGACAACCCATCATGAAATTTCTTAGTAAGATACACTATGACCTCAGGAATATTAGGACTAGTCAATGAAATGTTATTTTCTTGGCAGTACTTAGCCCAAGCAACTATACAAGGTTGATACTGTTTCAAAGTGTTGATGGAGATAGAAGCCAACATAATTTCTGCAGCGTCATTGTTGATTCCTAATTTCAGGAAAGCCTGCCTGATAATACTCCTGCCATCAGGCTTAAGTTCTTGTGCAGGGGATGCAGGTCTCTGGAATTTTGTAAAAATAGTAAATCTTTAGCAGGTTCAAAAATAATAGGTTTATCAACTAGTAGTTTTTCAAATAAAGGAAACCAGGGCTGGGTACTCCAATATGGTACTAACACTATTCCTTTGGCTCTATCTGTTATAATTTTTTCTAAGGTCTTAAGGACCATAGAGAAGGGGGGGAAGGCATAAAATCTTAGTCTTGTCCAACATAGAGTGAATGCATCAATAGCGAATGCTTCTGGGTCTGGATGCCATGATACAAAGCATTCACATTTGGCATTTGTCCTGGTTGCAAACAAATCTATTGCAGGTTTTCCAAATAAGGTGACAATTTGATCATAAGCTTTCTCATTCAATTCCCATTCAGTGTTACCAAGCTGTTTTCTTGACTCAAAATCTGCTATTACATTATCTTTGGTATTTATATATGTTGCAAAGATATGTAAGTTTCTGTTTTCACACCACTGCCAAATTTGTTTAGATATATTATGCAAATGAGGATATTGAATACCACCAAATCTATTAATATATGAGACTGCTGTTATGTTATCAATCCTAAGCAATACATTACTATCTTTGATGTTAGAAGCAAAACATTTCAATGCAAAGAAAGCAGCCAGTAACTCCAGAGAATTTATATGAAGGCTTAACTCTAGTTCTGTCCATGTTCCTCCTGTTTGTTTAGTACCACAGGAGGCACCCCAACCTGACCGAGATGCATCGCTGAAAATTTCTAATTTGTAACTATTTTTTCGAATATTATTATTGGATGTCAAAATCATTTTTGACCACCATCCCAGATCCTTCTTACAATGCTTAGATAAAGAGATCTTAGATTCATAATTGTCATTGTTTTTCAAAAGAGATAAAAACTTAGTTCTTTCTAATTCCTTTGTGTATAATAATCCATATTTAATGGCTGGACAAACAGACACCAATTTTCCAATAACATGGGCTAAAAATCTTATTGTTATAGTATTCTTTACAATTAGTTCAGTTATTAATTTTAAACAATTTTGTCTTTTTTCTGTAGAAATATTAATGGTCATGTTAACTGTATTAAAGATAAACCCTAAAAAAGCACATTCCTGTTTTGGAGTGAATTTACATTTGTCTTTATTAACAATGAAACCTAATCTTGAAAGCAACTCTTTTGTTATTTTCATATTTTCAAAACAATCATTATAATTTTTGCCTATACACAAAAAATCATCAAGATATACAACAGATAAGAAACCTTTTTTACGTAAGTAAGATGTCACTGGTTTCATAATTTTTGTGAAAGTTAGAGGCGCAGAACATAACCCAAAGGGTAATACATTAAATTGATAGTAATTGCCCTCAAAATAAAATCTTAAATATTTTTTACTACTATCATGAATACTAATCATGTAGTAAGCATCTTTGAGATCTAGGGATATTAAATAATCATTATTGTGTATAAGTTTACAAACAGTACGATAATCTTCTAACTTAAAGTGTTCACAATTAACAAAGGTGTTTAATTTTTTAAGATTAAGGATGAACCTGAATGATCCATTGGGTTTTTTGATAACAAAGATAGGTGAACAAAACTGATTATTAGTGGGTGTACACTTATTAATGGCTTTTATACTTAATAACCTCTTGATTTCTGATCTTAATTGTAATTGTTCTGATTTAGGAAAGTTATTGTTCAAGGGAACAAACTTCTGATGAGGTATTTCCCTGAATGGGATTTTATACCCCTTAACCCATTCCAATATAATGGGATCATTTGTTATTTGTTTCCAGTTATGAATATAATAACAAATTCTTCCTACCTCTACAATTATTTCTTCCCTCTCCTCGCAGGTGCCCTCTCTTCTTTCCTCGATGCCGGTTGGTGTTTGTTGAATGCTGGCCCTCCCAGCTTCTGGAACCTCTGCTGTGGTCCGGCTCGAGGAGGGCCCCGCCAGTTTAAAGTCCTAGTGTTAGTCGCCTTCTTGTTGTTTGCTTCAGTACGATTCACAAAAGGTTTCTTTTTGTCATCAACTTTAAGTTCCTTTCCTGATTTTTGCACAGCCTTAGCTGTCTTTATCTTCTCTGTAAGATTTTCTCCGAACAGGTACTCCCCTGTCTCCGTCTCTAACAGGAAATCTTTGAGATCCTTGTTGATACTTGATAAGATAAGAGATCTGCGACCCCTGGAGTCTAAAAATAGCGAATCACATAGCAGTCTTCCAGCATCGTTCATCTTTTTTATTATGGCAAGTTTATTATCTTGGCTGTTATGTAGTGACATTTGCAGAGCCTGTCCTATACAAGAGATTGCTGTAGAAATCTGCTTCTGCCTACTTTCAATTACCTGATCCCGCTTTCGAGCACTATCTATAAGAGCCACAGCTACTTCTTTATTAAGTTTTGGTGATATCATCTTGGGAACATTGTCAAAAGAACTATTTTCTTTTTGTAGTGTCTCTTTCTCTTCTTTTTCCAATCCTTTGCTTAATATTTCAGACCATCGGTCTGCTATCTCCTTGTGTAAAACTTCTTTTTTAGGAGCTGGGGCTGGAGCCACGCCCAATACGCTTAGAATTTCTGCATCTAAGGAGCCCTCTTGTTCATCGTCTCCTATGAGACTACCATCAGGAAATTCGTCTTCTGGCGGCAATGGAACATTCTCTTTATCAGGCTGTCCTTCTATTAGCTCCGTTTCGTCTGAAAAGTCGAAAGACATATTTAATGTCGAGTTTCGGCATGTTCATTCCCACAGAATGACCTAGCCTAACCTTTTTTCCAACCAAAAAACCACGTGTGTTCCCACGAAACACCCCTAGGTTTTTCTATTGTTAATTACTTGTCAGCCATATACATTCCCGCAGAATGTCCCAGGCCCAGTGTAAAAAACAATATTGGTGCTTAATTGCAAAATTCGTAGTTTCCGAGAGGAAAAAACAAAACCATGTGCTCAACCTCACCTTCACAATCCGATGCCGGTAAATCCATGATCTTCCTCTCTATCTTTCTTATTTTCTTAAGTAAATGATTTTTCTCTTCCTCTGGTGACCTCTTTCTCGACATTTTTCGTTAATTTTATTAATAAAAAACTAAAAATTATTAAGAAAACGAAAAAATGGACGCCGCATCGAAAACACAAAAGACCGAATGAGGAATTTGGGATATAGATGGCAGCACGGTGACTAGTGGTTGCGTTCCGTTTTTTCTTTTATTTTTTGCTTTTAGCTTTAAAATTGTGTGACGCCTGAGAATACAAGCCGGGACTACATTAGTAAACTTTCATCATCGAGGACGAGACAACAACGAACATAATAGTGGATTCTACAAAATGTATTTTTTTTTTTTCATTATATTTAAAACGATTACTGATTCAATCGTCTCAATCTTTCTTCTTGATAATTCATAAAAAATAATTCATCATATGTTACTGTACCTCGTGTGTTCATAAGTTTTGAGACAAACTTTTACTGGAAAAATAAAATAAAATGTTACTGGTTGTTATTTTAATTTTTTTACCGACTTTGAATCTGTAATGTGAATTTTTAGTTTATTTGTAACGCAAATTCACTTGTTTATATTTTCTCGTGATGGAGGGAACGAAACAATTACGTGCAACTGTCATTTCACTATTTAAGGCGGGAAAAAAATGTCTATTACACAATACAGCGGTACAAAGCGAGAAGTTATCTGCAATATCGCCAAAGGATCAAAACTCATCCGAGAGCGACTTCGCCAAAATCCATGTTGCACTCTGAAGCAACTCGCTCTGCAGACTAATTTTTCGAGCGTTTCGGTAAACAGAATACTAAAAAATGATCTTAAGGTAAAGACCTATAGTCGTAGAAAAGTACACTTATTAAACGATTGTCTTCGTAAGTTACGTTACGTTTACGTGAACGTTGTCCATTGCTGCTGAGGGGAGAAGATACTCTTCACCGACGAGAAAATTTATACTGTCGAAGAAAAGTTCAACTGACAAAACAATAAAGTGTACGCTAAAAGTATCAAGGAGGTCCCAGCTTTTGCACGGAATGTCTCGCGCACTCATCATCCGGCTAATGTGATGGTATGGTTGGAAGTTTCGTATGAAGGTGTCACTCCGCTCCATTTCTGTCAACAAGGTTTCAAGATAAAAACCAAGAATTATCAGAGTAACATTTTAAAGCCCGTAGTGAAACCCCTGTCTGATACATTATTTCACAATAAGGCTTGAGTTTTTCAGCAAGACTCGGCGCCATCTCGTAAGGCAAAAAGCACTCAAGCTTAGTTGAAGGAGAATGTGCCGGCCTTCATCGTGGACAACGAGTGGCCCTCCTCCAGCCCCGACCTCAACCCGCTGGATTATTCTTTATGGACTAAATTAGAGCTCGGGGTCTGCCGAAATTCCCACCCAAACTTGGAGTCACTAAAGCGAATCCTTGTTCGAGAAGCAAAGCAAATTCTGCTAGAAAAGATTCGTGCCGCCATTGATGACTGGCCAAATTCATTATAATTTTCTTAAGTAGTGACATGTTCTGTCAACATTACGTCAGGCTTTACAAATCTGTCAAATTTCTTCACTAGATTATAAATCTTAACGCATTCAGAGTAGAGTTGAAAATCAACTGGAAAAATTTATCAAATTGTAATTAATTTCATATGATACAATAATTTATACAATATTTTTAATATATAATAAGCCTCATTTTTCTAGTTTATTTGGAGCCGCTTAGTGAGGCGCAATCACTCATGTAATAGGTGTGGTACATAGAAAAAAAATGTGTTTAGGGGGACCTATTCACAAAAAATACTTACGAAGCTAGTTGTTTACACAATTTTTTATAAACAAACTATAAACTACAAGAAGTAATATTTGTTTACTGTATCATATCACAGTTTACTTGTATAGGCAATCAAAGGTAGGCACCTACTTATATCAGTTCGTAGTTCAAAGGTAGCACTTTTAAAAGTTGTTCTTTCCAATAGTTCTCCAGGGAATTCTGTCAAAGGAGACAGATAAGTTTTTCTAACTCCAAAAGTTTTGATCCGTACATTTGAAATCCGACGGTATAAATTATCAATAGATTGACGATTCCTATACCTATTTATTCAAAGTATATTTATTGTACAGTATTTATATCTCATTAGTATTAGTTCATTTGAGAATTGTGTGACTCAAGCAGCATAGAAAATGTCCTCCTGACATTACAACATACCTAATAATTTAGAGGAGGCGAGTGTATATGTCTTATTAACTTTCTTTACCACTTTTAACTTTCCTTACTACTTATTAACTTTTTTTACTACAAATCTTAATAGTTCTTTAGTAAGTACATTAAAAGTTTATTTAGGATACCAAGGAAAAATAAATAAATAAGCCTTTTTTGATAGTTTTTCTTTAAATATAAAACAAGTTATAATTCTCGCTTGTGTTATGAAAATCTGAAACATCGAATGTACCACAACATTAAGACCCTAGGACAATATAGAAAACTTCAAATTTGTGGAGGAGATTAAAAATTGACAAAAATCGTCTTAAACAATAAAAGTTGCCTTAAATAAAAATATTTTCTTCAGGTACGTTAGCGAGGCGTCTCGCACAATGCTGTCCATCAAACGTGCAACTCGGATACCTGCACACCACCGCACGCTACCATCCTTCTACGCGATACAAAGAGGTTACACGTACGAAGTTCGATGACATGTTACTCGCCGGTGAATTCCTTACTTACAGTGAAATGGATGGCGAATCGTACGGTTTAAGTAAGCTTCATTAAAATCATATCAATTGGAAGTGAAAAAATCAGTATCAAGTCGGCTCGGACACATCAAAGAACATGCAATATTTCAGATAGCTTTGTACTGAGAAAAGAACTTAGCATGAGGCCGGTGTTACAATATAACTTTGATAACATAATCTCGGTAATTCATGATTTTCTTCATGATTTCAGGTCGCCAAGAAGCGTTCATCAACGAGGGTAAAGTAAAAATTGTCTGTATGGACTTGATAGGAGCTTTAATGTTAACATTACGTGGCCTCTCACCATATTTGATACTTGTCACTAAATTAGATAAAGTATTATTAGATTTGAAGCAAAAGGAACGTAGAAGGTTAAAAATATTTCTATTAGGTGCTCATTTACTAAGAGTAAAAAATAAGCGAATATATTATTTTACTTATTTTTTTCAGCGAACGCAACTTGGCTAACCAACAACGAATGTCGTTGGAAACTCCATTAGAACGATCAACTTTACAAGTATTGCTATCAGGCCGTATCATAATAACTGGCATACTCAACGAAATTCTATATGTTAGTACATCGTTGACATTACTGAGTGTAACAAATCTAAAAGTCTAATAGAAAATCTAAACCACGGCACTATAAAGTAATTCTTGAAATGTAATTTAAAAAGGGATCTACTTTAAATCATTTAGAAAGATACGACAATAATATTCAAGACAGTTTTATAAACTCCATATAAAATGTTGCTGACAAATTCAATTAAATGAAATTACAAACATCAACGTAATATAATAATTACAAATTGAAACAGACCGTATGTAATTGTCCGCAGTTTTTACCCGATGAAAAAGAAAAAAGTGAATTCGTTATGGAATCTGAATGTTCTCTGATGATGGATAGCGAAGCAAGACAAGCCATGAACAATAACACTAGGGGATACAATCTACTCACATTATTGGCTTCAGTAAATGTTTCTTTTTTAATATGTATTTATAGAGAAAAAAAAATATTCTAAAACCTAGCTCCATGAGACCATATTGAACTTTAAAATGTAGATATTAATTTATTGACGTTTACTCATTGCTGAATTATTGCATGACATTGACATAATTTTATAATTAATTAATGGGTCCATCGACACCATAGAACACAAATTCTGCAGTTTGTTTATTTGATAATTACTTCTTACGTAGTTTTCCTTACCTTCCCAAGGGCATCTATCGCAATGAGACATAAATTAAACCATTCCCTTGATGTTATAGAGTGCTACATCTTTGGAAGAGTCAGGCAATCGTCCACAGGAGCAAAGTCAAGTGGAGTCTAGTTTGTATTCCCTGTACAAGGAGTCCCAAGGGACCGGTACAGAATACAACAGCTATGGTCAGAACTCTTATCAGGAATCCCGAAATCAAACCAATCCTAAGTACTTGACAACATTCCTTGACTTGTTTTTATTTCCTACAATATCAAGAGAAGGATAGCTTAAATCGTTTTAATTGACATATTTTTAATCTTAGCACAACTTTATATAAAATGAAATAATCAATGTATGAAATAAGTATTAGAATAAAATAAATTTATAGCATATGTATCATTGCGGAGTCAAAACTATTCTTTTGAAAATAGTTAAATAACTCTCTCGTTTTAGACATACTGAACGACGACCATCTAAGGGCCCAAAAAGTGTGGATTTTAGTAGATACACATCCTCCACCTGGAAAGGTAAAACTGTACATAAGATTGTTTGGAAAATGTTAAAATTGTTCAAGTTAATAATTTAAATAATTGTAGGTACACTAAAACTGATGAAACGTTCAATTTATTAACAAATCCTACTAAACACATTGAAAAGCAAAAAAAAATATATATTAAACTAACTCTTAATCAACACCACAACATCAACATCAGGCTATATATTTGAAAGTGTAATGTTTTTATGTCATAACATTGTGTATTGTGTATTGTGTATTGTGTGTAAGTAAGTAGGTACTAGGCTAAATTATTAACCAAGCTTATATTAATCGAAGCTGTTACTATTCTGAACATTGTTAAATTCTTATTGTCATAGTTTACCAAGTTTAAAATAATAATTGTAACTGTCTCTAATCGTCAAGGATATTCTGTGTTACCGGATGGCTCGAAATCTTCTAAATCGGTGACGTTCACGTCACAGGAGAATGCGGAGAACGATGTGCACGCGAATACAACAGGATTAATTATTGAATCTAGACAACCAGGTAAAAGATAAACTGATATATATTTTACGTTTATATATTATCGGAAGATAGTTTTAGAGATGTCCCTGGAAGAGTGAGTCATTTAAGATGATAAATAAATTTAAATTAAATCTAAAAACAAAAAAAAAACGAAAGAGCAAAAAAGACAAAAAAAAACTTTTATTTCACTTTTTTTTGGCTTATTAAACCGAGACTAAGGTTAGTTACTAAGGTTTAATTAAACCATTGATCGCTTTAAACAGATTGACAATGATATAAGATAAAAAACATCAAATTGACACGTGTTGACATGTTTTGGTCGGTTAATGATTAAACATGCTATTAAAATTAGTCCTGCTTTTATTAATACGAATAATAATTAAATGTTAAACTACCCACCAGATCCTAAAAAATTAGACCGAAAGATAGCGGGCCGCTCAATCAGTACAAAAGTACCAGGATGGAGGGACTACGGGCGAAGCGCCAACTCCGCTGATGACCCGGAGTTATGGCTGGCATTCTTAATGGAAACCGGCTTACTCAGAGCCAGTAGCATACACCAGACATGTAATTTTAAAGAATTATCATAAATATGTATGATACGTATTTGCAGCGGCGGTCATAAGTTTTCATTAGGGTTAAACGAATTGTTGTATTGGTTCTATTAAATTTTTAATGCCAAATACAACTTCTCTTGACACGTTTCACAAGTCACGAAAATTTTATTCCTCACATCAGACAGTCCGCGACTCTTCGTCCATTCTTTTGTTGTTTTTACGCTCTTTGCCACCTTGCTCAGACAGTAACTAATCCATTCGCTCTACGACGAGCCAGAAGGTGCGTTCCTTGCAATGTACCTACCTAAGATTTACATAAACAACAATTACAATTTGACTGTATAAAACTATAGCGCGACGTAGGCGTTTCCGTTTGGAGCGAACGATCATATATCTAATCAATATAAAGTTTTCAAAGCGATTTCAAATATACAGAGTTAATATATCTATGATATAACAACAACCACAACAAAACGCAGCTGTGAGCATGTCAGAATTTAAACAGATAAATAACATGCCTACATTATAGCGAAATAAATAAATCTGGAAAAATTACATTTATCCCGACTTCCAGTGTACATAATTATTTTGAATATTACCGCAAAATAAAGCACTTGACTTTGTCAGATGTGACAAACATTTTTTTAAAGATATTGAACTAATTTTTTTATTTATACAGATTGATATACTTATATCTTAGACATTGAGTGTTAAGAGAAGCAGCTGACGTATTCGTTTTATTGTTACTCAATCGAAAACGTTTCATACTTTTTAAATAGTTGTTATAATAATATGCTTTATCACACACAATCAAAAACAAAAATGTATACAAAATGCGGCTTTAGTGCTAAGCAGCAATATCTTCCAAGCAACCTAGTGAGTTGTAGTAGAAAAACGTTGAAGATTATAAGGGTTACTGGGTGCAACAGTAAGAAGGACACAAGATATATCTTAATAAATGAAGTAAAATCGATATTTAAGGAGATAGAACTAAAATAGGAAAAGAAGTAACTTTTAATTCTATTGCCAAAAGAACTTAGTGAGCGAAATTTCCTGACATCCTTCATTCCATAAACACACAGCATGCACAGAAAAGAAATAGGAGAAAAACTTTAATAATTCGGCCTAGCTTTAAGTTCACAGCACGCATATTTTTTTTCCGACATCTTCATCAAATCACACACCAGTCAATTTAAATGCAACCTAAATGAAAAAAATCTGTTACTTATGTAACTGGTTACTAATATATGAAGGTATCTCATACAGACAGATACACAGATGTAGCGGGAGGACTTTATATCCTACCTACCTACCTAAAGATGACTATGTAATAAGCTAATTATTTTAATAAAGCTCCCATCTCTTATTTCACAGCTGATATGACTCTTCGCAAAGATTTGCACATGGACGATCCTGATGCAATCATAAGGCAATTAGCTGATTATCAAATGGTAAGAAGAGAATGTAATAGTTTAAAATTAGAAAGACTTAGTCTTTATAGAAAAACGGAGACTAAACTGCTTAGACTGCACAATCGTGAAATACGGCGACCCAGTAGATAAGTTACTGTAAAAATTAGCTCCGAAAGAGTTCTTGATTTGATTTAAAAATATCTCTTGATTTTAGCCTGATTTTCGGGAGAGTCAATTTGCTATTAATGTACGAGTAATTAAGATTAAAATTAAGTAGAAATGAATGTTGGTCATATGTTATCTGTGTGTGTTTGGTAATCAAGCAAGGACTAGGGGGACTAACCAATCGATTGCGGGGCCCTGGGCATGTGCCCATAATGCCTAGTGGAAGAGGGATCTGATCTTAATTTGTAATTAATTTTAAAGGAACCAGGTGAAACAAGTACCACAAACGTAAAGGATGATTACGAAGATATCCACCGCAAATACCCTGGAATATTTTGGGATACGGTAAGCATTTCTTTTGGCTCTCATACCAGTTTCAAGCTGCCACCATCAATGATACAGTATTAGATTCCCATTCTACATAATATATTTAAAAATCAGACATTTAAAAATAAGTAAAGTCAATTTATTTAATTACGGAGTTTTAAAGCGTCTGACAAAAGATCTGACTCATGGAAAGCGTCTGATTCTTTTAATTTTACTTCAGAATAACATTCTACATAATGTATTTAAAAATCAGACATTTAAAAATAAGTAAAGTAACGCTAATTTTTAGTTACCTTTGTCACCTGCCCAGGTGTCACCGAGCGAACTCTACAAGTACGCAGGTATTAAAAGTACATGTAGAGACTACTCGGAATCGAAAGTTCTATGCTTTTAAAAATAAGTCAGATCGCTCTGGGATCTTGGACTATTTGGCTGAATCAATTTTGACGCAGATTCAGAAATGTATTTTTAGTGTTACCTATTATACAAAAAAATATCAATATCACTAAAAAGCATGAAATAAAAAGTTAAAAATAGATCCGATTTCAAACTTAAAAAAGTCAAAAATAATACTTATCTCAAAAACGATTTATTCATGAAAATGCTAATGAAGTCGGGCGCCTATCATTTAATTGATAACCTACAGATAACCTCCGCCAATTTTAATAGCATTTTCTTGAAAAGTCGCTTTTTAGATAAGTAATAAATAAATTATGGTCATCTCCGGAAAAGCAGGCTGTAAGGCCAGCGTAAGGGTATCCAGCCAAAACCTAGAAAACGCATAGAAGCTTTCGAGATGTGGACTTAAAGGCGCATGCTTTCTATAAGCTGGACCGAGAAGGTGACCAATGTCCGAGTTCTCCAACGAGTTGGCCAAATCGCACGCTTACGGCAAATGTTAAACGGCGTAAAGTCTCGTATTTAGGCCATGTTCTTAGACATCAGAGATATGATCTCCTGCAGCTGATCATAATGGCAAAATTGCGGGAAAGAGAAAGGTCGGAGGAAGGAAGAAGTCGTGGTTGCGGAACATCCGAGAGTGGACTGGGATAGCGAGCGCTGCTGAGCCGAGCCGCCGAGCTAAAGACAGGAAAGATCTGGGGTTATCATCATCATCATCACTTCAGCCGAGTGACGCCCACTGCTGGGCATAGGCCTCCCCCAAAGATTTCCAAAGCGATCGGTCCTGCGCCTCCATCCAGCGGCTTCCCGCGACCTTTACCAGATCGTCGGTCCACCTTGTTGGGGGCCTATCAACACTGCGTCTCCCGGTACGCGGTCGCCACTCCAGGACCTTACCGCCCCAACGGCCGTCAGTCCTGCGAGCGATGTGCCCTGCCCACTGCCACTTGAGGTTCGCAATTCTTTGGGCTATGTCGGTGACTTTCGTTCTTCTGCGGATCTCATCGTTTTTGATTCGATCTCGCAAAGAAACCCCGAGCATAGCCCTTTCCATTGCCCTCTGGGCGACTTTGAGATTCCTTATGAGGCCCATCGTAAGCGGCCACGTCTCAGTACCGTATGTCATCACTGGCAACACGCACGAATTAAAGACTTTCGTCTTGAAACACTGCGGTAGATGTTCCGAGAATACACTGCGTAGCTTCCCGAACGCTGCCCAGCCGAGTTGGATCCGTCGATTTACCTCTCTCTGGAAGTTGGACTTACCTAATCGGACTATTTGTCCCAGGTAAACGTACTCGTCGACAGCTTCCAGTGTAGAGCCTCCAACATTCACTGGAGTGGGTACGACATGGGAGTTTGACATTATTTTTGTCTTCTCCATGTTCATTTTAAGACCCACTTGCTGGGAAACTCTACAGAGGTCTTCGAGCATTGTGCCTAGATCTTCCATGGTCTCAGCCATGACTACGATATCATCAGCGAAACGAAGGTGCGTCATGTACTCGCCGTTTATATTGATGCCAAGTCCTCTCCAGTCCAAAAGCTTAAACACGTCCTCCAGTGCGGCAGTGAACAGTTTCGGCGATATAACGTCGCCCTGTCTCACTCCACGATGCTGTCGTATTGCTTTCGAGTTTTGGTCCTGGATCCGAACTGTCATGGTGGCGTTTTCATACAGTGACTGCAGCACTTGGATGTATCGATAGTCTATTTGGCACCTCTGGAGTGACCTAAGCACGGCCCAGGTCTCGACGGAGTCGAAGGCTTTCTCATAGTCCACAAACGCCAAGCACAGTGGCAAATTATACTCCTCGATCTTCTGTATAACCTGTCGCAGCGTATGAATGTGGTCTATGGTACTGTAACCTTTTCGGAAACCGGCTTGTTCAGGAGGCTGGAAGTCATCAAATCTACGTGCGAGACGATTCGTGATGACACTCGAAAACAGCTTGTACACATGACTCAGAAACGTGATGGGTCTGTAATTCTTCAATTGGGTCCTGTCGCCCTTTTTGAAGAAAAGCACCACCACACCCCTGTCCGGCGTCTTGCCCTCGAGTATGGCGGAATTAAATAGCTTCTGAAACGCTTTCCGGACTGGTAGTCCACCCGCTTTCAGAAGTTCCGCTGTGATTCCATCATGCCCTGGCGCCTTGTTGTTCTTGAGCTGTTTGAGAGCCATACTTATCTCGTATAGACTGACCGGGATGTCTTCGGTATAATGTCGGGTTAATTTGGCTCTAGGGTCTGTAGCCTCAATGACAGGTTTCTGTGATGTTGTGTATAACTGTCCATAGAAGCGTTCGATCTCCGCCACAAGCTCAGGACGGGATGTAACGACTCTGCCGTCCTCTGTCTTTAGCTTCGTCAGCAAGCTTTGTCCGAGAGACAGATCTCTAGCGAACACTTTGGAGCCTTTATTCCGCTCAATCGCCTCCTTAATACATTGAGTATTAAATTGGCGTATGTCGCGTGTGAGAGACTTCGAGATCTGTCTATTGAGTTGCCGACGAGCATCCTCATAAGACTGCAGAACCATTTCACGCCTTTTTTCCATTAGCTTGCTTGTCTGATCCGAGATCTTGCTTCTTTTTTGTGTACGGCGAGGTCTAAGAAATTTTGAACACACCGTAAGGACAGCTTCTACGACCCTGTCATTGTATCCGAGCAGCTCTCCAGGCAATCGAAGCGGTTTTGAAGTTCGAGCTGAAAGTGTTCGGGGTCCCGGATCTGGGTGGCTTCAGGACGGAGTGTAGACTTCACCAGTCGATATCGTTCAGCTTTTACATTTAGATTCAATGCGCCTCTTGCCATACGGTGATCGCTTCCCGTATTAAACAAATTAATCACTGAGACGTCATTGAATATCCGAGTCTTAGTCGACATGATGAAGTCGATCTCGCTCACCATCCGGACTCTTCCAGGTCCACTTTCGATGCAACCGTTTTTTGAAGAAGGAGTTCATCATATAGAGTCCTTCCCTCTCCATGTAGTCGGCTAGCATTTGACCACGGTGATTCCGGATCCCAGATCCAGCCCCACCTTCAACTCCTCATCGCCACGCTTGCCTAGCCTTGCGTTGAAGTCTCCCATGACAACAGTGTAGTGGGTCGTGGAACCATGTATTGCCCGGGAAATGTCCTCATACGGTGCTTCCACTTCCTCGTCGGGGTGCGTCGAGGTCGGGGCGTAAACCTGTATGACTTTCAGCGAATACCGTTCGGTGATTCTGAGTATAAGGTACGCCACCCTATCCGATACACTTCCGATCTGTACAATATTGTTCACGAGAGACTTGTGGACGATAAACCCGACACCACCTTGGGACAGATCTTCGCCCTCCCGGAAATAGAGCAGGTTACCGGATTTAAGGATCATCGTATCCTCGCCCTCTCTTCGGACTTCGGATAACCCTACAATACTCCAACGAATCCTGCCCAATTCCTTCTCTAGTCCCAGCAGCTTCTCCTCGGTCCGCAGTGTGCGTGCGTTGTAGGTTGCCAGGGCCAAGGTCGTTTGACGGGGGATCTTTGCCGCCCGGGGATTCTTCGCACCCCTGGTGCCTTCGCCGAGTAGGCTTCCGTGCGCGCCAGCACGGCTTACGGCACCGCCGGGCACTCGGGGCCTTTCGTTTGGGTCTATTTTTAAATCTTTGAAGGGTTTTGGGCCATCTCCCACCACGCTGGCCCAATGCGGGTTGGTGGGGAGGGGTAGATCTGGGGTGCGACCGCCTAACTCATGGACGTAGCCGTAGTCATAGCTATAACCTACGCTTTATAGGTTTTACACATGAATCTGTTGATATTGTTTTAAAATTAATCATTTTTTATTATTTACATATTTAATCAATGCTTTTAGTTGGTTTTGTTTGCTGAATTATTAAAGTTAAACGAAATTTACAAAATGTCGAATTGATACAAACAATGCTATTTCGAAAAGAAAAACAAACCAAAATGCTTAATAAAATATATAAATAAAAAAGACAATTAATTTTATAAGAATATAAACAGATTCATAAGAAATATCGATAAAGCGTAGGTTATAGCTACGACTACGGCTACGTCCATGAGTTAGGCGGTCGGCCCCCAACATGCTAATCGCTAACCTTCACTAGTTGGAGAGGCACCTTTAGAAGAAGAATATTTAAAGTAATATTTTAATTTTTTTTTAAGATTGAAGTCGAATATGTTTTTTGTATAAAGAAAGGAATTTAAGGATTTCATACTATGAAACATTTGGATAATCGTACATACGCGCCGAATCAACAGAAATTTAATGCCATTCAGTTATAGATAGATGATAAAAAAAACATCGTTTTGTCCGTCTACTTCGGCTCTGACTTAATGCGCACAAAGCCAAATAGTCGGGTCGCTCAATTAAAAATATATATATATACAAATGACTAATGGGTAAAGCTCGAAGATCGAAATCGCTTATTGAACGAAAAAATAGATCACAACGCGTTGTAGCAAACAGAACATCCACAAAGCGAAATTCGTGTTATGGCTGTAATGGAAACGCTCACGACGCGTTGTGGCAATCGCAGAATAACCACATAGTGAAATTCGTGTCCGTACAATGCCGGATTAGCCATGTAGCAAAAGTAGTAAATGTGACGGGCTCCGCGCAATTGCGAGTCTCGTTATGGTCTGATAAATAAATGAATTTTCCCCCAGTATTAAAAAAACATATTTTTAACATATTTATATTTTTAAGTATAAACATAAACTGTCAAATAAAACTCACACACAGATTAGTTTTATTGTGTGATTCGGAAAGCAAAGGACGACTTTTCTGTTTCGTTTGCAAAGTTACTGATTCCGATTATTCATTATCAATGGGCGATTGTGATCTTTGAGTAATATATACACATGGGTATCGCTAAGGCGCAGCAGGCGGGCAGCTGCCTCCCCTCCCCCCCCCCCCCTAGAGATTCTAAAAAAGTTGCTTATCGTAAAGCAACCAAAGTCCCGTCTTTGAATTAACTTGCTTGATCAATCATTCCCGTACGTCGAAACTGGAATGAACTTACTACTTCTATTCCTACACGCAACTACGCTCTTCCAAGCTATTTTTAAAGTGGGAGAAGGGGACTACTGATATTTTATTCAGAAGTTTTATTTTTTTCTACAAGCGCTCGTATAACTTTACAAGTCGGACTCTGTACTGTTATTACAATTAGATGTAGGCTCATACTACAAGCTTTATGCTCTCGACTTTAGACACAATTCATATTTAGCTCATTCTACATAATCAACTTACAGCTAAAAACTTTTACTTTTCAGGTAACTACAGATAATTACGATGAAGCTTTCATTAAATTGAAAAGTATAATTCAAAATATTGTTAATTCTCAGCCTCATTTAAAACCTATGTTTGATATAGACTTTGTCAACCGCCCTCATTATACTGCCGTGGAAAGTAGACTCAACAGCATTTGTAAACAAATAGCTCCACAAAGACTGTTCTATTAAAACTATGAATAAAAAATCAGAATGTTTTATTTTGTTATACATAAGGAAATTAGTCTAATACAGTCAAGGAATGAAAAGACTTATATAAAGAAATTAAACTTCAATATATTTGTGTCCTACAACTCATAAAGTAGCAACAATGACTTGCAATCATGAGTGTAGTATGCTGGCCTGTAGAGTATTCTGTTATTCCAGATCTAAATTACTCATTTAGATAATGGAACTCTAGTTAGATATGAATTTTAAGGAGAGAAATAAATATGAAAATATTGTTACAAGTGAACTATGCATTTTTCATTCCTTTACCATATTTATGTAGGTACACATACAGTACACAAAACTTAAAATGGATTTCTTAATTGTTGCTAGTCTTAACATTTTAAAATACAAAATACTTCATCCAAAGATCATTTAAACACCATGGTATCCAGCATTGCTCCAAGACATTGTACTATGTTGTTTGACATCAGTACATCTACTTTCTCTTCTAAATGCCTTTTGGGGTCTTGTTTGCCAACATTCTTGATAGCCAACTGCTCAGGGGTCATTTTCTCTTCATCTTCTAATGCCTTATTGTAGTTTTTAGCTAGATCAAGCATATCTGTTACCGTTGTCTCATTGATGGAACAGTGTTCTTTATAATCTGATAAAGTCAGCCCGTCCATCCAAGACTTTTTATGAAGATTCAACAACATCTTTTGTTCTAGCTCATTCTTCCTGTAATTTATACTGATGGAATAATAATGACGATTCAGTCCATGAATTAGAGCTTGCACTGAAGGTTTTTGTAAATGTCCCAAGTTGGATGTTGTCTGCCTTGGCTCTTGACCAAGAACCATCATGTTTGGGTTGATCAGTCTGAATGCATCAATCACAACTTTACCTTTAACTGACTGTATGGGATCAACCACCACTGCCACAGCTCGTTCAGATAGAGCTTCAAATGATTGTTGTGTGTTGATATCAACTCCAGACAACCAACATCCAAACCCAGGGTGAGAATGATACCTGCAACAACAAAACAACATGACATGATTCAAAAAATGTTAATTCTAAAAATCAAAAATTTTATTTTGAATTATTGATAGAAAAAAAATATTTGGAGCCAAATTTAGTGAACAAGATATTTTAAAACATATTGAGTTAAGGGGATGTAGTACAATTACAGTGACCTTATTGTTTTATTATAGTATTTTTATAGCTCAAATGTGCATAGTAACATGTGCATTAATATGTTAATATCTTTTTTGCATACAGTATACATGCAAAGTTAGATAAAAGTTGTTAACACAATGTGAAAATGTTATTAAAAAATTATTAGAAATATACTAACCATCCTACGACCATCTCAGGTCGTCCAGTTTGCTTCAACATATCCAACATCTTTGCCTGGAAGACAGGATCAACAGCTTCAACAGAGACTCCTGTTCCCGTTTGAGGCATAGCAAATACATCTATAACACGCACTGTGTAATCGTCAACAAATTCACCTGAAACAAAATGTTTTAATCTAATGAATTTAGAAGAATGATGATATCATCTCATCATAGAAAATTACAGTGAAAATGTATGATCAATCTAGCTTGTGTAATTGTAAAGAACGTACCCAGCATTAGACCCATAACTTCCATGGGTACACCAGCTCGACCATGTTTTAACATCTTCAGAAGAGCCAGTGACGATATGTATACCTGTTCCGCAGTATCTACAACAGGAGCATCAGTAGGAGGAGGTGCTTGTGATAAACCTGGCACTCCACCACCAAGACGTAGAAGACGATCCATGTTTAAATATTTCGAAGTACTAGAACTGACAATAAAATTGAATATAAAAATATATCACATTATAAGAAAAGATTGCATTTATTAGTGAATTCTTATGAATTTTGAACGTTAATTTTACTTACAATCAATATATCTTTATTTGTATCTTGTAAAAATTACCACAAATTGCCAAAACTTGACGAAATTTATGAATAAACGCGATCTGACAAATCACACTTCAAGTGACATTTTACGTCGAAAATGCAAGCTCATTAAGGACACATTCAGAGAACATAAATTGTAGGCTTTGGAAATGATCACATATTGTATTTAGTGGTAAAATGTAGATATATTCAATTTAATTTCATTAGCTTCTGTAGTTAAATCTCTAACTAAATTTTTCAGTATTAGTCATTTAAATTTTAGCATCTGTGGTGTTATCTTTCGCCCACTTTTTTTAACAAAATTAATTAATTTAATAATGGTCTGTAGTTAGACTCAATATGATTATGTTTAAATCATTGTTTTTATAAAATTTCTTAATTAAAGTATTAAAATCGTCTAACGTGTTATTTTTGGTAAATCTATGTAGAAAGATTAAATTGGTAATTCAAAATTGTTTAGTTGAATAAATGTATTTTAATCGTGTAATGGTCTCCTACGTGAAGTTGGCAGTAATGTGGTAATGTAAAGTGCCATTAAAGTTAAGAAGAAGAAGAAGTGAACTTAGTATATACCTAATATATACTTTTACTCTTTAGGTGGGACTGTCGATGCGGCCATATGAACAGTATTTATTTATCGTAGTTATATAAATAAATAGGCATGTAAGTGTTTTTTGTATCGAAAAGGCTTTGAAATTACTAGACTGATTTTTAAAAATTCATTTGCTTACGAGTAGCTTCTTTATAGGCGGATGACGTAGGCTAAACTAGTTTTATAGCGCGAGTCTGATTATGGTCCTTGGCACTAAAAAGACGCTATTATAAATTAATAATTGTTTAATAAAACTTAAATATAATTAAAATAACTAAACTGTAATCTTTGCAAAACAATTAAGAAATATTTAAAAAAACGAAAGCACTACAAAAATACCTTCACTAGATGGCGACCCTAGCAAAAGTTGATTTTTGTAGGAAACGAATGGACCAAAGACAGTCATTTCCGTTCCTTTTAACTAAGATATAAAAAAACTGAAATTTGAAAAGTTCGAAACTTAGACATCAATACAAATACGAAAAAGTACAAATAGAATATGAGGTGTTTATTGAGTTTTGAAAACTAATTTACTTTTAAACATGAAAGAAACCGGAAGGGTTGTCATGGAGGAATCAAGAATGCACCGTAGCGACATCTAGTTTGATTTCAGAAACTAATGATTTTTTTTTAATACTTCCTCATTTTGTAGTTGCTTGCTTGTAAAATGTTGTTTAAATTAGTTTTCAAAACTCAATAAACAACTCAAATTCTATTTCTACTTTTTTTTAAATTATGATTTATTGATATCTAAGTTTCGAACTTTGCAAAGAACAATGGTCAAAATGGACTACGAAAAAAAAGTTCTTGTACCAAGATGGAACTATAACCAAAATGTAGTATAAGTTGAATGTAATTATTATATACCAACAATTTATTTTTAAAAGCTGGGAAAAGAAAGATAATCCTCTCTAAAATATGTCTTTATTTTTTAAAACGCAGTTTAAATTATGTTATTTTTGAACGCATCTTATTAATATTGTCATTCCTAGAGAAGTCCCTCTCTTTTCAAAGAACAAGATCGATTTTATTTCTGACTAATCGAATTTGATACAAATCTTATATTATTTACTAACCATATAAATCCGTGAAAATTATATTATATTAAGAGGAAAATAGTTTATTTATAATGAAATTAAAAACTAATGATTATTCATAAGAATCGATATTACAGTATTGCGATGCGTCCCTTTTTTAGACAAGTATGTGTAGACGTGTTTCTACGCAGACCGTTTTGTAACTTTGGCGGTGTATTATTGTGTATTATCTTCTGTATTATGGGGAGTATACTAGGTTCCATGGGCAGTATAGAATTGAGGTCTGGAGAGAAATACCGGATTCTCTGGATTTATTAGAATTAGACTTAAATATAAATAAAGTCCTAATTATAAAGGGTAGAATTAAGTCGAGACATTGGGAGGAAACAATATTAAGTGTACATTTTAAAAATAATGACACATCCGGGTTAGATGGCATAAGAGAACACTGCTGTAATTGTCTTATTGGTCGATGTACACTGGGATGCTGTGCTCATATAATGACCATAGTTTGGTATCTTGGATGGGCCAGACACGAACAGAATGTAGCTGCTCCTGCCGTATTCCGTGATGAGGTATTCATTAGAGTTGTAATAAAGAAAAGAAAAATCAACATGTTGTTTTGCTATATCCTTTTGAAATTAGTATTTTCACAATTACTTTAAATAAGTTATAGTGTAAGATAGAAAATTAGAGATATTGTGAGCAATCTTAAAAATTCTATTATTTTTTTTCTGATGTTCATTGGTTCACAAAAAATTATTTTATTTCTTACAGTCTATAAAAATAATATATCATATAAATAATAATATAAAGTATGCACTTCTAGGACTACGATTAAGCATTATCTGACGTGTGCTTTACATATTTCAACTGTAATACCTCTAACTCAAAATGCTACAGTTTAAATAATACGACATAACCTCAAAACATATTACACAATTACTGGATACTTCCAGCTTTTAAAAATATATTTAATGTCATTCTTTGTTCTAGTTGCATAGGCAAACAAAATAACATGTTTCATCAAGTTACGTTTTATTCTATTTTACTAGTCCAAGCAAGTTAGGTTAAGCATTATCTGACGTGTGCTTTACATATTTCAACTGTAATACCTCTAACTCAAAATGCTACAGTTTAAATAATACGACATAACCTCAAAACATATTACACAATTACTGGATACTTCCAGCTTTTAAAAATATATTTAATGTCATTCTTTGTTCTAGTTGCATAGGCAAACAAAATAACATATGTTTCATCAAGTTACGTTTTATTCTATTTTACTAGTCCAAGCATGTTAGGCAGATGGCCATTGTTCTTTCAGTTTTTTAATATGTTAAAAGAAACGGAAATTACTGTCTTAGGTCTATTTTTTTCCTGCAATAATCAACTTTTTCTAGAGTCGCCATCTAATGGAGGTGCTCTTTTTTTTAAGACTTTCTCATTACTTTGCACATAACCAACCGTTGTCATGTACACACAATGGCTGTATATGCTTAGTTCCATTCGTATTCGAAAAAAAAACTATCCAAGAAATGTCAATGTCATTAATTATCAGATGTTTTTACAGTGGTATTGCCGTGTATTAAAAAGAAGATTGGTAACCATCTCGGCTATCAATTGCTGATATTACTATTATCATACGAAAACCTAATATAAATTGTTATTTTAAAATCTTCTTTAAGGACTTGATAGAAATGACAGAAAAGTCAGTATTACCTCCGAAGTTTTCCGAAGGACCATTTGGCTTAGGTGATGTTCACAAACTTACACCAGCAGTTGCATAAAATACAAAAATTAACATCAATTTTATTTGCAGGCGATCCTGATGATAAAACATTGCGAAAAGTAGAGATCGAAGTTATGATTCCTAAAATAATGAGAGAGAAAGCAAAAACTGAGAAGTGCACAAAAGAAGTATTAGATTTTGAAAAATGTTGCAAAGAAGCATCATTATTAATGGTAGTCAAATGTAGAAAACAAAATTTGGCATTAAAGGAATGCTTAGGATCCTGGTACAAAAATGATGAATTTAGACAACAATGTACTGAAGAATATTTGAAGCAGAGAACTGAATATAGAAAAACTGGCATCAAGAAATCTATGAAAAGAGTTTAGAATTAGATATAATGTTGTTATTAATCAATATTTCTCGAGTAGTGTAAATACAAAAACCTGTTTAATCATCATTGTTTATTGCAAATGGATTTTTTCTTGACAATATTATCTCCCTTACGTTGTATGCACTTAGGTTTTCAGGAATTTCTGCCAAATTTTCATCAGATTTAGAAACTTCAACCATTAAAACCTCCTGAAAAAATATTATTATTGACACAATAATGTTTGAGATTAAGATTACTGTTAATAAGATCTTAACATATTATAAGTGAAATAACTTTAAAGCGTTTCATCACATTTGTATTAGCTATACTCTTAATTTATAAGATAATCAACATTAGTCTATAAAATATGAAATCAATCACTACATATTTTTTTGATTGCATACTTACTTTTACTGTTGTTGTTGCCATTCGAACGTGGCATAAAACAGACACCCAATCCAATTTTTGTATGTTATTTCTAATCACAATTATATAGTCTGCATGTGCAATTGAAGGAACCTCTTTATATATCACTAAAACAACAGACAAAACAAAAAAAAACAGATGTCAATCCTATTTACATGACCACTTAAATATTGTTAGAATGGACTAGTAATTCTACTATGAATAACAACTAAATACTTTCTGGATCCATTTCAGAAATAATGTTAATATAATATCATCTACATAACATAGATATATCCAAATTTTAAAATAATCAAACTTACAATAATCTCCACCAAATTTAACTCCGGGTTTCACTATATAACCTTTGGATCGGTAATAATGATAAACTACATATTTATTAATAAATCGCTTCTCAGTTTTCATAAAGAGTTCCCAGAGTTGATCAGTACTTAATGCTTTTTCTTCATTATTTAGAATCTGTAAACAACCCAGTCCATATGATAAGAAGAATGCCTCTTCAAGTGTTAACATCAACTTCTCTTGTATTTTAATTTTATTCACACAACACTCTGGTCTCAATTTCTCAAAGTAATTGTCTTCTTCAGAATCACTATTAGGCACTATTACAACCAAATCTTGTTTATCCCATGTATCTAATAACACTGGATGATCAATGTTTTGTGCACCTTCTGAGTGTACACTTTCACCTTCATCACTAGACACTAAATCAATAACATCTCTTTTTCTACTATTGCTACTGTCCTTAATTATATTTGCTGTAATTTCATCAATATCTCTAAAAAACGTGTCTGAATCAGAATTATCCAATCTTTGGTCAAATTTCTTATGCCAATCATTTCGTTTCAAGAATTGCCTCTTACGCATAATACACGGGCAATTATTTTGTGACATTTTAGGTTTAGAACGAGACAAGGATCCTTTACCAAAGCAACCCATATGATGTAACATAGCCATTTCCTCTGGAGATCTTACTTCAACATTAAAACCATTGTAATATCCTGTAAATATAATTCGCATGGTACTGTCTAAGGGAAACCTTAATGATTCAATTGCTATCGGAAATAAGTTATTTGGGTCATTAGCTTGACAATCCTCTGATTGCAAGGTAGTCATAGTGTGTCACAAAAGAACTGGCCAGTTTCCAAATTTATTTACAGCGAAATGTGTCACGTCACTGTTCTGAGTGAAAGCACAAAATTTAACGAAACTGCAACAAAAACATTAACAATAGATCAATTATGAATCACTAAAACTAAGGTGAAAAATGGATAAGGCAACGCAAGCGACAGTTACTGAAGAAAAATATGATCGTAAGTACAACACTCCCTTTCTGGATCTTATATTAAATTTAAATCACCAAGTATAATTTTGAACCGTTTAATTTAAAAATTACAAAAAAAATATTGGTTCGGAACTAAAATAAGAAAATAACAATGAAAAAACTAGAACGTAGTGTGCCTATTATTAATTAAACAAGCGTTTAATCGCTTTATGGTAGATTTGCTTGCAACCATGTTTTCAACCTTTGCATTTTGTTTTTGTGGGCTTGTAAGGCCATTCACAGACATGTTTGCATTACAAATGCAATTAGATGCCAAAAATCATGATTTTATTTAGTTAGCTTCTACCAAAATCACTATAAATAATTATAATAATATACTTTCTTTGTTAATAATATAATAATAAACTTGCCGTTTAATGTTTCAATTGGTTTCCGAACATAGAATATTTTATAATAAAGATACGTTTCTGGACGACATAGCTAAATGTCAAATGTCATAATTTATGTGTTGGCATTACTGTAGGCTACGTAAGTGTTGACAACATAAATGCTAAACATGTTGTCTTCTTCTTTTCTAGGTCGTCGGGTGTTTATTAGAGAAGGTAAGCGATATTTTCACAATCAAAATAGGCAACTTCTGACAATGTAGTCACAAGACCTCTCAGCTGAGGTTGTCTGTCTCCCTGTTTCGATTTTCTGAATTTATTGAGTCTAAAGTTGATTCCAAGCTTATATCCAAACACAATCTAGCCAAAATGGCTAATATCAACGATGAAAATGTTAGCAAACTAATCCCAACGCTGGGTGACGAGAAAATTGGTAAGTGATAAACTTGAACGATTTTGTTTATGTCTTACACTGACTTTCATGCATAAAGTATTTTATTTATATTGTTAGATATGATTGCCGCCACCAGCGTATTGCAAATTCGGGCAAGTGAAATTCGCCAATCTCAAATCAATTGGCAATCATACTTGCAGTAAGTATTGATCTTACGTGACGTCATAAAACTTTTAAAATATTCCTTCTATTGTAAAGTTTTATATGATATGATAGGTCTCAAATGATCACGCAGCGTGATCACGACTTTATCGTAAACTTGGATCAACGCGGTCAAAAGGATCTGCCTGATAAGAACCCTGAAGTATGTGCTGAAGTGTTCCTAAACCTGCTCACCCATATCAGCAAGGACCATACCATTCAATATGTGCTCGTGTTAATTGACGACATTCTTTCGGTATGTGAATTATTCTAGATACTAAATGCTTACATATAAGAAACATAACTATTGTGTAGTTATACTGAGCTCTGTTCTCAACATCCCAATGAGCAACTATACTACACTTATGTTAATATTAATATAATATATTAATTATTACAACAGCTAGTGTTGTGTAACTTTATGAAATTTATCAAAGAAAACTCTTGTGTTCTACAGGAAGATAAGACTAGAGTGAAGATATTTAGAGAAAATAGGTTGTCTATGGGGAATGTATGGCAACCATTCCTAAACCTTCTGAACCGTCAGGATGAGTTTGTGCAGCATATGACTGCCCGTATCATCGCCAAGCTGGCTTGCTGGCACCCTCAGCTCATGGACAAGAGTGACCTGCACTTTTATCTTTCGTGGTTGAAAGACCAGCTCAAGTCTAATGTAAGATAACATGAGCATTTTTATACATTTATAGTGTAAACTTTTGTTTTACCAAATGTTCAAACAGTGCATGGTGTATTATTGAATTCATAGTAGTATTTGCATGGATGTTTATCGATATGATTTCTATTTATTTTTGTGATGTCATGCTGGGATCATCATTATAGTTACACAATCATTAATGCTTGCTGTTTTTAGTTTGATATTTTATTGTTAAATGATTGAATTGACATTAATTTCAGTTATTTTAAACTGTGTAAGAAACTTTGAAACATCTTGTAGGTGAAGGGTATATATATATGTTGACATTTATGATCATTTCTTTATTTTAGTAAACAATCTTTATCTATCCTTAAATTTTTCATATAAATAAATCAAGTATAATTTAGTCTACTTATGGTAATCATAATTTGTTTATCCTTTTCTCAATTATTGAATTGGGTTTAGCAAAATATGTATTCTGTTTCTGTACTTTTGATGTTAGATAATATTGGAAATATTCATCATATTCAAATATCTTTTTCTTTTATACATTCCTTTATTTTAAATTTTTGTTGTTTGTATAATATTCTCTTGTTTTTCATTGGAATAAGGCAATATTATTATAATCATGAAAGTATAAAGAATGTTTACTATGTATAATTATGGAATAATGCATCCAGACTATGAGCTGGGGAATAATAGTTATTCTATTTATATTATTGATATTTTTACACAAGATTGCGTTTTACAAAAAAGCATTTTTGTATATATTTTTAATAAAGTTCTCACAGCAATATATCAGACTAAGCCACAGGGAAAGGTTGTATGATTTTATAACAATATAAAAACGATTATATAATTCACATATTCAATACTATTGACATAATATAACAGCATTATGGAGTCTGGATGCAGTATATGATCATTTTTTATGTGTATTGTGTGTGTGCGTGCGTGTGTGTCTGAAACAGCAAGACCGATAGAAAATGGTTTCCTTACAAATATACACATGATACTAACCATACATAACATTTAATTAACCAGTTCGTCTAAAGTAGTAAATTTACCAAAAATAATCTTAGACATTTGTACCTTGCAAGTAATAAGATTAATTTATACAACTACTCGTTGAAGGAGCGCCTATTAAAATATTAAACAATAAAGAATGGGACGCCGCCTTTAGCGCACTTTGCCCCACTTATTAATCTTTGCAGCCAAATTGCAATATGCCATTCATAAGACCTCTAATGCTGCGTTCAGACAAGGGTTTGAAGAATATTAAATAACAAAATACCACAAGTAATGACAGAATAGATAACAATTCAAGTCAATAGTAGTCCTAGTGTGTCCTCTGGTTACTAGAGAGCGGCGACCACGCCATCGTCAAATTTCTACGCCAGACTGCCATATACTACTATACTTAATTATGGTGTGAGACTCTGGGGGAATAGCACAGACGCACCAGACCTGTTAATTTTGCAAAAGAAATGAATCCGCGTTCTAACAAATATTGAACAAACTTATAGTTGCAAACCACATTTTAGAAATTTAAATATACTTACCCTACCGTGTATCTACATATTACAAATTTGTACTGTATTTGTACAAAACAGGAGATGTTCCTTGTCATAATACGGCACGCTATTAAAATAACCTAAGCCAAATACCTTCTAAGTTAACTTTACACAGTTCCGGAACTTATAAAATGTCAATTAAAATTTATAATAAATTACCTGAATAACGAAACAACATACACTCTATTTATAAGAATGCTAAAGAATATACTATTAAATAAATGCTATTATACAGTGAATGAATATTTGAATGAAAAGTTTTAGATAAAATGGAATGTTTGACCCTCTTCTTTCCATATTTCTATATTTTCATGCCTATCAAGGCGCATGTGAATATATTTATGTATTTAGTTTCTAAGTCACATGTTTGCGATGAAATGAAATAAATAAATAAATCTTACACTAGTCACCGCAATATACGTAAAAGTTTGATTGCTGTAAAATATTTATGAACTACCAAAATATCCATCGTGTGTAGCACCCTAAATATGACAGAGCGCTAGAGGAGGCGTCCTATTCCGACGTTTTATTGCCTCGCGGCGTTTCGCGTGCAGCAAATTTATATATTACTAAAATATACACTAATATTTAAATTTTATATATCTTGTATAATTTTGAATTATATGGTGTTGTAATGGTTGAACTAACCTCATTTTGTCAATGCTTAAAAATATATTTAAATGGGTACAAATTATTTTTCTAAATTCAATATCATAGAACTCTAATTGTATACCAAACTTATAATAATCTTGTCGTCTCCGATGGATCAATGTAAATTTGAAAATGCTACACAAATCATAACTGCTCTAAATTAATATTATGCAACTTAATCTGCTTGTGACCTCTAAACTAGTGAAAACATTAACAATCCTTTGTGGACATCACGCATCATGGGGAATCTATGACGGTACTGTCGACTGAAAGGTTTGTTTTCTGGCAAGGCGGAGAAAATGTCTGCCGAGTTAGAACAGGCTGAGCAGGTTATGTTGGAGCATGAGAAACAAAATTTCGCCGATAAACCTAATAAACACCAACATCTACACAAGAATAAGAACACTGACGATGCTCAGGAGAAGTACTCGAGCCTTTACAGTTCATTTGATGAATTGAAACCCCATGAGGAATTACCACCAAGTCTCCATAAGGTACTCCTGTGTCCGACATAAAAAAATCACTGTGTTTAAACAAATTTTTGTTGTAGATTAGGATAAATGCCTAACTCAATGTGAAAATTACTAAAAGCTTGATTACTTAGTATATATTTAGTTATTAACTTATCTTTTTACAAATATCTTATGCCACCACTTAACATATTTAACCAAGAAGCGCATGCTTGCCAGCTGACCGGATTTCACTAACGCCAATCGTTTACCTATTGTTGTATGGTTGAGGGAATTTATTTGATTCTTTTAGTGACAACACTTTTGCTCGGAGGTGTTTCAATGTAGCTTTATTCGTCCGTGTTAGCTTTAGTTATTACAGTTGTTTTAGTTGTTATTTGTAGCTCGGAATCGGAGACAAATAAATGCAAAACGTACAAGTACGTATATCTCACACCAACTTCGATTCACAGCAAAGAATCGCAATGTTAATTGTGTGTTTTTTCTTGTGGCCTTAATGACTCCTGAGTCCTGAAGTCTAAAGTACTTTAACCGTTTAAGGACTGGAACCAGGTCATTTAATGGGTAAGGCAACTGGTCAGATTGTAGAATGTACGTTGTTTGATCCCGGCTCACTATACGATACATATCCTATAATAATTATAAGTTAAGTTTAAGTTAGTTTTTTACATTATACTTCATACTACATTTCTTTATACACAAAAGAAAAGTTGATGGTGTGTATCGTCGTAAAAAAATCACGAAAATATCTATCTGATTTGGATAATTTATGTCATCAAATGGTATAACTTTTTTGCTTAGTCTCAATTATTATATATATAATGTATAATATAATTCCGATAAATCCACAGAGAAATAGTACATTTCCTTAAGCAACTAACTAATGAAATGAAGGCTGACAAAACATGTTTAACACTTTTGCTTATGTGAACAGAACAATGACTACATCCAGTCAGTAGCTCGCTGTCTACAAATGATGTTGCGTATCGACGAGTACCGCTTCGCTTTCCTCTCCGTCGATGGCATCTCCACGCTGCTGTCCATCCTGGCTTCTAGAGTCAACTTCCAGGTAACATTAAAAAATAAAATAACACATAGCCATATACATTATTATGATCTGAAAACAAACAGCTACACTTATGAGCGTAGCCAGAATATTGTGAAGAGAGGAGAAAAAATATTATATGTACTCGCTGAAAACGTTCTACCACCGCATAAGCACCTCCCGCTTCGCACCTTATAAGTTCGAATTGAACCCAATTAAAATTGGGTTTTTTATTATTATTTTACTCTTAGGTACACCTAGCCAAGCTAGATGTGAGCTGTTCATGCCTTCATACGAATTTATTGTAAACATAATACTCTGTTTTTCAAAATCCAGTTCTATATCAATACAAATCCATTTCTTTCTTTCTGTTTAATTACAACTGATGTTTGCAGGTGCAATACCAACTAGTGTTCTGCCTATGGGTGCTCACGTTCAACCCTCTGTTGGCTGAGAAGATGAATAAGTTCAATGCTATCCCCATCCTTGCCGATATTCTGAGTGACTCAGTCAAGGAGAAAGTCACGCGTATTGTACTGGCCGTTTTCCGCAATCTAATCGAGAAACCTGAAGACTCCCAGGTATGTTGCTAATAAATTAAAGAACATTTCTCATTTGTATTAATTACCTTTTAAAAATGTAGAATTTTCATTATTTATTATTAATAATGGGTGTAATATTATAGTACACAACTAAAGTTAGATGGGTGTTTCATGAGTTCAGAAAAAATATATGGTTTCAAGGCGCGTTATTGACATGTGATGATAAGACTCAAATAGATGGGCGACTACACATGACATAGGCATACCTGCGAGTGTTTTTATTAATTTATATTTTTTATTAATCATAACTTTAACAGGTGGCAAAAGAACACTGCATCGCCATGGTGCAGTGCAAGGTGTTGAAACAGCTGTCCATCTTGGAACAAAAGCGATCAGATGACGAAGATATCATGAATGACGTGGAATTTCTAAATGAACGCCTCCAAGCATCCGTCCAGGACTTGAGCTCGTTTGACCAATATGCTACTGAAGTAAAGAGTGGACGGTAAGTCTTTATAACAATTGTCGTTGTTTAAATGTTACCTCTATAATGTATGTCGAGCTATCTATAATTTATTATTTTAAACAACACGCTTTTTTCCATATAATAAATGTATAATTTCGGTGTGAAAGTGTGAATAGATATATAGATGTCCAAATGATTATCTTCTGCAATATACTAATAATAATATAATGGATCATGAGTAGTTCACAGATGTTAGTAAACAAGAACCTACTTATGGATTTCCAACAAATACCGAAAACGATACTTGTTTATATGTTTTTTTTTTTTATATTTCCGAATGATTACGAATTATTCGATATCAACTAGGTATAGATATATAATATTAGGTGACATAATTGACTATTTCAGATACCAATTTGCTTGACAATCATCCTATTTTATTTATCAAATTACTTATCAACAAAAAATATTAGCATTACGAATGATTTTGACTAATCACTACAAAAATAAATAGCTCACATAATTTTGCAACAGTTTATTATAAGATTTTTCAATTTTTTTTAACTCTGTTATTTAACACGTTTTGAACAAAATTGTTAGGTGCTTTGCCAGTTGACATAATAATGTTATTTTAAGGCTTATTATTTATTAGTAGTATAGAAAAGACAACAAAAACTTTTTTATCGCAAAATCTAAAATTTTAAACCCATTTCACAGTTATATCGTACTATAAAGTTGATCTGTCAGAACACATTCTTTGAATGGAAAATTAACAATATTATCATATGGAGTAAATGGTGTTACTTAGGTTTTAGCCATTGTTGATGACATACTTATAACGTGTATCCAAATATAAATGAATATTTGTTATAGAACAAATGTTTAATATTTTGTACCGGACAATATTTGTCGTATGCTATTACATATTTCTGATTTTTTATGTTTAGATATAATATCAAACTAGCTTTTGCCCGCGACTTTGTCCGCGTGGTAAAGTTACTTTAAGCAGCATTTCTAACGAATATTTATTCGTTATATCGTATAAAATACCTGAAATAAAGTTTCATCCCTTATTTTATCCCCTTAGGCGTGGAATTATAAAAATACTTTCTTAGGGGACGCCTACGTCGTAGAAGCTTTATGCATGCAAAGTATCAGCCCGATCGATTTAAAATTGACTAAGTTTCATACAAGCTTTCATCCCCCTATTTTATCCCTTTGGGGATAGAATTGATCGAAATCTTTTCTTAGCGGATGCCTACGTGATGACATGTACCTGCATGCCAAATTTTTGTTTGTTTGGGCTGTGCGTTGATAGATCACTATGTCAGTCAGTCACCTTTGAGTCATATATATTTAGATAGCAACTGTTAAATGTGATAATCAAAATATATATCTTTCAGCCTCGAATGGTCGCCAGTTCACAAATCGGCCAAGTTCTGGCGTGAAAATGCGGCGCGCCTGAACGAGCGCGGACAAGAACTCCTGCGGACGCTGGTTCACCTCCTAGAGAAGAGCCGTGACCCCGTAGTATTGGCTGTAGCATGCTACGACGTAGGCGAATACGTGCGCCACTACCCGCGAGGAAAACAGTATGTATCATCCTAAGCTTTATCGGTGGTTCTCAACCTTTTTGGCTGACGCGCAAAATATATTTATTATTATTATACTCTTTATTGCACACAAAAAACATTCATAACAGTGTTAAGTAACCACAAAAAAAGGGGTTATCTTTACTAGAGATCTAAACATATTCGGCTATTTCACTGTTATGGGAACATATTTTAAAACCTTCATATGATATGATCGTATGATTAACCACAATTCTGTTCTTGTAATCCCATAGATTTACAACCACCACAATTTATTTTAAAACAAAAATATTAATATTTTTTTTGTTGGCTTAATAAGCTTAATAAGCCATAATAGATTTTTTAACGAAAGCTTAATAACTTTAAACTTAAGTACTATATCAATTGCCCACTGACAATGCGCTAATGTGTGAACATTTCTTTACTTCAACAGCATCATCGAGCAACTGGGAGGGAAACAACGAGTTATGTACCTACTCAGTCATGAAGACCCTAACGTTAGATACGAAGCCCTATTAGCCGTACAGAAACTAATGGTTCATAACTGGTAAGTCATAAATCATAATAATATAATATATATAATTGTTTTGTTAAAAAAAACATAACTGTTAGTTAACCTAATTTCTGTTATCGTAAATATTTATAGAATAGGATATTTGACACTTTTCTGAAAACTGGCTTTTAAATGGTTCTTTGATACATTATAAACACACTGTTAATATATTTCATGGGAATCTGTTCTATGGTCAATGAAAATAATTGTTAAAGTTTAAATAGCCAAAATCGCGCAAAAAACGCTGCTCTATGTAATGGCGCTGATCACATGGTATTTGTGACGTCACCTGCCTATAAATATGATACAAATTGTATGAATAAATACGCATTTTGCGTATCTCTAATAACACTGCTTGTTGCATTTTCTTTGCGTTATTTTACTAAGACTATTTTGCCTGCAGATTCTAAGAAATAACTTTATTGGATTAGTATCAAACAGGATGGGCACAACATGCAACTAATTTTCAAAAGCGTCAAATATCTTAGTGAAAATGCAGTTTGACAGATAAAACTATATTCATATAGAGTAGCATCATATTTCTCTCTCTTAACGTAATATTTAAAGTTTTTAAACATAAAATAATAAAGGCTCGTTTTTTTTAATACGTATCAACAAGGTCTTCATCCATATTTTAAGCATTTCTCAAGTTTTAGTTGCTTATCCTATCACTATTTTAACAAATGTTTACTACTTCTAAGTACTAATTGCCATGTGGTGGTGACGGCATAATAGAATACAATTGTCACTATCCTACTTCCTGCAGGTGTCGTAAAAGCCGACAATTGGATTACACACTAAGCAGATAATGGGCAGCACTCCCTGTTAAATCATATTTTTGATCTCAATCTCCGACTCCTGGAGGTAGCCCTTAGTCCTGCAGTGGACTGTTACGAGTTGTAATGATGACTTGGAAATATCATAGATATCTCATTGATATATGAATGTAATTTCCAGGGAATACCTCGGCAAGCAATTGGAGAAAGAACAAACTGACAAGCAGGCAGGAACTGTGGTCGGAGCTAAAGCCTAATTGATGTTATATTGTGAATTTTAAATGGATTATATAATTTGTTGTTGATATAGTTGACTAAGATATTGCAATTTGCAAGCGATAATTTATACATGCCATAAAGATTGTTATTAAAAAAACTTGAATGCAATAAAATAAGTCGCAATTTAACGTAGCTTTGCCCAATGTTTGGTTGAAAATGTATTTAATATAATAAGTATTTTATTTTGAACATATAGTGAGTTTATTGTAAAAAACGTCTTAAAATTATATTTATCCTACATTATATTCCCATTGCTATTATTATAATAATCTAGGAACCAAATGATTGTGTTAAATAAATTGAAATTAAATTTTAATTACAATGTATAAATGTTGCTCTGCACATTCCTTTTATGTATATCTTAATTATATTACATTCATATATATATATAATGTATTATAAATACTGTAGGTACAAAACCTTATAACTTCGTAGAAATGTAGCAGCGAAATGGGAAAATGTTACAACCTACTTCAGTATTGTGAATAAAAGGTGAATAAAGTAAAATAACTGTTGTTTTGTTTATTACTATCATTGAATGTTCACAATTAAACTACAAAATGATATCCAACTCTTCGAAAATAAAGCTAGGTAATTTGAGTTAAATTAGATCAGCACGTCAAGTTAGTGTCAAATTTCTTCACTCTATTTTAAACCTTAACGTTTTGAGGGCAGAATTTAACATCAATAGGGTATTTGACGTTTTTCTGAAAATTATTTTAACTCTTCAGCACGCGATCGGCCGAATTCGGCCGGTCACGTGACTATTGCGCCATTCCGTGAAACCACGCTAGGCCGAATCCGGCCGACGACTTAACGCCTTATTTTCAGGCTGTTATAGTCTACTTTAGTTTGGAGAAGTTTGGTTATAAAAGTTCTTTGATTTATATTCTGTAGTCTAAATCCGGCAAAAAACTACTATCTGTGCTCATTAACACAATGTCATCATCCCAAGTTGACAGCTCACAGCACTAAGCGCGGGAGATGACCATAGATACAATCAAAATAGGCAACCACAGATACATAATAAAAACTTATACTACAACGCTAATTTTTCTTAATATTTAGTGTTCAGCGTGTTAATGTATTTTAATTCTTTTTGAACAACTCTAATACCTACTATTATAAGTCTGTGGTTAGTGTCTAAATTATTTTTGAGTGTTTAAACACTAAAGAGGTGTTATCAGCAAATAATACTGTCTCGCACAAATTGTTTGTAAAGTGAGGAACACTGTCTCATAAATTATCCCATTCCCATATAAGTAGCTCTAAGTTTGGTGCAACTGTGAAAATTTCCTCAGATTCTGCAGCTCTTCTGTGTAACTGAGGGCCAAGTTGATTTGTCAAAATGGAACCTTGAGTAGCTAGCCTGAAAGGTCATTCATGGCTTCAGTTTGACAGATAATTCTGTGCCTCAGTTACGTAACAGAGCTTCTGAAATTCGCAATAATATTATTACTTCAATTAACATTGTGTGTAGTTATACCTAATTGATATAAGGAAATTATCTATTCCTTACTGTTGAATGTATAGTACCATTTCAAAAATAGCCATAAATATATTCTATAAAATATTTTATTAAAAATATTCACTGTAACAACAACATTTATCAAGATTATAAGAAATATAGAGATAATTAATTCAAACATTTTTATTTCACATATAGATAATTTGTAAAATTATGATTTTTGTGGCTCTACCCAGCCTCCAAACGTTCTATCTAATTCTTCAGCTACAGCAAAACATAATCTATCATTGTTGTGGTTAGACACAACTTGTATGCCAATTGGTAGTCCCTCACGACCCAATCCTAAAGGCACTGTAGTTACCGGCAATCCAAGACAATTTATAATGGCAGTATAAGAAAAGTTAAATGCTTTTAGTAATGGTTCATTGTGGTATGGTGCTGGTGTTGGATGTGTTGGATATAAGAAAACACCATTTTCACCAAGCATATCAGTGAATATTTTCTCTAAGTGGTCTCTTACTTTTAAGTAATATTTATACTTCTCACTCCCAAATTGTGCTCCAGTCCGATCTGATATAGCTGTTAAAAGACCAATCAAAGTATTGTCAGAACAGCCAATAGCATTCTTAACTAATTCCGTTAAAACGGCTCCTACTCCCGTCTTTTTCATGATAAGACTTTGAAACCTTGTTTTTTCTTTCATTGTGGCCATCCAAATAGGCATTGATTTTTGTAATAATTGTATCTTAATTTCTTCTGTTTTTATGCTGTATTGCAACTTTAAGTACTCTACTACTCGCCTCATCGCCATCTTAATGTCAGGGTCGACGGGATCTGTCAAAGGCGCATCATTGCTAAGCTGGTAGTAAATTTTGAGCTTGGTAATATCAACTGGTTGATCTAATTTTAGTTTTGGACTATTTTCCCCAGCCATAATACTCAAAAGTGGTTTTAAATCTACTGCGTGTCTTGTCATGGGACCGATACCTGCAAAACAGAATTTAAGGTTGCCATTAATTTAATAATTCCTAACAGAGTCCAACATAGTATTCGCTGAATAAGCCGGCCTTTTTCTTTATTCGGTAGAGTACAGATATTGGTTATTTCTGGAGCTCATTTTCATTGATTTATGGCAAATGGGTAATGTTAAAAGCACACAAAGGTGGCCCCGCACTTTGCATGCTGACACCCATACTTTTTGTTTTCTTTGAATCATTTCCACGTCCTTCGATTTGTTCTGCGGAGTATGTTTGCTGTGTCAGTATATAATATACTATCCTATTCATGTTGTTAATTATATGTCTAGTAACGAAGTAGTTTTCTCGCGAGTCAAGAGGTGTCGTAAAGCCAAAAGACTGTCTAATTTCGCACGTAATGCGATTATGCGATAGAGGAGGATAGCTAATTGCTTGTCAAAAACGGCTTTTAATTAATTACTTGCAAAATACTGCTACATAATTCCTTCTGGTAAAATTACCACATACCGGATATAATTATCACAAGGAATGTAAAAATAGTGAATTTTTAGGGCTAGATTTATAATTATTTCTGTTGAGAAAAGGACATTGCTCAACGTGCATACATTGATGGCCCCAGAGCCAAAAAAATATAGGAAAATACTTATTTTATTGTGTGTCACTAACTAATTCTCATTGTGTATTTATTATACCGCGACCGAGTTTTAGAACTTATTATCACGCAAAATAAAATTCATTTTGAGGTTATAATTTGTTTGGAAAACCACCAAGAGATGGCACTCTAAGTATATGATATGATATTGATGTCTATATTGTCGAAGCAAAAAAACTCAACTTTAAGAAAGTCGGCTTTTCGTTGTGATTTGTAAAAATTTCTAAGTCAATCAATATACAAATAAATCATTCTAATAGTTAAATAATATACCTATTGATAAGCTTAAAATTAAAAAAACCTATAGCTTTTTGATGGTTTACATCAAAAGATGGCGCCTTAAATGACATGATGTTAATATGTTTACGAGAAATATAAAGGTAAATGTAATAGAAACAAAGTAGTTTTTAGGATATGTCCTATGAATATCAATATTTCTGAATAAACAAAAGTGAATTATCAACAGTTAATGAATTTAGTTTGTATAATATTCAGTTTTTATGTCCTTATGTTTTAGTTTGAAAATCACCAAGAAGAACATTAAATTAAATTGACCGAAAATAAACTTAAATTTACTAAAAGCGAAATTTAAGTTTATTTTCGGTCAATTTAATTTAATGTTTTTATATTCAATGATTTAAAGGTTATCTAATAAAAATAAATGATCTTCTTGATCTGACGTGTAAATTACATCCATCTGACTCAATAGAATTTAAGTATATTGAATGTGAATATATGCGAATAAAAATGTTACTGTTAAAGTACTTTTAAATATTAATTTTGGATCGCAGCTTGTCCGTGTCAAATAAATATTTGATTCCAATTTAATATATAAATAAGAAATTATTATTGAAGTATTAATATTTAATGGTATTGGGGCCATTTTCGGCGATGTTCTTTATAAATTCACGTTTTGCCTTAAATAGACTCATTAAAACTATGATTAGGATTTCTGAATTTTAATTCGGAACATCTTTTTTAATATAATTGATTTGTAATATTTACTCCTGTATGGAGTAACTATTACTCCCGAAGAACCTATATGTAGATTTACCTATTCTCTGTTTAATATGAATTTGGACTAATAATAAAATTGCAATTTTAGCGTAAATATACTCTGACGCTCAATCTCGTTTATTAATAGCACTGCTAGATTACTTGAGGTAGACGTGAGTTTGAAACAAGAGGGAACTGTTAATAGCTAATAATAATAGTACTTTAACTATTCACAATTCTTTCTTCGTTCAATTTTTGTTTATTGGGTAATAATGTCAGCTTAATTATTATATTTGATCAATTTTGCATTCACAATACTATATTATATTGGAAATTTATTATATTGGAAAATATTCTTAATGAAAAATGCAAAAAAAATCCTAACTTGCCCTTGATACCAAGGACAAAGTGAAAAATTTCAGCTTAAGTTATTACATATTCTCAAGTCATTACTTCTTTCGACTATAGATAAGCTGTTATAAAGAAAGTAATGCTAAAATATAGTCTTTAAGAAGAAGAAGTTATAATCCTTTATAAAATGTTTAGAAAACTACGACACACACTACTTATTTCATTAGCCAAGTAGGTACCAATGACTAATCATTGAAAATGAGCCCCAGAAATCACTCTCACTCAACATGCGGGTTTTATCGTAGAAAGTAAATGAGTTTCAAGTAACGATGGCATACGGACTCGTGAACTTTTAAAGTCCAATTACAAAACTGAAGCTTCAATGATACTTGAAACATTTTCTATAAATGTGCCTTACATTTATTTTTAAGCATATGACAATATTACTCTCGACTTTTTATATACACTTATCCGTTTCAGAGCCGTAGGTATGAGTTTGTCCTTAAATTTGAACTTCAACAATGAATATATGGAAATATTACCTTGTACAGTAATTAAATCATTAAGTAAAGTTTTAAAACTATAGTGAATTTCTATTATTTATTAGTTATAACTGTATGTTGAACTTCGAATAACGTTAAAAGACATTTTACAGAATATTATTCAATAATGTGCACTATTTTGCTGTTGCGCTCTCAGCACTACTTATCTCAAAAACGGTTGACTTCGCTAATCGGATAATTTTGGAACAGTCGTCTATGTCCGAATCCGGTCTTGGTAATTATTTTAAAGTTTTTTATATCAATATCAATTGTCTCTCAAATACCTATAAAGAAAAAGACAAGTAGAATATATTTTTCCTGGATTTGCTTAATAAACAAAAGGTTACTTAAGGATAAAGTTTAAACTCTGTATAATTTTTATAATTTGCAATGTAGCCTTAATGCAATTACTTATCACCAACCTAAAAAGGAATTCAATAGTTCCGAGTCCTGTATCGGATATTGTCCTTTGTTGGAGACCATAAATTTTGAAGGTTTGTGTCCGAAGATTCCATTGAAAAAGGCAGGCATGCGGATGGATCCTCCTATGTCAGAACCTGTAAAGTTAACAAAAAGAGTGAAAAATGTTCGCTGCTAATATAGCTTTGTATCGATAAAACGATCGGCTATCATTTAATTAATGTCCTACAGAAAACCTCCACCTTACTTCCATAAGAGTTTCTTGAATAGTTAAGTCGCTTTTAATATAAGTATTATTTCTTACTTTTTTTAAGTTTTAAAAGCCTAAAGTACAAAAGGCGGTACATATATATATATATAAACTTACAACTACATATACATATATATACAATAACACAAATATTATATTGTCATTTTTTACATAATTGATAACATTAAAAATATCTATCTATATAAAAAAATATGACAATATAATGCAAGTCTTAGGAAATGAGTTTTTTTTTATTTGCTAGATAAGTAAGTAGGTATTATTCCTCACTTTTCTAAAGTTTGGAGTAGATACTATTTAAAAAAAAACTGTTCAGATAATAGTTTACGAAAGTTAGTTCTCCTTTTATAATAAGACGGTTTCTGTTTACAGCATGAAAAGGCGGCATGAAAACCTACACACACTTACCAACTCCAAAAATACTCCCAGCAGCTGCTTGAATAGCTCCTTCTCCTCCCGATGAACCACCGACAATTCTTGTCGTATTGTACGGATTGTTAGATCTGCCATGGATATGATTATGGGATTCCCACCTGGAATATGAATGAATGAATTACTTAAGAACAGTCAACAGCATATCAGATTATACAAAACTATAAAATTTCCTCATTTGATTTTAAACCTTATTAGATTACAAAATCAATTCCGGAAATTTGACATGTGGTAGGTAACCTAACGTGCTGTCGTTTTTACATATCCACTGCTGCTCATTATTCATGTAGTAAGTAGATACCAATTACCTACCTAACATTTCATGGTGTTTCTGTTTTATAGTAATTAATTGAAGATATCGCATACCTAATTTCTTAAAATTAATTTCTTAAAAATCGTATTACGTTAACTTTCATTATCAATTTAATGGATTCGTGATAAAGACAACGACATGAGCTCACCACATGCAAAGTTCAGGGACGTTGGTGAGTCCGATTATTATGGCGCCCTTTTCTTGCAGCAATCTGATGACGTCAGCATCTTGATCGGCTACTACATCTTTTCTTAACATCACTCCCGCAGTATGATGTAGTCCTGGAAACAATTCACATATTTTTGTAGCATTCTTTAAGGCTGGGCGTAAAAAGAAAATAAGACTATTATAAACAAACTAATAGATCAGGACAGAAGATTGTGTATTGCACATATATTTACTATAAAATATTGTGTCACATTAAATTTTATACTTAAAATTCATATTCAAATGGTGAATTTTATACTTAAAATTCATATTATTAGACAGTGACTAGCAAAGCTCATAGATTAATTACGAGGTTCTACGGATAGAATATTTATTCCTAGAAGTAAGCAGGTTTGCTTATTCTCTGTATAATATGAACTTGGACTAATAATAATAATAATAACTTTATTTACCAAAAAAGAAAATACTGAAATTGCAATTTTAGCGTAAATTTTCTCTTATCTTAAACTTTGTTTGTTAATAGCACTGTTAATAATTTCTATCGAAAAAAAATTAATTCACGTTTTGCCTATGGGAAAATCATCAGCCATACGACACCCATTGCTGAGCATAGGCCTCCCCATAGATCTCCAATACGATCGGTCTAACGCTGCCCGCATCCATACATCCAAATTTACAATTTAACTAGACGTAATTTCTTTGTACAAGACCCATTGAAAGTTAGTGATTTTTAGTTTACGAACCCTCTTAAAGAACTTACAAAACTCAGTTCAAAATATATAAAAAAATTATGACTTGCTTGATTAACACTAGCTAAATTTGGCGAGGATTTTTTTAGTTAGGTAGACCAAATATTCTTGTGGTAACTTAGGCTTAAGTATATAAAGAAATGAAAAGCTAGGTTCTGTATATTGCAAGACATCCTATCATTATTTATTATTATTTAACATAGTTTCAGGTAATTAAATAGAGTTTTAGATTATAAAACTTATTTGTCATACAAGTTCAAACCAGTAAAATTTGCAATAATGGTTTTTAGTTTATAAGCACGAAGATTATCTTACCTTTCACAGCTATGCAATCTTTAGTCGTGAAAGGAACACCCAAGAAGGGCTTCTCTTTTTCTAGTTGTTCTGACGTCTTGGTGCCGTTTCGAATGAACTCGTCTGCCTCATGCGCTTCTTTGAGAGCCAATTCAAAGCGGTCTTCGACGAAACAATTAAGGGCAGAGTTCACATCTTTTATGCGCTTTATACATATCTGTAGCACTTTCACGCTCGTTATCTGTGAAAAAAAAATTGACCCAATTTTAATAAAGGTGATGATACTATTGAAAGCAACTGAGTATGTTGGTAACATTGGCTATTGATATAAACATTTTAGTTGTCCGAATACGCCTTTTGTTTTCCTACAATGGCTTGTAATAAAAAAATTTTATCACTTTTTTGACAAAACGTTATTAAAAGAACCGTCAAGTGCGAATCAGACTTGCGTACTGCAGGTTTCGTACTAAATTACTACGTAATTATAAAAAGCATAAAGTTATAGGTGAGTAAATATCTATTATTTCATAATTTTGACTTTCTCATCTCGGAGATAATGTTTCTTAAATACCTAAGTTAAAGCTACTGTTGATTTCGAAAAGATAATACATTTAAGATACTCATATTTCATATCTATTTTACAAGATATTGTAAAATTTTATTTGAAATAATATCCTTTTTATTCCCCAAAGTAGCCGCCATGTTTGAAATTCATTTACATATGTTATACGTGCGTTTATTGGCCATCGAATCACATTATAATATTAGCTAATAGTTTCGAAGGATTTTAACTGTATGTGACAAAGACAGAATAATAGACAACCGAGTGGTTCTATAAGAGTTACGTTTATCCGGTTCGTACGGAACCCTAATAAATAAAATTACAAACCACTGCCGGCGCCGGGCCCCATAAAAAATTGTGATGCCTTTGTCAAAACAAACTAAGACTTATCGAAGCTAATTTTTTCTAGTTTCACTTATACTGAAATGTGTTATAATTATAATTAAATACGGTTGGTAGGTATATAATATATTATTTGAGAAGCTACAAAATTATAATAGCGTACAATAAGAAGCTATCAAGCGTTCTAACACTCTAAATCAACTTAGGCTTAAGTATATAAAGAAAGCAAGCAATAAAATCAGTGGCTGCAAGCAATAAAATTTGCAGAACTTGAGTTGTACAAGCGTCATGTAAGCTGTAAATTCACTCAAGTGACTGCAAATTTTGGTGAATTGTTGAGCTAACTGCTTGATCCATGTGTATGCTGCAGCTGATTCGGAAATTGGACTCTGTCGTCAATCGACTTCTGCAAAAAATTGCGGTAGTTACTTCCCAGTTTACGTTCAACATTAAAGCTATTGCTCCGTCTAACTAGAGGAGGTCATAGCCATGAATGTTATGAACTCAAAAACTACCTAATGTATATTATAATACAATCGTATTTCTATAGGTCTTCGCCAATAGACAGAGAACTTTGCGAGGGTGGATAATGTATTTAACTCATAATTTTATGTAGATAAATTCGTTAAAATATGACAGTAATTTTTATAGTGCTCTAAGAAAACCATGTTGACTAGAAGCTTTTACGGGGTACCGTAAATTGCATTGTAGGAAGACGAGCCGAATCTCCAATTCATTCGATTCGAAAAATTTGTTTGCGTCCGTCCAATAGGCTCTGAAATAACTGAACCGATTTTCGATTTTCTTTCACCTATGGGAAGCTAACAGTTAGTGAAATAAAACATTTTTAAATATATAAGATAGATTAAAGAGATAAATCTGTCTATCTATCCTGATAATTAACGAAATGAATTGTGACTTTACTTAGTGGAACGTAATTTTTTTTTGTTTCTATTCTAATTTGTGAGTTAATGACGTACGAGGTGTCTGTGGTAGGTACAAGTAAAATTACGTAAATTAGTTAGATACATTTCAGACGAAAATTTCATAACTTAAATAATATTGCAGAAATCTGTTATTTTACTTAGATAATTTACATTACTGATTGAGGTTATTATATTGCTACATGGGACAGAAAGAATATAGAAGGAAAACCCTTTTGTAGAAAAAAAGAATTTTTAGTAGTTTCTTGTTGTTATTAATAAGTTCGTTGTTAATGTACTTAGCATTTTGAACTATACAGAATATTATATTACTTCACACAGAACATAATTAACATGTTCTATATTAAATAATAAGAAAAAAAACAGACTTTTAAACACCCTAATAAAATTAAGTAATATTTCAAAAAACTAATATTGAAGTCGGGTGGGGGTTTTATGGTTGCTTTTAAGTGACAATACTGGTTGATTTTTAGTTCTGAACTTGATTTGTTTATGGCCTTTGCCGCCTTCAAGGTTTCAGTTAATTGTTCTTCAAATAGATAATTATCTATTTTTGTTTCATACAATTGGTCTCTTATCTCTTTTTTATTGTAGAGCAAATAAAACCTCTTCGGATCCTTGATTCTGTGTGTTGTAGGTCACACGCCAATTTTCCCGCCTCCGTTAATAATTTTATTAGTGGCAAATTTGAATCTTTGCTGCTTAACAAGGATGTAAGGCCTACCTATGTAGGATATAATCATAGCTATTTGTCGCTGTTTATATTCTATGGCTTTGTCTTTTTTTGTAAGTATGTCCGATAAGGCAACTTTTATTTCTGCATTTAAAACAGGAGCTCCAATTGTACGAGCTAACGCAGTACATAGCAACATTAATATTTAGCGTAAAATAAGTTATTGCACTATGACCCAGATGTGTTTGCATACACATCACTTTTCAAAATGTACAAATAATTATTATAATAAACTCAGTGTTTTAATAACATTCATACGGTTCGGTTTTATTTAGCACTCCTTTGAGTAACCCTACCCTTAGCAAGCATACGAGTGTGGGGAGCAATTCCTACATTTTGGTCCTTCGACCAACCGTTGCGGGACCATATCGGTATTGTTTTATTAACTATTCGCGATCAAAACAAAAGCTTTATCAGTGCACGTAACAAGTGTTTAAAGTAGTCGAACTAAGTGCATAGTTAAAGTTCTCGCAACGTTCTGAACAATAGCATTTCTAGCAATCAGTGAGCATCATCAAGCATTTGACCACGAATTTCGCTTGGGCGGGATATAACGTGTCAGCAACAAATCGGTAGAAATATCGACGAGCACTTTACAACAACTTCGTGAAATCAAGTAAGATTGTTCCTTATATTTTTTAATTAATCATGGAGAATCTCATCCAACGTCAGTCAGCAATCCTTGAGCAACTGAAACAGATTAGCAGCAACTTCAATAAGGACTCGTCTAGTCGTAAAACACCGGATTACATTCAACGGCGTTTAGATGCGATAGATAACCTTTGGGGAGAGTTCAGTTTAAATAATGAGCAATTACAATTTTATGAAGATAAAAATCAAACCTATTTTGTGGAAAATATTTTTAAGCAAGTGAAGGAATTTTATATGTCATTACGTCAATCAATTTCGTCATTCAAAGGGGAAGATAGGCAAACAGTAGATAAAGGTGTTCAAGGTGGAAAGGTGAATGAACTTTTGTGTCAGCAAAAAACTAATTTTCGAGCATTTAATCGATTAGTACTGAGTATCAACCCTAAAGAAATTTCTGAAAAGTGGGAGTTAGAAGATGAACTGCGTAATTTACAGTCGAAATGGAATATAATCGATAGCATGCATTTACAAATTGATAATTTTCTACAGGGAAAAGATACAGCTTACGAATGAATTGAGTATACATGAAAAAACGTTCAAGCAAATGAAACGCGCACTTAATAAAAAAATGTCAGCTTTAGTTCACGTTCAGCATGCCACACCGGTCATCGATATTCCAATATTTACGGGCAAATATACACAGTGGCCCACATTTTTTGACTTATTTACCGAGTCTATACATAATAGCACTATTTTATCTAAAACGCAGAAAATGCAACATTTAAAGTGTAAGGTAAAAGGGGAAGCTGAACGAATAATTCAACATCTTAATGTTACGTCTGAAAATTACGATGCCGCATGGGAATTATTAACACATCGATACAATAACCCACAAGTTCTATTCACAATGAATATTGAAACATTTTTGAATCAACCCATTATCCATAAGCAAACTTCGTACGAATTGAAAAGACTTTACGATACGAGTACCGAGTGCATTCACGCGATTCATAACTTAGGTGTAGACACAAATACCTGGGATCCTCTATTAGTACATCTTCTAGCAAAAAAATTGGATACAGCAACTTACAGTGACTATAAGGAATCTCGCCAGTCGCCAAGAGACTTACAAACACTTAACGAATTTATGGCATTTTTAGAAGCGAAATTTATCACTTTAAAGCCGATACATAGGGAAAGCAAAGAAAAGGAAATACCTTCACTAACTACCAGATATAACCAGAATTATCAAAAGCCTACAGCATTATATAATAGACAAGTTAGACATTTTTCATCATATAAAGCAGCTCCAACCTTTTCATCTTATGTAAAGTGTCCTTTATGCACCTTAGATCATCAGTTATTTAAATGTCATAAATTTTTAAATCTTCCAGCAGAAGCCAAAATGAGAACAGTTGTGAAATATCGAGTTTGTCAAAATTGTTTATTTAAGCATAATGAAAAATGTCGTTTCTTCATTTTTGTTTATTTAAGCATGTGAAAAACACTTTACTACATGACGCATGTAAGCAGCCAATGACCGCTCCAATTAATTTACCTACGCCAGTAACTAGAACTACGTCACCGCAACCGTCAACATCCAGACAACATAATGTTAATCATGTTGCAGCCGATAATGAAGAAGTTTTATTAACAACAATACTTTTAAAATTAAAAGCGGCTGACGGCAGCTATGTAACACTGAGGGCTTAATTAGATCAAGGTTCTCAAATTACATTGATATCTGAAAACGCTGCCTAGATGCTTGGTTTACAAAGACAGCGATATAATGCGTCAGTATCTGGAATCGGTACAGGTGCGAAACATAGCAAGGGTGTCGTATCAATCGATTGTCAATCTATTTATAATGATTTTAATTTTACAACGCAAGCATTAGTCATAACAAAGGTTATCAGTGACTTGCCGAATAGCATATTTACCAAACAGAGTTGGTCCCATTTAGAACATGTTCAGCTAGCAGATCCAGAGTACAACATTTCAAGACCAATCGATTTACTCCTGGATGCGACTATTTACTCTGACGTAATAATGAATGGTCTTATAAAAGGTCCGCCTCACGCACCTATTGCGCAACAAACGAAGCTTGGTTCGATCCTTTCTGGTAATGTAAAGAAGTTTCAATGTCATGTAGCCATTAATAACTTAGAAGAAATCTCAAAATTTTGGGAAATGGAAGACATCAGCTATAATTCGAGTAATTTATCTAGAGAAGAGCAGTATTGTGAAGACTTTTATCAAGCAACAACCAGAAGACTGGAGGATGGGCGATACGAGGTGGCTCTTCCTATGAAAAACGGATTTGAAGAAAAATTGGGTTTATCTAAACAAAAAGCTATAGCACAATTTAAACAATTGGAAAACAAAATGAACAAACAGCATACATTTTCTGAGCAGTACAAATTATTTTTAAAAGAATATCAGCAATTAGGTCACATGATTCCATCAACCTCAATCACAGAACCCAGTTTTTACTTACCTCATCATGGTGTGTTGAAATTGGACTCGAGCACAACCAAACTTAGGGTCGTATTTAATGGCTCAGCAAAAACATCGTCTGGTTACAGTCTTAACGATTTGATGGAATGTGGTCCGAATCTACAAGTTGATTTACAAGATCTTATCCTAAGATGGAGGCAACATAAGTACGTCATTACGGCAGACATCGAGAAAATGTTCCGACAAATATTTATTAGAGCAGATGATCAACAATTACAATCAATAATATGGCGTAGCTCACCCGATGAGTTATTGCGTGAGTATAAACTCACAACGGTTACTTACGGAACCAAAGCAGCACCATATTTGGCAATAAGGACACTTCGTCAATTAGCAAAAGATGACGCAGCTAAGTATCCTATGGCAGCACAAGCGTTAGAAAATTCATTTTATACCGACGATCTATTAAGTGGACATGAAACTTTAGAAAAAACAAAGGAATTGCAACGTCAACTAATTGAAATGTTAAAAGGAGCAGGCATGAATCTTAGAAAGTGGTCATCGAACAGCAGTGAATTAATTAAAGGATTAGAGTCTGATCAAATCGATACTCCATTTCAGTTTAAATACTGAAATGGAGTATCGATTTGGAGTATCGACCGACAACTGACACATTTACCTTTCAAAATAAATTAGATTATCAAAAAGAATGTGAAACTAAACGACAATTACTCTCTGATCTTTCAAAAGTATTTGACCCCTTAGGATGGATTTCACCTGTTACAATCAAATCGAAATTATTATTTCAAAAGGTCTGGTCATCAGGAATATCGTGGGATGATAATTTACCCTTAGAATTACTAAGTGAATGGAGAGAACAAAGGGATGATTTTAAACGCATTAAGCATTTGTCAATACCCAGATATTTAGGTTGTACAAGACATGTATATCAAATACATGGTTTTTCTGATGCCTCGGAAAAAGCATTCGCATGTGTTGTTTACATCGTAACGCAAAACGATGAGGGAGAGTTTACACCCACCCTAGTTACAGCAAAGACACGATTAGCGCCGTTAAACAAGCAAGTGTCTCTTCCACGTTTAGAACTGTGTGGAGCATTACTTTTAGCACAATTAATAAAAAAGGTAAAAAATAGTTTAAAAATAAATGACGACCAAGTCAGCACGTTTGCATGGACAGACTCTATGGTGGTATTAGGATGGATCCATGGTGAAATCACTAGATGGAAGCAATTTGTAGCTAATCGTATTAGTCAAATTAAAGAACTTGTTCCAGCATCCCAATGGCAACATGTTAGATCTGAAGACAACCCAGCAGACTGTGCTACAAGAGGAATCACAGTAGTAACATTGCTAGAGCATACCTTATGGTGGCAAGGACCTAAATGGATAATTGAAACTAAAACCAAACCAAATCAAATTTATTATCACCCACCCACGATAGAATTAAAAAAGTCGAATGTAAACGCAGCCTTATGTGATAATCAACATTAATTGTTAATTGATCAATTATTAAATAACAATAATTCAATTACTAAAACTGTGAGACTTATAGCATGGATATCACGTTTCGTCGCGCAGTTACGTCAACAAGATAGCAATATCAGCACTTATTTATCGGCATCGGCATTAAATAAAGCATGTAGCATAATTGTCAAATATATTCAAGCAAAAGACTTCGAAAATGATTTAATTAATTTAAGAAATAAAGGTCATGTTCATTATAAAAGCAAGATAGCAGCCTTACACCCCTTTATAGACAAAGAAGGAATAATGAGAGTTGGTGGAAGACTGAGCTATTCGAATCTGAGCATCTCGGCAAAACATCCTATAATATTGAGTAGCCATAGTCAATTTACAGACCGAATAGTTGAGCAAGCCCATATCACAACCTTGCATGGAGGTCCGAAGTTAACATTATCACTTATTAGAGAAAAATATTGGATCGTAAGTGGCATGCATACAGTAAAGAGAACTCAGAAGGTGCGTAAGGTGCAAACGATTTAGCTCAGAAAAGAAACATCAAATAATGGCTGACCTACCTCAAGCCCGAGTTACACCATCACGTCCGTTTACACACACTGGTGTCGATTTCACTGGTCACGTGGACTTAAAAACGAGTAAGGGCCGAGGAATAAGATGTAGCAAATGCTATATAGCAGTATTTGTATGCTTGTCAACAAAAGCAATTCACTTGGAGTTGGTGTCAGATTTAAGCACCCCCGCCTTCATAGCAGCATTTCGTAGATTTTGTTCTCGTCGCGGAACACCAAGTCATATGTACAGCGACAACGGCACAAACTTCGTAGGTGCAAACCGGTTATTAAAAAAGGAATACGTAGAAATAAAACGGAACATCAATCAAGACTTCTTCAAAGCGATTTCTGAATGGGATATTAAGTGGTCGTTTAACTCACCAGCCTGGCCGAGTGCAGGAGGCCTATGGGAGGCCGCGGTTAAAAGTTTCAAATATCATTTTAGACGGGTGCTCGGTGAACAAAAACTTACTTATGAGGAATTTACGACTTTATTCTATCAAATCGAAGCTTCACTGAATTCCAGACCGCTACTTGCGCTGACTGAAAATCCTGAAGATGAATATCTCACTCCAGGTCATTTTCTTATCTATGGATCATTATTATCACGACCTCAAGGTGACGATGAGCATATAAGTCTACCACGTAGATGGCAACTCACACAATCCATGATGAAGCATTTTTGGAGACGATGGTCAGCAGATTACTTACATCAACTGCAGATTCGGTCAAAATGGAGAACACCTACCAAAAATCTAAATGTCAACGACATCGTACTAATAAAGGAGGATAACATACCCCCAGGGAAATGGGCTCTTGGCCGGGTACAAGAACTTCACCCTGGAAGGGACGGATATGTCCGCGTTGTTTCTCTTAGAACTCAAAATAAAATACTCAAAAGACCAATCACCAAATTAGTCACCTTACCTGTACACGAAAAACCACAAGATCATAATTTATTTACATCATAAAGCAGGAAGCACATATAATATCTAATTACTTGAGACAAGAGTCTAATATTATTCAACGAAGAGAACGAATCCTGAATTCACAATATAATTAAAGGAATTAATTAATATTATAACAAAAAATACAATAAAACACTTAGTATCTATAAATAGAAGCAGTGTAGATGGATGGATCAAATTACATTCCCATAATTACTGGATTTATTCATATTGTCAAGAATGCGTTATACTCATAATTTGCCCAGGTGGCATAATAATGAAGTCATTGACAGGCTACGACTTATCACTCTAGGTCAAGGTTGAATGTTGAACTAAAATTACCTTGATATTTATGCTCAAAACAATTATATAATCATATTACTGTAAATTTATATTAATATTGAAGCCCCAGAGTCTCTATCTTGAATAAAATATTGAATACTTCATTAATAGATAATTACTAAGATGAAAAAAAACTAACTACATTATATTAAGGAACAATCTCATTCCGATTCATATAAGTATAAAAGGGCGACTTCGTCCTCATCTCCAGGTTTGGCAAAGGAGCAGCAGCAGACGAATAATTCGTCTAGCAGTACTCAAACTAATAGTTTTAGTGTTAGTGAAATGTTGAATGGTGAATCATTCGATGTAAGTGTCAGTGAGTGCGAACGGTTTTATAAATCAATGTGTAATCAGTGTCGATAAGAAAATATTCTCATTTATGCCTCAGACGGTATATGTTCAAGTGCCTTTATAGTGCCGCAAAATACTTACGCGAGTGAAAATAAACAATCAGACATTTTTAATATTAAGTCAATAGAGACTCTACTTATAAGTATGTATAGTTATATTAGGACAGCCTTTAATCATCGAATTGAAATTTTATTATGCAAAATAACTTACAACCCTAACTTACAAATTAAGAATCATTGTTACTAATAATAGAGGATAAGTACTAACAAAATGTTAATTAATTTATAATTTATCTTACATATTTCTCTTTTCTTCTTAAGTGGCCAAGATGTACGAGCTAACGCAGTACATAGCAACATTAATATTTAGCGTAAAATAAGTTATTGCACTATGACCCAGATGTGTTTGCATACACATCACTTTTCAAAATGTACAAATAATTATTATAATAAACTCAGTGTCTTAATAACATTCATACGGTTCGGTTTTATTTAGCACTCCTTTGAGTAACCTTACCCTTAGCAAGCATACGAGTGTAGGGAGCAATTTCTACACCAATCTTCGTTGCGTTTTGTGGTATTTGATATTTTTCCAAATTCATTTTTCGTTGATCTTTTGTTAACCCTGATGTAGCTATGTACTCCCAGCGCACTGCTATATCTGAATGTAGGATTTTCCATATGTCTTCTCTAAAGATGGACATTCACCGAGAATCTCCAGTATTTCTACTGGTAATTTTTCTTCGCGAATAGGTGGCTCAATAATAATTGGATCAATTGAGTCGTTAATTACCATGTCTGGATCAACAGTCTGCACCGGAGTTTCACAAGCTGACATTTCTAGTGTGTTCTCATCATGCACTCTAAAAAATGGAGGCCAACAAAGAACGATTTTCTCTTGGTTGACATAATATTGAATAAAACAATTACTTATTTACATAAATCAATCAAAGCTGAAACATTGAACCAACTAGTTAAAGTATGGTTAAATTAAAAATTTGGTAACCCTGATTAATTCTATCAAATATATTTATCGTATCTATCATTACTGGATTTTTTTGTGTGAATCGATTATTTTTAATAGTTAAATTTAACGACTAAGTATGTTGAAGCAATTTATACAAATTAATCAAAATAAATAGGTAAAGTAATAGATTAGACGATTTTTATTGTTGCAGTAATAAGTTTATCGTATTTAATTTAACAAAGAACGTTAGTAGAACCAAAAAAACCCTTTGTTTTTCAAACAACAAAGACTATTTAGTCAATTCAAAAACATGAATGATTAATCGTAACTACTTGACATTATTGGACTAACTAAAATTAAGCTGTTCATGCTACTAACAATGTATTTGCTAAAATAATTATCAAATTCTGATTGATTTAAATACTGTCAATCACTGTAATACGTGAATCAACTAAGAAAAGCGAGTGCCAGCAAAGAGTGACTTTGTTAAATCAATCCACACAAACTTATCAAATTTACTTTTCAATCAAAAATCACTTTTCTTCTGTTTAAAACTGGTTTATGATGCATCAGTCCACAGTTTTATATCTTTCCTTGATAGATTATTGTTTGTTTTTTTTTTTAGTTTTTCGTTTTTATGCGACAGATAGCCGTTACATATTAGTCTGGCACTATTATTTGAATGTTAGTGATTATATATACACAGTAAGATCAATTATCAACACTTGACTTTGTTTTCACTTTCGCAAAACAAATATTAATAAATATCTAATTTAAATATTTAATTTAAAATTAAATTAAATCAGCTGTAAGGATTTGACATCCGTACACGCCAGTGTTGCCGCCAGTGTCAAATAAGATGAGGCAAATTTGTGAGAATATTGTTTGAATATTGTTATGAAAAAGATTAATTCAACCAACATATTGGTCGATATTAATATGAAACACGCCCATCATCTTCATAGGTGCCCGAATAGTTCTAAGTCTGCAAACTAGATGGCGTTGTTCATTTAATGCATCGCGGTATCAGTTTATATCGTTAGATTGTATAAGTAATATGCCGTTTAAAGTGAACTTACGCATTCCGCTCTCAGCTTTCGTTGCGCGCCCCCGTGCGCGTACACGACTCTCTTCTACCCAAACTGTGAGTACTCTCGTGCCGTCTGCACACCCCGAGCGCAGGCCCTGCTGATTTTGTTTTTTTCAAAACATTAAACCAGTAGGACTTGACTCACTCTCAAGTTCTTGAGTTGGTGGATACCTAACGGTGGCAACTAAGCCAACTGAGCGATCCCGGTGCGCTCGCTAAGGCCCTTCAGGCTTTAGCAACACCGAAGACCCGATCCCAGTGCACTTGGGCCTTGTCCCAAGGGTGAAGGTTTGCCGCTATATCCAATAGGGATAGCCGCACTTTTCCGCGTCGCGTTTTCCCCCCTCGCTCCGGCGCGGGGTAGGTCTTTTGCACACTCGCCCTATCTCCCTCTAACCTACCAAGGTAGGTGTGACGGAGAGAAGTGCGAGTGAAACACCCCTATATCTCTCTCTTTCGCGCATTTAACGGTTTGCATTGCCGACATGTCCGATCTGCTTAACAGAGAATTTTCCCTCGCGGAACTCCAACGCATCCTACCCGACCACCTTTTCCAACCCATCCTCAGCGCAATGATGGCCCACTCAGAGGCATCAGCGCAATCCTCAACCTCCCTCATGGAGTGCGAAAGCACATCTATAAAGAGGACCGCTTCACAGCGATCCCATCCTCGCTCCTCCTCACCGCCGGACGACGACCTTTTCAGGACGTCCGATTCCGACGACTCCTCAGACGTCTCATTTCATACGGTGAGAAGCCGCAAGAAGCGTCGTAAGCCACGCTCTCCCAGAGCAAGTGCGGACGCTTCAGCGGTAAGCGTCATCGGCAAGAAAGCCACTCTGGAGAATACTCCAAGTATTCCTCCCTCCTCCACCACGCTACGGCCGCATAATAAATGCGACCCACGGCCGGGTAAACCCCAACGTCCGCCTCCCGTATTTATACGGGACAAATCCAGGTGGGCAGAGGTCTCGAACCTCTGCGCACAGGACAAGATCAACTACACCCATGCCAAAAACATGGGTGTAGCTATCCGGGTGGAGACACCCACTAGCGAGGACTATAGAGCCCTCACTAGACTTCTAACCCACCACAAGGTGGGTTATCATACCTACGCTCTCCCAGAGGAGCGCAAAGTTCGTGCGGTTCTAAGAAATGTTCCGTACGAACTCTCCACCGATCTGATCCATAAGGATCTCAATGAACAGGGATTCCCTGTAGAATCCGTTCATAAGATGCACAGTAGAGCCGGCAGGCCTTTCCCGCTGGCTCTACTCATCATTCCAAATGTCCCCAACGCCCGGGACATTTTTAAAGCTAAAGACCTTAGGGTATGCGGCCTTTCCGGGGTTAAAGTAGAACCCCCTCACCGACGCGGTACTCCGGGACAGTGTCACCGATGCCAGCTTTACGGGCATGCGGCGGCTAACTGTTCCGCGACTCCGAGGTGCGTAAAGTGCCTCGAGTCACATCCTACAAAGGAGTGCTCTCGAACTCGAGACACTCACACCCCTCCGGCCTGTGTACTGTGTGGCCAAATCGGCCACACGGCCAACTACAAAGGCTGCCCACGAGCACCGAAGCCCAAACCCTCTTCTAAGAAGATGGGCAAGGGCCCGGTGTTCAACAAAGCACCTAAAGCCCCCCCCCCGCCCACTGAGGCGAACTTCCCCGCCTCACCAAAGGCCGCCCCCAAACCGGCCTCACAACCGGTATGGACGAAGGCTTCACCAAAGGCTTCCGTCCCACCTCCCAAAACAGCTTCCGATTCTCCATCCTTAGTCGATGACATGAATACGGTTCTCAACCTGATTCGTGGTATCGACATGGATGAAGTCGCCACCGTAGCGGCTAAGCTCCGTCGCGCTTCGTCCACACGGGAACGCCTTTTGGCGCTGTGTGAACACGAAGCGTTACTAAGTGCTTTATCTTAAGCACTAACAACATGTTAGGTTTCCCAAACCTCCCACAACCCATCCTCTGGCCGACCTGGACCTCCTCACGAGACCCAGTAGGCCAAATCCATCCCTATCACACCGACCCTTCAGGTCAACCCACTCGGTCCTCTCGACCTGACATCCCTTCAGGATGCAGGCCACACAAGTTGCTACGAGTATCAGATAGCACCCTTCTGGTGGTATGTGATGCCGCCCTCCATACGTCGACCCTTCAGGTCATACCCCCGTCCGATCCGGCTGATCGTTCCCCTTCAGGGAGTCAGCTGTATTCTCGACGTCACTATTCATGTATGTATTTAGGGACGTCTGCGCCGCCCCCCCCCCCCTTGAGGGGGGGCGGTCGCTCAGTTGAAGGTTCGTTGCCTCCGGGCGTGTAACCATTAGTCCAAGGCGGTGTTTAGTCAGTAGGAGTCTGACATAACCCCCACAGCCGGCTGTGTGGGTATCCAATGAAGGATTCACCGCCTCCTTCCTCCGTTGATGGGAAGGTGGTTCCGAACCCATAAGGTTGAGAACCGAAAAAAAAAAAAAAAAAAATTGAACTTAATTTGGGATTCGAATTATTTACTTTAGCTCTTTGGTTAGGCTCTGAGCTGTGGTCCGAGTTTTATAGTCTCACTCGCTTTGGACCAAAAGTTCAGAATGATCAAACGGCTAAAGTGGTTTTGGTTCTCTTGGTTGAATTACCATTGGTAAATTGGTTAGTATAATCATCATATCTCATGCTTAAATTGACCAATCTTTTGGCCGAATTAGCTTCGGTAAATTGTTTGGTACAACCAAGTTTCATATTAATATCGACCAACATGTTGGTTGAATTAACTTCGGTAAATTGGTTAGTACAACGATGTTTCATGCTTATTTTGACTAACCTATCGGTTGAAAGAACTGAGGTAAATTGGCAAGTACAATCATATTTCATGGTTAAATTGACCAACTCTTTGGTCAAATTAATTTTCGGGAATTGATTAGTTTAGCCACGTTTTTCATGTTAATTTTTACCAACCTCTTGGTTGAATCAACTATGGTAAATTGTTCATACAGTCACATATCATAGACATCGACTACGATCTTATTTAAATTGAAGACTAAGCGGTAGTTGCTATAGTTATTTATAATGATCAAATTGAATGAAATCATAACTATCTTAACAAAGTAAAAATAATAAAAACCAGCTTATTTAATGTATCTAACATCTTGTCAGGCTCATAAGGAAACAAGATGCTTGGTCACATATATCACAATATTGTTTGATGTAACAAATTTTTTTTAGAGTGTGTAAAGACATGATCTTACATGATTCTTCACTATTACAATAGTTTTCATATTTATATTATAAACTTACCCTTTATTACCATAAACACCCGAAGTACTTTAAAAAATGAAATGGGTAGGTAAAAGTTTACAATTTATTTGTCATCGATTATGAAAGTTATTAAAATCTGTAAGTTATATTATTGAGGTAACAGTCCCCTTTGAACTGTACACAACAAACGGTTATGCGTAAAAATTATACACTGTAGGTAAGTATTTAAGTATTTACAATAAAGCTTGCTTGTAATATAGAAAGGTAATAGTCCTTATAAACTATACACAATCAATCGCAATTGTCTTCGGAAACACCCCATCCAGGTGTACACCAGACTTACTAAGTTTTTCGACAACTTATTTTTACCTCCGATCTTTTCGCCAATTTCTTTTTAAACTTTTCTTCTAATTTCTTCATCTTTCTCTTCATATGTTCCTCAAAGTCTTCTGAACTTCTCTTGGCCATTTTAATAAAATTCAATTCAAATTTAACTCTTTCCGAAAAAAAAGCGCTTTAAGATGGCGGAAGCACTAAAACGCTAATCTATACTATAATAAAAACGTAAACGATCGATGTCTGTACATTGAAGATATATGAAAAAAACTGTTATGAGGGACATTTATAAGCGTAATAGAACACAAAACAATGATTTTTAAAATTTTTGTCTGTTTGTCTGTTTGTCAGTTTGTCTGTTTGTCTGTGCGTTTGTGCACGATAATCTCAGAAACGGCTGAACAGATTTAAATGCAGTTTTCACTATTATATTGCGACATTCTTCCGTTAACATTTAGTGTAAGATTTATTTCAATCGGTTCACAAATAAAAAAGTTATGTCAATTTGAAGTGACATGGTCGCCAAAATTGCTATTAAATATTTACTGTTTTATTAAATTTTCGTCTTTGATATATTGATCATCATCATTAACTCTTTTATAGCCAAACTGCAGGGCCTCAGGCCTTTGTTTAATAATTTTTGGTCACCCATCCCGTCAACAACTCTTGCGAAAATTGCTTAGCAATAGCGATCGTGCGCAGCGGCGCATATCCGTAGCGCCATCGAGCTACGAATTAATATTGTCTATAAAATGATAATTTGTATGATGACAAATAAAAAAATAAGATTCCAAAATTTTGACAACTCCGAAGTAAGTTGACCTTATTTATAATGACCAATCATGTTAAATAGGGTTCAGCTTATAATGGACATGTGGTATACGATCACGCGAGTAGGAGAACAAGCGGAAAGAGCCTTCCGATGATGCAATTAAGCCTCGAGTAGTTTACAGTGAACGCATATTTTTATCAGATTAGGTTCACGTCGTCGTCGGGGCCAGCAGAGGTGGTTGGCAGCCGCTCCCGCATTGCACGGTTTCGTCTGTCTGGGAGAGGTACTCGATTTACCCGAGTCTCTCCAATTTTCCATCTGCAACCTGGGACCAATGGTCCAATACTTGAGTGGTGACTCGGCCGGTACTCCGGCCGGACTCGGTAGCTTGCCGGTTTTCATTTCCCATGAGAAGGTGTAGAGTACGGGTTTTGGTGGGTAGACTCTGGGGACCCACCGGGCAGCTGACTGTCGCTTCACGGAGGAGAATCCTACTCACCCCTGTTGCTTGCCAGGTAACAGAGACAATATCAGAAGTTTTTCCACGACGCTAAAAAACTTAGATTCACGGCAACTGAAGTTAAGAACGTAAAGACAACTCGAGTTATATAATTTTTGTTCTCTCATTGCTATTTTTTATGTTAATACACTTTTTGTTTTTTTTTTATAACATACAAATCGCTGTAGATACGTACTTCAAAGTTGGTATTTCAGTCACAACACTCATATAATATTATGCGAGTCTGAGGGTTGGTTCAGAGTAGCTCGGTGGCGTAGTGAATAAGCGCCATGGCCCGCGATTGTAGTTGTTAAGCAATTTTCGCAAAGGTCGGGCACAGCATGGATGACCAAAAAATATTATCTCAAGCAACTCCAAGCTTCGAAAGCACGTAAAGCGATTGGTCCCGGTTGTATTTGCAGTCGTTAATATCCACATTGGGCCAGGATGGAGGGTCGTGGCAAATCCTCTTTAACCATCAATAAAGAAGGCCTGAGCTCCTGCAGTTGGTGACAAAAAAGGGCTGATGATGATGATGATGATGATGAGGGCCGTTCAAATCTGACAGAAGCTCAGTTAAGCACCTCACGGAAGTATGTTAGTAGACGATTTCCTTCGAGTGTGGAAAGTCAAAATTAAAATATGTATATATTTTTTATATCAATAAATAAATTCTACGTATCTTCCGTCAGACATGTACTGACCGACTTTTATAGACAAAGAAAGAGTCAGACAGAAAGCGCTCGGTCTCGGGAGACACCTGAAAAACGTAAAGCGTATTTAACTGCCCATCGCGAGGCTCATGCACTATGAAGTTGAATCTGAAGTATTTACATACATGCAGTATGGTATGGATATGAAACTTCTTTTGATAGGGAAATGCGCTTGGTCTCTGAAAGAGCTCGCAGTTTGCACAATAGAGATCGAGAAAGTAGTTTCGATTATTGCCAACCCGAGTTGCCTTCATACTCCACAGGCGTACCGCAGATAAGTTTTCACAGGGTATAATGAACTAGCTATTTTCCCACGACTTTGCCGCAAAATTATCGCGTCGTAATATAAATATCGCGTCTGATGTAGCTTCCTGTAGGTCGGAATCGCTATGCAACTATCGGTCCAGTATTATTGGAGCAAATTCGATGCAAATAAACAACCAATCGATCTTATTCGATACGGTAAAAAAGAATTCTACCAAAATACTTCCCACGCAGACGAAGTCGCGGGCACAGCTAGTGAAGTATAATTCTGTAAAACGGAAGGAACTATAGTGATAGAATTTCGAGGACAAAGCTGAAGTGTAATTAATATATTTAATATTACTTTCTATATTGTACACTACACAGGAGATATTGCAGAGAAGTTAGAAAAGAAGATGGTAATACAAAGAACGGGCTTATTAGTTCGTAGCAATCTCTTCCAGGAACCCATGACTAAAGAAAAAAACTATATAATAAATAAAGGAGGAACCTATGTACTAATCTAATAACGTCGACTAAAAACTCTTTTTCTAGATACCCCTCTTTTAACATTACTCGTTATACCTACCTGTTACTCTACTAATTATAATGCATATTGAAAATAAATAAACCTAACACACTTTTTGTCAAAATAATGATAAACTATTTCTAAGTAAATAAAAAAATAAGTTTAAAAACTAAAACCCGACTACAGCTAAATCACGCTTTACAATGTTTAAAACAATAAATTCATTTAATAGCGGCAGCTATATTATAATAGCGATGACCAAAGGACACCGTAATCGTATGCCACAGATCATAATAAAACAAACTGTTGTGGCATACGGCTACGCTGTCCTATACTATATGTCCTGTAATCCTGTAATAATTTTGCATTTGTAGTCGGCTAAATAGTTTCTGCTTGTAAAACATTTATAAATTATGATGTGAATCACAAACTTTGCAGCATTGTTTTTCAAAATAGTAAAGGTGGATTCTATTTAATTGTATACCCCTGTATTTCATCAATATAATCAAAACACGTGGCCTCTTATCTTAAAATAGCGCAAGAATTATACACTCTATTACCAGATAACGACGACGTTACGCATGGTGCGTTCAGTAATTTGCGTTAAATGAGTTTACCGACTTAAAAACAATTACAGTTTTAATTGATTATCATGGCAACTAATTTAAATGTTACGTACATAGGTTACCTACATATACCTATATAAATTTTTACGTACATCTGTGTTATGGGAAACCATAATCACCATATATCTAAAACTTTATTTTCAAATTGATTTCAGTGAAGAAAGATTGTAAAAATTACTTCTTTATTCTATATTAAGTCATTTTACACATATTCAGAGTATATCATACCGTTTTTTGTCATAACAAATTATTTGCTAGGTAAGTAGATACTTGTCTTCATTTGCTTATCAGACCTAGGTAAAACTTTTTTTAAAGTTGCATTTCTTAAATATTGTATGTTAGAAATCAAACTGACGAACAACTTGTTTTATTATTATAAGTAAATAACAGTAAAACAACTACCCCATATTGTAAAGGCAAAATTACTTAGAAATTTTCTAGCATATATCAAAATAATACCAATTATTTCAAAAGTTACCTCTTTATTCCTAATTCTTCGTGCGACTTCGATAGCTGGCTGCTTCAGTATGTCATCAGAAATCGCTGGAATTTTAACACCCTCTGTGCCGTAATATAAACTGAAGAAGAACCTTGCTATTCTTGCTAATACCAGTCTGACCACATGAAGCACACGCACTTTTAGTTTAATCGGCGAGTTCTTAATCTTAAATTCTGTTGAAGACATGTTTACAAAACCAAAGCGACTGCTTGGATACTACACTACACTGAACGATCGATATTTTATGAATCACCAAACAGTGTTACATTAAACATAAACAAACTTGCGGCCGACGCCTTTACTACACCGATATAACACCGTTGACTGCAGCCCACTGTATGATATGAATGGCCAAACGAATAATCCGCCCATCGAGTTGGTGGGATAGGTAATGTCTCCACCGTACCTCTCGCTCTCACATTGGCGACGACTGGTCGGATGACGTGACGCGTGGGACTTTGGTTCAGACTGGCGATCGTCCGGTTTTGTATAGTCGATAGCAATGGACTTTACTTTAGTCGGCAGCAAAGATAAACAATTAATGAGGAAGATTGTGTCGTCTAAAGCAGCCGGAACGTTATGACTTCACCGCCTTTTACGTCGTAGTCACATATTTAGACATAGGTAGATACTCATAGATAATGATAATGTATAGTCTTTGATTATCATACCATTTTTATCACAGTGTATTGTTATCTCAACGATATTAGTGAACCGAACTTTGCGTAAACTTTCTAAAGAAAAAATAGTTTAATTTTATCAAGTGTTGACATTCTGTATCATGAATGTTTCTACCATATAAATTGAAACTTATATAGGCTATGATTAAGATTAATTACATTGTATGAAGAACGTATAATAGATATAGTTACTTTTCAACATTCAACGCGATGTAATTTCAACATTCATCGCGAGGTACATTCAAAGGATGATGATTTGGGATTTTCTTTTTTTTTCTCAGAATAAACCATGGCAGATTCAGGAGACGAACAGGTGAATTCGACTAGGGGCAGTCCATTTCCAATTACCTTACCTACAGTTCTTTGTATTCCAGAGCCGCCAGACGAAGACAATTTACTTCTGAAAACTAATTCGTTCATATCATCAGAGCCCAAATTGTCATTGCCTTCAAATCTTGGCACTCCTACATCGCCCCTCAAACTGTCATCACCTTTATCACTTCCAACCTCTCCATCACCGTTTATGAAAACTTCCCCCCAAACAGAAGCCAGAAGAAGTTCAGAGTCCCCAATTACCCACCTCAAATCAACAATTTGCTGGCAAACTCATCAACACTGGATCTGCGACAGGTAAGAATTTTCTTTTAATTTCTGTAAATAAGGTTTGCTATGATGGTAAGGTATTATAAGATAAGGCTAACCTGCTCTTTAATATCAAGAAAAACTTTTGTGGTTTGGTTTTTAATTATGTAAGTAATAAATATTTTGGATGAGTGAATGAATATGTTCCATTGCTGTTTAGATTTTAATATTGTTTATATAATCGTTCTTATAAAGAAAAGCAAAAAGATAGTACTGATATTCTTTGTTTTATACATTAATTGTTCCAAGCGGTAAGATGAACCGAGAAAACGGACGACTTTCAGTACCTATCTAAGATGATAAAAATTGTTATTTTATTACCGTATTTTCTTGCGTGCAGACTTCCGAACTCGTAAATTTAACAAAACTTTCGTAATCTTATTTTGTACTTTGGTAAGAAATACGATTGCCGCGATATCAAAATTTAACATTTTTTGTATTCTGAAAACCGCCGTCAAAGTTTTTTCAATTAAAACATGATTTTGCATACACCTACAATATACTCGTATATTATCTAAAGAGAAATTATTTCACATAACCCTTTAAAACAACCCGTATCAACTGGTAGTCTTCATATGTTTTACAAACTGTGTAGCTGCGTTAAATAATAATACAGAATTAATAAAAAATAACAACCTGTATATCAAAATTCAAGTAGGCATTAAATGATTTTTTCATATTTTTTTTTTATAACAATGTTCAGCTAATATGTATCTATTTATTATTCAGGTCATATGTTTTTCAACAATAGGAATTGTTAAAGGTGCTGCAGCAGATTGTAAAAACGTATAGGTAAGAATGTAAACTTCTTATAACTATTGTTTTGCAGATTATGTATAACCTTGGATTTTAGGTAAATCTCCACCAATACACTACACTAGCTCTATTACTGGGACTTACAAGTACACTGACTCTTGCCGTTAGAAAAATGTAAGATATTTTTTAAACTAAGATTAAAAATATATTTATTTAAAATGAATACATGAGTTGATATTTATATCATTTTCATCTATCCAGACAAAATATGCTATAAAAAATAAAAGAAGTTACTAACTATACAAAGATTTTTTATTATTATTTTTTTAAAAACATTCTCACAAAATGTTAAGTAGATAATACTTCAAACTAACAAGAAAACTTTGCTAATTTTGCTTTTATGTTAGCGTTATTTACAATCTCAGGGCGAAGGATGTCCTCGAAGAAAATAATATATTGACATCAGCGAGTCATTACGCCAACTTATTTTTTAATCATAATGTAAATGCGAGAAGAAAAATGACAATTAATTTAGTTTACTCATTGATGAAAATTTCCACCTAATTACTTGGAAAACCGTCGTTTGGAAGCAATGAGATATTAACGTTTGATTGATAACAGATTTTTCCGACCGCTCAAAAACATTTTCTCTAACTCTTGTTTTCCAGTTCAGTACGCCACATTTTTTTTTACCGTTTGACAAAACACTAATTTCATAGGGAAAGGCGAATAATTACATTCTAATATAATTTATACACATTTTATGTTAGTTTCCTAAAATAGATTTTCCAAACTTATTTTATTGAAACTAAATATAAATTTGTGAAATTATACAGAAAGTTGCTTTGGCAACAGTGTTCTCTACAATTTATCAGTATGTCTTGTTTGGTAGGTATAGATATAATAATAGACATTTTCATCATGTTCATACAATACGGTTTAGAAATGAGGTTCTTGGGGAGCAAGTAGTGAATACTAATAAAATGTGTGATAGTAGAAACAATTTTTTTTGGATGATTTCATGGTGGACTTTAAAAACCAATGTCTTATTAATTAATTTTTATCAAGTTTATAAGCCGACCGAGGAATTTAACTTGTCTTTTATGCGACCTAAACAGGCTAATAAACGATTGAAATTTTATTCCAGAATTGTTTATGGCGCCGATTATAATTTGTGTCACTTAAAATATAACCTTTTTTTTTAATATTGAAAGTGACTATTGTATACTGGTAAATTGGCATTCTTAAGCTTTTTCATGTGCTCGTCTTAATCTAAAGCAAAATCTAAAACTTTGTACTAATTTAATAAAAGAGGAACAAGTTGTTGACATAGCGGTTTTATCGTTCTTTTTTACTCTGCTCGATTTTGTATTAAATAGGATATCAGTTAGTACTCATTCCCGATAAGCACAAACATTTTAATGAATAATACCTATATTTCCTATAATTCTTATTCTTTAAAGTACTTGTAATACGTTGAGTAAAAAAACACAAACAAACACGCATAAAAACATAATATTGCTAACGATTGAGCCTGTTCGCGTGATTCGATTAAGCTCACTATATGCCACCAAGTCTTGTTAGTGAATGTATATATTTACATATGTATATGTTGTGTACAATCAATAGGTGATTAAGTTAAATTATTTATTGGAAAAATTTAATGAAGTTTACCAAATTATTTATTTATGCCATGCCATATAATGAAGGTGAATGGAGTATCTATCTTTTGTAAGTAGATAGAATAAATTTGAGCAATATTGCATTCATCGTGCTTTAATAAAATCATCTCGAGCACGTGAGTTTTTAGGCATTTTTCTTTTATGGTAATTGTACCATGAAAACTATACATGAACCACAATTTCAATTGAAGTTGCACTAAGAAATAACATCCAATTAAGCAGTATTAAGCATAGAAAAAACTATTATATTTCTAAGGGTCTTCGCACAGTCAAAACTTGGAAGTTATAAAATTGACTTCACATGGTTTTCCATTTTTTCTCTTAATTATGTTCATTTTATAAAATTGATAAGTATGTAAACCACTTTGTAGCTAAAAGCTATATGCAACAGTTTCACAATAATGGTGAAATAAATGTAGCGACCATGCTTACGCCCTTATTTTTATCTATTTTATTTCTTTGCTATTAGTATTATTATTTTAATTTAAAATATTGAATAACGCAATTCACTATATAATAAATATACTGCTTATTATCGCTTATAAAATGAACGTACACAATCTAACAAGAGATATGTGAAATGAACAACATACACATCTCTTTGTTAGATTGAAAAATCTATTAGATTTTTCAAAGACTTCTTAATATCCTGTCATTAAAAGAACCAATTAGTTTTACGGTAGCAGTGGTAAGTACAATCCACGAGTTCTAAGTATTAACTGAATATTCAAAGTCTAATTTGAAATTGCTACGGTTATATTGTTTTAACTTTCGGCATCAAAGTGTTACTTTGTTTCTATGGTTTCCTTTGAAATCGCTGCGGTTTTGTTCAAGTAAATAACTTTGTGGCTGCGACTGTCTAAAAATAGAATATTCGTCCAAAAATACTTAATTATGCTCGTAATGTTGTAGAAACTCCTTGTTTATGGACCTTGTATAATGCAAAGTAAAACACCTAAAAATTATACTTCAAAAATAAATTGTCATAAGATCACGATCTCGACTATATTTAAGATTCATCTCAGTTTCATTTTACATGTAAAAATTAATTAATTTACTTGACATTGGCAGAATTGTGCGAAATGCGCAGATAAGCCAATAATTTAAAAAGAAGAAGACTATATTTAATTAATATTTTCAACACGTTATCAGCACAAACATAGAGATTTAGTGAGAAATATTTATTTTCGGAGTCTAATTTACCGGATTGTTGTGTATTAGTATACTTTATCAACATAAAAGTGTTTTTTTTTTTCTGACATTCAAAAACAAAAGATGTTAACTGTTGATCACAGCAATATTGGTAAAAATGGATCGAATTCCAGTCTACGATCCCTTGCGGGGATATCATTAAAAGGTAGACAAGACTATACAATTTGGAAATTCAAAATGAAGATGTACTTGATACATGAAGGTTTGTGGAATTGTATAGTTGGTTATCCTGATGGAGACTCCACTCCTCTTAACATTAGAGAAAGGGAAGATGAGATTACCCTAGCCAAAATTTGCTTGACATTGGATGGACTAGCCATAACGCACGTAAGGAACTGTAAGAGCGCAAAGGAAGGTTGGAGTACTTTAGCGGCTAGTTACGAGGATAAGTCCATGGGTCGTCGTTTGGCGCTGGAACGTAAACTGTACCTACAGGTACAATCTCAGTGATTTTAGCAGTATTGAGATGTATATTGAGGCAGTAATGTCCACAGCTCAGGATTTGGTGGACATAGGCAAGGTAATTGAGGATGCCTCTCTAGCGGCAATATTACTAGGAGGGCTGACATCTTGCTTTGACCCTTTGATAATGGCACTAGAGAACTCTACAGTACAGATTTCTAGCGAGCTCGTGAAAAGTAAGTTATTAACAGAATTTTCGCGATCTACTGATAATCAACCACTTGAATCGGATTCTGCTTTACGCGTTCAGCAGAAGAGACCGAAAAGAAAACGGGAGGTAGTCTGTTATCGCTTTAAGGAGCCTGGACATAAAAAGCCAGACTGTCCACTCAACAGAAAGTCCAATAACGCTGGCTCAGAGAAATGCCATGCAGTCATTAGCACGTCTGCATGTTTATTGGTCTAAAATCGACAGGCCAGACATGGCACAGGATCCACGTGGAGTTTGCGGGTCCAATCTATGGTTTTTCTTGGCTTATAATTATAGATGCCTACACAAAGTGGCTCGAAATACACCCAATGAAAACAACTACAAAGCCACCGTTTCAATGTTAAATGCAGTTTTTTCGACTTTCGGTACTCCTCGATATGTTGTATCAGACAACGGACCACAATTTACAGCAGATGATTTTGAAGTTTATTGTAAAAACATGGGAATTACTCACATAAAGACGACACCATATCACCCTCGTGTAAACGGGTTAGCGGAGCGTGCCGTTCGTACTTTTAAAGAACACATGGCAGCAGCGAGTAAATATACTGATTTATTTGAACGACTTCACAAATTTTTACAAACATACCGCAACACCCGTCGTAATTCTACTAACCGTTCACCATTCGAAATGCTTTTTGGGAGACCGATGCGCACAATTTTTGATCTATTAAAACCAAATGTTAAGGAAAATTTAGAAAAAGCGCGGCTCACGCAGGAACTAAAGCCATCATCTAGACAACTAGCAGCCACGGAATACAAAACTAAAGACAAAGTATGGGTGAATCACCCTACTGCCAAAGGATCAGATCCTGGTACAATAGAATGTCGGACGGGGGTTTATTCATACATAGTAAAGATGCCAGATGGCAGTCTCAAACGTAAGCACACGGATCAATTGAGACCTAGATTAGAAACACTGGAAGTGCCTTTAACACATTTACAAAGTCAACTCGACAGTCTTAACCACAATCCTCGAAATATCACATACTATACGAGAAACCCAGTCATTGCGATAGGGAAAGGCGACCGAGACCCTGAAGTAGAACAACATCGTCCTTCTTCGCCACAACCTGGTCAATCATGGCTGGAGGTTTCGCATCCCGACTGTCTGCAACCTGTGCTTAACCAAGGTCTTGCGTAGCGCCGCTCTGAACGGCACCGCAGGCCCCCAGATAGATTCGGTGTCTAAACCCCGTGAGGGGTAATGTTGTATATATACTTCATGGTCATTTATGTTATTTATGAAGTTATGCTCTTTGTCATGACATATAGCTAGTAAATTTGTTTGAAAGTAAGCACCATTGCTTTATAAAACATAGTTTTAATGTTATAATTATACAATAGTTTTTTTGCTAGGTGAAGTTATGGGTGGGTCGAGTTTCAAGTGGTGTTTTTATAATAATCGTAGGATATTTTATCACATTGCTTACACATACTGAAAGATTAAGTTCTTTATTTATTTTATTTCCTTTGAGTATACATTCATTACTTGTAATTGGGCCCTCAGCATAGACGGCAAGTTTTGAACATGTAGAACAAGTAGATTTTCATGATGGTCGTATTTATTTTGATACCGGATAAAAAGAAAATATCATTATTAGTATATTGTCGTTTACAGAATGATAAAATATGGTTTCGTTATGAAGTAATCATTTTCTTTGTGAAGAGTTGTATTTACGTCGCCATCTTAGCTATGACGCATGTGCTTGCATTCGTTTTTTGAACGCGTGGGGTCAGGTTTGAAGGGTTAAATGGTTGTTTGATACAATATAAACACGCTGTTAATATATTTCATGAGAAACTTCTATTGTCAATGAAAATAATTGTTAAAGTTTAAATAGCAAAAAACGCTGCTATATGTATTGGCGCTGGTGACGTGGTATTTATGGCGTCACATGCCAGTAAATATGTCAAGGCGACAACCTTTTTATCAACCGTTTATTTAGGATGGATACAAATGGTATTACAATTTTATGTTTTGAAATCAAACTAGATGTCGCTACGGTACTTTCTTTATTTCCTTTACTTTTATGTATAAAAGTAAATTAAAAACTCAATAAAACTCAATAAGTAACTCATGTTCTATTTGTACTTTTTTGTATGTATTGATATCTAAGTTTCAAACTTTGCAAATTTCAGTTTTTTATTATATAAATTGTTTTGGGTCTGGGTGTGGTGATAGCGTTTTTGTTTCAGATATTCCGTATTTGACTTTATTTATATTTTTATTGTGGAATCTGAGTAATTCTGAGTATTAGTCATATAGTATTCACTTGAATATTACAAAAAGTAAGATATAGAAAAACTATAAATATGAATTAACCTATAGAACTTTGTTACACATAAACTGTCCTCTGACTGAATAGACTGTTTAGGCTAATTCCCTTTGCATGTAAATAATTCATTGCATTTTTTCAACTGTAGTAGCAAAGAATAAAATTATTAGAATTTTACTTGACAGGCAAAATGCACAAGCCGTGCCTGCCATATTATGAAAAAAAAAAGAAAAAAAATTATTAGAATAATTTGACATTGTTTCCTAAAAAATAAATCAAAGTTGTATTTTAGTATGGAAAATGTCTTGATATTAAAAGATTATAAAACAATCCCTGATATTGTTCACAAATATGAGCCTTCACTTAAATATGGACACATACCTTTAGTAATAGACAATGGTAAGTGAATTTTTATTTATTTCTTTACATACATGATTTACCCCAATCTAGTCTTGTTAAAATATCGCAGGGCACTCCCACAATTTCAATGTGATTTTAGTCGTAAACTTCGAACATTACAGGTTATTATAGCTTAGAATTATGATCGCCCAGTACGGGCAGTTATTCGAGATGATAACTGCTGTAGTACCATATTAAAATTTACTCTCACTCGCTTTATTCTCATCATATGAAACTTTTCTTTCTAACATGTCCAGGCTAGTACACTTACATCAATTTCCATGACACTGGTCAAGCATTTGATTCAATCTGATGTCAAAGATCTGATTTTCTGTTGATATGATAAAATTATTCATTTGCTACTTAATCACATTTGAATGGTTATTATTATACCTTGTTATCAGAGATGCAATTAGGTAGGTGGATGTTTTTAGAGATTGGTAAAAAATATAAATAATAATAATAAATTTATACCTATATAAAACTAATTACCAATAAAGATATCTTAAATATTTTTACACATCACCATGATTACCATTTTTTAGTTGTCCATCAGATAGACTATTGAAGAACATTAAACATTTATTTTTATCATAATCAATTAAAATATGGAGATACACTGAGTTGAAATGTCACATGATGTCACCCTTTTATACAATTTCTACATAACTGTGAAGTAGTTTGCCCCCACTTCAATGCTTATTATTTAAGCCATTTCTTGTTTTAATTGAAGTAAAAAAAATATTTTTCTATATCTGAGTGATGAACTAAATAGAACTTCTTTTTTTTATCTGGTTATTATCCCTATTGCACCTCCGATAAGGGGGGCATTATTATATGAGGAAAATAGATGACTTTTACAAAGTATTCTGTGTTCATATCTCAAAATCTATACAAATTAATTTGAAAGGCGAAACTTTAATAATAATTACAGGATCTTATCAATGTAGAGTTGGCTGGTCCATTTATGATGAACCTCAGCTTATATTTAAAAACTTAATAGCTAGACCACGTAAAGACAGAAGTAAGAAGGATGCAGAACCTCCAGCCACCCCACCTATTCAAATAGGAAATGATATAATCAATATTGAAGCTGTAAGGTAAGTGGCCAGTATAATGTGTTTATAAATTAACCAGTTAGCCTTCTGTTTTATTTTTGTACGCATTGCAACAATAGTACAAATCTTCAAAATTTTTGTACTATTGACACTATTTACTTTTATACAGGATAATGTTTTCCTGTAGTATATGTTATGGACATATAACTTTATTATATTGATAATATATACCTACTACACCTCTGTACCTGACCTCCAAACAAAAAACAGTTCTAAACTTATAAATAATATATAAATTGATAGTTAATAGGCTAATTGATCCTTGTGAATTTTTTTGGTAATAATAATTTAAAATATGTATGTCTTATTAGGAATGTGCACTTTTACTGATTTTATATACACTGACAGGCATAATTAACTGCCCACCTTATATTTCTTTCAATTCACAGAAATTAGTTATTATATAAATTGGGGGATAGTGTACTACTCTTCCACTGCAGCCGTTTTTAGCGCTCCTATAGTTGTTGGGACTAGTACTCTTGCTTGGATACGACTATCAATGTTGTCCCAAATGTGCTCTATTGGGTTAAGATCGGGACTGCGTGCGGGCCGTGGTAAAACTTGAATCCCGACTTCATTCAATCACTCACTTACGGATTAATCTAAAGTTGTCACCATTGAACGGAACGAAAGGTATGACTTGGTCTTGAGGAACTTCTTACACGTATCTTTGAGCGTTTACACTTCCTCTATCGAACACAACCAGATCGGTACGAGCCTCATAAGAGATACCTCCCCATACCATTATGGACCCTCCCTGGTAACCTACTGTTTTAGTTATAGCGCAAAGAGCAAACCTATCATTTTGACGCCTATAGACACGCTGTCGTCTACCTGGACCTCTTAAGGCTATTCTGCTCTCATCTGAGAACAGTACGATATTCCTCTACAGTCCAGTCAGCATATTCTCGCGCAAAACCAAGTCTAGTTTCTACGGTGTTGTGGGAGCAGTTTCGGAGCGCGAGCTGGACGAATAGCCCTCAAATTACTTTCTGCTAGTCTTCTTCTAATGGTACAGCCAATGACGCTGACATTTCTCACCTCAAAAAGAAGCGTACGAGCTTCAGTAGCGGTCGCAAAGTGATTTCTCAACACATTAATGACAACGAAACGGTCATCTCGAATGTGTATCGATGTCGGCTTTGGCCTGCGGGTGTATAAAGTATGTCTCCCGAAATCGTCTGATGGCATCTTTTACAGTAGTTCGAGGTACACAGAGTATGCGAGCGATGCGACACTGGCTATCACATCAACTAAACTGCCCTAGCTACATCAGTTGCATCGAGTGGCATTTTTGCAATCACAAACAATGAGCAAACACTAAGGTATAATTTCAAATTAAACAATATTCGCCTACTATGATAGAAATAACAGGAAATGTTAACTCTGTAACACAACAGCAAAAATATAAAACAACAACTAAATTCCGAAAACCTTTGTAGAGACTAATTTAGGAAAGAAAATGATGGTATGTTAAGTGTTTTATTTATTGCTAAAGCACCCACTTAACAAAAAACAAAACAGTTGATAAGCCATAGTTGACTGAACCAAACAAGGTGATGAATGATACAGGTGGGCTGTTAATTGTGCCTGTGATTGTATGTATTAACTTAAATTGTATTATACCACTGATATAGGTATTACTTCATAGAGAAATATAATGACTTATATATATTATTTTTAAGGTTTCAACTCAAGACTCAGTTTGATAAAAATATTGTAACACATTACGAAGCTCAAGAACAAGTCTGTGACTACATCTTCTCACATCTGGCTATTGACAGTGAGAGTTGTGTCCCCCACCCTATTGTTATGACTGAAGCTTTTGTAAATCCCAATTATTGTAGACAATGTAAGAAATATTACCTACATTATTTATAATTAAGACTGGCATGTTTTCAGTTTTAAGTCTTTTTAAAGACCAAGTTACTATTTTCTATTTCAGTGATGTCTGAACTACTGTTTGAAGCTTATGCTGTGCCAGCAGTTAGTTATGGAGTAGACTCTATGTTTAGCATGTATAGAAATGAAATTGGTGATACTGCTCTAATTGTTAACTGTGGATACCATACAATACATATTATACCAGTCATTAGGGGTCAAGTCATTGTAGAACATGCAAGAAGAATTAATTTAGGTAAGTTATTTAAACAAAATATCAATATAATATATGTATATTTTATTCTTATGAGTGGGTTAAACTCGATAAGTGAGTGTATGAATATGAACAAGTATTAAAAATCAAACATCAAAACAAATGAAGATAACAAACAAATTAAGATTTGGTGGTGAACTTGACCAGTGGAGCTGTTATTTATTCGGGCATCATAATTTAACTTTCCTTGTCCAGCTTTTGTAATGCAACTATTAATAATGTTTGTAAGGTGGAAGTGAAATGATATCCTATTTGCACAAACTTCTTCAACTGAAATATCCAGTCCATGTGAATGCAATCACTATGTCAAGAGCAGAGGAAATTCTACATGAACATTGTTCAATAGCCCTTGACTACCAGGAGGAAATCAGGAAATGGGCTAACCCTGATTATTATGAGACTAATGTTAAAAGAATTCAGCTACCTTTTGTTCAAACAAGTAGTTCATCAACATTGACCGGTGAGAAAATAACAGTTATTTTTCTGCTTATTTATTTTGTTGAAATGAAGTTTTGTTTTAAATATATTTTTTCATATTCATTCATTTCAGCTGAACAACAAAAAGAACGTAAAAAGGAAATGGCGCGCAGATTACTCGAAATAAATGCGAGAAAGAGAGAAGAAAGGCTTGCTGAGGATGAAGAGCAGTTGAATCAGTTACTAGCCATTCAGGTTGTTAAATTTCACTTATTTCAGTTACAGCAGGTCGAGCAAAACCAGTGACAATTCTTATATTGTAATGTTGTAAATGATGAATAAATATATTGTGATTTTTTTCAATATGAGATGGCAATGTCTTATGGTAACACATTTTTGAAATTTCAGGAAATGATAGAAGACGGTGACACAGATGAATTTAACGAAGCCATAAAAGGATTTGATATAAAGAGTTATGAAGATCTACAGGTGAGTTGTATTACTGCTCATACAGCAACATCAGCGTCCTTGCAGGACTATATAGATATAGAGACTATACAGAGCTAGCATCATAATCGACAATCTTTGAGTTTGAAGAAAAAATATTTCTCATTTTTTTATTGTACAGTCGTGACATTTTATACGTAAACGAAAGAACGACGGTCGCGCGCTATGTGAAGTACCTTCATATTTAAACATCAATATGTAGTACGTACTTAAAATTCTTACACTGTTCACCGGAAAAATTTTCAATTGCTAACAAGGTTTGTAAGTGGTCGGTATACTGAATTCATAAATCAGGGTTAGGAGGGGCTACATTAAACATTCACAAAAATATCTAAACCTTTGTTTGACCAAGAGACAATATACGAAAAAACTATTTTATATCGTTTTCAAAAATTAAACAGAATTTAATGCCAACCTTATAATTTACTTTGCATTTTCAATGGCGTATTAAAAAGCAGAATCCGTTAGAATGATTGATTCAAATAATAATCACAAATTATTACAATCTGCTCAGAATACGTAGACGAATTTGGAAACCTTATTGCATATTATCAGCCCCGTGGTTCTGTAAAAATCCAAACCCGAATTTGAATTCACTCATGTGTCCGAATTCAAGTCATTTAGTGTAGAAATTATATTGATTCCATTTTTTGTATAAAAATACAAAACAAAATTGATTAAATGTACGTGTCTCAGATATTCTATTTCTATGTTATTTCCAAACGCAATTAACTTATGCCACGAAATGTTATTACCAATTCAAGGTTGAGTGGATGCCGCTTTTTTAAGTGAATTGGGATACCTGAGTGAATTCGAATTCGGGGTTGGATTTTTACAGAAGCGCAGGGCTGGGCCTCAATTGTGCTCATTTTTACGTAATAATTGCAACTCAATAGAATATCAACTACTTGTATTTTGCCATGACCAGCGGCGGCCTTAGTCATTGGCTCTGGGTGGCAGGTCTTTGCGAGGCCCTTTGTTCCTCGTGAAAAGTATGTGATTTGAAAGTAGGTCTGGTTGTTTGAGTTAAGTATTTGCCATGTTCGAGGAGAAATGCTTAAGTTATACAAAGTGTTATGCAATTAAAAAACCGATCTTCAAGTGGTTCGAAGGGGTATTCAATTATGTTTAGAATAAATTATTTAGTTAACTTTATTTAAATTAACTGCTTTGTGATAATATATCACCTGCATAAATAATTAAGGGTCAAAATAAAAGGTTTTAAATTTAAAAAATATTGTTAAAATATATATGTATTTTTAAATTTGCTTGGCTTGTTGCGCGAGGCCCCGAAAGAGCGAGGCCCCGGACGATTGCCCCGTTCGCCACCCCCTAAGGTCGCCGCTGGCCATGACAAATATATGTATTTATTATTTTGTGATTTAGTAACAAGAACTGTGTCATAAAGGTTGTAGTTGAAGCCCCCACAGACTTTTTTTACGTGTCAGAACTTTACATGGTAGGTTATTGAATGTTTTAGCGTCAAATAGCGAACGTGAACATGCGCATAGAAAAGAATAAGCAGCGCATCGCGAGTGCAGCGACTGCCGACGAGGTGCCTGAAGCGAGACCATCAGGCCGACTGCAGCCGCCTGTAGACCCCGACGCATTCCAGACCTGGCTCGCTGATACCAGAGCGAAGGTAATCCAATATTAATCACATGTTAAACTAAACAAACCATACAATAATGCGAGTTTAAAAGTATGATAAACGGGATAAATATTAAACAACTTTTATAAATAATAGCACACAGGTAAAAGTTCAATAAATTTTGAACTGTTACATTTTACGGTTAAAAACCGATTGAAGAAATTTGGCGTTTTTGTACTTAAACTGTGCAAATAAAAAGGCTTTACTTGCGATATTATTATAACTCGTACGAATTAACATGATACCTAAGGCCCTATTCTATTTGTCCTTGAACGAAATTTCCAAAAATTTCAAATTGTACTTGTTTTTTTGTTAAAATTATTTCCGTGACTATTATCGGCGTATCAGAGTGTCAGGTCCTACCTCCGTTCCATTATAAATTATCGGAAATTGCGTTTCTTTGGAGGTTTTCGGTGAATAGAATAGACTGTCAGGTGTCATGTTCATTCGTACGAGTAGTATGTCTTTATTTTAACTTAAATCTAAAATGTGATTAAAGAAAATATTTTTTTATCTTCTTTAAAAGTTTTGCAACTTTTAACCTTGTTCCTTTCTGCTTTCTAAGCTGAATAAAAGATGAGAAAAAGTACCTACAATAATGTAGTCTATTACGATTCTCCACAATAGTATCGCGAGTTGTTATCACGTCGCGAGGCGCGGCGCGCGCGTCGTGCTGCGATGGTGAAACGTCGTACGGCGGCGGCGGCGGAGCGCATGCGCGTCATATCGCGTCTCGCCGCCGCCGGGGACGAGTTCGGAAACCAAGACTCCGACTGGGACGCATATAAGAGGTGATCTAATTTTATAAAGAGGAGATAGATATATAGATAAATCTTTATTGAACCACTACTATCACTACATTATAAGTTACTGTAAAATACTTAGTTGGTGTATAGCAACATTAAAAATTACAACAGACAACGATTCGTACCACCTTACTAGTGTGAAGCCCAAGAGGTATACAGCTCAGTGTTGGATATTCCATATAGGAAACAGACACTAATTTTCAGCTGTATTTAATTGTTTGTTTGCAATGAAAAGGCACTGAACTGGACCGATTTTAAAAATTCTTTCACAGACGGGAATCCAAATCATATGCGATGAACATAGGCATGTTTTATCCCGAAAAATGATTTGCTACTTTTTGAACTGTTCAATCGCGTGTATTTTTGAACACTTATTTCATTTTTCAGACAGGCTTCGTGTTCATTAAGACTAAGATATAGGTCGTCTTTGAATAATTAAAGGCAAAATAAAAATAAAAAAACTTATTGAACACATGCACAATACAAATTTTTTATCATATGAAAACATTTGTATTAATCAATTATTATTAGGTAGGTACAAAATACCTGACTAAATTTAACTACCACCAGTTCCAAATCTGGGAGTCCTGTATAAGAACCTTTAAATTGTATGTTTACTGAAAGAACTAATTGTGACTTTAGGTTTTTGCAGTGGATTGGATCAGATTTTTTCGGCTACGTCCTGTGACAGGACACATTTTCAAAAAAGCAATTTTGGCGGATCTGTTGATCCCATGACAGGACTTTCCACATATACGGGTTTGAGCACTGATTTTGGAATCTAAGGTCTAGAATAATTGAAAGTTAATTAAAAATTTTATATAATTAGAATTTTTTTAAATTCTAATAAGATTTATCAATTTATTAATTTTAATTTATTATATTCAGATTCTTTGGGTTTTAATATTTTTTTATCAAATCTGATAAAACAAAATTCACATAAAAATTTGTACACTCATATACACTCACGGATGTCGTTTCATAGATTATTTTTAATTAAAAATGTAAAGAATATATGAATTTTAGTTAACAATAAGAAATATTACTTACTATTCCATGATTTAATTAGTAGCATTCACCAAAACTTACAATTATTTATACAAACACAAGCAATAAATAAACACAAGCGTCAACTCGCGGCCATCACTGACACAGTCGTTCATAAATCGAAACATTGATTTCCAACTTTTTTTGTACTATAGTCGTCCTAAATTATATGCAAGACGAAAAGCCAATTCATTACTAAACGATTCTTCACCCGAAATAAGGCCCGAAATTAAGTAAGGTGATAACACCATGACCGCGTGTAACAGGACTCCTCACAGACAGCAAGTTAATTTATTATATCATAAGATGCGTCCACAGACGAGAGGTTAATGGATTCCAAGCTAGTGGTATCCTCCAACCTTGACTCACTACGCGGGCCTACTGCGGTATGGTTGGTGGTAACGATTAAATAAATACAACTATTCTTGCGTAAAAACGTATAAATTGTTTATTATATGTATATAGGCGTATATATTTGTGATCAAAATGCCAGTATTAAAGAGGAGTGAAAAGCAAGTGTTCTACTACAATTTAAGACAAATTACAAATGCAAGACACGTTGTGTAGTTAAATGTAATAAAATATTAACTTACCATAAACTTGTACAATTTATTCACAATTTAAATCACTGATTTTTCAGTATAAGTCGCGACGCAGATTCTGATTCTGAAGCCGACGGCGAAAGAATTATGGAATTGGAAGAAGCGCTGCGCGAGCATGAACCGCAGACTTCTTCGCATCAACATCATCAATTGCATCTCGCTATTGAACCCCTAAGGTTTGTATTCTAGTCATTCATCAATAATAGGGACTTAAACTAACTAAATTGACTTCTTTATAAATTAATAGAAAAGCATGTACCGCAAGTAAATGTCAGTGCCGGGCAACAATACCCTTTATGGTATAGCCCAGCACTGATTAAAGTTATTAAAGAAAAAGCTAGAATTCACAGCCATTGGAAATGTTTTCAAAACCCAATGGATTACCATTCTTTTTCAGTGCTTAGGGCTATGAAGAAAGCACTTAAGATAACGTGTTATAAATCATATATTCTGAATTGTCAAGAAAAAATTACCTAAATTATTTTGGTCATTTGTTAAGTCGCGACGGAAAAGTAATTCTAAGGGCCGGTTTCACCGGTTGCTGATAAAGTCCCTGATAGTCTATCAGGAACTTATCTGCCAGATAAACTATAACTTTTGGTTTCACAGGTCTCGGATAAAAATATCTGGCAGATAAAGTGTTAGATATGTTATCAGCCGATTCAAGTGGCTGATATAGACGTTATCTGATAGATAAAAAAAAAGTTTCAAGTAGCGGGAACGAAAATAGTTTTAGTTTTAGACCATTATTGTGTGCTTTGCATCGATTGCAGTCACGAGTGTCACAAATATTCTAAAATGGATTTATTTGAGTTTTTAGAAGACGAATTAGATGAATATTTCGAACATATTACGCAACCCCGTAGAAATCGAGTAATTAACCCTAGACCTAATTATTTAGAATCACTTCACGATCAAGATTTTTAGGAATCGATTTCGGCTTACCAAACGGCCTGTTGTTTATATTTTATCGTTAATAGAAAGTGATATAAAAACTACAACGGGCTACTAAGTAAAAAATAAAGAAGCTCCGTTTCTTCTTGATTAAAATTCACACTTCTTTCACGTTTTTGTTTTTCCATTATTAATTAACAAATACGAAAAGAATACACAAAGAAAAGTTTAAAAAATGAAAAGCGTCTTCTTCTTCTTTTTTTTTAATTAATGGCTTATCTGCGCATTTCCCACAATTCTGCCAATGTCAAGTAAATAAATTAATTTTACATGAAATATGAAATGAATGAAAGATTTTAAGCACAAAATATCAACAAAGCAAAACATATGACAGTTGCGTTTCGTTTCTGTAACCACGTAGCTAAGTATACGAATATCGTATTATTTTAATTCTAGAATCATAAAATTATTATTAAAAATATGTGAAAAAAGTTTACTTAAATAATATTGAACATAAAAAAAATATATTAATTAAGTTTTAAAAATGATTTTTGATTGACGATAATTTGGGTCGTAGAGTTTGGCAAGCGAAACGTGACACCACCTATTTTTCCGTTTTCATATGGCAACAACATAGAACTGTCAGTTTGACACTACGTTAGACAATTCAAGAATATTGAATTTTGTTGTTTTTGCGAATTTGAACTTGTGTTTTTGGTTAAAAATTATGTCGAAGCCGATAAAAAGTTCATCGAGGAAACTTCTTTCCATCATGATTGACAAGTTTACTGAAGTGAAAACTGAATTAAATAAAAATTTCATGGAGAAATTACAACGATTAGATAAAGTTGTATCTTTTTTAGGTTAGTTTTGTATTATAATTTTGATACTTTCGTTTTAATTTTCTGTAATTAACTAAACAGATATTTTTTATAAAATATTGCTCTATTTCAGATAACTGTGATGGTGATATTCAACCAATAATGGAGGAGATAAATGCAATAAAAACTTTAGAAAAACAAGAAATGCTGAATTCGGAAACGCAGTACTTACAAAAAATTTCTTCAATGACAGGTCTCTTTTCTTGTTTTGATTTAAGATAGATTGATAGTATTCCTATAATATTTACATAGGTTTTTTATGATGTATTGGTTTTTATTGTTGACATCCAATGATGTCATAAGAATGTTTTGTTTAACAAGGAAATTCACAGAATTCATGAAACTAATCAAACCATGTAATTGTTATACATGCTAAATATGCACATAAACTTAACTAAATTAAACATAAATTGCATTCATAGTTGAATAGGTATTTAAATTATTTTGATGTATGTGTCTATCATTATTTGCTTTTAAATACATTTAACATATCTTTGTTTCAAAGTGTTTAATCTTTTATAGATGTAAGTATAAGGACACTAAGAAGGATAAAAAATGAAGCATTAATTAATAAAGGAAAATGGGACACTCCTGGGAAAAAACGACCTCATCAACCAACAGTGTCTGCTTTAGATAATTTTGATTTAAGTGCAATTCGGAATAAAGTAAATGAATTTTACTGTGTGAAAAAAATTGTTCCAACATTAAGAAGCCTTCACAATGAATTAAAAGATGCAATAGGATTCAGTGGTAGCCGTGAGACTTTACGAAAAATTATGCTTAAGAATGGATTTTCTTTTAAAAGCAATGAAAATGAACGTTCTATGCTTATAGAAAAATACCAGATTTCTGCATGGAGGCACAAGTATTTGAGAGAAATAAATATAAAACGAAACGAAGGAAAGCAAATTGTGTACCTTGATGAAACTTATGTACATCAGAATTATAAAGTTAAAAAGTCTTGGCAAGGACCTTCAACAACTGGTGTCACTACAAAGATATCCTCTGGAAAACGGCATATTGTTGTGCATGCTGGATCTGAGGAAGGTTTTGTGCCTGGTGCATTATTAGTGTTCAGTAGTAAATCCAAATCTGCTGATTATCATGATGATATGAACTCATCGAACTTTATGAAATGGGTCAGAGAAAAATTAATACCAAATTTAAGTAAGCCCAGTGTAATTGTTATGGATAATGCCAGCTACCATATAAAACAAATCAATAAACCGCCTATAATGTCTAATACCAAAGCAGATATCCGTAAATGGCTTGTAAATAATGGAATACATTTTGAGGAATATCAGACAAAGGCAGAGTTAATGTGTTTGGTTAATGATAAGAAAACATTGCCTGTATATGAAGCTGAAGAGATTTTAAAAGAACATAATCATGAACTTTTATTGCTGCCACCGTATCATTGTGACTTAAACCCAATAGAGATGGTTTGGAGTCAAGCAAAAAGAAAAATTGCAAGCAGAAACATTGGAATACCAGGAAAGGAAATGGAAAACTTAATAATAGAGTGTTTTAACTTAATTACCCCTAGTGACTGGAAGAAATACACTGATCATGTTTTAAATGTCGAAAATGATTACAAATTAAAAGATGGCATTGTTGAAAACGAACTTGAAAAATTTATTATATCTGTTGGTGCAGACAGTAGTGAAGAGAGTGACTCTGATGATTCCTTGTCATTGTTATCAGGTGTAGAATATTTAGAAACAGATTTTGACTATGAATCAGACTAAAGTATTTTTAGTCTGATTCATAGTCAAAATCTTATCTTAAATTTTCTATTGTGATTAACATGATGATTTTGTGACACCTGTATTATGTAATTTATCCATGGCACTTAATTGTAACAAAAATAAATGTTTTTTTTATTGTAATCTGGTGTTTATATTGACTAATTTAATTTGATAGATAGTGGTTCTGGATCAGAGCAAAAGGTTGTGATGAAAATCCCTTAGGAGACATGTATGTGTTATGAACACATTATAAATATAAGGGCCAGAAATCAAAATTGGCTAACATCACATTTATTAAAAAAATGTGGCCAGAGTCGCCCATATTCATTACAAAAAAACAAAGAAGTCGTTGCAAAAAACACCCTTTTAATTAATGACAAATATGAATTTTTAATATTATAAGTGCTGTTAGCCAATAGGTATAACGAATGGGTTAAAAAAAAGATTCGATTTAGTCCGTCAGTCAGATAATAGAAAAATATTGGATACGTATTTTTTTTCGCTTTAATTTAACAACAAATGGCTTAAGAGGTACTATGCGACGACTTCAAATATGCTTTGCAACAATGTTACTTTAATACAGTTTATCGATACGAAATCAAGTGTCAAAATGGAGTCCAGTGGAGAATGCCGATATTGACATTTCGAAATTGCTCATCATTGATAGAGAATACGAAATAGTGATTTTGACACAATCAAAGTGTCTATTTTTTACGGTGATGACGATTCTTGGTTGTCAGTTGAGTTAGTGAATAGGCCTACTGATATGCTGTTAACTGTACAATTAAGAACAGTCACGCTTTAGTCAAATGTTCCAAAACAAATAATTTTAATTGATATCTAAATGTTAAGATTAAATATAATTAATAAAAGTATCAAAATTATTTTGCAGTACTACATTCAGTGTTTACTGCTTAAGAATTTTTGAAATTGCCGCCCTTTTCTTGTGACACGTTTCGCTTGCCAGACTCTAGTATTGAAACGCAAAAAAGCGACGTTGCCGTTCCGTCAACTAATAAGTGGCCGATAACTTATCTGCCAGATAAATTATCTAGCAGTTTGATGGTGAAACAGAAAAAAGTTAACAGCAACCTTTATCCGGTAGATAGCGTTAACTCTCAGATAACTATCTGAAACTTTATCAGTAACCGGTGAAACTGGCCCTAACTATCCAAGATTAATGGTTTATAACAAACAACAAATCTGTACTGGGTTCAACAATTTCTTTTATAAAAATTTTAGTGCTTCTACTTCATCAAATAATATGCAATCATTTCTTTATGAAGCCCAGGATGACCATCTTCATAGTATTGTTGTTAATTCTAAGACGGTTCTGAAACTCCTACAAGGTTAAGTTGATTCCAAAAGCCCTGGAAGTGACATGATACCTCCAATATTTTTTGTTAGATGTGCAAAGTCCTTATTTATGCCTATTACAGACGTTTTTAATAGATGCTTACGAGATGGCTTTTTCCCACATATCTGGAAAACCACACACATCGTACCCATTCACAGAAAAAGGCTTAAGACGATGATTGAGAATTATCGGCCAATATCAATTCTCAATGTACTAAGTAAGCTGTTTGAAGGGGTTGTACACAGTCACGTTTATCCCTTTATTTATCGTGTTATACCAGCACAACAACATGAGTTCATTAAGGGTAGATCGACCAATAGTAATTTAGCAGTCTTCTCAAAGGAGGTTCTAGAAGGCGTCGATGGTGGTTGTCAGGTCGATGCTATCTATACAGATATAGAGAAGGCATTTGATCGCGTTGACCATTTTATCCTTCTCCGTAAGCTATAAGAAATTGGAATTGATGGCGATTTACTTAGGTGGTTTGAATCGTACCTGCGCAATAGATCTCAAGCGGTAGTAAAAGGCGAATTTAAGTCAGACTATGTTACGATTCCCTCTGGTGTGCCGCAGGGATCGGTGATCGGTGACCTCTTCTGTACGTCGCGTACCTCTATGACATTGGTCAGTGCTTTCGTTGTGCAAGGTATTTAATGTATGCGGATGACACAAAAATTTATAAATCAATTCGTACTCTCTCTGACTGCTTGAGTCTTCAAGAAGACTTGAGTAGACTTTGTGTGTATTATCGACAAAATAAAATAAACATTAATGCGGCTAAGTGCTTGTTAATTTCTTTCACTCGGAAAAAAGTTCCCATTGCTTATAATTACCATTTGAATAACACATCTATAATACGAACGAATGTGGTAATGGTAATGGATCTTGGTATACTCTTTGATGACAAATTAACTTTTTCTGAACACATGGCAACAATAGTTAACAAAGCTTATAAAAATCTAGGGTTCATTTTAAGGGTGAGCAAATCGTTTACTGATGTCTTTTGTGTTAAGGTTCTATACTATGCATATTGTCGTAGCATTCTCGAGTACTGTTGTAACATTTGGAATCCTCAATATGTTACGTATAAACAAGATTTAGAATCGATTCAGGCAAAGTTTATTAAGGGCCAGTTTCACCGGTTACTGATAAAGTTTCAGATAGTTATCTGATAGTTAACGCTATCTACTGGATAAAGGTTGCTGTTAACTTTTTTCTGTTCACCATCAAACTGCTAGATAATTTATCTGGCAGATAAGTTATCGGCCACTTATTAGTTGACGGAACGGCAACGTCGCTTTTTTGCGTTTCAATACTACGACCCAAATTATCGTCAATCAAAAATCATTTTTAAAACTTAATTAATATTTTTTTTGTGTTCAATATTATTTAAGTAAACTTTTTTCATATATTTTGAATTATAATTTTATGATTCTAGAATGAAAATAATACGATATTCGTATACTTAGCTACGTGTTTACAGAAACGAAACGCAACTATCATTTGTTTTGCTTTGTTGATATTTTGTGCTTAAGACGCTTTTCAATTTTTAAACTTTTCTTTGTGTATTCTTTTTAGATCTGTTAATTAATAATGAAAAAACAAAAACGTGAAAGAAGTGTGAATTTTAATTAAGAAGAAACGGAGCTTCTTTATTTACTTGTTAACGGAGATTTTTTACTTAGTAGCCCGTTGTAGTTTTTATATCACTTTCTATTAACGATAGAATATAAACAACAGCCGAAATCGATTCCTAAAATCTTGAACGTCAAGTGATTCTAAATAATTAGGTCTAGGGTTAATTACTCGATTCCTACGGGGTCGCGTAATACGTTCGAAATATTCATCTAATTCGTCTCCTAAAAACACAAATAAATCCATTTTAGAATATTTGTGACACTTGTGACTGCAATCAACGCAAAGCACACAATAATGGTCTAAAACTAAAACTATTTTCGTTCCCGTCACTTGAAACTTTTTTTTATCTATCAGATAACGTCTATATCAGCCACTTGAACCGGCTGATAACATATCTAATACTTTATCTGCCAGATATAGTTATCCGAGACCTGTGAAACCAAAAGTTGTAGTTTATCTGGCAGATAAGTTCCTAATAGGCTATCAGGGACTTTATCAGCAACCGGTGAAACCGGCCCTAAGTATCATAATTATCGCACAAGGAGTAACTGGAAGATAGGCGCCCTTTGCTGGACATGACATTTCTGTATGACATTTGCAGTGGGGCTATTGACTGTACAGAGCTTACATCATCAATTTTAACGCTCAACACACCCACAACCCGTACTAGGCATACTGCTTCATTGTTTTTCGCAGTTCCTCTATGTCGCACAAACTATGCACAAAACTCAATTATATTTCGATTACAGAGAACTTACAATAAGCGTTTTGCGACAGTTGATATATTTGCCTGTAATGGTAAAGCATCTTTTAAAAATCATATTACAAGGGTATTGGTAGATTGGTTCTAGAAAAAAATATGACACACCCACACTCTCTCACACACACACACACACTCTCTCTCTCTCACACACACACACACTCTCTCTCACACACACACACACACACACACACACACGCACACACACACACACACACACACACACACACACACACACACACACACACACACACACACACACACAATTCGCGTCTTGCTGTATTTGGTCGAGGTTGTTTAATTTTAATTTTTTTTTATGTATTTAAATAATGAAAATCCGTAATTGGCATTAAGATATGTTAAAAATTTTCTACTATTATTTAGATAAAAACTTGCTGTGTATTTTTTCTTGAAATAAATAAAATAAATACGTATATTTCTACACCACTCCATCGCATCTTTGCAGCTCATTATTTTTTAACTTATATGACGTATTATGAAAATTTTGGTACCCCTGAAACTTCCGCTCGAGGCAAATCCTGCCCTGCTAAATACTGCCCTTACCTTTACTGTCCAAATAATGATTTATATCATTTCCAGGGCCCCCGAGTTAATGTTCCAGCCTTCTATGATGGGTAACTTAGAAGCAGGTCTTGCAGAGACATTGGAGTATGTTTTTAAGCACTTCAATCCTGAGGAACAACTACTATTAGCTAACAATGTGTTTGTTACAGGCGGTTGTTCACAATTTCCAGGTAAAAGAACACGAATACTTTGCTGTTTTTTGTTTACTAAGGTGACTATTACCGATTAAAAAATGTTTTAATATTTTAGGTTTGAAGGAAAGGCTAGAAAGGGAACTTCTTGAAATGCGACCATTCCAGTCAACACACAAGGTAGTCATGGCCAAAAACGCTAGTCTCGACGCCTGGTACGGAGCTCGTGATTTCGCAGGAAGCAACGAATTCGAAAACTGGTGTATATCGAAGGAAGAATACTACGAGATGGGTAGCGAGTATTTGAAGGAACATCACGCGAGCAACAGGTATTTTAAGAGCCCCGCACCCATCACTGATAATACCCTTACCCCCGCTGGGGACGCTAATGTTATTAAAGAAGAAATAGTCCTAGATTGTTAGTAATAATAAATGTGTGTTATCCATTTTTGCGGTTTCATTTGGTGACCAAATTACTTAAAAAGAAATCTCAATTGCAGTTCAAGTGTCTACAACAACATCGTCGTAATTGAATACGAAGTCGAAGAATTGAATTACTCCACTTTCCCACTAGTGTATTATATTTCACGGTTACAAATAATAAATGCCTCAAAAGCCATAACCTGTCAGAGCTTCTTCTAACTGTAAATCACTTTCTACACTCACTTTTTCAGTTAAAACTTTCCTTTGAATCAACCAAAATACTGTATCGGTGAGAAAGAAAAGTAGTTGACCTGTATCAGTTAGTCAGAGTTCAAAGACTGTCCATACCGTCAGATTTAAAACTAGGACATTGAGGAACGGGGATCGAGTAGTGAAATAAACAAATGAGTAGCCACAAATATCATGGCACGTTTATTTTTCTCCACTACATGGCGACTTCTAAAAGAATCGTGACTTGTTATTTTTGCATTTGTATAGTTCTTTTTTGATAGAGCTCTGCAAATGAGCACTAAAGAATAATTTTACAATGTATATTTTTCCATAAAAATTAAATAAACTCTGTTTTTACTTTTCTCAATTTCAATATAAAATCACTATGAACTGAATATAAAATTAAAACGATTTGTTAGTTCGCTAATAATATTGATTGATGAGACTATATAATAAAGAGTACATTTAAAAAATCACATTAAAGCATATACATAATGCTGACTACATAATGCTCTTACAGCCTTCTTTAAAATCCGATCCGCCTTGCATTTCCTATAGTGCATTTAACGAAAAATAACAACAAACAATAAGACTTTTAGTATACGAGAAACAAACCAATATAATCCTAATATAATTTTTATCACAATCCAGTCAGACTATTAAATAGTAATATTAAATTATATGTAAAGGCTGTAAGAGCTATATTCACGTGCAATGTAATACACCACAATTAACAAATCTAACTTATTTAAAATATAAACTAGCCTAAAAATTTTAACAATTAAAGGAAAAAACAGTTTATTTAAAATATTGGTCATTAAAAACTCTGATGAGCTATAACTAAATGACCGCATCAATAATCATCATGCCATGATGTTTGCTTATTGATTTTAATAAAAAATTAGCAATTAAAGGGATGTAAATAACTCCAAAAATTTTTGGTTAATTATAAGGCTTACAGCCGTATAATATAATTTGGTAAGAATATACAAATCGTACAAAATCAGTGACTTAGAAATAGCTCTCAGTATATAAAAAAAAAAGTTAAAATCCTTAGGCTGTACTCTCGTATGATTATAATGTAAGCAACGCAATATGTTGGCAAAGCGGAAGTTCGCGTAAATCTAACGATACAATATAACTAAATATGTATGTACCTTAGACATTATGATTACACAAGGCTCACTGTTATTTGCTCGCAATGACCATTCTCAATTACCTATCCTCGGTAAGAGATAGGACTGTTTTTGTTCAATATATAAGCAGTTGCTGATATTTTTTTAATAATAACAAAAACGCTAAATAACCAAACTGTGGTAGACCTATCTCTTACTGTTGTCAGTCTATGAAAACAACCATAAACCACCATGATCAAGTATAACTGGCCGGCGGCGCGCGACAGCCTCGACTAGCACTTTTAGACAAGGAAAGTAGTATACATTTTTTCACGGATTAAGGATATGTACGATTTCTTCAACATAATTTTTCAAGACCTTTTACAGCAAAACCGGTTTGGTCCTAAACCACAACCCATTTGATATTCGAACAACGAAATCAACAAACGAACCCAACATTGCCAAATAGTTCCGGTGAGTATTCTTATAATAATGCGAATTCTTTTAAAGTAATTCAGTCTTTTCTACAGTTGAAAATTAAGTAGAGAAAGAGAGAATACCAAAACATATACCACACAGCGATTACGTAAATTGAAATGGGTCATTATTATATTCTAAACATAGTAACTAACATCGGTATGTAAAATATCTGGGACATTAAATACGCACATATTATTATTACCCGCTAGATACTTGGTACTCATAAATTGATCGACGAGCGGACAGTAATAATTATGTGTTCCTTCAATGTCATTGTGGAGCCTCACTTTTTACGAAACATGTACTCCGTGTAGACACTATTTGTAATATGAATTTCGGGTAACTGAGAAAATATCTCGTAAATAATAAGGATCTACTTTCTATTTCTCCATAAGCCCGACTTAGCTGAAACAACGATAAGACAATCATAATTATTAGAGATAAACAATTATAATGATAGTAAACAAACATTATAACAAAAATATATTACTAATTCTAAGATTCATAATGAAACAAATCAGGCCCGCAGACCTATCGAGAAATAGAATCAATATTAATATATACTTCATAATATGTATCTAGTATACTAGGTTGGTGTTTCTATTTCCATTCATAAACCTATGGATAAATTAGCGGGAGCAACATTCATAACCAACAGCAATAAACATGCTGATTGATATCACATACTGCTAATAAACTTTTATATGAATTTTTATTGACGACAGTATTTATTAAATGGTATTAGAGGATTTATACTTAACTTTCTTTAAACCAAAGTCCTAGTTTGTCTAAATAATACTGTTATCAATGGCTTGGTAAGAATCTTACTAACACAATTATTAATTTGAAAAAATAAAGAGAGAATGTATTCCCTTACATTTCTGGGCATCTAAATGCATCCGTTTTTGTTATTTTATCTTAAAATATTGTGTACATAGCTTTTATTTATTACTTTAAAATGATAAATGAGACATTGGCCTATTTTCTCGTGTTTCTTTCAAATACAGAACTATCAAAATATAAAAAAATATTGAGGACTATCAAACAACATTAATATGTATATATTATTATTATTATTATGTATACGTATGTACACCTACAAGGAAAATTTTGATTTTATAGTACATAGTACCCAAAGTAGTTCTGTGCTAAATAGACTAACATTAATTCCAATTATTCATCTCAGTTCGATATTTTACTTCTATGATTGTAGAGCGTAATTTATAACTACTAATCATACATTTTCTTTAAATTCTGAATTGTTTTTACTTTTCGATATACCTGAATAAATAAATCCTACCAATATTTACAATTTTAACCCAGCACATGGACACACACAACATGGAAATAAAATAATGTATGCATGTAAAAAATAACAATAAATATAGAAATATGTATAATAAAAAAAAAAGAAATATATTTCAAATGTTTCAATGTAAATAATATATAAATTCAGAATAAGTTCTCTTACAATATTTTATTTCCAGTACTACCCTGACCGGCAGACTTAACTAAACTTACTCTACCACATCATTTATATAGAAATGGCACCAATCTATCTTTGATATCAATAATGGCAAACCATAAGGAACCCCCGCAGCGGACGCATCAGCTGCACTCTACAGTGCACAACTCTGTCTCAAGGTATTGGAAGACTACTGCTCTATATACTATTCATAATTACTATTATTCGAAACAGTAATGGAAATAGACAGTTCGCACTTTACATATACGCAGTAAATTGAAAACTGCATTATTCTAACGGTAATCAAAATATGATGTATATGATGCTTTATATGTATGAGAATACTTAATTATGAACATTCTTTATAGAAATTAGAAAAAAAAAATATGAATGTATTTTTTTATTAGTCATGGTGTTATGATCGATATTGCCTAATGTCGCTATCCGCTAGAAGGCACACAAAGTTTAGTAAGAAGCTTCACAAATTATACGCTCTATACTGTAAGCGGCCGCGATCACTATGAACGGCGCGACCGCTTGTTGCCTCACACACTTCAAGTGTCCCCGGCCGGTGAACACGTACACTGAACGTAACCTCACATGAACGCAACACTATTAAAAAATATTGCCAATTTTATGTTGCAACAGGCACTTCTCTGGATTAACTCCAATAAACATCATATAAGACATTCATTTTGTGAAGCCTTCAATATTGCCTCTGAGGACTCTGAAAGTATATGGTTTATTCATTTTGTACTTATGTATTATTATTAATTCATATGAACTTGAGACATTATTAAAGCATTCTTATGGATCACTTATACAGAGTATCATGTAGAGTCCTTTACATTTATCAGCGATCATTATTCACCTCTCATCGGTAACAATTCTATAAAATTATTGAACTCCTCTTTATACACTGACATTCTAAGTTAAAGCATCGCAATAAGATATTGTTACATTTCACTACGACTAACGAGAGTGGGTATGATAAGCTAACGACAAACATTAAATTTAGAATTTCAAAATTGGAGATTTACCATTTACGAATCCAAATTTTATCACACTAAGCAAATTAGAATATGAGATCAAATTTTTAGGCCTACATCTAAAATGATGAGAGTTTTTTAAGTATTGATTTATGAACGCCACCACTAGAACGAATACAATAATGTGATGGTATAGATAAATCACAGTTTTGTGGGCATAAATCACAATGCATATCATAGGCGGTACCGCTACACGACTACAAACTACTTCCTCATCTCTATAATGTGATGTCCACTTGGTGTTATCGAGGGATTCCACAAGCTAATCAACTCCATCTGCTGCCACTCTGCCCGCACGCGACTTCCCGCGTCGCGTTGCGCTCATACCATACATAATGTTAAACATATAACGTAAACAAACGATATCTTGCATGAGTCCATGCTGTAACCTAATTGGGAGAACCGGTCTCCTTGTTTCTTTCACGATCATAGCTGCTCCTGTTAATGGCTGCCACTCTCCTAATATTGCACTCCGGCTGGCCTTTAGTCCACCGAGAGCTAGAATGAAGGAAACTCAACTCAAATTTGTTGGGCAAATAAAAAAAAAAGACTTATTATTTTCAGTATTAGAAAACATACCAAATTTGGCGATCAGTCTCCGAGATGCATTTGACCAGACATGGGCTGCGGCGTAGGTGTATGAGGGGGTGGAGGTGAAGCTGTCAAAAAAATAACCGTTAAACGCGGTTCACAGTAATTTCAAGAGGTAAAATGCTTATATTTACTTACATATTGACGCTATAGATTGGGGTGACATGGCTGACATTTTACTCTGTGTATCTTGCATCGACACTTGCGTGCCTTGAGAGGTCATGTAGCGATTTACCATTGGAACAAAACTATAAAGAAAGTTTTACATGTTAGTGACAATCATTTGATATTCAATTTCAGCAAGTTAAAAAAACAAATAAAAAAAAATTTAACAGCCTTAAAAAAATAAAAACCTTAAGTCACAGACGCCAGGGGAGTCAAAGTTGCTATTGTTGGAGTTGTTCGTGTTGGCGGCTACACTGTTAATCGTGCCGATGCTGTTGGCCGAAACGTTGCTGTGATTTTCGCGATGCACGCGATTGTGATGCCTGTGCCAAGTAAATAATTGATTTTAAAACAAAAAAAAAACTAATGTCATGGCCATTAAACTTTCGAGATTTGAAGCTGAAAGTAGATCAGATAGCTTTCACGAGATAATTCAATAAATATTATATTTTCAAACGTTAGCGCTTATTTCAGAGTTTGAATTAACATTAACTGCGTTAAACAAAGCGCATGTTACCATCAACACTAACCAACCATTAACGTTGGTACCACGCATTTTTAAGAAGATATTAGGAAAAATCGTCTGAGAATTTCAACTTGCATCTTCTGCCATACCGGCGTAGAGGATAAAAATGGTAAAAAATGGATAGTGCTTCCGAGTGAACGTAGCGTACAGTTAAAATTGTCATTCAGTTGAACACATCAATATCTTTGCCGCCATAGATGGATTTCTTTTTAGGTTTCTAAGTCTTAGCAGTTTGTCTGTCACTAGACTGTATCTCATGAAACGTGACAGTTAAGACAGTTGAGGTTTTCACAGATGATGTATTTCTGTTGCTGCTTTAACAACAAATACTAAAAAACAATAAAATAATAAACGTGGCTCACATACAACAAACGTGATATTTTTACTCCTTTTCGGTACGGAACCCTTCGTACGCAAGCCAGACTCGTGCTTTGCCAAATTTTACTATATAATACCTTATTAGATAGCTGTCTCGGACGAAAGTACGGCCACAAACGCTACACTCGTAACAAGGGCCTGCTGAGTGCGTACGGATGTGGAGTGCAAACTGGGATTTGGAAGTAAACGTCATTGAACACCGATCGCAATTCAATGGCTTATCGGCTACATGCGACCATCTGTGAAAAATAAACTATCACTTAGTATATGGTTACCGGACAAAATAAAATAATTGTTTATTTCTACCACAAATTTTAATACTTCATTACAAAATTCAGTTTTTCACTTGTTATTCATATTTTTTCTCTATTTTAACTTGCGAACATCAGAGGAATAAAAAAGGAGGCCATATTCTTTTCGGCTAAAATTAAAAATTGGCACCAGTCCTACCACTAGAACTATTATTTACTTGGATGTAAAGAAAGGCGTTATGATACTGAGACCATCCCCACAGCTGCCCCACAAAATTATATTGCTATATATGATTATGATCATATCCAGAGGTTAATGACCGATTGCTATCGATATACGTACAGTATATATTTACTACATATTACAATGTTGATATTAAATAACAAACCTATTATATATTTGATAATATTGTGTGATTAAAAATATACCCATTGCAAATGTTACAGCTAATTTGAAATTTTCTTAACTATGTTTTATGAGATTATTTACATATTTAAATGCCCATCCCATCCCATGTCAGGATATCTAGGACTGGTGATTTTTAGGCTTCCATGGTAAACATGGAAACCTTATAGTTTCGCAACGTCCATCTGCCCGTCCACGGTTAAGCTCAAAAACTATTGGCACTAGAAAGTTGTAATTTGGCATATACACGTTAATTACGCTGAAAAAGGGTGTAAATTAAATATCGAAAAATATTTTTAGGGCACCTCCCCTACATGTAAAATGGTAATGATTTTTTTTTCATCTTTCCCATAGTGTGAGCATCGTTCGACAGGTCTTTCAAAAACATTGGATGTATGGGATGGCCGTTTTGCGATTTAAATTTAGAGTCGTGTTCCCCCCACTCTTCCAACTAAACGGTCGTTGGTAAAAATCCAAACGGAACGGCAGTATTACCTACATAGAACGATGTTAAAAGAAAAACTATCACACTTAAGTTGGCTTTACAAGTTTACGAGTATTTAACTCAAAAATTTCGAACAATCCATAGAAAACAACATACGTGTTTTTTATTAATAACAGTCCGTCTCGCACTTTATTATTTTTTAAAAGATACAAATATAGGTATGATAAAGTTATAAAGGATTGTTTACCTGTGGGCCGTGACGTAGCTCTTGACTGCAAACCTCTTTTGACATATATCACAAGCATAAGGGCGTTCACCTGAAACATATAGTATACTATAATATCTAAATTTATAACATTACAATAACTTAATTAGATATATATGATGAAGCATGCAAGTAATAAAAAGAAAAATTAATGTAAGTAAGACGGCAAGATGCAACTACAAAGTAATGAAAAAAAACTATAGAATATGATCAATTTATAATCTTGATATAGACCATTCGAAATAAATAATGATGATTTATTACATAAATGAATACATAAGCTGAGTAATGAATGATAATGATTTTGATGCAGCAGATGAGAAACATATGTAATAATTCTGTTGTCGGTGCCACATCATAACTGATTCAGAGAAAGTTTTGTTTCAATACCTAGTAGAAATTATATCGGCCAGTCGTTGGATCTCAGTCATTTATTCATACAACGATAGGCCAACCTAAGTTGTTACTAAGGAAGGTAGGGTGCTAAGTGTGAGTTTTCAGGTATCTCGATCCTGTTAACACGTGCGTCATTACACAAATGGACGTATAATAGTATGACAGATTTTTACAGAATTAATATGTTAAAAACTTACACTTAGCGTAGAATTCGTTTTATCTATCTGACTCAATCGCGTTCACTGAAAATATAATGTTCCTGTGACGTCACCTATTGGAACATGAAACGTCCTAAGATTGTAAAATTGTGAAAGATAATATTAGTATTTTTGAAATATTAAAACTCACACTAACACCGTAACGCATTTGCCGTCTTCTTTATTATGATTATTTCAATTGAATTTAAGAGGAACTGTTAAATTTTGAAATTAATATTTGCTATATGAATTAATAACAGTCACTAATGTGATATACTTTGAATAAGACAATTAGCATTTAATTTTATGAAAAAAAATCTACTACCAAATGACTATCAAATGGAGTTGGATTCTTCGTATCTTAGAAAAACAGAATAACCTGTTACGACCTTCTCTTTTATTCTCATCTGGGTTACGATATAATGCTACTTGTCTTATTTGTAGCCTACAAACAGACAGCGTGCGCCGTAACGCGTGTTCGCATACCGGTGTGAATTCGCTTGTGAATGTTGAGGGTAGATTTCTGCGTGAAGCGCTTGTAACAGACATCGCACTCGAACGGACGCTCGCCCGTGTGTGTGCGCATGTGTATCTCCAGGTACGGCTTACAAGTGAACGCAGCCGGACACTCCATACACTGATACGGCCGCCCTTGCACTGACCATTCACACCGTTCATTTAACACGACAAATATTAAATAATTATTACTCACGGACCTGACAAAGTGGCACCGACAACTCAAAAAGTAAAATAAATTTGATGTTTGATAATGCAATTTAAAACATAGTGTTATTAGTTAGCTTATGATGAGCAATTCAAATAAAATAATAGCCGATTTCTTTACAACAATAAAGCGACTTCGAGAGTTGGAAGTTTTCTACTCCAGTAGCCAATAGTGATAAAGTACCAAAAATTAGTATAGATTGAACAAACTGACCTGTGTGCGTTCTTTTGTGTATGTTCAGTGTGGACTTTTGCGCGAATCTCTTGAGGCACACGTCACACTGGTAGGGTCGTTCGCCGGTGTGCGTGCGGTTGTGTATCTCGAGGTACTGTTTGCAGGTGAAGGCGGCGGGACACTGCAGGCACTGGAACGGCCTCCCCTGCACTGTGAACGAACGGTAAACGGTCACAGTGTGCGCCGGCGCCCGCCTCCCGCGCACGCATATCCTCTCACTACCCCGCAACGTTCATACGTCCCTAACGAGCGGCGGTCGCCAGCCGACACATACCTGAGTGCGTCCGCTTGTGAATGTTGAGACTGGATTTCTGTGTGAAGCGCTTCAGGCAGATGTCGCACTGATATGGACGCTCGCCGGTGTGCGTGCGCGTGTGTATCTCCAGGTATTGCTTGCAGGTGAAGGCGGCGGGGCACGACAGGCACTGGAACGGCCTCCCCTGGACTGGTGCCCAACATACATATTATAGCAGCGGCGAGCCAGCAAGGACGCTAGACGCCCTCGCTCTACGGAGGTCGCGGCGCGGACTGGTCGCCGCTCGCCGCTAACTCCGCTCCAAATCTTTAGTTCTCTACGACCGGTCTGCACCGATCGCGGTTCGTACGCTTCGTCGCGTACGCGTAGTGTAGAACAGAGACAACGCACAAGCACGACATCTAAAATAATAGATTTGGAGGAGAGGCAGAGAGTGTGAGTGGAGAGAGGCTTGGGGCGGGCGGAGGGCCAGTCCGGCTCGCGACTGTCACCCACCTGTGTGCGTCCGTTTATGTATATTGAGGCTGGATTTCTGCGTGAAGCGCTTCAGACAGGCGTCGCACTGATAGGGCCGCTCGCCTGTATGCGTGCGCATGTGAATGTCCAGGTAGGGGCGGCGGGCGAACGCCGCCGGGCATTGCCCGCACGTGAAAGGACGCCCTTGCACTACGCCCAGTGCACACACAAAAGCGAGTAACGCACGTCGCCGACGCATGCACGCCCGCACGCTGGACGCCCGCCCGCTGCCAATCTCATACCACATTCGGCGACGGAAAACCCCAATTTTGAACACCCAATTTTGACATCGACCCGTGGCCGATGGAGGCACGATTATGCGTCACTGCGGCGATTGCATTACCGCTTTTGTGAAATAATTAATATTTATGGAGGTAATGATGAAATACAAAATAAAATGATACACTAAAATCGTCGTAACGTATGCGAATGAGGGGGAGTGAATGACAGGCGTATTATGTCTATGAATATGCGAGTATTCTCGAATACAGAAGTCCGTGAAAGCGCGTTTAAAAGGGTGAAGAAGAGATGTTAGTTGAAAGCAACGAGATGGAAGCTACTGAAATGGGGGAGTATAAAACAACGGGTTAGGCGGGCAACGGAAAAACAGGAACGAAGCATGACGCTAAATGAAATGTGAGTGCGTGATCACTCTTTATTTACTTCATGTCGTTGTGTAAGGAATGCTGCGGAATATAATATATATGGGCTACTAACCCGTATGTATTTTTTCGTGCAAATTGAGCGCGCACTTCTGCGTGAAGGACTTGAGGCAGACGGTGCACTGGAACGGCCGCTCCCCTGCGCCGCCAACACACGGACACGGGGGGACAGAGAAACAAAACAAAACCACGATGGACAAATAATTCCAATATCGAAGCATCAACGCATACCAATTAAAAATTTAACTTTCACTACTACCATGAGGGAATTTGAATAGTGTTATTTGTCCATCAAACATTCTCTCTCCTACTTGAACTGAACGAACATCCTCACAACGTACACATGCTTACTTAAATTGTTTGTGAATAGTTTTTGAGCGTGTGTAACCTAAAAAATATATCAATTTATAAAAAAAAGTTTACAGAAACATAAATGGATAGACACTTCCAAATCGCTAACCAAACTTCTAGTTTACTTATATAGTAGAGCCATTCATTAATTGGGAACCCTTAAAAACTATTCACAAAACGGAGAGGTGTCAAAGCCACAACAAAGAAAATATAAATAAGGTAAATATTTTACAGAAATAAAACGGGATTGTGGCTTAGAAACCGAATGAAAATAAAAATGTCAAGGGACCCACCAGTATGTATACGTTTATGAGTGCCAAGGCTGGACTTCTGAGTGAACCGCTTGTCACAGATGTCGCATTGATAGGGTCGCACTTTGTTGATCAGCGATTGGATGTGCTCCTCTAGAAATACCAACAAAATTCAGCTACAACAACGATTCTGCACCATGCACTGCCTTGATGATAGTGCCTAATAATGTGAGCTCTATAATTAAAAACTGATTGTCTACATAAGGATTTTAGGGGAAAATGCCTACCAGTGTGTATTTTCCCATGTCGGCCCAGGCTGGACTTCTGAGTGAAGCGCATAAAACAGATGTGGCACTGGTACGGCCGCACTTTCTCTAACAGGGCTCGTCTGTGCTCCTCTATAAGTTATACGAGTTTACGATATAGCAACTCAACACCCTCTCAAACAACATTTACGATTATTACCTAACGCGTTAACTGTCCACACTCATCCACACACACTCAGGGGGAGGTAGGCTACGGAGTCATTTCTTATTAGTACCGTTTTACTTCAACATTTACACAAGGTTACGCATTTCACTCGAGGGAAACGATAGCGACCCACAGGTATGTAATTTCCCATGCCGGTCCAAACCTCATTTCTGAATGAATTTCAAATAGCAGACGCCGCACTGGTAGAGGCGTTCCTTAGTCAGCAGTGTGCGTGTGTGTTCCTCTGAACGAAATCGTCGCACAAGTCAAAACGGTTTATTCACTCACAGAGGACGTACGGTGGTTGTAGTAACCAACGAGGTTATTATAACTGCGGATAAACATTTAGGCTCGGGGTGTGACGATTACCCAAAAAGGACCCACCCGTATGTATTTTCTTGTGTCGGTTGAGGCTGGAGCTCTGCGTGAACCGCATCTGACAGAGGTCACACCTGTACGGCCGGTCCTTCACCATCAACGCGTGCATGTGCTCATCTAGAACCCAGGCCACATTCCAACAATTCACTCGAAGCTCTCCACTCAACAATAAGTCGCACATTTCTACATACAAGAGATTTGTCGAGATTCACTATAGCGTCTAATGCAATCCTTTGTATGTTATACCTCCCCCTGTTTACCTCGCACGAGTGCCTTCCTCACGCCCTGATTTAGTCAACGATTTAATATAATGACACAACTCAAAAACTATTCACATTTTGATGTTAAGCATATGTATTGTCAGTTTTCCGAGCGACCTGTGTGTCGCACCAGTGTCTCGTATAATAAGTATTTATTTTCTTATTACATAATTATAAACTTCCTCTACGAATTATAATAGGTACAGTTTTAAGCAGTGGGTATATAAATTATCATAAATCTCCGTCCAGAGGCCATGTAGTACATAGGTAAATAGGTAGTTTTAAATAGGAATGAAACTTATAGACAGGAAAAACATTCGTAATAAATTTGGAGTTTATTCAAAATTAATTATTTAATAAAATATGATTATTTAACTAGATCTCTTCTCAGAACAATATTATTTCGCACATCACAACATTAAACAAAGCAATATACGTATACAACATGCTTCTAATTATTATATTTAGCGATATTCTCCTTTTAGTATTATGTAGATTAGAAATCAAACTTATTGCAAACATAAACATAACATAAATGGTATAAAAAAAAATAGTATAAGAGACAATACATAATAATTTTATAAAATATTTTCATCAGGGCGTCAAAATAGGATACAAGCAAAATATGTAAGTAAATTGAAATAAATATTATTATATGTAGTAAGAATCTAAAACAAAATAAAACTTTACATATTTTGATTTCCGGAAACAGGAGGAGGTTAATGCAATTGAAATTTATTTAATTTTCGTTTTTTTTTTAATCCCCTCATGGTTAGAAACTTTATGTGATCGTTAGCCTGTGTCCTAAGACAACATGACCACTAAAAGTGTTGTTACCGTATATTCATGTAAAAACATACTCATAAAAATGTTAACTGATATCTATTTGCCTAAAACCTCCCTCCTATAAATCTATTATGTATTTACAAACCAAAGATAACAACTTCAAAAAATTATTCCTTAAAATAAACTAATAACCACTTGTATCTTTTTGAAATTCAAATGATTTTTTATATTTTATATTCTATACTGTGGTTCGAAATTGTTTTTTCAGATTTGAAATTATCTTTGATTAAGTAAATATATATACACTCAACTATTAAATCAACTTTTGTCACAGGTCCACAAACAATTTGCTCATAATACATTTAGTATATTCTTTATTAAAAAATATACCTAATTAAAATATCTAGCAGCCATAGCCATAACATCTGTGATTGAACAAAAAACGTTAACTTTAAATGTATCATTGAAATTTGTTTATACACCAATGTCTGCTCTTTTTCATGTTAACTAAACGAAAACGATATTTTATATTTACACAAAAAGGTATGGAATTCAAATATAGTTTTATACGCCTTTAATATATTCAGAATTGCAATAATTAAGTTTAATGCCCTTCAGGGTATTAACTATTTTCAACGTTATTTCGCTTAACAGTTAGAAAGTAAGTAAAATACTGTAAAATTGGCAGAAATATACTATGTATTTATTCATTAAATATGGTTCGTTTTCGTTTATATAAGAATCTTTACATAATACTTGTCATTGTGACGACGCATCGCAATGTAACAACGTACAGTGCTGCCTCAAAAATAAGTTACATCAATATTGTTCATCATCGGCGTAGATGAGGGTTAATAAATATACGCTTATTAAAATCAATACCTATCAAATAAGGAAGGCGTAAGGAAATATATACTATAACTTATTATTCCGTTTCTGCTGTATCTAATAATACGAATCAGTACGCAACGTTTTTATTTGATTATGTGTCATCACAACTTGTGTTATGTAATCTTCTTTAGATCTTTTTATTTCTATTAAATGGTTCGAATAAGAGAACGAACATAAAATAGGGGAATTCAATAAAGTTAAAAAACTGAAAACTAAATTAGACAAGAATAACTTAACGTGCTTTTTCAATCACCAAATTTTTTTTCATATAAAATACGATGTTTTATAGTTGATTTAAAACTACATACAAGTAAAAGTATAAACTTTTACCGATGAAAATCTTTCATGTTTACCTATATTTACAACATTGGAAGTATTTCCTACAGAAATTGTTTTAATGCCAATTCAAACGAAACATGTTCGTTCTCTTGATCTTGATTTTAATAATAGATCCGGGTGACGTGTAATAGTTAGACCAGGTACTCACCGGTGTGCACCCTTTTGTGCGTGTTGAGACTGGACTTCTGCGTGAAGCGCTTGAGACATAGATCGCACTGGAAGGGCCGCTCGCCCGTATGCGTGCGCATGTGCACCTCCAGGTACGGTTTACGGCAAAACGCTGCGTCGCAAACCTTTTCATATACAAACGAACATTATAATATATTTTCTTTATTAGGAAACCTTACAACTCTTCGTGGCCAATCAAACCCTGGCAGTTAGTCAAACATAAGTCACGTGATGTTTTTAAAAATCAAGATTATTTATTCAGTCTAGGCTGTTACAAGCACTTGTGAAAGTCGAGAGCTACGCCATCGGTTCGTAAATCTACGACGGGAGACTTTGTACCGAGATTTTTACCGAGATTTAGCAATTTTTAAGCCTCCACATATGCTTAAGAAAAATAGCATATTGCATTTAAAACATTGTTACTTACAGTACACTGAAATGGTTTGTTTCCAGAATGCAGCTTCATATGAACATAATATGACGATGCAGATGACAACACTTTACCGCATACCTAGAACAAATTCATATAATTCTTGAAATTAATAAAAGAGGGATAACGATATTGTTTATATATGCATTATTCTGTTATAATACCTTGCACGCTTGTGGTTTAGATCTAGGCGTTGACTGGCCTCCATTTGACATTTCCATTTTAGTTTGAACTGACCCCATATCAACTCCCATACCCTGTTGAAGAAACTTTTTAATACTTTATTAAAAGCAACTAGATACACAGGTCCGTCATAAAAATATATAATTGTAATACATTATTTTAGATTAGGTTGGGGAAAAAGTTTCGCATATAGTATGCATTAACTTTAATAAAATCTTTCTGGCTTATATATACCTTATATATACCATTTGTATCTTGCTAGTGTCTGTATCATTACAAAGTTTAAATTTTAAAGAATATAACACCGAATTCAAATTAGGCAAATGTGTGATTTTCATTTGTTATTCTTACTGTCAAAATGAGTTGTCAGAAGAAGAAATTCGATACATTTTAAACTTTTATTGCAAAAAATAAATAAATCTGTAACTATTAGAGCGCACGAATTTGGTTTAAGCATTTTCAGTCCGGAAATTTTGTTGTCAAAGATGCACGTCGGCCCGGTCGCCGTTACGAATAAAATGGATGCCATTTTTAGAAAAGTGGAGCAAGATCCGACATATCAAAAGTTACGACGTAGCTAAAGAACTAGGGATTTAGGGACCACAAAACAATTTTGGCGCATTTAAAAAAGCTGGGTACACAAAAAATTGGATATTTGGGAACGACGCTAAAAAAAACCTTCGTTAGGTCTCTTTCAGTATACTCATCTGTGATTATTTACAACGACATTGAAGAAGCTGAGAACTAGTGATGAAACGTAGATCATGTACGACAAGAATGTGCGAAAAAGTTCGTGGTCAAATGTCAATCAGGCTTCACAGACTGTGGCGAAACTCAGGTTAACCCCTAATAAGGTGGTGCTGTTGTGTGTATGGTGGGATTGGAAGGGCATTATTCATTATGAGCTGTACGGCCAAGCAGGACCATCGATTTTGGACTCTTCTTCGAATAAGTGATGAGATTAAAGCAAGAAGTTGAGGGAAAGCGGCCAAAATTAATCAATATAAGTGGTATGGTTTTTCATCATGATAACGCCTCTAGACCTCACACAATTTTTGCCACTCGGCAAAACTTAAGAGAGTTTGGCTGGGAGGTGTTAATGCATCCGCCCTATAATCCTGACCTTGCACCTTCAGATTTCCACCTCTTTCGGGCTTGTCAGAATTCTTTACAAACGACTTACAATACGACTGCCAAAACCACTCGGCGCGGTATTTTGATCAGAAGCCCCAAAATGTCTATAGCAATGGGATCCTGTAACTTACAAGATGGCAAAAACTTATCAAACAAAATGGTACCTATATACTTTATTTAAATGTAAATAAACTTTAATAAAAAATGTTTTAAATTTTCATATATAATGCGAAGAAACTTTTCCCCAATCTATTATATATGTTACGTTCAAAGATCGAAATCAAATATCCACATAGCGAAATCCGTGATATGGCTGTCATGCTATTCGACCACAACGTGTTGTGTTAATGAAGAAAAACCATGAAGCATATTAAATCAGAGGTGATTAGGTTAGATTAAATTAGAGTATGACAAACACTACTTAAAGTTAAACAAATTAATGCTCAGAACGCGTCGTGGCTTTTTTTCATTGCCGCAACTCATTGAGATTGAATAGCGTGTCAGCCACGACACGTATTCCGCTATGTAGTTATTTTGCGATTGCCACAACGCGTTGTCAACTATTTGCGCTCAATGAGCAATTTCGATCTTTGAGCGTAACATATATAATATCAATACTCATACCTGAGAACACTGTCGGCTATCCATTTCCATTTCAACGCCTTCGTCTTCCATTCCTTTGAAACTTAACTGTAAAATTAAATCAAGTATCAGAATCAAAACCATATTTAGACACATCAAAATATATAAAAAATTACATCATTTTATCAAATTACTTAATGTAAAGATATTTTTACAGGTTATCGAGAACAAAATTTCAATTGTCACAGAAACCATTTTAGACTTTAATACGTCAGACATTAAATCCAATATTGATTACGGAAATTGTATAGTCTGATATGATATGCCGCTGTATTCATAATCATGTTAGGATTACTAACTAACCTCATCATCTTGTTGTAATTCTTGTTGCTGGTGTTGTTCCATTAAGTCTTGTTGGTGTTGTACTTGCTGTTGTATGATTAGACTGTCTTTAGAATCCTCTTGATGTGATTGATGATGCTGATTCATGTTAATGATGGGATGACTGTCAGACCGAACTATTGTTGGGGGACCGGAGTGTACATGGGGATGAGATGTGTAGAAGCTGCAACACAGGAAGCATTGATTTAACTATGCAAAACAATTTATTTAACTATTATATTACAATTTATATTACAATTTATTTAACCAGACCAAGTGGCAACTAGAAGATGCTTTCTAAATGAAACGAATACTTATCAGATCTGATATAACTATGTATTTTGAAGTATGCACCCATCACAGAAATAGTATGATTCTTAATATCCAGCAATTCTCTATGACATTATTGTTTGTCGAAAATTTATTTTAGAAGATGGTGCAGTTTGCTAAGTAAACCTTTTTAGAATGAAAAAGAGGACCATGGGTAACATATACCAAATGAAATAAAAATAGGCAAGAGTGAATAGGTTTCTTCTGGGCAAACTCGTCCCATAGTAGATCTCATCTATGTCATTAGGCTAGATTGAGGTCAAGAGTGAGCCCATTGTAAATAAATAAAAAAAAAAGCCAGATATATGTGATAGGACCGATGCTACACCAACAAGAGTTCAATGGCTCTTATATAAAGAAAATAATATGATGTTACCTCATAGGCTCTGCCTTGATCTGCTGTTCGAACATAGATATAGTGGCGAGTAGGTCGCCGGGGGGCGGCACGGGGACCCCCACGCCCCGTGCCACGCCCCCGACGCCCACGCCCCAGTGTGCCGGGAAACTAATGGCGAACTGCTTTACACTCCCTCATTTTCAGCTTCTACAACCTGTAAAAAGACAACTTGTAAATTTATTGCTTTAAGTTAAATATACATATTGCATATTTTATACTTATTTAGACCTGTATCCTCAATGAACATTATGTGAAAACATTAATACTATTTAAATGAATTCTAAACGTTTTTGGGATAAAATATGTGAATTTACGCCCGTTAATTACGAAGTTGTTGTGACTGGACATAGATCATAACTAAAAGCGGCGACTACTGAACGAATGAAGCAGATTATTATTTAAGAGAGGGTGTAAAGCCAAATAACTCCCTGTCTATCCATCTGCACAGAGGATAAAACTGCTTTTAATTAATTACTGGCAAACTATTATGATTATCGTAAAGTACTGAATAAGCAATCAATGCTTAATAAACATAAGGGTATAAATACAAGTAATGGAAAATATGGTGAGTTTGAGGATAATTTGCGGAAAATTTTATAGATCCACATTTTAACTGACAGTACCCTTATAATGAAATAACAAAAAATGATGTAGCTTTCTTATTTTAATCACAATTTATTTAGACGTTATTTCTTAGTACAACCAGTTTTCAAGTTAGTGACTTTGGTTGTACGCGCTCTCTTAAGAATTCAACATTACAACAGGATTTGCGTAGAAAAGTATTTAGGTAAATATATATACGTTTACGTATTCAATGATAAAATGATAAAATAATAAAACTAATGCATTCTTAATGTTAATTTAAAAATAAGCTGTAGGCGTGTGCAGTTTCCCACTCCATCGAATAAGTAATTTTTTTATTCTAAAAATAAGATTGACAACTGGCCATTCGTTCCGGATCAAGTATGTGGAAAGCTGTGTTTTACAAAGGTAGTATTCCCGTCGCCGCTGTCAGATGTGAGGTCACTTTAGTATCTAAGAGCAAAGTGCTCAATGGTCAATTATATATAACATATTTCATATATATTTTAATGAAATTTCTCTTTTAATTAATAATATTTTTCAGTTTAGCATTGTGAATGCAAAATTGACCTAATATAAAATTTATAATATTTTTTATATTGTGTGATATAATTAAGAGTGACTTAGGATACCGAACTTTCAAGTAATTTCATAAATAAAATATAAAGACACCCTTAATTTTTCTTACAATCACACATGTTCATGAAACTTCTTTGCAATTCGGGCGGCTAACATTAACAATCTACACAAAACCTTTCATGAACCCGCCCTTGAGAAGTGTATTATTTATAACATGTTTGAAGTCAGGAGCTTTATTTTTGATTTACTCGTTTAAAATCTCCTTGTTGTATACCTACGACCTAAGTCACGCTGTACTTCTAAGCCGCATGACGGCGTTAGAATTTTTTAATCGTTCATCCGTAGGGTGGCCATGATGATTCGAAATATTGATTTTGTTCTTTGTATTGTATAGAAAATAGTTTCTTCCGTTTATGTAAAGAAAAAGTGTGAATGTAAACAAAACAGCCGTAAACGTCATTATTCATTCATTTCAACGTCATTTATTCATTATTCTCGCAAACAGCGTTCGCTAAACGATGAGTGGTTCATACCACTGCTCGACTTGAAACGCATGATTAAAAAATAAAGCACCAGTTTAATATTTTAGTGACATGTGTATAACAATTTGATGTAAATATTAGGTCATAAGACAACAAAATTCCTATGCTATCTTTTATTTTAATCTAAAAACAGAACTCTTATAGGATCACTTTGTTGTCCGTCTATCCTTAGACCCTTTATTTCGAAACGTGAGGAGATATCGAATTGAAATGAAAGCCACATCCTCAAAGTCTACAAGTCCCTTCAAGCTGTGAAAAAATTAAACTTCTTAATTCACATGAAAAAAGATACGGCCATTTATGTAGCAAAAAAAAACGTATATTTCGATACATTTCATTTCCCTTGAGAGCAAGCTAATCAAAATTGATAGTGCTTCCCGTTGACCTAGAACAATAAAATTTAACAAGTTGCACGATTTTATAGTGCAAGTTCAAGAAAAATTCCATTCTAAATTCAATATGGCAGACCACCGAAAATGGCGAGAGTAGTTAAACTTATAACATGGGTATTAAGTAGAACCTATCTTAGAAAACTAAAGATGAATAATTGCTTTAATTTTAAGAGCTCTATTACAAATCCAAACTAACTCGCTACGCGGCCATACAAATTGAGCCGATGTATCGCATTTGTAGTATTTTGCAGTTATGTTTATTATACAACTTTGGGTATACTATATCTGGGTATAATATTCAATAAATCAAAATTAGTAAGTAATAAGTACAATTTTCCATTTTAAGCAAAAATCAGTCATAATGTTATAGGGCTCTTAAGTACAATAAAGCGGATCACCCAAGATTGCAGACTACATTGTTATGTAAGCACATAATGGTCATCATATGAATACAAAATAATTGGGTAATTTTTGCAGTTAATTTTTTAATTTTAAGCGAATTTAGTTAATTTATCGTTATCTTCTCAGCGAACCCTTTCCTATCAAATTTTCTCAATTGATTTTGTACGCCAGAAATCATTAGTTTCTTCTCTTTTATTAACGCCTTATCTGTGTGTTACAAATCTGCCAATGTCAAGTGATTAAATTAGTTAAATTAAAATAAATTAATTTCTACAAGTAAATGAAAGATGGCGATAAAAAAAAAATCAAGTAAAGAAATTTGATAGTTTTATATAACCTGGCGTGTTAATTAAAATATAAAACCTTTTTTATCTATCTAAAAAAAAATACAAATCTCAAACTATCCCCTACACTCCAGATATTAGAATTCTTAAGTCCATATAGTTAAAGTTATGAGCAAAATTTAATAATTTTAGTTTAAAGAAGCGCATTTTTTCTTCTAATCCAACATAGATATAATGTAAAGAAATTTTTGATAATGCCAAGATACCAACTTGGCGAAATTAATATCATTTGAAATTTCTTATTTATAAAGTTGCTTCGACATTATTACCGATATTGCCATATGATATTCGAGCAATCTGGTAAATACCTAATACCTAAACATGTGTACACGGTAATCAATATTTTTTGGGAATTTTCGGAAAATGTGCTCCGCGCCATAATATTACGCCTGGAAATAGTATCTCTTTCTCAATATAAAAAACATGTACGTTGTATAGTCAAAAGCGGAGCTAATTTTACTGCAGAAACAAAAATAGTACAGTAACAAAACCCTTCTTTCTATTCATAACTAGTAATGTATTACCAGTATTATGGAATTCGAAGGACTTATGTGTACTTTCGGTACAGATTAGAAATAAAAGTAATAATAAGAACCTTTTCATTCACCTGTGCCACACAGTATAAACAACAAACAATTTTCGTTTTTTAGGGTTCTTTAAATGTTCTCCCTAGAAAGAAAATTGGGACATCGTCTGTTTTGAGGGCGGTAAAAGTTTTTTCTATACGAGTAGGTAAGTATAGGTATGTTATATGAAAATTAAAATGTTAATAAATAGGAATGTAAAAAATTAATTGATAGTAGATACCTATATAAATTCAATTTTAAATTATTTAAGATAGCATGCATGCGTGTACAGTACTTGTCTTAATGCGTTATTGCCATCCATGCTCGTTTTTTCACACGGAGGCGCCGAGCGCATGATCGAGCTATGCACAATGTTCCCGTTTGAGATTTTAAAATACAACTGGCGCCATCTAGTTATGACATGAATGAAATATAGATCAGTGTCATAAATATGTTTATATCTAAAATTAAATCTTCACTAGATGGCGCCAGTTGCATTTTTAAATCTGGCAGACATTGGAGCATTGGATATGAGGAAAAATTTATTCTTAAATATATTTAAATTAAGTAATCTACTAACAAAAGCTGTTTTTAGTAATAACTTTTTTCATTTTATGACAATAGACTTGATGGAAAAAAATAGAAACATCTAAGTTTTAATATATATTGGGTGTCATGATATTTATTATAAAGAAAAGTTTGAGTATATCAGTAGTACTATTGTGCCCACTAGGATCTTGTATAAATTTTGTCCACAAAACAATTTAAAAATATAATATCATACTTTCTCTGGCCAATCATTTCAATTCAACGTAATTTATTCATTATTATAATAACCAACATGTTAAAAAATAATGTATCAGTGACATGTAAGCATATTCTTATTGGAACTTAAATACCTTTTTATGTAATCTTTATTAGGCCATTTTGCTTATTATATACAGATAATGTGTTTTGTGATAAATTACTGACCTTATAAATGAGATTTGGTTATTCTTTCATTCTTATAAGATTATTAATTCCAATAATAATCAGAGATGCCAATAATTATATCTTCAATAATACTTACCACAACAAAAGTTGTTTATAAAAGTTAATATTTCTAAGTTACATTATAGTCATTCATAAGCAAAAGGTTATTTAATCAACTGAAACTACATAACTAACCATTGTGTTAATAAGCTTAGTATAGTATAGGAAAATCATAAAATGAAAAAAAAACGCAATTTTGACAATAACATAAAATATATTTATTAGTAATAATGTGCACATAATTAAACAAACAATAGGAAAACAATTAAATCAAAACATTAACAAAAAATGAATAACTGTAGGTATAATTATCAAAGTAAAAAATAAATAATAAGCAGTACCTATCCTTTAAGTTTCAATTTTGCAGCACTTAGGACATTGACTGAGTTTACATAGTTATGCAAAGTATGTACTAATCTATCTTTATCATTGCAATTGAACTCTGATGTACCAAGCATTAGTACCTATGTATTATAAACATTTTACTACAACATACAAATACATACACTAACACATTAACAAGCAAGCTAAGCTAGCTAATCTCGTACACTATCAATAGTAGTGATTGTTAAGTAAACAATTGCTAGTTTAACAAAAATGTAAACAAAAACAACTGAGACCTAATAAAATATCTAACAAAATTAAATGGCGGAAGCTCACCGACTGTCTCCACCCAGCCTCCCCCCGGCCATCAATAAAATGGCCAATTCGTTATTGAATTTTGTCTCCAACTTTTGAGAACGAGGCTGCGCGACGCCGGTTTTAATGCGACAAGTATTTAGTGACCACAACTTAGATCAGTAATGTGAACAACGTGTGTGTATTTATATCGTCAAAATTCGTAATTTTAGTGAAAGTTATGTCACATCGGTCCCAAATAACAAAATGCACTTTGCAATTATGACGTTTTCGTCGGTAAACAATAGTAGCCCCTGCTTTATAAAGAATATGGTCTTGTTCATTGAGAATACAAAGGTCTTTCATAATACATGGATGGAATGAGGTATAAATTTATTATTATAACTTTTTATGCAAAATCTTGTTTCATGTAGTGATGTTATTCTAGTAGTAGATATGTATAACAAAACTTAGTTTCTACTCACATTAGAAATGGAACACCTATTTATAGTTGCGTATACAGAAACACATAAATTATAACACTAATTACACAATTTTGTTAAGATTGGCCATTCGAATTATGTTTTTCTTAGACACCGACATATAAAATGGCTGCTACCTCATTGTTCTGCGCGTTCGTTCGTGCGCATAGAAGCCGTGAACGCTTGGGAACGACCTCTCCGCCAATTAAAATTATGGCGCGAAATTTAAGGTGCCGTATAATTGATTTTTATGCTGTTAAAATTACTATAACACTTAACTATCAGAAAAGTTTACAATTACGTAACAAAAAACATAAGTTGTTATGAAAACTATAATGAAAGCTGGGACATAAACTGTATGGTCGAACTCGTAGAGTTCATTATGATTAACTGGTTTTTTAGGTGCTTGACCTATTAACACCTTTTGCTTATGACGGATACCTTCAATATGCTGATTTAATTGGTTATTGGAATTTGTATAAACTTCACAAAGGCTGCAATAAAATCGTTTGTACTTTTTTGGAATCGTACTTTCCGGTTTTTGTGTAGTAATCATATTTAAATTTCGTATTATTTATAGTTCTTACAATTATTATTATATCGCTACCTTAGTTTAAGGAAATCCCTGATATAATATGTTAGACAATACCTATATTAAAATTTTGTGGGTAGTTACTTTTTGCGTCTTACGTAATGAAATCGAAGGTAACAAATTATACTCTCTTTCTATTATTATTATTTTTTTTTGTAAACCATAATGAACTGAGAATAGACTATTTGACGCTTTTCTGAAAATTATTTTAAATGGTTCATTGATACATTTTAAACACACTGTCAATATATTTCACGAGAATCTGTTCTATTTTTGATGAAAAAAATTTTTAAAGTTAAAAAAGTTGCATTTTCTTCATATTATGACTTATGATACTAAAGCTGAACATGTTATCTCCAGATTCTAAGAAATAAACTTTTTCAGATTACTATCTAACAGGATGACCATAATAAGCAAATTATTTTTAATAGTGTCAAATACCCTATTGTTATTTTTAAACTGAGCAAGTTCAAATTGTGTGAATTAGGTACTTCGAAGAGATTCGAAAACATTTCATAATTTAAAATAAAATGATCATGCTCTTGCAATTTCTGAATCAACATAGAATCCTAAATAACATAATTTTTTAAAAATAAAATAAAAAACAAAAACCGGCCTGTGTAAAACAACTGACAAGGCTAGAACAATAAAAATTTGGGCATCATACATAAGATGCAGTTGGAGGCAAGAAATTGACCGATTTTTTTATCTTGTTCTAGCCTTTTTAGTGTTTTTCACGCAGGCAGGTTTTTGTTTTTTTTTTTATGAATTATCTAACATACGGTCATTCTACATGGCACAGGTTAACGGAATCTATTTTTTTATAAAATCCAGAGACAGATGAAATAATTTTACGAGACATTTATCGTTGTAGCATTACGGAATAAAATTTTTATTTTCAGTATGTACTTCTTCTTTTTTTTTATTAATGGCTTATCTGAGAATTTCGCACAATTCTGCCAATGTCAAGTGAATAAAATAATTTTTACATGTAAAATGAAAATGAAATGAATGAAAGATGGCGTGCGTCAAATATATACTTATTCATCACATCACAAAAGTACAGTTAACTTCACGTCAGACTATACAAAATGTCAAATTTTCCAACGATTTTAAACCTTAATAAATAGTTAAGGCAGAGGTCAAAATCTATTGCATAAGTCTAATACCCTCAGTTGCACAATTACATTGCTCTTCCTAAACTTAGTATGTAGCTATTACCATTGTATTATAGAAATTCGAAGAGATATAAACACTACGTTTCAAAAGAAATAACTAACGACAATATCGCCCGGATTCGAAATAATATTTTAACTAATATTTTCTACCGACTTGATCGAGAATCAACTTGGAACTTCAAAGATGACGACACTGATCGAATTGTTAATTGCTCGGTTTCATGATATCAATAGGGACTTGGACTATTCTCTTAAAAGTGCCTCAATATGTTCATTATACAACTTAAATCCTCTAAAACGATGAAATATCTATATTTTCCTCAGAAATATGAGAACATTTTTTTTTTAATTTAGCGCTATCTTATTATTTAAAGAGCCATGGGCCTCCTATTTTTCCCATAGACATATAAGAAGAGGACCGGCCATACCTACGAAAAAAGCGTATATGCCTAAACTTCAAATGCAAATTCTTCGATGGCGGACTGTCATAGGGCGCGACCCATGATATCGATATTTGTATCGACATTGAAGTCATATTAAATAAAGGTTAGTATTTCGTGAAACTGCTACAAAACTACTACTTATTAAATAAAGTAATATAATTTCCATTGTTAGGGGCATGGCTAAACTATTACCTATTATACTTCTATTCGTTTCACACTTGCGTACCAATCCTATTTATGATTATTATTAATTAAATAGATAAATTCACGCCAGTTTTAAGGAAATAATATTTTGTTTAAAGTGGCGTGAATTTATCAATTATTTATTATCTTTTGCTCGTGTTTTGTTGGACATCTAAAAGTCTCGTTGTTCTTGCGACTCCGTTGCGTCAGTATAGTAATTATAACCTATGTTACCAGCATATGATGGCGCTTCCCACTGGTAAAAGATTATTCGTATTCCAAATTTCATCAAAATCCGTTCAGTAGTATTTGCATGAGAGTAACCAACATCCATCCTCACAAATTTTCACATTTATCTATATATATATAAAAATGAATCGCAAAATGTGTTGGTAAGCGCATAACTCAACAACGCCTCGACCAATTTGGCCAAATCTTTTTTTAAAATGTTCGTTGAAGTTCAAGGATGGTTTTTACGGCGAGAAAAATTAGAATTATTGCTGGAAAAACCCTAAAAATAGCCCTTTTCTTTTTCCCATAGAAATGATTTGTAACTAAAACGTAGTCAATTTGAGCTTTATTGCTATGGTATAAAGTTCATATTGAATTACAAGCACTCACTGTTGTCTAAGCAATGTAGGTGTGTTCCTAACGTCAAAGATCATATCTATCAAAACAATGTGCGTGTGTGCGTTGGAGCACAGAATACATAGTTGGAGGAGTTTAATGTCGCGTTCCGAAACTCGCGTTTCTTTTGTATTAGTTTCGGCACGCGAGATAAAATGCATCAGTTTCCACGTCATTACATGTATTGCCGGAACATTGATGAAAATACGCTCTGTAGTAGCAAAGCTGTTGGGTCCTAGATAGCTCATTGGTTAGAGCAGTCCCTGGATCGCGAATGGGTTCGAGTCCCATTCCGGGGTACAGGTAGATGGATTCTTCCAGCATTTTTCCTTGAGATGTTTATATATTTTTTTAATTCGAATAGTTTACTTTTATAATGCTGTTGTGTGTAATGTGTTTTTATGATCATAAAAATCTCTTTTTTCTATATTTAATACTATTACTATTAATACATTGCAATAATAATTATGATTCACATGATTAACAATAAAGCGATTACTTACTTTTAAATCCTTATATATGTTTTATTTAATTATTTTTTATTCACAACGCCCTATCACCAGGGTGACGGTTCTGTTCAGGAGAATTTTTTTAAATACGTAGGCAAAAAAACTGCCACATTACAAATCTTTTTGACAGGACGAAGTCTGTCGGGTCAGCTAGTACTATATAAATATTATTTTATAATATGATTGTACCTCGATAAATATGTTTCTTTTTCCTCTAATATAGACAATTTTACGTAGTTTTAAGAACTATAGTACCAAAATATATATCTTAAAAGTTTAACAATAATATCAATCGTGTTTTATAATTATTTCCATATATATTGTAAAGTTGATATTTTGCAATTGTAATTAAATATTTTTTTTAACATAAGTTTAATTTTGCATCCACGGAAAGTGTGACCACTGTCCAAGATAACTGCCACGGTAACTATAATAAGCTTTAAATGAGTCGATTGACGAATGAATTCTTTTTTTTTCTGTTATATATTTTTTATTGTTATAGTGGAAAGTGACATTTTGGTCAATGAAGTCATTTTTTATTTTTCAGTACGAAATTAAACAGGGTGCAAAAGCAGCACTTGCAGTTTTGCCGGTTCCCCTTCTTCTTTTCTCGGTACAAGGTTTCCCGTAATAGATTTACGAACTATTAGCACAGGGTTTCGACTTTCTTATATGCTTATAACTAGTAACCCAACTTGTCTATAAATTTATTCAATAAATTGTATTGACTGAATAAATTTCGCTTACTCCTCATTAAGTGAGATACCGTGCATACTGTATCACAATTTTAGTTTAGAGCATCTTGTTTAGAAGTAAACATAGAAAACTTGAAACACCTACATAATCTTTGTATTATATTATTTGTAAAAGAACATAAAAATACTGTAAACTTTGATGAATAAACAAGAGAAAATAAAGAAAACAAAGTTGGTAGATGAAAAAGTGATATAATTTATTAAAAAAGTAACAATTGGAATTTTATTTAAAAATTTGGTTAGCAAAAAGAAAACAGCCGATAAATCAATGGGCAAGCATACAAATATTTTCTCAGCACTAAAACTGTCTGCAATTCATGTTCTGTGAACAATCATGATACCGGTCAGCAATTTAAATACAAAAAGGTAGCGTATTTTATGATACACCAGCAAAATAAACAGCCACGCCGCAAAATAATTATTTAGGTATTAAGATTATACTATTGAACAGCAAATAAAACCTTTAAATTTTTATTAAAATTATTTAACTCATTCTATTGTAATTTTACTGGGAGTATATTATGATCAGAATTTTATATTTTAATAATTATTATATATAGCATTCTGATTTTTTTCAATTAAAATAGTTGTCATATGACCGCAAGACTAAAAATAAGGTACATTTTTACAATAACAAAATGACTATATAAAAAACTAAATAAATAAATCAGTAAAATCAAATGAAAATTAACTAAGTGTAGTAGACAAAAAAATTGTAAAATTATGTTAAAAGCAATTGTCAAAAATTCTTACCAGCGTATTTGATTGGCAATGCATCATCTCGTAATTTTATTATACTTAAAGTTCGATTCAAACAACTTTCCCTATAATGAAGTGAGCAGATAAAAGTAACTTTTTCATTATATTTAATATTTTCTGCTCCAATGGATCTCGGTCATATTCCTCTTTTTGTTTCATCTTTTGGTAATTTAAAATAATGAATATATTTTTAAATAATAAAATTATCGATATAAACCAAATGTTAAAGTAACAACACTAGCCATGTAAACAATATTATTTACGGACCGAAATATTATAAAAATATAAACGAAAAGACCAATATAACATAAATAGAACACGCCAAAATACGATATGTATCGATTTATACACGCAATCGTTTTCAGAATAACTTACTTACGTTTTAAATACTGTTTTTCTAAGAAAGTGTTTAACTTACCGGTGAAACGTAATATTGCTCGGTTTGCGGGATATCGATGACGCACAACTAATTACACTGCACCTAGGCATTGTTTTGCATAAATAATTTACAAGTTTCTGCCATGAAAGTAATATAAATTAAAGTTATAAATGAAAATAAGCACAAAACTTACAACACTGACAGCTGAACTACTTCCGAGAATACCTACGCACTGTAACTTTGCAAATGGCGGACAGGTGGTACGATAGCTATATGTCATGACGTCACGTAAAAAATTTTGAACTGTCACACTAGTGCGATCTTTGTTTACTAAAGAAACTTCTTATTAGTTAAAAAAAGACAACATGATGTTTTCGATGTCAACTTCAGATTGCAATACAATATTAATCTATGGATTGCATGATATTTATATAACCATAGAAAATATTTCCACTCTACCTTATCTCTATTTACCAAAGAGTATATTTATATTGCAAGACCATAGAGAGTGATTGGTGCCGTTGTGATTTGATTATACCGCCTTCCTTACTAAGATAGATTTATAAGCACTCTTTACTGAAAGCCCATTCTACTATGGAAAGACGACTCCTGTACTCTAATAATTGATCAAAACATTATTTCTAAAATAAAATCGAACTTAAAAAGATCTATAAAAGCTACGAATAAAAAAAACATTTGTTGAAGTCATTAGAGGTTTAGTTTAACTTGTTTAAAGTCGGTTTTATATAAAAAAAATAGTATTTTCCTTTTATTATTGTCAGTTAAACTATTATAAGTTTATATCCTCAAAATTAGTAAATCGATTTGAATGAAAATAAATTTAAAAAGTTATCTTAAAATGAATTCTACATTATTTGAATATCACTTTAATTTAGTCACATCGTTCATTTAAAAACAAGACACAGAGTGTTAATGAGTCAGGTAATGCATACCATGACCTTGAAATACAGCTGTTTAATAAATATATCGAGAACTTTTAATAAAATATTATCGCACGCATGCCGTACAACAATCTATTGAGCGCCCTATTGCCCTATCAGCGATCGAATTGCCCAATAAATCGGACCTAACGCTCTAACAAAAGTTATCGGGCGGTCGGGCTCCCACCACACACCCACGATATTGCTATATTGAGATCCTAACTCTCTAACATTGATTATACTTACCGATGAACCGAGTCAACAAAATGAGACCATGTGAACAGACAACGAGCAAGTCTGCCAGACTGATTGCGACGGTTCTACACTGGCAGACATTACACAAAGTTATAGTTGCGAGGTTTGGCAGGCATGTGCGTAGATTTATCTGTGGGCATATCAGTTTTAATGAACTCTCTCCTTTATAATAACAGTCTATTTTAGTCTCTATTTTCACTTACAAGCTGGCAACACTGATGTATTGATAAGTCAATGTCAAGCTTGTTTGACGTTTTCTTTTTCAGTGAAATAAGTAACCATGGCGGTGGGTTTTCTGTTTTATTTAAAATTATATCCATTTCTATCTAAGAAAATCGTGATTATTGTTGAGTTTTTTCTGTAAACATTGTTATATTACTATAAAATTAAAATACATGTAGTTTTATTTTTGTTATTAAGTGTAATAAGTTTAAGGAAAACTCAACATAACCTTAATATTTATATTGAAATTGTCTTCGTATGATTATTCGTGTATGTATCGACAGAGATTTAAATTATAATGTATTTCAGCGAGTACCACCGCCTGTGAAGAAAGAGAAAAAGGAGAAGAAAATTCCGAAAGACAAATCCAAAAATGTTATGAGAAATCTGCATATAAGGAAACTATGCCTGAACATTTGTGTTGGAGAGTCTGGTGACAGGCTAACTCGTGCCGCAAAAGTAAGTAGAATTTGGTTAAAGAAAACATTCCTTACTTTTATGTTATGCATGGTTTGTTCAAATAAGGTTCACGCATCTCTTGTGATTCTTTGTAAATCATGCTAGATTAATATTTCTCATTTGCAACTTCTGAACACTATTTTCTTACTGTTCAGAATACTCGCAGAAATTACAAAAAAAGGAAAGGTTTTGTAAAAATTTCATTGTGGTGTACTTTTTATGATTTATTTGGTTAAATTTATAAATAAGTTCCATTAGTTAAGTATTAATCATATTGTCACCAATGTCCAAATTCAGTCCCTAACAAAGCATTAAAATTATAGTTGCCTGAGCATCTAGTCATGGATTTTTAAACACTATCAGTGCTAATAATAAATAAAAAGGTTTATGCGTCTAGAGTAAATTTATGCTAAAGTTGCAATATTAGTATTAGTCCCAAGTTCATATTAAAAAGAGAATAAGCGAACCTACTATATTCTAGGAGAAAATAGTACTCTCGTAGAACCTCATACTAGATTAACCTTTCCTAAGTCTCTGTTTAATAATATGAATTTTGACTAATAATAAGTGCAGTCCTAGCATACATTTACTTCAATGCTAAGCCTTGTTTATTAATAATGCTGTGATTATTGAAAAACATAAAGTGAATTCTAAATTATATTTTTTTATTCTTGTATTTTAGGTGTTGGAACAGCTGACTGGACAACAACCAGTGTTCTCTAAAGCTCGTTATACGGTGCGTTCTTTTGGAATCAGGCGTAATGAAAAAATTGCTGTCCATTGTACAGTCCGTGGTGCCAAGGCTGAGGAGATTCTTGAAAAAGGCTTAAAGGTAACTTCTGTTTATTTTATATTATCATTGTTCACTGTATATATTAAGACAACTATCAACATCTTATTTTGTTACAGGTCAGAGAATATGAGTTAAGACGTGATAATTTCTCTGCCACTGGAAATTTTGGCTTTGGTATCCAAGAACATATTGATTTGGGTATCAAGTATGATCCATCCATTGGTATCTATGGCTTGGACTTCTATGTTGTTCTTGGCAGGCCAGGTTAGTGTTTCACTTTTATCTTTTCAATATTTTTTACAAATGACTATTATACTGGAAATATAGGAATAAATTTATAGAGTAGTTTTAATAACTAATTCTGTAATTGTTGTATTTATGTTGGACAATTGAAAAATTGTTGGTCATTATAAATTTCTTTGATTCATTTCAATATTGAGAGAAGCAAACTGCACATTTTGTTCAAGAGTGTAATATTTGATATTTTCACTCTGTAAAGGGTGTGCTATAATAATTTTATATACTTCACTCTTGTTGAATAACTTTGTACATAGTTTCTCAAGATAGAGTGTCAGTTACAGATATTTATTACCATTAAATCAATATTATGACTATACAAACTATCATAATAATATGCATTTTCACTTTTCTTTACACATTTTTTAATTATATTATCACTTAACTATTGATAATGGAGAGTATACACAACAGAAAATCCATCAGGTTACCACAAAGTGTGCTTTTTCTATATATCTTTTTGAATTCTTTTTTCCTAAATAAAGAAAATGCTTAAATAATATCACCAGTCCTAGGTGCCCCAAAATGGGATACAAACCCACAACCTTTTCCAATCTCGGCAACTGCTTTGATCATTGAGCTACCTGAGATCTAAAGGAACTGATAATTTCTCAATCACTTGTTACTTTTACTACTAATGAGAATATTTTGAAGTTCAGGTAAACTTTATTATGCCAAAATAATTTGGCTATAAAAATAACTACAATATTTTTTTCAGGTTTCAATGTAGCCCACAGAAGACGCAAGACTGGTAAGGTTGGCTTCCCACATCGTTTGACAAAAGAGGATGCCATGAAGTGGTTCCAACAGAAATATGATGGTATCATCCTTAACAGCAAAAAGTAATCTTTAAGTAAAGAAAATGTAAAAAATCTTGTGTTTCTTTTAATAAATCCCAGTAACCCTCCTAATTTACGATGATCATACACCAAAATCACTGAAAAACAATTGGTTTTTATCCAAATGTAAGTAATAAAAAAAAGTATGTCGTATTTATAAATACAGCCCAAACGTGATATAATTCTTTTCTGTGCTATATTTCGTCAATAAGAGAGACTAGACCATTTGACTGTAATAGGTAAAACACTTATTGGTTGTGTTCATTTGTTCCATGGTACCCTAAAGTAGTGAATAACTCTCAGGATGACAGAAGTTTATCTAAGAGTGAGCCTCTAAAGGTTTTGAGTGGACTAAAAACTTCTATATATAGGCCATATTACATTAAAATTCTTAAAATTTTGTGTAATAATGTACAAATACAATACAAAATATCTTTTCCTGTTTTACTCAAAACTGTAACGTGACGTCGCTCGCTTGTCCGCATTATTAACGGCAAAGAGTACTTTATAATATTTATTCCATAGACATTTTTTATATGGTATATCCATAAAATTTCTCTGACATCGGTTGCTAAGACAACGGTGTATATATTACTATGTTTTTCGTAGCGTTTTTTACAATGCAAGATTTGTTGAAGTGTTCTGTGTAATGGCTAATAAATTTGGAGGATATGATGATGATGAAGAAGATGTCTTGGCACCGAAAGAACCACAAGTTACATCACACGATCCTGGTGAAAGAAAAGCTGCTAGAGCTTTACGCATTAAACGCAGACAAGAAGCTCTGAAAAGGTAGGGGTAGGTTTGATTGTTAAGGTTTTGGTAGCCAACAAGAAAGAAACCGTGTTTGGGTAAAAGCGCGGCTTTAATTATTCATCTATACTACGTAGTTTCTAACTTTGATTTTTGAAAATTATTTGATTTTTCGTTTATTTGCATGGAACATGCGCCAAAACTATAGAACCGATTTTAACAATTCTTTCACCGTCGAGAAACTACTTAGAATTAGAACCTATTTATTAAAAACTGGCCGAGTTTGTTGTAAGGAAGGTCTTTTAAATAGGTATGTATTTTACAATTTTTACAACATAAATAATCATCTGTGATAAATTCAACTGATAATTTCTACCTATCACGATTCATGAGATACAGGTGACGGACAGCGGTATCTTAATAATAGGCCTCGCTTTTTACCCTTTGGGTACGGAATCTTAAAAATTACTAATTCAAGAATTTAAAAAAATAATATTTATATTTTAATTTACATTTAATACCTATTTGTAGAAATTTACTATGTTTATTTACCACATTCTTTTTGTATTGTATTGGTTTTGCTTTTGGAACAATTTTGACGCGTGTTTCGCAATTCTTTGTTCTTGCAGCACGCGTAGCATGACGTACTTGAGATCATTTTACCTACACCCAAATGTTATTTTTCTCGGGGGCGTCCATACGATATCTCACCGACTTGAAATAGAAAAGGTTTCATCCTGAAGATTGAGAAAAAGCGTTTCTCGAGTTTGTCATACTACGCGTGCAGCAAGCAATGAGATAGGCAGAGAGAGTGTTTTGAATTTACACCCCCTGTTAATATTTTCTTCGTGGCGACTAATTTAAACCCAATGTTCTGAAACCTACAAAATCACTTGTGGCGCCTTTTTGTTTATAGTTACCTACTCGTACTCTAGCAGATTCTACCTCAGTGAAATGAAATGAAAATATCTTTATTCAAGTAGGCTTATTACAAGCACTTTTGAATTGTCCAAAAAAAAGTTTTCCCCTACTTCTTGTTCAGGACGTCTTTTAGCTGACAAGAAGAACAGGACGTCTTGTAAACATACCATAAGAAACATACCAGCTATTCATCATAAGTTATAATATCCTGTAGTCCTGTATTTCCTAATGGGAATTGATCATTTATTTTTATTCAAATTATTAATCATTTGCACACACATCCCTAAGGTCAACGTATAAATATGAAATAATATAAATAAATTTATCGGAACACCGCAAGAACTAGGCTAGTATGTATGAACCTGTTTAATTATGTAACAAGTGCAATACGCATCGATGTGTGACTGAGTCTCCTCTCTTCTAGGTTCGTCTAAAAAATTAATATAGGACGTTCATGACATGCATGACTTATCTTATACCTTTACCATATATATATAATCTAAATTATATAGTGTATTTTCGAAACTTCGATCAATCTAAAGCGATAGATACTAGCATAGAAGTTTAGAAAATTCTGGTGTGAGCACCAGAGTATTCTGGACCCGCTATTCCGGGAAGGGGGAACCTTCCTACGACTATGTTGGTTGTCGGCCTTTGTGATGGAACACACCACCACCGTAAGCGCGATCTGTACAAAGTCCACAATATATAGTATGACTTGCAGCCGTGTCTACCTACCGTGTCGTTGTTTCTGACTTCCATATGATAACAGCTTTAACTAGTTAACTTTTGATGTGAGTAATATATATGATGATTACTAATATTTTATTTATATATACAATAAATAAATATTTTTGGTTACTTCCGTTCTGTTTAATTTTAGTAGGTACTAGCTGACACGGCGAACTTCGTACCGCCTTATACAGAACTGAAATTCTGAAGTTGTGCTCGTACATACGTTTCGGCGATACAATGTTGTTTATAAATAAGCCATTATTTTACTGTTTTAAGTAAGTATACGTAAAAAATGGTTATTGTGGGTTATCCTTGGAATATAGACATATACCACCGCGGACTTTTTTGTAGATCTATTAACGAGGTACAATTCCACCATACAATGTTTTGTTATAACTCAAAAGCGTTTTTAGCAGCGTTTTCGAGGAAAGCTTCCGATCGGCTTTATTTTTTCCTACATATTGAACTAATATCGTTGTAATATCATCAGTTTGTACAAAACCTAAACTTACTATATACTAAAACCTTTCTCCTCAAGAATTGCTCTATCTATTGTTAAAAACCGCAAGAAAATCCGTCCAGTACATTCGTATCGCGAACAGACAGACAGACAGAAGCGGCGGGGGATTTTGTTTTTTAATATGTACTTAGTAATAATAATTGTATATAGAGCAGAACAACCTACAGAAGAAGCTGCTTTAGATGAAGAACCAGGTCCCATAGAGCAGGCAACTGCTTCCGCTGCTGAGGAGCTACAAAGATTAACTCTCGATGGCGCTGCTAAAGTTACCAATGTTAAGGTCACCACAGATGAACGCGAGGTCATTAGACGCGCACTCTTCGCAGATAAAATGAGAGGTAATTTTATTATAGATACGGACGCCTTACTAGCATTTCTTTTTAACGAACTACCTAGGTATTTAACCATATAGTATATATGATATACGAAGATACGAAAAGCCAACCTTTGCTTTTTTATCTTTTATTGTGCACTAAAAATTATTATTATTGTATTGTACAATCTTAATACAAAACTTCAGATTCCAACCAAAAAATCGAAGAAGAAGCAGCAGAAGCTCAAATACAATATGAGGCAATATCGAACCGTTGGGGACCTATGTTAGAAATAAAAGATCCACTAGATATAGATGCTGCTATAAAAGAACAGAAAGAAAAGTGTGATTATTTACTTAATCAAAAAAATGTGCTTATTACTGAACTCAAAGATGATTTGAAACGAATGGATCAGGCATACTATGACGATTTGGATAAACAAGTGAGTGAAATAGGAAATTGAAATACTAGGAAAGATGGTAACAATTTTTTATGTCGCTAATATGTTTGATCGCAGGATAAAGACATTAAAGAGCTTTCTGACAGGATTGAGAAACAAGTAACGATAATGCAGAGGGCATATGAAAAACAATTATCTCTTATAGAGCAAGCTATTAATATAGAACGGGAAGTAATGGTAGACCATAATAATAAGAGATGGGAAGCTTTATATAAACAACGCGACAAAGAAGAAGTAGCGCATATGGAATATAAATTCGAGCAGGTATTTTATTATATGATATAATTATAAGTTAGTACAGTCATAGCTTTTGTATCTTGATGGAAATTTGCTTTAATAACTTTTAGCTAGAAGAACACAAGCAAGAGATAGAAGCTATAATGTGGGATCACCATGAAAAATATCGTGATGCGAAAATAGAATTGGAATCATTGATTCAAGAATTGCAAAAGGAATTAGAAAAATTAAAATCAACTTGCATAATCAATACAGAGAAAATCGGTTACAACTATCAGGTCTGTAGGTTAATACTGTAATTATTAAACAAATAATATTAATTGGAACCTAGGTACCTATTGCTAAATTAATGATCATCATCAGCCCTTTATTTCGTCCCCACTGCAGGGCCTTACTTATGGATGGTTAAGGAGCATGAGCCATGACCCTCCTGCTGGCCCAATGCGGATTGGCGGGTATTAACGACTACAACGACGTAGCCGGGACCAACGGCTTAACGTGCCTTCCGAAGCACGGAGAAGCCCTTGCGAAAGTTGCTTAACGACAACGATCGCGTGCCGCGACGCATATCCACTACACCACCGAGCGTAAAATGAAATGAATGATGCCATTTTCTAAATGGTGGTGATCAAATAGTTATATTTGCTTGAGACTAATTAAGGTTTCATATCATTAGGTTTTGAAGAAACGTGAAGAGGAAAATGTATTTGTAAGATCTCAACAAAAAAGGAAATTGAATAAAATGTCCGATGTTGCTAACTCGTTGCGGGCAAAGATTCGTAAAGCAGCCGAAGATGGTGCAATTGAGGAAATTAAAGCAGATCAAGAAATAGTGAAACTAATGCAAGCTATGGACGACTTGGAGAAAAAGTCTTTTCATTTCTCTCATGTCAACCACTACAAGTTTAGCCAGGTGCCTCGATTGTTATTCAAAATAATTATTTCTCTTTAGTGAAGTACACTTCTGTCTTTCAACAAATATCTAAAGTTGACGTAGTAGACGTAGAATATAAATAAATAAATATTAGACAATATCTCATATGATGCTCAGTTTCCGAGATGAGTAGCTAAAGCCCGCGTATTATGGAATGTCTCAGATGGTCACAGATAATGAAGGCACTAAAACTCCATTTCTACATTGAGCCAACCGAAAATCGAACCCGAGACATATAAGATGAAGACCTTAAAAACAGGCAACAGGAAATATACCTTTTGCAACGAATCCTCCACGCATTCGAAAAATGTTTTCATTATTTTTTCGTATGCAGTACCATATAAATAAGAATATGATTATAGGTATGGCGTATGTCGACAGCAAGGTGCAGCCAATTGGCTCGTGAGGTACGTCAGGCGGAAGTAGCGCTGCACGCACATATACTTTCAGAACCGCCACCTCCGCCGCCACCGCCCCCACCAAAAAGCCCCTTATATAAGCTTGGTAATATAACTTTTCATTAAATTTGATATGAAGCATAAAATATGGCAAAATACTTAAGTAGCTCTAGAACGTTTACATTGCAGAAAACGAAGAAGAGCCAACGAATTCGTCATCAGTCGTTAAGTACAAGGAAAATGTGGACCCTGGAAACATGTTGGCCGTGGAAGCAAAAGATAGATTGGTAATTTTTATTAAAACTTCCCACCATATTATAGAACACTAGGTATTTTCCCGCGACTTTTCCGGGTAAATTAACAATTGCACATGCAGTTGCATAAACTTCCATTAAAATAGCTATTAGTTTTAAGCGACGTTACCGATTTAGATTTTCTAATTTAGAACATTCATTACAGCTACTAATTATTAACCTCATTTAATGTAGCTTCCTGTACATAAAATAATTATTAAAATAAGTTTCGAAGATATTCGATGCAGACAAACAAAAAATCAAATTCTCTTTAGGTACTTCTACGTTTGACTAACAATTTATATTTATTATGACACTTAATTGCACAAAAAAGTAAATATAAATATATAGTAAAGTCCAAACAATAATATTAACTACAGTTGTGTTATAGGCGGCCTTATCGCTGAACAGCGATCTCTTCCAGGCAACCTGTTGATTGATACTGGTGGCAGGTGATTGTGGGTCGTGCACAAAGTTAGGGAAAAATCAAATTAGTATATAAAATGAAAATAAAAATGTATATATAAAATAGGTTTATGAGAGTTTAGGAAGATAGATAAAAGGGTCATTTTGGATTGAACAACACAGAGGAGAGAAGGGAGAGAATATGTAAATATCTTCGTTACCATTGGAGTTGGAGGCGAAATTGGGAGCCTGAAAATGAATCAGATTTCAAGGTTTTGGAGGCGCTCGCGTTTACTAAAAAGATCAAAATAAAGATCAGGATAGCAAGCATCGTCGTTATCAAGAATAGACAAAAGAAGAGTTGGTAGTAGTGGGTTAAAAGTTCCGCAAACGTCTAAGGGACCCGGCTGTAGCAAACATTTTTCTGCTGACTTCGGCAATCTGTGGCCGCCATGATATTTGGGCATTTGGGCAAATAAAACAATAAAACTTACGCACTTTATCTGAATGAGGAAATAACAAAAATTGCGAATAATAAAGGAGATATTACACCGCCTTGGTACCCCAAGGCAGACACCAAACACCATGAAAGAGATTCATCAAAACCTATTGCACTATCGACGCCTATGTAGATAACTACGAAACCAGTCTTACCGTTGGAGAAATGTTTAAAGAACCGAGGAAAGTCAACAAAATATCATAGACAACAGTGCTGAAAGCATTACTGAAGTCTAGTAATGTCACACTGTGAACATTTGTTACCCCATTCCTGCGCGAATGTAGTCAGAGATATTTACAAGATTAGTGATGGTACTATGTCCAGCTTTAAATCTCGATTGGAGAGGATTAAGGAGCTTATTGCGAACAAGAAAGTCACTCAACTGCCTGTAAATAAGACGCTCCAAAGCTTTGAATAGAAAAGGTAGGATGGCAATAGGACGAAAGTCTGAGACTAAGGTGGGGTTTGATTTTTTTGGAAGAAGGACTATCAGCGTATCCTTTCATAAGTGGGGTAATATACCTGATGATATGGATTTATTGAAAATAACTTTAGTAATAAGGATAAGAAAAATACTTTAGTCAAAGGCTAGAATTCGAATTTATTTGGAGTTTTTCGAAAGACTTTGGTCAAACTTAGGATAAACCAGTATATCGAACTTCTTGATTTTTGAAGTACGATTTGTTGAATATGTCACGAGGAGTTTGTTTTTGCTATGCGTTTTATAAATTGCCCTTTATGAAAACTTTTTTTTACCTTAAGCAATTAAGTATAACATTCATTGGTTCTTGTAGGTATACGTACCTATTGCAATTTTCATAAATACTTTTTAAATATTTTAACCGACGGCGCGACCAATTTTTTTTATTACAATAAGTCGTTCATTGGCCTCCATACAATAAGATTTTTGGTAACTTTCAGGTTCGTCATATTCTTCAACTAGTGGCAGATAATACAGGATTTCTAGTTGAAGATCGATTATTTAAACTCATTGAGAAATACCCATTATCTGCAAGAAATCTGTGCACATTGGACGCTATATTTATGGTAATCATCCTCGTCAAATGGAGAAAAATATCAAATTGAAATAATTAAAGATGTTTAAGTGAACATGAAGGCAGTCGCCTGGATTGCGATAGCTCATGGGTTCGAGGCTCATCTTAGAGTGCCAGGCAAAAAGGATTTTTAATTATTTTTTTAAGAATATTTTTCAGTAATAAAGTATAGTATAAGCGAATGTAAAATTGATCAAATATAATAATGAAGGTATTTTTAATACGTTGAAAAAAATGAGATATTGCACTTTGCATACAAAATCATTTAAAGTCTCGTTAAGCGAGAAGGGCAGGTATTAAGTGGCAGGCCGCCAACCTTCAAAATTGTACCTACTTACGTACTTTTTATCTACCAATGGTATTCCGACGAATATTCCCCTTTGTTATCGAGTCCTTTTATTTAATTTATATTAGAAATATAATGTAGCAAAAAAACTTATTATTTAAAATAATACAATTGTAACTAAAGGCATAAATAAGTTTTACTTCTTCCTTAGGCTCTAGAAATACAAGCAGAAGAGGATACAGAACTCCTGTGCAAAACATTTCTGAATTATGCTTTTTGTCCTATATGTGTCGGTATGGAAATAGCATCTGAGCAACTAGAAACTTCGTCCCAAGATGACTGTCAAACTGTTTTGTCTCAACAAGTTAGCGTTAAAGGCACTCGTGGTAAGTATTTGATATTAACATTTGTCTATTTTATCGATATCGAAAAGAAGGTGTTGAAAAGAAGGGGTATGGGGGTTTGTTTTATTTTAACGTGACTCTTTTTATAGCGTTCACGTTGAGAGTTTAAATTCAGTTTGTATGTATATTTACTCTTTATTGTATTAAAAAAAACATATAAATGGCGGATTTAATGCCAAGGGTATTCTCTACCAGTCAACCTGAACGAATGTTGGATTTTATTGTACAGGCGAAAGAATGTCAATGAGAGGACGTGCAAGCGTCGCAAGAAGTATTTCTGCAAGTACTTCGAGATCTATACATATTGCCTTAAGGTAATTTAATTGTTATATTTTAAATAGCTTTCTTAAAATATAATGCGTATAATATTTATTATATATAATTATAACTATTTATTTTATTACAGAGGAACAGAATTATCACCTGCCGATCAGCTACTCATGGCAGAAGCCGATGAAATCATACAGAAATTCGGAGAAAATACAGGTAACTATTTGTCAGATAAAATCAAGAAACTTAAAACTGAAGCCAATCCAAAGCATGACATCGTGTTATAAGTGCCAACCAAAATTAAGTTCACAATCATAGTGAATCACGAGAAAAAGTTACGTTGATCTAATATAAAAAGATATACTTAAGATTAAAAAAAGCTTTATTTCAAAAACAAAACGACATCGTTTTCATCGAATTTGGAATAAGATGCATATCAAAATTAGATACCAAAATTAGCCCCCACTTAGCGGAGTGCAACATGCGTGCTTATGTCGACTAGTAGGTACATAAGGAGAGGGATATGGGTACTATACACTTTTTTGTATGGGACTTATATACACTTTTATATAGAGAATAATAATCCACTGATTCACTGTTACTCATTCTCCTCTACTTATTGAAGTTAAGATATATCAAGACCAAAACACAAACAATATTAGTTGGAACCTAGTAAGAGTATACGAGTATGTATGTAGTATAATACACCTCAGTGCGGTGAATTAGTACTCGTGCCGGAAGTCTAATGACTGCTAATTTGCACTACATTAGTGTTTTATTAGGTCTTTTGTTGAGATTGAAAAAAAGTCAATATAGTCAAAATTATTATTCGTGTATGATGCACAATTCAAGGACCCAGCTGACTACGTCATGTATAAAAGTGTTTTACAACGAAGATCAGTGTTAGGGCGCTTGTGCACTACACTGAATTTTCATGTCCGGCGGTCCGATTTTTTCAAGTCCGATATGTCAGGCCATATGTAGGTAATGCGCGCTTGTGCACTGTCAGGAATTTTACCGTCCGGAATTTTACTTCTCTCTATTCCGGACCGGTTTTTTCAGGTCCGTGATGGCGGCAATGAAAAACGTGTTTACGCTTGTGTACTGCTGTGTCCGAGATCCGGAAAATTCATAAGGAATAGGCTTGGGAAAAAATAATCGATTTGAATCGATATTTATTTCGGCGATATTGTTAATTTCCAATAAACTTATAATCGATATTTTATATTTATTGTTGATTATAAAATGCTATATTTTATATGATGATTTAATATAGTTGGTAAACTCGGTATAGTTCTAATTTGATCACGACCTCCGCAGCCGAGTGGTTCGCACGCCGGTTTCAAGGTGTCGCCATCTCTGAGGTCCCGGGTTCGATTCCCGGTCGGTAGAAAATAAACTTTTCTATATTGACTCGGGTCTGGGTGTTGTGATACCTTCGTTGTCTTAGATACTCCATAATACGGGGGCTTTAGCTACTCATCTTGGAATCTGAGCATTGTATGTGATGTTGTTAAATATTTAAAAATGTTGATCAGCCTATGGTTCTAGTATCGATACTTAGCTAGATTTAAGAATCGTATTAAATGTATCAATAGCTTAAGGTAAGATAAATAAGTGTTGTTACGCTTAGACGCCTAAACAACTGAACCCCTCTAAATGGAAATTAATATAGTAAATAGACTTAACTTTAAGAATGACATAGGCTACATTTTATCGTGAAAAATAGGGGATGAAAGTTTGCCTGGAAATTTGTCATTATCAAATTTTTTTTAGACAATTGATAAGTATACATAAATATTTGACAACAGAAGTAATAATAAAGAATAAACAGAAGATTAACAAAAGTAATTAAGTGACACTCAATGTCTTTTTCGCATTTAATAAAATTTTAAATGTATGTTTGTGTCACTAATAAAAGAAATATTCTAAGAGAATAATATTTCTGCTCAAAGAAACTACACCACGCGTATAAAATTATGCCTATATATAATACAGTCAACTGATCTCGTAAAGTTCATTTAGCATAATAATTCTCCGCTAACACGGCACTAATTTCGATTTGTTTACGAAATGGCGCCACCGATTGGTCTATCTCTGTAATAGCTGAAAGTTGTTTTTACAAAACTTCGAAAAAAATAGCACGTTTAAAAATTTAATTATCAAGTACTAGACCATTATCAGTAATTTTATTCTAATGTCATAGTTATTTTTAGCTATTGTATGTGAATAATGCTGTTCCTAAATTAGTAAGGGTATAAGTTTTTACATCTGATAGTAGTCATCCGATAGTAGTAAAAAAAATGCTTTTGTCTTGCCATAATTTATTATGGTTTATGTAAAACGATCAGATCATTATTTAGGTACCTTTCTACGTCTTCGAACGGAATTACCGACGTTCCAAAAATCTCATCGTACCTAGCGTAAGTGACGTGTAGCTTCAAAGAGAGCTGCCCTACACTGCGCCGCTCCGATCAGGAAAAAAACGGACAAGTGCACAAGCTACTCATCCGAGTTTTTCATGTCATTCCGGACCGGAAAAAAGTCCGATTTTTTCAGGTCCGATATGTCAGGCCATATGTAGGTAATGCGCGCTTGTGCACTGTCAGGAATTTTACAGTCCGGAATTTTACTTTTCTCTATTCCGGACCGGTTTTTTCAGGTCCGTGATGGCGGCAATGAAAAACGTGTTTACGCTTGTGCACTGCTGCGTCCGAGATCCGGAAAATTCATAAGGAATAGGCTTGGGAAAAAATAATCGATTTGAATCGATATTTATTTCGGCAATATTGTTAATTTCCAATAAACTTATGATCGATATTTTATATGAATGTTATATTTTATATGATGATTTAATATAGTTGGTATATATCACTGCATAAGTTTTGGCAAACTCGGTATAGTTCTAATTTGATCAGCGTATGGTTCTAGTATCGATACTTAGCTAGATTTTAAAATCGTATTAAAAGTATCGATAGCTTAAGGTAAGATAAATAAGTGTTGTTACGCTTAGACGCCTAAACAACTGAACCCATCTAAATGGAAATTAATATAGTAAATAGACTTAACTTAAGGAAAGGTCATAGGCTACATCTTATCGCGAAAAATAGGGGATGAAAGTTTGCCTGGAAATTTGTCATTATCAATTTTTTTTTAGACAATTGATAATAGATAAATATTTGACAACAGAAGTAATAATAAAGAATAAACAAAAGATTAAAAAAAGTAATTAAGTGACACTCAATGTCTTTTTCGCATTTAATAAAATTTTAAATGTATGTTTGTGTCATTAAGAAATTTAAAAAAAAGAAGTATTCTAAGGGAATAATATTTCTGCTCAAAGAAACTACACCACGCGTATAAAATTATGCCTATGTATAATACAATCAACTGATCTCATAAAGTTCATTTAGCATAATAATTCTCCGCTATCACGGCACTAATTTCGATTTGTTTACGAAATGGCGCCACCGATTGGTCTATCTCTGTAATCGCTGAAAGTTGTTTTTACAAAACTTCGAAAAAAATAGCACGTTTAAAAATTTAAACATCAAGTACTAGACCATTATCAATAATTTTATTCTAATGTCACAGATATTTTTAGCTATTGTATGTGAATAATGCTGTTCCTAAATTAGTAAGGGTATAAGTTTTTACATCTGATAGTAGTCATCCGATAGTAGTAAAATGCTTTCGTCTTGTCTCAATTTATTATGGCGTATGTAAAATGATCCAGGTCATTATTTAGGTATCTTTCTACGTCTTCAAACGCAATTACCGATGTTCGAAAAATCTCATCGTACATAGCGTAAGTGACGTGTAGCTTCAAAGAGAGCTGCTCTACACTGCGCCACTCCGATCAGGAAAAAAACGGACAAGTGCACAAGCTACTCATCCGAGTTTTTCATGTCATTCCGGACCGGAAAAAATCGGACCGCCGGACCTGAAAATTCAGTGTAGTGCACAAGCGCCCTTAGTTTATAAATATTTTCCAGCTGCCACGTTATCAGCCGGCGTGGTGCCAGATGTGACAGGGACACGGACACGGACCGCGGGCACTCGCGGTGTGACCGTCTCAGCACAACCAGAAGTCTCCTCCAAGCAAAACCCTTTCCTTTGCCCTGGTTGGTACTCATTTCGAGAACTTCAATAGAATGCGTTTTTGTGACTAAAATATAACAACACGACTTTGAAATGCACAAATTGTGGCTCTACTCAATAATTAGCTCATTTACATTGGTCGACGGGCTCAGTATGCGGAGTGCTAGCGACCTGTGCGCACTCATCTTATTGGATCGGTCAATAATGATAATGAGTGACTAATTAATTGCGGAATATCGCCCGCACGCCGCATGCGGTTGTCGTTGACCATTGCAAATTAATACATTATGATCATTTTATTTGGAATATAATGCCAAATAACTAATAAAACAATATTTTATAGTTTGGCAATAAGGGTGTTTGTGCACTACACTGTATTTTCAGGTCCGGTAGTCCGATTTTTTCCGGTCTGGAATGACATGATAAACTCGGATGATTAGCTTGTGCCCTTGTCCATTTTTTTCCGGATCGGAGCGGGGCAGTTTAGGACAGCTCTCTTTGAGGCTACACATCCCTTAGGGCGCTTGTGCACTACACTGAATTTTCAGGTCCGGCGGTCCGATTTTTTCCGGTCCGGAATGACATGAAAAACTCGGATGAGTAGCTTGTGCACTTGTCCGTTTTTTTCCTGATCGGAGCGGCGCAGTGTAGGGCAGCTCTCTTTGAAGCTACACGTCACTTACGCTATGTACGATGAGATTTTTGGAATGTCGGTAATTCCGTTCGAAGACGTAGAAAGGTACCTAAATAATGATCTGATCGTTTTACATAAATCATAATAAATTATGGCAAGACGAATTAAGCATTATTTTTTTACTACTATCGCATGACTACTATCAGATGTAAAAACTTATACCCTTACTAATTTAGGAACAGCATTATTCACATACAATAGTTAAAAATATCTGTGACATTAGAATAAAATTACTGATAATGGTCTAGTACTTGATGTTTAAATGTTTAAACGTGCTATTTTTTTTTTCGAAGTTTTGTAAAAACAACTTTCAGCGATTACAGAGATAGACCAATCGGTGGCGCCATTTCGTAAACAAATCGAAATTAGTGCCGTGTTAGCGGAGAATTATTATGCTAAATGAACTTTACGAGATCAGTTGACTATATTATATATAGGCATAATTTTATACGCGTAGTGTAGTTTCTTTGAGCAGAAATATTATTCCCTTAGAATACTTATTTTTTTTTAATTCGTTAATGACACAAACATACATTTAAAATTTTATTAAATGCGAAGAAGACATTGAGTGTCACTTAATTACTTTTGTTAATCTTCTGTTTATTCTTTATTATTACTTCTGTTGTCAAATATTTATCTATATTTATCAATTGTCTAAAAAAAAACTGATATTGACAAATTTCCAGGCAAACTTTCATCCCCTATTTTTCGCGATAAAATGTAGCCTATGTCCTTTCTTAAAGTTAAGTCTATTTACTACATTAATTTCCATTTAGATGAGTTCAGTTGTTTAGGCGTCTAAGCGTAACAACACTTATTTATCTTACCTTAAGCTATCGATACTTTTAATACGATTCTAAAATCTAGCTAAGTATCGATACTAGAACCATACGCTGATCAAATTAGAACTATACCGAGCATATGCCAAAACATATGCAGTGATATGTACCAACTATATTAAATCATCATATAAAATATAGCATTTTATAATCAACAATAAATATCGATTATAAGTTTATTGGAAATTAACAATATTGCCGAAATAAATATCGATTCAAATCAATAATTTTTTCCCAAGCCTATTCCTTATGAATTTTCCGGATCTCGGACGCAGCAGTGCACAAGCGTAAACACGTTTTTCATTGCCGCCATCTCGGACCTGAAAAAACCGGTCCGGAATAGAGAAAAGTAAAATTCCGGACGGTAAAATTCCTGACAGTGCACAAGCGCGCATTACCTACATATGGCCTGACATATCGGACCTGAAAAAATCGGACCGCCGGACATGAAAATTCAGTGTAGTGCACAAGCGCCCTTACGCTAGGTACGAAGAGATTTTTGGAAGGTCGGCAATTGCTTGCTTTATTACTCAACATGCGAAGACGTACAAGACAAAAAAAAATAAGAAAATAGTTAACTCTCAATTTATTTATTAGCTACGGTTATAGGTTACTTTGATTAAATAGATAATGAGAATATGTATTGTGAATATGAGAATATTTCGATGCTATAACAGGTTTTATGATCACGCGACAAACTACCCCTAACTTATTTACTAATATACCCTTACTAATTTAGGAACAGCATTATTCACATACAATAGCCAAAAATATGTATGACATACGAATAAAATTACTGATAATGTTGTCGTACTTGATGTTTAAATTGATATTCGTGCAACTTTTCTTCGAAGTTTTGTAAAAATAACTTCAAGCGACAGATAGATCAATCGTTGATGCCATTTCGTAAACAAAGCGAAATTAGTGCCGTGTAAGCGGAAAATTAAAGCTAAATTAATTTATGCTAAACGAACTTTACGGTGTCATTTAAATCAGTCATCCTAATAAAATATTGAATTTTACAGTCTATAATAAATATCGATTATCAATATATCGGAAATTAACAATATCACCGAAATAAATATCGATTTATATAAATCGATTATTTTTCCCAAGCCTCCACAAGCTCATGAATTTTCCGGATCACGGACACAGCAGTGCATATGCGTAAACACGTTTTTCATTGCCGCCATCTCGGACCGGAATAGAGTTTTTTCCTACACATGGCCTGACATATCGGACCGGAAGAAATTTGACTAACGGGTCTGAAAATTCAGTGTAGTGCACAAACGCCCTAATAGGCAAGCAAATCGGAATCTGATTAAACTCAATCATTTGTAGTAGGCATAATGTTCTCGAGTTCGTCATATTACCCGTGTTGGTGCTCATTTTGTTATAAATTTTTAATTACCTTTTTGTTATCTTTTTCAGTGGGTCATTGTCTAGAAATAGAACCAATGCAAGTATTGACAGCTTTAGGCGAATTTATATCTGTTTTCGTCCCACCTGAGAAGAAAAAATTATACGATTTACTGTTAGTATTATTAGATACTTATTTTTCTGCTTGGATGAGATTAGATTATTTCAGTCTACGTGACTAGAGAAACAATCAAGTCGCTGGTTAAATTACTAAATATTTGTAAATGTATTGATTGCAGGGATAGCGTGAAACCACCCAATTTTGATACTCCATCACGTAAACTTAAAACAGATGAAATAGATCAGTATTGGGCACAGTGGAAGAACATGTTCCCACCTGAAAAAGACCGTTTCTGGGATGGCCTTTTGACGGGTTTAAATAATTACTTGCCAATATTACAAGGTACGACAATATTATAGCAAAAAACCGAACAAGAGAAAATCAGACTGGCACACAGTGGCTTTAATTCTGAAAATATATATTTCAGATTCTCAGGATAAGCATACTTTGCAATAAGCCCTTGCATCTAACATGTCAGACAATATAAGGTTTTTTGTAAAACATCAGCAACGTAATAGGCAGTGGCGTAGCGTGGGTGTCAGCCCCTCTTAATTAGGTATTTCATAGGTTTTTTTGATATAATTATACTATACGTTATATACATTAATTTTATACAAGAATACAAGATTTTTTCGGCAAGAACTGTCATCATTATTTTGCTTTATCTGGGGTTAGTTTTTTACTGCACGGTTGGTCGAATGGTTAAGTTGTCGCCATGCAACTGCCCATGGATTGGGTGTTGTGGTTCGATCCCCACAAATGACAATTTTTCGTGTCATTTACAAATAATTGTACTGTGGCGACTGATACATAGCGACATCTAATTCATCGCAGTCACATCGCCACAACAATCGATAGCGAGAAAACTAGCATCGTCTTGCTATCGATGGCTGTGACGATGCTAGTTTTCTCGCTATCGATTGTTGTGGCGATGTGACTGCGATGAATTAGATGTCGCTATGTATCAGTCGCCTCAGTACTTAGTCTGGGTGTACTTTGTTCCTCGCAACACAGAACTTGTATCCTTAAAAGCAGGATTGTCTTTTAAAAACAAAAGATTGGAAAAAAAAAAATAACAACAATATCCATGAATAAAATTTTCTTTGAATTGTTAAAGCATCACGTACTTTCTTAAAGGGACGCAATAAGTAATATTGAACTTAATATATATGTAATAGAAGTCATTCTTGCTGATTATAAGTCATAAACAATTCAAGCACAAAATAAATTACGGGGAATCCCTGTAAGTCAGTATAGATGGTGTTGCCATTCACTACAAATATCATTTAAAGAAAGAGTATTCTCCGATTTCGTCACAGAATAAGTAATGAAAAATTCCGTGCTCTTTTCACTTGGTTCAAATTTATAGTTGCGTTAAAAATATAAGTTAGTTCCAATATTTAATAAATATATTTTATTGTTTACTGTGAAATTTTACTACTCTACGCCACTGTTAATAGGACAAGATAGGTTGGAACTTATTGACATTGTGAAATTAGTGTCATGCAGAATGAAACAGGTTTGAAGAAACTAATTCCAGTACATGTAAAACTAGTTTCGTAATTACGTGAAATCGACAGTATCAACGAATCTCTGGCTCTGTCCGTCAGCATCGAATGACGCTGACGGACAGCGGACGGCTGACTTTATGACGCGTAGATGGTGTTACATCACAGTGCAGGGAAACCTATCGAAAGTATATCGTATAATATTTGTAACGAACCCTCGGTGCGCGAGTCCGACTCTGGACCGGATTTTGATTCTTGACTGGTCTACAGATTGTTTATTTTTTTGTCTTTATTTATCTGAATCAACAATACTCGTAGTTGATGTTTATTAATTTATATTTATCTACATTTTTACTTAAAAGAGCTATCACTATAAGAGATGTTATCTTACTATGAGTCCCACGTTGGGCGCCACACCTTGTGCGTGGCCTCAAAAATAGCTTTTTGTTGAAATAATATTTCACACCTCCAGTGGTTAATCACTCCGTGACAAGTGGCGCTAGTACAGTACGATGGAGTAATAAATAACAAACACATTGTTCGATACTAAAATACTAATGGTCTCTAGTTTATTGATCAAAGGCAAACCCTACTTTTATTAAAAATAATGCTTGATATTTTTGTTACTAATAGAACGTGAACGTCTACATGATGAGGTGGTAGTATTGCGACGCAGGAATGCTGCTTTGCGTCGTCTAGTACGGGGTGCACTGCCTGAATTACCGCGGCCGCAGCCAAAGTATGGACACCCCTATCCACCTGGCTTCACCGCGCCCTACCCCGACGAAGCATCGGATCCATATGCTAGACTTCCTCCTATTCAATAAAACAGACTTATAATTTTATAATTTTATTTATTGTTTTTCAACAAACATTATATATAAAGTTACTTTTAGCGCATTATAATGGGAATCTTAAACAATGAAGGTACAGTCTGCGTCATAAATCATCGGTGGGCCCAAGGCGATAAAAAAGATGTGAAGTTCATTATACCTAATCACAGATTTCTGGAGGTCACATACACTTATTATTATTATTATAAAATTTTCAGTATATGTAAATATAATCGTATCTTTTAGTAGGTACAGTATAGGCGGCAACATAATTCTTCAAAATAAATACAGGGTGTTAAAAGAGTGAAAATAAATAAAAAATGTAAGAACTTAAAACGTGCAGCAATAGAATATGTTTAAAGCAGCATATTAAAAGAATTGTTGAGTTGTTTTGTTAAAATAAAAATAAAAAAAATTTGGAATGAGAATAAAGGCAGTTTAGATTATTTCGTGTTTAATAAGCAAGGGTAACAAACATTTTCTCTATTTCATTTTTAAATATTGATATATTCAATGGATTACAGACAAAAAAAATCATCCTTTTTGGCAGATTTTTTTTCAAGTTTTCCATATAATTTTCAATCTGTAATAAAAAATATATGTAATTAATAAATAATTCAGTCGTAATATCCTCGTGTTTTTGTTAAAATAAGCCTCCACCAGTATATCTAGTATCGATCGATATGGCCATGGCCATACAAAAAAGCACTACCCCAGATAAAGAAAGTTTAACTTCTATGCTGGTAATAAATAAATAAATCATATTTACTTTTTGTTCTCTTTTATGTATCAATAAAAAATAAAGTTTGTAACACTTGACTTTACAATCAGTGTTATAGGTACCAATTGGTGGTATTTTGGTAAAAAAGATTTGAAAATTATTCTCACAAAAAAAAATTGTTCTTTACCCCTGCCTGACTATATTCAGTTTGATGGCTATCAACATATATTAATCTATTACTGAGTTTCGTGTGGCTAGGTACGTAATGAGAACTTAAAACTAACGTTTTGAACCAATTGTGATTTTTATATATAATTTTTAAAACAAATGTAAACGCTTTCTCAATCGCTCGGTCCTTCGCTGCTCGTGAGTAGGGATGGCGATTGTTGAAAAAAACTATCGACGGAATCGAAAATTGTGCTATTGCGCATTCGAATGGCGGTTGAGTAGTTCCCCCACCATGATTATTCGATTAACATTCGTCTTACTACTAACTATGCATACTATGTGATTATTCTAAGCTATTTGCGTGCGGTCGGTTAACTGCGGGAGGCGTATATCGCTTAAAACACTTTTGGTTGTATACATAATAAACACAATACTTACATCGAAATTATCTTCACAACAATTGACGAAACTAATGGTTGTGAGAGAATATGCTCTTTTCATAACCTTCAACCTTTTTGGGATGTTTTTTCTCTGGAGGTGGTACACGTAGGGAAAATACAATATTTCATAACAATTTTGTTCGCTATACGAAAAACATTTTTATTTTCAAAGTTTGTAGGTGTCCGCAAGTACCGACTGAGAGTGTTACGAAGTGACATCACGCGTTAGCGCAGTCATTCCGCCGGATTTTGAAAAATCTATTATTTTTGTTCAATAAATCGATTAATAAAATTCGCTTAATCTGAAAATAATAGATTTTAATAAACAATTATTTTTTCACATCCCTAGAAACAGGCTTCCACTTCACTCTATGTTCATTGTGATAGGGATGAAAAATGGGAAAAAACATCGATATATATCGTATCGATATTTTTCAAATGTATCTACAAATATTGTCATAAATATATTGATATATCGATATTTTTGCGCAATAAACGATTATCTATAAAAATTGTTAAAATATTCGAAATTTTAAAGCTAATAGATACCTGGCTGTTTTCTTATTTAAAATAGGTACATAAATCCAAGAACACAACATCATCAACACAACAAAAATTACATTATTCAAACAAATCAGTATTTATCTGATATTAACATCAGAAGCACTCTAAGTAATACCAACCAAACCAACAAGCAGTATCATTGTCATAAAAAGAAAGCAAAAAAAGACAAGCAGGATATAGACTGTAATTTCTAAACTCATACAGCCTACTACCTACTCCTTTTTTAAAATTCAAGATAATACATGATGCGACGTATGAGCAGACAGCAGAACTTTAAAAAATATATCGATTATGATACGATTTTGATATCTGAAAATAAATATCGAAAGCCAATATATCGCGGGAAAACATATCGTTGATTTATATCGATATTTTGATATATCGATAGTTTTTGCCCAATCCTACATTGTGATATATAATATATTACTCTTTGATTACCTATAATTATTTATTTTCGATACTTCGATCAACAATACAACTGTATTCACAGCACAGAACAGTATACTCTATAATATTGTTGAGTTGATCGAAGCCTGGTTAGTACAAAACGAGTGTTTAAATTCTCTTTGCCTGTTACAAGTAACCTGTCTATCTATTTCGAAAAGATAGACCTTTTATTTTAGGTTTAAAATGTGTAATTGACAGAAACTTATTTGATAATTACTACTAGTGTGTAATTCGGCAAAATTAAATTTCAACTGAATTGAAAACATTAATTAACAGCATAGTTGGTAACGTTATCAAACCCTTTAAAATTTTTCTAGTTCCTGATCATCGGCTTTCAGACAAATTTAATACTAAACTATTTTTCAGCCAATAACTTCGACGATGTTACGTATATTATTCCATCTTATTGGTGCACTTCATTTTTGTTATGGATGTTATTATGATTTCATCTATGTTAGAATACCAAGTACATCCTCTACAGTTACACCATTTGGTGGTAAATTAAAATATTTAACATTCATTAATGCTGTAAGTATCACAATCCTAATGCAACATTGAGGTCTCATAGTTTTTATGTTCTATTAATGATTTATGTTTATTTACAGATGTTACAAACGGTGTATTTCACTGTAGCACTATGCAATGACTTATTTGGAAATAATGAGCCAACACATTCAGATAAACCAATAGTTCGACGTATCAAGGATACTATTTTTACATCTCTTGCATTTCCTTTAGCTATGTTTGTTGGGATTACATTTTGGTGCATATATGCAGTAGACCGTGAATTAATTCTACCAAGAAGTTTAGATCCATATTTCCCACTTTGGCTAAATCATGTAATGCATTCTAACATAATGGTATTTGCAATGATTGAACTATTCTCAACATTTAGAATGTACCCTGCAAAAAGGAAGGGTTTGTCAATACTATGCATGTTTATGCTGTGTTACGTAGTTTGGATTCACTTTATTTATTTTAAGACAGGGAGCTGGGTGTATCCTATACTCACAGTTCTAAACTGGCCAATAAGAATATTGTTTTACCTTATCAGTCTTGGATTCACATGTAGTCTTTATACAATAGGCGAAAACTTAAATAAATCTGTTTGGTCCAAAGAGGTAGAAGAAACTGTTCGTGCGGGCAAGAAAAAAGCTAAATAATTACATTTTAAATATTTAATGGTGGTATATCCTCTATTCTGAAAATTAGTTTGAACACTGTTCAATTGAATTTTGCCTGCAGTATAATTGATAATAAAGTATTGTTGTAACCCATGTTCAATGAAGCTTTAAAAATTTAAGGCCTATGAGTACTATTTTAAAAGTTATAGAGGATTTCATGGTTTGCTAGATGATCATATATTTCACTAGGAAATTTATTGAGATTTTTACTACATACCTTTAGGCATGACAGCAATAGGTATAGGTATATGAAATTATATAAATATAAAAATAGAGCAAAGGTTGTGATATAAAATGCTACTAATAGCAATAATATTATACCTATTATGTTTTAAATTACAATAGATCAGTATTAATAATAAAAAGAAAATGAGATTTTTGTTGGCAAAATTTAGTTTATTTATTACGTAATATTTAAATGTAAAAAAATGTGTGTGTATGTGTTAAAACCTGTCAATATTCGTCATTCCAGTGTTAATTTATAGCCAATGTAACTTTTTATGACATTGTTTAATTTAAAGTAAATGGTTATTTTACAAGTCTGGTCTTTTATAATTTAAAAATAAAGATTACAATTAAGAGAAACAACTGAAAAGAGATAAATAATACCATACATTTTAATGTATTTTTCTTGAAAATATCAACCTCAAGAAGATTGTCATGATTTTTTGAAGAAAAAATTTATGGTATAATTTCTCTCTTTTCAGTCGTAAGAAAGAATTAAAAAACAATTTAAAAAACTAAACCAACTTCACAAAATCGTAATAAAGAGAAACGACTGAAAAGAGCACTCTGCGCGAGTTCTACGAATTATGTTGGACTCCCCTGCAAACCCACCCCCAATGGGGGCTAGTTAAAGGCAGGGGCATACCCACTAAAACCCACGCCCCTCAAGACCCCGACGACGTACGATAACAACCCCAAATGTGTTCATATCCCGCACAATTGCCCGAATTCCGGTCCGCTCCTTTTACGGGGCGGGTCCCACCACGAGTTGGGGAAAAAAGGCTCAGGAACATACCAATCTAATTCCCCCGACAGGACAACGGGCGTGCAATGCCCGGTGAGCGCGCAAACCCACCAGACTGCCCCCAGTCAAAGGTAAGAAATGCACAACTCAGCATTTCCCTCCCTAACCCGTCTCGTATTGGGATTCATCTGGGCTGAACCCTCATGAATCCCTCACTCCGAGAGCCCCGGACCATCGATGTCCAGTCCAACAAAGACGAGTCGGTCTTCGGTTTACCGTTCCTTAGTCGTGACTCCAATAGTGGCACGGCCCGGGCCCGGTCACTTCACACACCGAAAGGTGTGTGCGGCAGCCCGGCCCCGACGACTCCACTACCGGAGCGAGATGAAAAATTCCCTTCCTACTTGCGCAGGACGACTGTTTAAATGTTAAGTGTATTTTGTATAGTGTAAACGAATTTATGTATATAAGTATGCCATTTTATAAGCGTGTGTATGTATATTATGAACTAGGTTTCCGCCAGCGGCTTCGCCCGCGTGGTCCGCTACCTTACTCATAGATCTAAACTCCCCTCCCGCACGCGCACCTCCGCATTGGTGACGCCTACTTCGTAACGGGCACCAGAAATCGTAATGTTTTAATTTCGCCATAACTTCAAAACCAAACGTCCAATTTTAATAATTCAAAGATCAAATATTTAAATATAGTCCAAAAATTTAAGATTTTTTAATAAAAAAATGGTTGTTGTGCCTCACTCGAAATAGATAGGTATAGTGTGTCGCGAACTTTTTTGTAAATATTTATAAGATCTACAATTGATTTTCTAATTTTATGATTCTATCTTTTATAGTTTAGGCAGCGTACGCAATATAAGTAACTATTCTTGTTGATTTTTTACACCTTGTGTCCGAAAAACCCAAATATATTACGGAACCCTATATTTTTCCAAAATAAAATATAGCCTATGTGACTCGTGGATAATGTAGTTTTCGAATGGTGAAAGAATTTTTAAAATCGGTCCAGTAGTTTTTGAGCCTGTTCATTACAAACAAACGAACATACAAACAAAGTTTTACTCTTTATAATATTAGTGTTGATGTGTTTAAGATACCCCTGTCCGCCCCCCGGGATCCCGTGACCGAGCAACCTGCTAAGCAGACTTTCTCCATTCCGGCGCCCCGGGGGTTGCCCCTCGGTCATTCTCACTGGTATCTCTTATATGTAAGCGATGTTATGTCTGAAGTGAATGGTGTGTTAATGTATGTGTATAGGGTGCAGGCCCTAACCCCTGGACTCGAGATTACGGAGGTTGGAGTTGCGCATAACGCCAACTCCTCCCTCCCATTCTGGCGGCGTTGAGAGCTGGCCGTCGTGTCTTCATGTGCTCTCTCGGCGGTTCATCTCACAAAAGGAGACCACTGCCCGCCTAGCAATACCAACCTAATCTAACCCACTATTCTTGAAGCAATTTGTTTTTATGGAGTTCGCAGTTCTAACCTTACCTAACCTGCTATTCTGATAACACTTTTCTTAAGTAATTTACTCTTATGTTTATCCCAAGTTGAAAAATAGTTAATCAAATAAAAAACTATCATTTCAATCCATGTCTAATTTACGAGACATAAATTGTCAAAGATATAAACACATACATACATAAAAAATATAGCATACGTGTTTAGAAGCTCATATAATATAAACTAATATATATGAAAATTGCGCCATATTCCATCAAAATATATACATATAGGTTAAATTGATTACCACTTGTTTTAAGGTCGGCTATAAACAAACAGGTCAAATTGAAAACCTTTTTATGTCGGTTAATGACGTACATGTTCAGATAAACTGACGGCCTCCTTTTTTAAGTTGTTTAAAAGAACGTCATCAATTTTACTTATAGAGGATAAGAAATCTTTTACTCCTTTTACCTGTGAAGTAGGTACGTTATTTACCGACTTCAAAAGAAGAGATTATAAATTCGGTAGTCGACGCGAGTCTCACAGTAAATATAAGGTCGAATTACAAAGAAAACGACGTAGTTTTTTTGAAAGGAAAAATTTATTTATTGATATAAATTTAATTTACTGACCTTTGAAAAAGAGCATATTAAAATTACAAAGAAACAAAAAGAAAAAACCCGAGACATCATTCGAACTTGTGCTATTAAACCTCTATGCTATATTTTATTTTTAAAAATATATTGAAATACTCGCGTCGCTAATAATATGATTTGTGTACAGTGATATTACAATAAAAAAGGGTAGATAGGTCATGCCAGCACTAATAGGTACGATGTCAAAAATTGTCTCCAGCATACTTATACACATGCTTATTCATATGGATTTTCAAATAAATGTGAGGTAGAGTATGGGCACTTACGTAGAATTGTCCGATCTGTTACTTACATAATATTTGACAGATCTTTTTACAATTTGGTTGGTTTTCTTTCATGTATAAAAGTCAATTAATTTTAAAACTAATTTTTACTTTTTCGTATATCTAAGTTTCGAACTTTCCAAATTTCAGTTTTTTATAGTGTGAGCGGGATTGCTAGAGTCTGGCAAGCGAAACGTGTCACAAGAAAAGGGCGGCAATTTCAAAAATTCTTAAGCAGTAAACACTGAATGTAGTACTGCAAAATAATTTTGATACTTTTATTAATTATATTTAATCTTAACATTTAGATATCAATTAAAATTATTTGTTTTGGAACATTTGACTAAAGCGTGACTGTTCTTAATTGTACAGTTAACAGCATATCAGTAGGCCTATTCACTAACTCAACTGACAACCAAGAATCGTCATCACCGTAAAAAATAGACACTTTGATTGTGTCAAAATCACTATTTCGTATTCTCTATCAATGATGAGCAATTTCGAAATGTCAATATCGGCATTCTCCACTGGACTCCATTTTGACACTTGATTTCGTATCGATAAACTGTATTAAAGTAACATTGTTGCAAAGCATATTTGAAGTCGTCGCATAGTACCTCTTAAGCCATTTGTTGTTAAATTAAAGCGAAAAAAAATACGTATCCAATATTTTTCTATTATTTGACTGACGGACTAAATCGAATCTTTTTTTTAACCCATTCGTTATACCTATTGGCTAACAGCACTTATAATATTAAAAATTCATATTTGTCATTAATTAAAAGGGTGTTTTTTGCAACGACTTCTTTGTTTTTTTGTAATGAATATGGGCGACTCTGGCCACATTTTTTTAATAAATGTGATGTTAGCCAATTTTGATTTCTGGCCCTTATATTTATAATGTGTTCATAACACATACATGTCTCCTAAGGGATTTTCATCACAACCTTTTGCTCTGATCCAGAACCACTATCTATCAAATTAAATTAGTCAATATAAACACCAGATTACAATAAAAAAAACATTTATTTTTGTTACAATTAAGTGCCATGGATAAATTACATAATACAGGTGTCACAAAATCATCATGTTAATCACAATAGAAAATTTAAGATAAGATTTTGACTATGAATCAGACTAAAAATACTTTAATCTGATTCATAGTCAAAATCTGTTTCTAAATATTCTACACCTGATAACAATGACAAGGAATCATCAGAGTCACTCTCTTCACTACTGTCTGCACCAACAGATATAATAAATTTTTCAAGTTCGTTTTCAACAATGCCATCTTTTAATTTGTAATCATTTTCGACATTTAAAACATGATCAGTGTATTTCTTCCAGTCACTAGGGGTAATTAAGTTAAAACACTCTATTATTAAGTTTTCCATTTCCTTTCCTGGTATTCCAATGTTTCTGCTTGCAATTTTTCTTTTTGCTTGACTCCAAACCATCTCTATTGGGTTTAAGTCACAATGATACGGTGGCAGCAATAAAAGTTCATGATTATGTTCTTTTAAAATCTCTTCAGCTTCATATACAGGCAATGTTTTCTTATCATTAACCAAACACATTAACTCTGCCTTTGTCTGATATTCCTCAAAATGTATTCCATTATTTACAAGCCATTTACGGATATCTGCTTTGGTATTAGACATTATAGGAGGTTTATTGATTTGTTTTATATGGTAGCTGGCATTATCCATAACAATTACACTGGGCTTACTTAAATTTGGTATTAATTTTTCTCTGACCCATTTCATAAAGTTCGATGAGTTCATATCATCATGATAATCAGCAGATTTGGATTTACTACTGAACACTAATAATGCACCAGGCACAAAACCTTCCTCAGATCCAGCATGCACAACAATATGCCGTTTTCCAGAGGATATCTTTGTAGTGACACCAGTTGTTGAAGGTCCTTGCCAAGACTTTTTAACTTTATAATTCTGATGTACATAAGTTTCATCAAGGTACACAATTTGCTTTCCTTCGTTTCGTTTTATATTTATTTCTCTCAAATACTTGTGCCTCCATGCAGAAATCTGGTATTTTTCTATAAGCATAGAACGTTCATTTTCATTGCTTTTAAAAGAAAATCCATTCTTAAGCATAATTTTTCGTAAAGTCTCACGGCTACCACTGAATCCTATTGCATCTTTTAATTCATTGTGAAGGCTTCTTAATGTTGGAACAATTTTTTTCACACAGTAAAATTCATTTACTTTATTCCGAATTGCACTTAAATCAAAATTATCTAAAGCAGACACTGTTGGTTGATGAGGTCGTTTTTTCCCAGGAGTGTCCCATTTTCCTTTATTAATTAATGCTTCATTTTTTATCCTTCTTAGTGTCCTTATACTTACATCTATAAAAGATTAAACACTTTGAAACAAAGATATGTTAAATGTATTTAAAAGCAAATAATGATAGACACATACATCAAAATAATTTAAATACCTATTCAACTATGAATGCAATTTATGTTTAATTTAGTTAAGTTTATGTGCATATTTAGCATGTATAACAATTACATGGTTTGATTAGTTTCATGAATTCTGTGAATTTCCTTGTTAAACAAAACATTCTTATGACATCATTGGATGTCAACAATAAAAACCAATACATCATAAAAAATCTATGTAAATATTATAGGAATACTATCAATCTATCTTAAATCAAAACAAGAAAAGAGACCTGTCATTGAAGAAATTTTTTGTAAGTACTGCGTTTCCGAATTCAGCATTTCTTGTTTTTCTAAAGTTTTTATTGCATTTATCTCCTCCATTATTGGTTGAATATCACCATCACAGTTATCTGAAATAGAGCAATATTTTATAAAAAATATCTGTTTAGTTAATTACAGAAAATTAAAACGAAAGTATCAAAATTATAATACAAAACTAACCTAAAAAAGATACAACTTTATCTAATCGTTGTAATTTCTCCATGAAATTTTTATTTAATTCAGTTTTCACTTCAGTAAACTTGTCAATCATGATGGAAAGAAGTTTCCTCGATGAACTTTTTATCGGCTTCGACATAATTTTTAACCAAAAACACAAGTTCAAATTCGCAAAAACAACAAAATTCAATATTCTTGAATTGTCTAACGTAGTGTCAAACTGACAGTTCTATGTTGTTGCCATATGAAAACGGAAAAATAGGTGGTGTCACGTTTCGCTTGCCAAACTCTAGTCACCGCCTGAGGTATGACGGGCGGTGAGACGGGGGAGGGCGCGACTGACAAGACGCACATGAGGTATTTAAGGACAGAAAAATCCCAGGATAATGTAACATTTCTCTTTTTCTTAGTTAAACAAAAATAAATTCATACTTGAAAGTATTTATTAAATTTTATTATTTCCGATACAGTTTTATAAGTAAACTAGCTTTCGCTTGGTTGCCCCGGGCTGCGAGCAGCCCGGGGAGGTCACGAGTAGCTGGTGGAATCGGGGCGGCGGGGTTTCAAGTCCGCCTCTTGTTATGTTGGGTTTACAGTTTGAAATTGCCTAGAAAAAGTCAGTAAGTTCTATCATCAAATAAAAGGTGTTAAAGGACACAAAGCACCATACATCAAAGAAAAAGTGTTGCCAGTTTACACTTAATAGAAAAATAAATATTCAGTCGAAAAACGCAAGCAAAACTTAAAATAAATTTTGTATAGATACTTAAAATAAGTTTTGTCGTTCATTCTCTTATTCTTATTTATTAGTAATAAATTACTGTATAATGTTAAAAAACAATCGAACATATATTTCCATCAGTGTTACTATCATTAATTAATCAATTAAATGTCAAGAAATAGTATTTATTGTATTTGCATTATTACATTACATTATTTATGTAAAATTTATTTATTATATGAAAAGGGAACTGATGTCGAGGCCAGATATTAGAATAGATCAATTCACGACGCGGTGGGGTTTTAAGTTCGCCTTCGTTTCAGAATAGAAGCTTTCGCTTGGTTGCCCCGGGCTGCGAGCAGCCCGGGGCAACCAAGCGAAAGCTTCTATAAGAGGTAACGAGTAGCCGGTGGAATCGGGGCGGTGGGGTTTCAAGTCCGTCTCCATTGCAGAATTTGAGTATTTCGATTATTTTTGTTATGTTTGTTTTATAGTTTAAAATCACCTACAAAAAGTTAGCGAGTTCTGTCTTTAAATGAAAGATGTTTAAGCACCATACATAAAAGAAAAATGGTAACCAGTTTACCCTAAACAGGAAAAGAAATATTCAGTTGAAAAACGCAAGCAAAACTCTAAATAAATAATAGTCTCTTATTCTTATTCAATAGTAAGTTTATATTAAGTATGAAAAAGGATCGAGTAGATATTTCCCCCAGTGTTACTTTAAATAAATACACCAAATAAATAAATATCAAATTTCTAATTCATACATACGTAGAACACTTTCATTTTGAATATCAAAAGAACATGTTTTCTCAATAATCTAAAAGTATAGAAAAAAATTTTTTAAGTATTAAATATCGTGTCAAAAATTGGATTTTCATTTCTCCATACTTACCTATGTGAAAGTGTGGGTAAAGATACCTACACAAATGGTCCATATATACACGCTATAAAGATCCTATATCACGCTATAAAATTGAAATTAAAATGATCACGATCACCTTTTAAACATTATAAACCAAATGTTACCATCAACAAAAGCAATTCGTTTCTGGTTTTTTATACACTAACCTAACCTAACCCATATGTCATAATAAACCTATACAAGTTTTTGTTGCTTTACTTATTGTAAAGTTCTTGAGCATAAACGAGTCGCTTGTGAAATCGGAGCGGTGGGATTTTAGGTCCGCCTCTTGTTATGTTTACAGTTTGAAATTGCCTAGAAAAAGTTAGTGAGTTCTATCTTCAAATGAATTATGTTTAAGTACACAAAGCACCATACGTTAAAGAAAAAAGGTTGCCAGTTTACACTAAATAGAAAGAGAAACGTTCGGTTGAAAAACGCAAGCAAAACTAAAATAAAATTTGGAATAGATCGGCTTGTAGTCATTTATTCTCTTATTTTTATTCAAAGGTAAGTTAATATTTAGTTAATACAGATATTGGAGTTTTAAGACCGCCTCTTGTTATGTTGGGTTTACAGTATAAAATTGCCTAGAAAAAGTTACTAAGTTCTATCTTCAAATAAAATATCTTTAATTACGCAAAACATCATACACAAAAAAAAAAGATTGCCAGTTTACACGCAATATAAAAAGAAAAATTCAGTTGAAAAACGTAAGAAAACTTAAAATAAATGTTGTATCGCCTTGTAGTCTTTTATTCTTATTCAATAGAAAATTTCCTAAAAATCACAGTATAAAAAAAACAGTTTTTTTATCATCAGGCAACACTTCAACTGAATACATTTTTTTTTCTGTAAGTAATCTGAAAAATGTTATCAATGACACCAAAATCAGCTCTATAAAGTAAAAACCGTGAAAAATGATACATTTTCTAGATAAAATGGTCGCTGTCTTAGCCGCCATCTTGAATTTTAAAATTTACCTGTATTATAGTGTAGTATGTAGTATATACCTAAATGGCACGCTTATAAGCACATTTAGTCACAGTTCCTTATCCGATTGACCAGGTCTCCATTTATTATGGCTCGCTTCGCTCGCTTTTTTTTTTTGTTTTTTTTCGCAGTTCTAATCTAACCGATTGACCAGGTCTCTATTGATGGTGTCCTTTATGGCTCGCTTCGCTCGCATTTTATTTTAGTCACAGTTCTAACCCTACCAATTAACCAAATCTCTCTTAACAGTAACTGTTTATGGCTCGCTTTGCTCGCTTTTTGTTTTAGACACAGTGCTTACATAATCGATTGATCAGGTCTCTCTTAATGGTCTGGCATTATGGCTCGCTTCGCTCGCTTTTTGTTTTATTGGCAGTTCTAATCTAACTGATTGACCAGGCCTCTATTGATGGTGTTCTTTATGGCTCGCTTCGCTCGCATTTTATTTTAGTCACAGTTCTAACCTTACCAATTAACCAAATCTCTCTAAATGGTCTCTCTTTATGGCTCGCTTCGCTCGCTTTTTGTTTTAGTCACAGTGCTAACATAACCGATTGATCAGGTCCCTTTTAATGGTCTCGCATTATGGCTCGCTTCGCTCGCCTTTTGTTTTATTCACAGTTCTAATCTAACTGGTTGATCAGATTTATAGTGATGGTGTTCTTTATGGCTCGCTTCGCTCGCATTTTATTTGAGTCACAGTTCTAACCTTACGAATTAATCAAATCTCTCTTAATGGTCACCCTTTATAGCTCGCTTCGCTCGCTTTTTGTTTTAGTCACAGTTCTAATCTAACCGAATGACAATGTCTCGCTCGCTTTACGTTTCTGGCTAAAATAGTGGAATTTTTTTCTCACCACGTAAAGATTGGGTAAAGATACACAAACGGTCTATATAAGCTATAAAGCTCCCGAGTCGCCAACTCGGTCAGAATCATTCTGAAATTTATGGTGACTACTATCAGTTGCTAGTCGATCACTCAAATTATTCCATCAATGATGTTATAAATTCGATAGTAATTTTTTTGTGAAACAGTAAAATTATTGTAAAGAAATGTTTTAATATTTTTCATAAATGACATACATGAAAATTTCTCAAAAATCCCGGTATCAAAAAATGTTCAGATTTTTTTTTCATCTGGCAACACTTCAGCTGAATATATATTTTTGTTTTAAAAGTATTCTTAAAAATGTTACCAAAAACGCCAAAATTAGCTCTATAAAGTGAAAGTTATGAAAAATGATCAATTTTCTAGATAAAGTGGACGCTGTATAAGCCGCCATCTTGAATTTTGAAATTTCAACCTAAGACCTATGTAGCCCATCTATTGGAGCATCCAACGCAGATTTTGTTATTTTCCTAGCGGCGATAGTGACTGAGCTAGAGTCCAAAACGTGAACAGTGGGCATTAAATCTTCAAACCACCGTAGCTGCCAGGGTTGCCAGTTGTAGGCGATGAAAATAGTCAAATATCATTTAGGGATGCGTCCTCCATCGACGGATAGTAATTTTCAAGCTCTAAAAGTGTTCCTTTGACATTTACAGTTTTTGGGGTAAATCTCAAAAACTACCCTAAAATCGGGTAATTTTTTTCCACTATACGAAAGAGTCTATAGAGATACACATTCGCTCCATACATGCCAAATACCTGCAGGGTTGCCAAGTCGGTCATAATCGAGGTTGAATTTCAAACGTTGTTCGCTCTCAGTGTTGCCAGTCGATCGTTCTATAATTTCCATCAGGTACCTTGAAAAGTTAAAATTAAAATATTTGCATCAAAAAAGTTCAAAAATTCGTCAAAAATTGTTTCCTCAAAAATCTCATAAAGTATCAAAAATTTTCGAGATTTTTTTTCACCAGGCAACACTTTAGTTACTTGCCTAAAAAATGTTTCCCCGGAAGTACTCTGACAAATGTCGCCAAGTGTGTCAAAATCGGCTCGACGTGGTGACGATACCCAATTTTTCGGATAAAATGGCCGCTGGTTTGGCCGCCATCTTGAATTTCGAAAATCCGGCTCCGTACCGGTGTGGCCAACTCGATAGCGCATCCGATGCACTTTTTACCATTTTCCTAGTGGCAATACTGACTGCGCTAGAGTCTACAAAGTAAAAAATGGGTGAAATTTTTCAAATCGCCACATACACCAGGGTTGCCAGATGTTGACGACGAAAATGGCCAAATGTCATTTCTGGGAGCATCCTCCGTCGAAGGAATGCATTTTTGAAATCCCGAAACGGCTCCTTCTACTTTTCACCTTTTTGGGTTAAATCTCCGAAATTACCCTAAAATTGGGGAAAAAATTTACGTCATTCGAAAGAGCCAGCGGAGACTCACGACCAGTCCATACCAGGCGAAGAGCTACAATGTTGCCATGTGTGCTAAAAGTGCGTTTGAATTTTTCGAAAAAGTGAAAAAATCACAAAATGGCCGCTGCCGGCGCCGCCATATTGATTTTCCCGAGTTTCATAATTTTCCCATAGTCACGACTATTTCAGGCAAGGGACCTCATTCACAGATTTTCTGCGCTGGCCACCCAGGTTCCCAAACAATTCGGGTTATGAGGGCATGTCGAAAAAAATATTTTCTACCGTGGAGCCCAGGGTTGTCAGCTCGCAGAAACAAAAACTACCAAAAGTCATAGGGCTCCTCCGGCACCACACCGCAACGAGTCTGTTTTTCGCGAAAAGTGCGTATTTCGAAATTTCACTTTTCTCCCAAAATCTCCTAAACTTCCACGAAAATGGTAGAAATTATTACCAACTTAAAAAGTCAGCAGCGAGCCCCACGACCACCCCATACGACGCGAACCCGTCCGACGCCGCCATCTTGGAGAAAATCTCACTGGAAAATGGCGATTTTTCATTGCCGTAACAAAATGGCCGCCCCCGCCGCCGCCATGTTGACTTGCAAGCGAAAACTCCCTGTACGTGAAAATCGACTATAATTCCAAGTAGCCGGCGTAAAAATCCCCCCTCCAAACCCACCACAAAAGAAACGACGATTGCCCGAACAGAGGTCGAAAAATGCCAAATTTCCAGGTGAAATATCTCGGCCGCCATTTTGTTTTTTTAATCAAACCCTTTTTCAGTCTCATTCTTTTAGCGAAATCTACGATCATTTTGAATATCGTAATCGTAGAGTGAATACTTGAGAATTTAAAAAAATTATTTCGCCGCCATTTTGTTTTTTGGCTGAACCCCAATGCCATTTCAACTCGAATTAAAAAAATATAGTCAGTCTCCATACATGAAAACGTCATTTTCCCCCTCCTTCTACCTGAAAAAAGCATGGAGTGAGTGAGTCAGTGAGTCAGTCAGTGGTAATTAAGCTTTATATATTATAGACTAGCTTTCGCTTGGTTGCCCCGGGCTGCGAGCAGCCCGGGGAGGTTACGAGTAGCTAGTGGAATCGGGGCGGTGGGGTTGTAAGTCCGCCTATTGTTATGTCGGGTTTACAGTTTGAAATTGCGTAGAAAAGGTCAGTAAGTTCTATCTTCAAATAAAAGGTGTTAAAGGACACAAAGTACCATACACCAAAGAAAAAGTGTTGCCAGTTGACACTTAATAGAAAAAGAAATATTCAGTCGAAAAACGCAAGCAAAATTTAAAATAAATTTTGTATAGATACTTAAAATAAGTTTTGTCTTTTATTCTCTTATTCTTATTTATTAGTAAATTACTGTATAATATTAAAAAACAATCGAACATATATTTCCATCAGTGTTACTATCATTTAAATGTCAAGAAATAGTATTTATTGTATTTGCATTATTACATTACATTATTTATGTAAGATTTATTTGTTATATGAAAAGGGAACCGATGTCGTGACCAGATATTAGAATAGATCAATTCACGACGCGATGGGGTTTTAAGTCCGTCTTCGTTTCAGAATGGAAGCTTTCGCTTGGTTGCCCCGGGCTGCTCGCAGCCCGGGGCAACCGCCCGGGTCACGAGTAGCTAGTGGAATCGGAGCGGTGGGGTTTTAAGTCCGCCTCCGTTGCAGAATTTGAGTATTTCGATTTTTTTGTTATGTTTGTTTTATAGATTGAAATCGCCTACAAAAAGTTAGTAAGTTCTGTCTTCAAACGAAAGGTATTTAAGCACCATACATCAAAGAAAAAGGGTTGCCAGTTTACGCTGAACAGAAAAAGAATAATCAGTCGAAAAACGCAAGCAAAACTCTAAATAAATTATAGTCTCTTATTCTTATTCAATAGTAAGTTTACATTTAGTGTGAAAAAGGATCGAGTAGATATTTCCCCCAGTGTTACCTTAAATAATACACCAAATAAATAAATGTCAAATTTCAAACTCATACCTACGTAGAACACTTTCATTTTGAATATCAAAAGAACATGTTTTCTCAAAAATCTTAAAGTATAGAAAAATATATTTTAAGTATTAAACATCGTGTCTAAAATTGGATTTTCTTTTCTCCATACTTACCTATGTGAAAGTGTGGGTAAAGATACACAAATATACAAATGGTCCATATATACACGCTATAAAGATCCTGAATTGTCAAGTCCATCGAAATCAAAATTGAAATTAAAATGGTCACGATCATCTTTTAAACATTATAAACCAAATGTTACCATCAACAAAAGCGATTCGTTTCTGGCACTTCGCCGGCCGCTGCCGCGGCACGCTCGCTACGCTCGCTCGGCTCGTGCGTTGTTTTTCATACACTAACCTAACCTAACCCATATGTCATAATAAACCTATACAAGTTTTTGTTGCTTTACTTATTGTAAAGTTCTTGAGCGTAAACGAGTCGCTTGTGGAATCGGAGCGGTGGGATTTAAGGTCCGCCTCGTGTCATGTCGGGTTTATAGTTTGAAATAGCCTAGAATATGTTATTAAGTTCTATCTTCAAATGAAAGGTGTTTAAATACACAAATGACTATACATCAAAGAAAAAGGGTTGCCGGCTTACACTAAATTTAGTTAATACAGATATTGAAGTTTTAAGACCGCCTCTTGTTATGTTGGGTTTACAGTATAAAATTGCCTAGAAAAAGTTAGTAAGTTCTATCTTCAAATAAAAGATTTTTAAGTACGCAAAACATCATAAATAAAAAAAAGGTTGCCAGTTTACACGCAATATAAAAAGAAATATTCAGTTGAAAAACGTAAGGAAAACTTAAAATAAATGTTGTATAGATCGCCTTGTAGTCTTTTATTCTTATTCAATAGAAAATTTCCTAAAAATAAAAGTATAAAAAATGCAGTTTTTTATCATCCGGCAACACTTCAACTAATTACATTTTTTTTCTGTAAGTAGTCTGAAAAATGTTATCAATAATGTCAAAATCAGCTCTATAAAGTAAAAACCGTGAAAAATGATGCATTTTCTAGATAAAATGGTCGCTGTCTTAGCCGCCATCTTGAATTTTAAAATTTGAGCCTCACCTACCTGTATTATACTGTAGTATGTAGTATATACAACCAGACCTAAATAGCACGCTTACAAGCACATTTGGTCACAGTTCCTTAACCGAATGACCAGGTCTCCATTTTATTATGGCTCGCTTCGCTCGCTTTTTCTTTTTGTTTTTTTTCGCAGTTCTAATCTAATCGATTGACCAGGTCTCTATTGATGGTGTTCTTTATGGCTCGCTTCGCTCGCATTTTATTTTAGTCACAGTTCTAACCCTACCAATTAACCAAATCTCTCTTAACAGTAACTCCTTATGGCTCGCTTCGCTCGCTTTTTGTTTTAGACACAGTGCTTACATAATCGATTGATCAGGTCTCTCTTAATGGTCTGGCATTATGGCTCGCTTCGCTCGCTTTTTGTTTTATTGGCAGTTCTAATCTAACTGATTGACCAGGCCTCTATTGATGATTTTCTTTATGGCTCGCTTCGCTCGCATTTTATTTTAGTCACAGTTCTAACCTTACCAATTAATCAAATCTTTCTTAATGGTCACTCTTTATGGCTCGCTTCGCTCGCTTTTTGTTTTAGTCACAGTGCTAACATAACCGATTGATCAGGTCTCTTTTAATGGTCTCGCATTATGGCTCGCTTTGCTCGCCTTTTGTTTTATTCACAGTTCTAATCTAACTGGTTGATCAGATTTATAGTGATGGTGTTCTTTATGGCTCGCATCGCTCGCATTTTATTTTAGTCACAGTTCTAACCTTACGAATTAATGAAATCTCTCTAAATAGTCACGCTTTATGGCTCGCTTCGCTCGCTTTTTGTTTTAGTCACAGTTCTAATCTAACCGAATGACAATGTCTCGCTCGCTTTATTTTTCTAGCTGAAATAGTGGAATTTTTTTCTTACCACGTAAAGATTGGGTAAAGATACACAAACGGTCTATATATGCTATAAAGCTCCCGAGTCGCCAACTCGGTCAGAATCATTCTTAAATTTATGGTGACTACTATCAGTGTTGCTAGTCGATCACACAAATTATTCCATCAATTATGTTATAAATGCAATAGTAAAATTTTTGTCAAACAGTAAAATTATTGTAAAGAAATGTTTAAATATTTTTCATAAATGACATACATGAGAATTTCTCGAAAATCCCGGTATCAAAAAATGTTCGGATTTTTTCATCTGGCAACACTTCAGCTGAATATATATTTTTGTTAAAAGTATTCGTAAATGTGTTACCAAAAACGCCAAAATCAGCTCTATAAAGTGAAAGTTATGAAAAATGATCAATTTTCTAGATAAAATGGTCGCTGTTTAAGCCGCCATCTTGAATTTTGAAATTTTGATCTCATACTTATGTAGCACACCTATTGGCGCATCCAACGCCGTTTCTACTATTTTCCTAGCGGCGATAATGACTGCGCTAGAGTTCAAAATGTGAATAGTGGGCATTAAATCTTCTACCCGCCGTAACTGAGAGGGTTGCCAGGTGAAGGCAATAAAAATGGTCAAATGTGATTTCGGGATGCGCCTTCCACCGACGAATACCAATTTTCAAGTTCTAAAATTGCTCCTCTGACAGTTACAGTTTCTGGGGTAATTCTCAAAAAAATACCCTAAAATAGGGTAATTTTTTTCCACCATGCGAAAGAGTCTATAGAGATGCACAATCGCTCCATACATGCCCAATACGTTCGGGGTTGCCAAGTCGGTCAAAATAGAGGTTGAATTTCAAACGTTGTTTGCTGTCAGTGTTGCCAGTCGATCGTTCTATTTTTTTCATCGGGTATCTTGAAAAGTTAAAATTAAAATACTTGCATCAAAAAAATTCAAAAATTCGACAAAAATTATTTCCTCAAAAATCTCATAAAGTATCAAAAATTGTCGAGATTTTTTTTCACCAGGCAACACTTTAGTTACTTGCCTAAAAAATGTTTCCCCGGAAGTACTCTGACATATGTCGCCAAGTGCGTCAAAATCGGCTCGACGTGGTGACGATACCCAATTTTTCGGATAAAACGGCCGCTGGTTTGGCCGCCATCTTGAATTTTGAAAATCCGGCTCCGTACCGGTATGGCCAACTCGATAGCGCATCCGATGCAGTTTATACCATTTTCCTAGTGGCAATACCGACTGCGCTAGAGTCAACAAAGTAAAAAATGGGCAAAATTTTTCAAATCGCCCCATACATCAGGGTTGCCAGGTGTCGACGATGAAAATGTCCAAATGTCATTTTGGGGAGTGCCCTCCGTCGAGGAAATTCATTTTTGAAATTCCCAAACGGCTCCTTCTACTTTTCACCTTTTTGGGGTAAATCTCTGAAATTACCCTAAAATCGGGGAAAAATTTCACGTCATTCGAAAGAGCCAGCGGAGACTCATGACCAGTCCATACCAGGCGAAGAGCTACAATGTTGCCATGTAGGCTAAAAGTGCGTTTGAATTTTTCGAAAAAGTGAAAAAATCACAAAATGGCCGCTGCCGGCGCCGCCATATTGATTTTCCCGAGTTTCACAATTTTCCCATAGTCACGACTATATTTGGCGCGACACCTCATTCACAGATTTTCTCCACTGGCCACCCAGGTTCCCAAACAATTCGGGTTATAAGGGCATGTCGAAAAACACGTTTTCTACCGTGGAGCCCAGGGTTGTCAGCTCGCGGAAACGAAAACTACCAAAAGTCATAGGGCTCTCCCGGCACCACACCGCACCGAGTCTGTTTTCCGCGAAAAGTGCGTATTTCGAAATTTCACTTTTCTCCCAAAATCTCCTAAACTACCACGAAAATGGTAGAAATCGGTAGTGAAGTAGAAAGATCCCACCAAGCCCCACGACCGGCCCATAGAACGCGAATCCGTCCGACGCCGCCATCTTGGAGAAAATCTCACTGGAAAATGGCGATTTTTCATTGCCGAAACAAAATGGCCGCCACCGCCGCCGCCATGTTGAAGCGCAAATGAAAACTCCCCCTCTGTGAAAATCGATTATACTTCCGAGTCGCCAGCGTAAAAATCCCCCCTCCAAACCCACCACAAAAGAAACGACATCCACCCGAACAGAGGTCGAAAAATGACAATTTTCTAGGTAAAATATCTCGGCCGCCATTTTGTTTTTTTAATCAAACCTTTTTTCAGTGTCATTTTTTTAGCCAAATCTACGACCATTTTGAGTATCGTAACCGTAGAGTGAATAATGTAGAAACTAAAAAAATTATCTCGCCGCCATTTTGTTTTTTGGCTGTACCGATATGCCATTTCAACTCGAATTAAAAAAATATTGTCACTCTCCATACATGAAAACGTCATTGACCACCTCCTTCTAACCGAAAAAAGCATGGAGTGAGTGAGTCAGTGAGTCAGTGAGTGGTAATTAAGCTTTATATATTATAGAAGCTTTATATTACCATTTGTCAATGAACAAAACAAAAAGAAATATTTTCATTATCACCGTTTTAGTACAAAATTAATTATTATTAATTAAAAGTTTCTTCTTCTTCATTACTAGACGTCTCTTTAATTTCCATATCGTCCTCAGAATCTGACTCATTTTCTAGATTTATGATTAACTCGTCTATCACATTGTCAAATCTCAAGTCGTGGTGCCAATATTGGTTCTTAATTTTTTGTACGTGGTCGTCACACTTTTGGCATTTTTGCGGAGTGAATTCAGAAAACAATCTTGTGATGATTGGAATTTTGTCGTCCAATGATGAATTTATATAAATTGAAGCTGAATTGTTTTTTATATCGGCCCATACTAGCTCAATAGGGTTGAGATCAGATTGATACGGCACAAGGCGAAGAACGATATGACCTGCAGCCTCTAAAAAATTTCGTCAATAGTGTTATTTTGGGACTGAGTTCTTTTTATCAGAGAAAGGAGTGCGGGTTTAGTATTTTCTGGTGTAAAGTCAACATTATTATGTTCGCGTAACCAACCTAACATGACTGTCTTTAAACTTGACGTTGTAGGTATTTTCTCAACCTGTACCCAATGGTAGGAGGCATTGTCCATCCCGAGTCTCGTGTCTTACTACGGGATGTTGGCAAAATTTCTGTGTATAACGGAACAAGTTCATATTTAAAATAAAAACAACCTTTGCTTTATGTACAATATGAGTATTCAATATGACCACTAAATTAGGAGCTAATTTATTCTTCAATTTGTGATTAACCCAGTTATGAAAATTTGTGGTATTCATATCCCCATGCTAATCCCCGCATTTCAAATCTGATTTGAAAATAGTTAAAGTACCGTCAACTAATCCGTCTCGACTGCCACCATGAACAATCACTAAATGACGCCCTTTGCCAGTATCATCATAAATACCAGACTCAAATTCGGATTGCCATCACATTTTATGGCTACTGTTGACGTAGGTTTCGTCCTGAAAATATGTTTCGGTTTTCATTTCTATATTTCCGTATAGCTCTTAAATACCTTACTCGCCATTCAGCTATACTGGGTCTCGCAATCAAAACATGTCTTTTAGATTTTAATTTCTCAAAGAAAATTCATATCTTTTGTAAAAGCTGACTTAAATAGGCACAGTTCACGATACCATCTTCTTTTAAAACTGCTAGCAGCTTACTAATACATGGGATTTTTTTATCAACACTATAAAACTGTTGAATTTTTCTTCGTATTACACCCATGTCAAAATCATCAATATAGATTCTCTTTTTTATTTGTTTAGGTTTCTAAGGGGATGGTAATTTCAGGTTTTCCGTTGTTTGCAGATACGATTTTCCTTCAGCTTCAATTCTCATCACTCTGAGAGCTGCCACTCCTGTAGCCTCTGCTACTAATTTATTAATGTTCATATCATATTTGTGTTCTATACTTTCCTTGTCAACCTTTTGTCACTTGTCGTGTAATTGGCGGACCCATCTTAGGATAGTTTATCTCATGTATGTTTCGAACGCTCACGAGTCAGTCGACACTTCTGTGTGGAATTGCACAAACCCGTGCCTCTAAGATGGACCTAACACTGTAATCCATCGGGTTCAGGTCTGGTGAATACGGAGGCCATAGACCTTATGAATCCAGGAATAGACCTTATGAATTGTCCATACACCACTGCTACACACTAAAGGCCCTGTGGGATGGAGCAGAGTCCTGTTGAAATATTCATGGTTGGTCGCCAAAATGCTGTTCACTCCAAGGCAGAACCATACTCTCCAAAAATATCTCGTTGGCACAGTTCTTGATTCCTTTTCACCCCTTTTGTACGAAAACTAGAGGGGCTTTTCCTTATGCGCAAATACCGCCCCAAACCATAACTGGATTCGGTTTTTGGCGATGAGGAACTATTGCTGCGGCTCCAGGGCGGGTAGAATAATAAATCCTATCATTTTGGCGATTATGGCATTCTTCGATGCCCTTTTTCTCACTTTGGCTTGTGGATTGCAGGTCAATCTTTGTTTTACGTTATGCCGAAGCTTAGACGGTCTAACAGTTCTTTTTCTGCCTTTTCCTGGACGGTCACCAAGATGTTCAAGCACAACATAACGTTTAACAGTAGAAGAAACTAATTACTGACTGACACCAAGAAGTTGAACTATCTCGCACTGCCGCTTACCATCGTCATGTTAAGAAATTATTGCTCCACTTTGCGCAGACATGGTAAAAAATAATTAAATTTTGATATAATTTCTAAGAAAATGAGACTAAGTTGGCGCCAAAGCATTGAATAATACTTTTTAATTCTCAAAACCAATGAGTGGTCCATCTTTGAAATTTTTATTTTTTAACTTTGTCAACGTAATTTAGAGCCACGGTGTATAATAAGTTAGTTAAAAGGTTAAAAGTTAGTTTTATAATAAAAAATAATAATAATTCAGTTTTAAGCATTTTTATTTTTGGATTTCGATTGAAAACTTGGAAAGCAATTCTTAAGGAATATAATAAAATAAAAATAGAGAATTCATATAAACATGTAAGCATAAAATATGGAAAACAAAATAACGAATAAAATACTCAATATTTCATTGAAGTTAGTAAAATCGAATTCATACATAATTTCGATTCACATTACGTTCATATTAATATAAATGTACAATTATTCTATCATCTATATCACTAATAATAAGACTAGATTTATACACTTTCAGAGAAACTGCCTATGATTAGGGGAAACAAAAAGGACATTGCTACATTAATAGCACTTAAACAGTAAAGTTGCTTATTTATCAAATCATTTGCAAAATAATGTAGGTATTAGACAATGTTTAATAAATAACTGGAAAATTAGAGTTAATTAGTATGGATTGTTATTATCATCATATTGAGAGAAAAAAAACATTAAGTAAAGTATGTATACTTATGCCCTAGTGTACTAGGGCAGTGTTTCCTAACCTTTTCTAGTGCCAGATTGACCCGTGGTCCCGTGAAATCAATACCGATTGAGCGTCCCCTTAAAAATAAATAAATTAATTAAACAATAAATTTCAAAACACTTACAATGTTAAAAAAATTACCCTAAATCTTTTTCATAATAAGGACATGTTAATGTGATTGTTAATGCTACTTGATTTTTAGGATTCCGTATTCAAGGGCAAAAGCAGGACCTGTCACCAGGCTGTATCTCGTGAACCGTGATAGTCAATTGAAATTCACAGATGCAATATTCTGTCAAAAATATAATAAATTAAATATTTAAGGGGGCACCCATACAACAAGCGCGATTTTTTTGCTCGTTTTCGGCACGGAACCGTGCGCGAGATCGACTCGCACTTGACCGGTTTTTTTGAATTGCGCTGCCTTACATTAGCCGTGCTGAGGAATCCTGTATTCCCCATGTATTAGGCACATATATGAAATTGGCATTTTTTCGTACTGGCCACTTTAATCACAAATTTCTCCCCCTTGGTTGGGAATTCCAAATTCAAATTTATACAGCCATTAATCAGCCACAGAAGATTTGATTAGATTTTTTTGATTCCCGTTCGAATGGTTTTTTTTTAGTAAGTATTAATGGTCTATACTCTGATTAAACAAATATATTAAAAAATATTTGACTTTTTGTTTCTCCCATACCAAACACCAATTTCATATGTAAGGACCTAATTTAGTACTCACGTAGTCGAAACACTGCTCTAGTTACTTGCTGTTGATGCTGTTAATGTACCCTTTCTATTTTGAAACGAGATCTTTTTTTATAAAATATACACAATAAAACATGCTGTCTAGCTGTAATACATGCTAATCAATCCACGTTTAAAAATACAGTTTTTAAACTGTAATAACGGATTTAGTTTTTGAGACTACTTCTATCTTTATTACTTGTCTTTTCTGTTATTCCTCGTTAGACATAAAGAAGAAGACGAATAATTGTGCATAGTTATTCAAAATAATATAGTATGTAGTGTTATAAAATGTATCCAATATAAAACAATATAATTTAAATAAAAATTAATTTAATAGTCGAATTTGTTTATAAATATTATTATCTGAGCTTCAATAAACAATATATTTTATGTGTCATATAAATAAATACCAAAACATTTGATTTATTTTGATAAACTATTTGTCTAAAAAACATACCTATTTCGTAAACGTCTAAAATGTAATTCAATAATTAAAAGTAAAATTATATTATGCTTCAGTTATTACCTTCATAGTATAAACAATTACATACAATTTATCTGTTTAATATAAACACAGCCATACTTAACTACCTTTGTCTTGTTCGAAAAGTAAAGGAATAAAATTAAAAATGTATTTGTTAATATAATAAATGTTTACTACAATCAGTCAAACAGCACATTTATTTTTCCTTCATTGTCATTTTCTGTTCCTTTCGTGACATTGTATTTATAATAATATACATACAGAACTCGAGATACAGACGATAGCGAGAAATACGCTATTATTTTTGTCCATATTCTCGTTTTCTCTCATAATTTCATATTCTACGGCAATCTAAACGATACCTTCATGACGGTTAACGTTTAGTATGTAAATGGTCGACATTATACAATTTATATATTAAATATAAATATGACTAAGGTCATTATGGCAACAACATTACAAGCATACTACATGTTATTACATCATATTGGACAATTATCACATGAGTTTATGGTAAGTGGGCTTGCTTTGCAACTTGAAGAGAGAGGGCAACAATGCTGACGTCACAGTTTGATTACTAGTGTTACCAGACCGGTATTTCCAGGATTATCCCGCAATTTTGCGTGTTGTCTCTCGTGTCCAGTAATTTACTTTGCTGTCCCGGAATTAAGAAATTACTAGTTTTTATCCACTAAGTGAGATACTACGGCGTAAGGTAAGCAAGGGGAGGGGTGAGCGGCAAGTTGATTATTATTTTTGTATTGAACAGCATAAGAAAGTTATTAAAATATTTTACAAAAACGAAAGTATTTTTTATCAACCAATAGTTCTAGGTAATTCCTACTTAGTTTAGTCTCGGACCGGAGACCAAAACTGATTCCGTTCGTGGCCCCAGAAATGTCCAGGAAATGATCAACCTGAATCTGGCAACCCTAGTGATACCCCTCTTCTTCAAAATTCACATTATTTGTGCGTTATGAAACAAAAATTATGTCGATATATTTTTGTATCGAGTTCTTATGCACGTATTTATTAGGCGCTTATCCCAAACTACGTGAATTATACGCGTTTTGTCATACATCACTCGTTAGTAAGGAATAGTGTGTTTGTACCCTTTATTATGCAATCGCATCTTAATTAGCTGCTTCTGAACAGATTCTTAAGTACAGGCACTAGTGATTTAACAAGAACGTTTTAAAGATCCGGCAATTGATATTTTTTTAATGTCATTTCACTTTTCACCGTACATATAATATTATGGACACCTACCATGTTGTCCATAATTCAATCAGTGAATTACAAATGTCAGTTCAATATAAAATTCTAACATACTTTTATAACAAAACATATCTAAAATTATTTAGATCTATACATCGTTTCATTTTATAATTTTTTACATTCTAAAAATTAAGTACAATGAAAATATGATGATGTATGTTTTGTTTTTCATATTTTGAAAAATAATTTAAAATTATAAGTAGTAAACTATTCAGAGGTCGGTAAAGTTAACTATTTAATGGCCATGTATTTTTACAATGAATATAACGGCTATGAATTAAACCAGCTGGAACCTATCAACTACATAAAACTGAATATTGTGTTTTTAAACAATACTCACTTAGTTTTATGTGCCAGCAGCACTTGGCTTTAAAACTGTAGAGCTACGTTTTGATCTTACGGCTGCCTTTGTAGTGTCCGTTCCTCTTCCAACTGTTGCCCTGTGACGCTTCACCGTTCATGCCTCGCGTGAGGAATGACGTCGTTTGTCCTTTAGACTCGAATAATACGTCTGAATCTGTTTCAGACTCTGAAACGTCCTTATTTGCAACTGAAACGTAAAGAAAATGATATATATAATATAATTAAAATTCAATAACATTTATTCAGTCTAGCCTGTTACAAGCATTTGTGAATGTCGATTACGCCATCGATTCGCAAATATACGATCGGAGACCTTGTACTGAGAAGAACCGACAAAAAAATGTTTTTCAGCAAAGCTGGTGGTACGGGTGTCGCGGTCGAAATTATTCTTACAGTGGATTATTAGCACGTTTAGACAACAATCGAGAGCAGTAGGTATACATATGTGGGATAAAATGATAGGAGCGTTCACTATGAACTGTCGTACACCCCTTAATTAAGCGTGTAATTTAGCGGGGCGGGCAGTGGGCAACGAGCGTCGCGCGCCATACGAGTGGCGAATACGCGATAATGTTAAGAGTGTTGTCTACTATATTTCACATTCGGGAAGTCATATTCAAAAATGAGTGATTTGACCGCTGTCGTTGAGAATGGCCAGTTTCCTCGCGTCTTCGCCGAGAATACGAGGTATAAGTGGGTGATAGACGTGCGAGTAACTACGCGAATTTGTAGCCCGACGACCGTCACTCGTCTGTCACCTTAAGTACGCGTACTTTAAAATTGCCGCGCAAGTTTGCCGCCACCGAGACGAGTTAGTTGGTAATCTTAAAAATCGTGTACATGAAGTTCGTACGTCTATCACACAAGTGTTTACACTGTGGTAATGTGGTGTGTACTCACAGGGTGTGTCCTCATGATTGGCGAGCGGCAGTAGACGGTATTTGGGGCGAGTGCGCATTTTCCGCGGCGCACACAAACGCCTAGTGGCACGTGTGAGGCCGTAACACGCGCCCCCCACCGCGCACAGCAGCGCCACCCCACCCAGGCTCGCGTAAACAACCGACCAATCTAAGTAGTAGTAGTAATTTTGTCGATTAGGACAGGCAAAGGAACTTAGCCATAATGTAAAACAACATTAGGGATGAAACATTAATATCACTTTGGTATCGTTACTTATACTAGATAGTGTAACGTCCGAGCACATTACTATAGGTAGGTTTACTCGTCGGACGGTTTATGGTCAATGCTGGCCGTTAATATTTTAAATTATTACTTTTTCGGAATCGAATTCGCATGTTAGTGTTTTGCTGGTTGTCAATCCTTCTTTTCTGATCGAGACCAGCATAGAGTGAGTATCATAGTATTTCGTTATCCTAAGTCTGAAGAATTCTACCAGCTTTTCATTGCGCCACCCATCTCCACCATTAGAATTAAGTTACTAGATGGTGGAGGCGCAACGTTTCGTAATATAATAATACCTCCTGTAAGCCAAACGACAAAACAGAATAAAACGAAAAATAAGAAAACGAAATAGCTGAATATTATGGAGAAATACGACGAATTAAAAGGTGATGTGGCTGATTTTTTTACTCAACTTAATATTATAGCGGCAGCAAACGGTTATCAAGAATTGACTGAAAAACTTGTGATGGCGGCATATTTATCAGGACCTGCACTATTATTTTATAATAAGATTAAGGATAATTGTAAGACATTTCTGGAACTTCAGGAACAAATGAGGAGTACTCGTCAACTGCGAAACCTCTCGCAAGGTTCTTCGCCAGAAGACAGGGTGTAATGGAAAACCCGCTTAATTACTTATACTCATTAGATTATTTAGCCTATAAAGCTGGGGCAGTTATTGATGATAAATGCTTCATCCAACATTTTCCTGTGGCAGCAAATTTCCAAACCAAGGGACGTTTAGGATCACAGTTTGTATACGAATAGACAACGTTTGAAGGAGGCGATCAAACAATTAAATAAAATTTATAATAGAGGGGATGGAGAAGCGGACATTAATTTACCTGTAAAATTAACAAATATTGTAGATGTTCTTCCTTCCTCTAGCGCACAAGGCGGACAAGGAGATTAACGACCTTCAACATCGATTCGACCCACTAGAATCTTTAGATCTTCATCTTTCACCCTTCGTAAAATCCCACCTCCCGATCAGATGATGCCCCGCCCTTATAATTTCAGACCAAGAGGTAATACCAAGCCGCAGCCAATGATGACTAAGAAGAATAATGAATGCCACATAAAAGCAGCAGAGCGATAGAAGTTATAGCTAAGGACACACAGCCGCCTCACTCAAAGAATATATTATACGCACGTGAGTTTCAATCATTTATTAAAGTGTCGTGTCGTGATAGAGATACTGGTGCGTCATTTTCAGTCATTTCGCTCGTGCCGCGTATGTACTCCGTCACAATATATCACTTCGGGCAGTAAACAATGTGAATCTTGAAGTAATCGGTAAAGTCAATTTGAAGATTATTATTGAACATGTCTTGTTCATTCATGATTTTTATGTTGTTTTTAAAATATTGATAGAGACATGATAATAGATATGATAATAGGACAAGATTTTCTATTCTCTCATAATGTTGTCATAGATTTTAATAGGCATCAATTATTTGTCAAACCATTGTACGTAAATTTTTGACAACGTCTGAATTGACAAAAGAATAATTTTGTGGATGTCTCTAATAAATTATTTATATTCTTATAAAGAAAATGCTAAATATTTGCATAAATCACGTGTAGTGAATGCAAATAAAGATAGTCCTAATAAACATACTTTTCTAAGTCGTCAAAGGAGAATTTTTCTATGAACAAAATTCTTATTATTTGTATTTTCTCTCTTTAAAGAAGACCTATATTCCCCAACTAAATTCTTAATATTATAATTTTTCGTGATTTCTCAGCTTGAAATTGGTTAGTTTTAAGCTGAGAAATCACGAAAAATAAGAATTTTGTTCATAGAAAAATTAATGAACAACATAAGATGTTTAGAAAAACATTAATTTTCCATAATAGTAATTTAGATCGAAATAGTCATAGTCATAATATGAAGTCATCACATAATACTAGAGATACAAATGTCACTTTTTGTGTGAGGAGTAATAGACAAAATGTTTTTTCAATGCAGTTGCTCATAAAGAGCTATTTTTTTAATCCATTGTAAACACCGAAAGTGTGTCTTTAAACACGTGTTAAATAAAAATGTACTGAAATCCTTTACTGCACTCGTGCTTAAAAGTACTTTTTTAATTCTTTTTGGCCGAGCACCAAAGAAATTTCAAAAAATTGATGAAAATATGTCAAACTTTAGAGGCAAAAGTATTTTAAGGAGCCTAGAACGAATATTTTCAAATAAAAATGTATGACACGAAAACTGTTACTTAGTTTTATTAAGTTATATATTTGTTTTATTTCCTCGCAAAAAGCATTGAAAAATGTAAATAACTTGAGCGTAAAAGGTTTTTCGAATTCGTTCCAATAAAAACCCTCGCTACGCTCGTGTTTTCAATTTGGCCCTTAAAAACATCTTTCCGATCTTAAAAACATCATAAAACCTTACTTTCCGCATTCGTATCTTAAATAACTATTATGTCGTATTCTTTTCAGAAAAGTTTCCATAGTAAAAAAGATTGGATACATTTCTTAAATCGCCCTAAGAAAAGACGGACCTCAATAAGGTTAGGTTATATAGGTTGAATGAGGACAAATATAAGGACAGATTTCCGTATCAAGTAATACAACCGATTAGTAATAATAATAATGTTATAATAAGAAGGTTAGGAAATTATAGGATAAAGGTAGTTCATGCTAATAGAATTAAACCCTTTAAAATTCGAGGAAATAGGTATAAGGTTAATGTATTGTCATTCTTATTTTAATAATTCTTATTAATTATTATAAGTTAGTTGAATAGATTATTTTTTTAGAGTCATATGAATTCTTCTAAGTTTTTAAGTTATAAAATGATAAAGTTTAAGTTGTAATTTTAATTTATTTTCTTTTATTTAGGAATTATGACAAGTTCCATTCCTTGTTCAAGTTAAGTGTGATAGTGAGCTAATTTCGAATAGTAATATTAATCCAATATGTGTTTAACATATATTGTCATGTAAAATATTTGTTTCATTATTGTTTATTTATTGTAAAATTTCCAAGGATGTTTGTTAGTATTGTTTGATTGTTTCATGTTCCTACTTCATCTGCCGGATTCCCGTAAGAGCAGGATGAAGCTGGCGCGTATCCTGACGTCAGCAATACGGAGGGCTTACTATGAAACGTCTCTGTTGATAAGTCGACAGACACCCACTTCATATGCGCGTCGTCATTATTATTGTATCGCGCGTAGTGTTTATACATGGGCATTGCGAGGGTCGGGGAACCCATCTGGTTCCATAGGAATTGGGTTTCGTCTTGTTTGATGCTGGACGTCCTTAGGCTGCATATGTTAATTTGTTGTCTCATGGGTGTCAATGATTTATCACGGATGCTTATAAGATATACACATTGGCAGTGGCCATATCCGTTTATGTTCATTATTTTGGGTTTTATATTAACTATAATTGATTCAATTTTGATTGATTTTAACTATCGAATCGGGAATATCAATTATGATAGCTGTGTTTATAATAAAGTTTGTTGTGTTTGGGTTTTGACGTCATTCAAAATCAAACTTAGGGTTTTGATGATTGTAGACATTTGGGAGACGTACAGGTGCTTTTATTGAGGTTTTGCACATGTAGAGTTTCTGCAATGTGAAGAATTCCTTAAGAAGTCTTTGAGCAATAGTGTAGTAAATTGGAATTTCATTGCAGGAGCTGGTTTATTAGTAAAAACCGCCTCCTCTTAGTTCCTCAAGTAGGTAGAGCTTAGGGTTTCGACTTCTGTAAAAAATATTCGATTGTCTTCACACGCTCTAATAATTTTTTTAGGCAGCCCGGGCATGTAACGTCCGAGCACATTACTATAGGTAGGTTTACTCTTCGGACGGTTTATGGTCAATGCTGGCCGTTAATATTTTAAATTATTACTTTTTCGTATTCGAAATCGCGGTTCGTGTTTTGGTGATTGTCAATCCTTCTTTTCTGATCGAGACCAGCATAGAGTGAGTATCATAGTATTTCGTTATAAGTCTGAAGAATTCTACCAGCTTTTCATTGCGCCACCCATCTCCACCATTAGAATTAAGTTACTAGAATACTTACTCAGAATAAAAAGTTCATAAAGTTTTAAGATTATAGACCGAATATTTTTGTTAAATAAGAATTATTTATGATATTATCTTTGATCAATTTTTGCATTAAAAAAAATGGGATTCTAACCCACGAACTTTCGCAATCCGGGCGACTGATCTAACCACTGCTACCCAGGACCTAACAGAAATGACGATTATTTTTTGGGTATTTCCATCAATGTTGAATTCACCCTTTCAATTTTAATTAAGAATGATTTATATTTTTAAATCAATAAAGCAAAATTGATTTTTTCAATTTTTGTAGTCTGTGTTTCAAGTTAAAAAAAAACATAAATGAGATTGCGTGACGTCATTTGCGGGAAAATTGGTAGTAAAACTATCTAGGAAAAGCACGCGAACTATTCAAAGTGTAAAATCAATTTTAATGATATATATACTGAATATTTATCAAGTTATGAGAGCAATTTTCGTGTTTTATTTATTTGTGAGTTTGAATATAAAAGCAGCACATGATAATTCATTTTATTCACTGAAATTACCTTTTTTTTTCCTTATTCCCACAAATGGTGTCAAGTAATTTTAAACATAGTTTTAGGAACATAATAAGGCTTATTTACATAAAATAATATTCTTATGTGAATAAGCATTTTTTTAGCAAGTTTTTTGAAAGTTGTCCGACCCCCTATTATAATAATAAAACACATACATGCATTGCAGTGTTAACTATATGAAAGATAGATGTCTCCAAATCACTAAATGAAAACAAATTACTTAAATTAAACATACGAAATTTGGTATCATGCCAAAATACGAGTTCTGTCCGACAGACGTACAAATGATGTGCTAAATAATAATGTATATAAAATTCAATAAAATATAACAATAATATTTCTGGCGTAATATCATAATCAAATATATTTTAAATCGTTGATTTGCCAAATTGAGAACTTAAAATTGAAATAGTCGATCTCAAACTTACCACAGTCGGGCACGCCGTCAGGATCGAACTGTGTAAACAGACTCTGCATCCAGAACGCATCGCACCGGCAGCTTCTAGTGGCGCGATCACAAACACCGCGACCAGAACATTCGCTGAGGCACGCTAGGGAACGGACTCGTGCACTGTCTTCTACGGTTGCAGCTGTACGAGCCAATGGTAGAGCTCTCATGCCCTCCAAAGGTTTACCCTAAACAAGTTTTATAAATATACATACAAATTCTGAAATCAAGTCTGCTGTGACCTTGTATTGCTATATTTGTAGGTATGCTTTAGAAAAAATCTAGAATCTTCATTATTAAACTTGTATTTATAATTATTCTGACCGTTAATATTTAAAAGGAGAAAATAATGGTTTTTCACAAGAAGTTACTAGGTATTATTACAAACATAACTTTCTCTAGTTTAATAGATTTATTTAATATTATAAACAGATTCCAACTCAGTCTTCATTAATTCAAAACGAGCGATAAATTGGCGCTAATCTCATCTTATGTCAATGTCAAAGTGACAGTCACAGATAGTGATTCTCGTAATACAATGGGTATGTTCCGATATACACTGCGAGCACTGCGCAGTGGTCTTACTGCTGAAAAATCCGTTCCGTTATGGACTGCCAGTACACTGCTACAGTACCCTAGGGAAATTTATGACGTCATAAATTGCCGCCATATTTGTACTGTGAGCACTGGAGATTTCGAGGTAAGGTGCTCGCAGTGCTTTTGATCACGTGATCAGTGGAAACAGAATCAGAAAATGATAAGTTTCTAAATAAACAAAAAAAAATACTTACGTTTATTATAAGATGGATAAATAATTTTTTTATACAATTTTCCAATTTTATAATATTTTCTTTTGAAAAGAGAGAATATTTATATTTATATTCACCTTGCATTAACAAATTTGAAAATGGCGCCAAAAAATAGGATTGACAGTATACTGGACTGCGTTCCGTTTTAAAAAGTCACCAGTATAACTAGCTATAAAGGAACGGGCTTCCAGTATACTAAATTGACGTCATACTGTTCAGTGATCGCAGTGTATAGTATTTTACTAAAAGTAGGAGTACGTAAAGCTTCTTGTACTTGGATTTTGTCTAATTATTTTGTTTGTGTACTAACATCTAATAACACTATTAGCTTAACAGAATCTTTACAGACATTTGGCGTCATAACAAATTGCACCAATTCTCGGCGTTTTTCAATCAGGTATGAGTATGACAAAAGACTAATAATAGCTTTTCTTTTTAAGGGTAAATTTCTATTTGCATGTTTTTTACCATTTTATAACAGATTCAATTCATTGAAATATGCACATGAACTTAACTATCTATATCAATGAATATACAAAATAAAAAAAAATAAAATATATATATATATATATATATATATATATATATGTTATGGGACTTACCTCTTTAGAAAGGAAAAAAATCAGTTGAGTATTGCCAGTATCATCTTGTCCCCTTACCCCTGTAATGTTGACTCTCACATCGTCTTTTAGGAGTAATGTCATTTTTTGTACAAGCGTGTCCAATTGACCCTGAGTGAATGTCGATACTGGTATATTGAGGGTCATCTCAAGAAGACTCGTCTCTAGTTGGTCCGGTTTCACTTGTACACTGACAGTGTCTCGGCCCGTTTCTCCTTGGTCATCGGCTACAGTTAACTCGAACACATATCTACCTGGTTCTATGTTTGTGAGCTGAAATAGTGAATTATTTATTATAATCATTAAATTACTCATGTACAATCTAAGAAGTTAACGGTTTGCACCTTTGAACGATTTATAGAGCTCGAACGCAAGCTCGTAATATGTAGAAGTCATTCCATTATAACTATTAAATGTTAACACCGGCTATTGAAGCGGAGCTATGATAAGCGGAAAACATATACTAAACTAGTTGCTTTCCCGTAATCACTATTCGCGTATTAGTAATTTTACAACAGGTCCGGTAAATTAGGAGCTAATTCGATGCAAACAAACAAATAATAATCAAATCTTTCCTTTTTATATCATTAGTATGGATGCATTTTAGCTGTTCTATTGAACGTTTTGAATGTCATGATTCAACAGTTAAAACAAATTGAATGGCGCTAATCACTAAGGCTGGATTGCACCATAATAGCAGTTAAAGTTATGGTCTATGTCAAGTTATGGTTATACTTAACAGTTAAACTAATGACGTCATCTAACCAAATGCCAAATAGTGTAACTGTATATTTGATTAACAAATATTTTAACATGTTTGTTATTGTTCAAGTAAGTTGGTGCAAGCGAGACTTACAATTGTGTTAAGAAGACTATTTTAACTAGTTGGCTAGCAGCCAACTAATATCAATATTTATATGAAACATTATGTAGTAATAAAAAATCTAGTTTTGGAACATTGGTAAAAAGACAGCCTCATTACCATTAAAACAGGCTGCGTATCCGAATTCAATATAACAGTGCCAGCTGCCAAACCCGAACCCGAGCGTATCCATTTCCAAGACACAATTCTGAAGTCGTCAGAAGATCTGGATCCATTCAATATGAGAACTGGTTGTGGCAAATATAGTACTTGATCACCTCCAGCATCGGCTTTAGGGGGACTATTTTTATCTAAAAAAGTTGTCAAATAAAAAATAACAGCATATATGACTCATTTACATTGGTCTATGGGGGCCCCATATGTGGAGTGCGGATGATTACTATGGATCAACGTTATTGATTGATCAGGTTTATCGACCAATGAAACGAGTCCCGGATGTAGCACGCACTCCGCAAGTAGGTCCCATCACATAGTGTAAATGAGCTTTAAGTATAAACATCACAAAACACATTTTACTAACCCAATTAAGACAAATAGTTGTTGTATGATTTTACTAGAACGCACTATTATCTCTGTTGAGTTTATGGTAAGACATCATAAACAACTTAATAGTATACATTAATTAACCCGATTAAAAAAAAATAGTTACATATCAACCAATTAGACATTTTTATAATTATAGTTGTATTAATCACAAACAAACACAAATGAATTTACCAAGTTTTCATGCGTATAGATATTTATCAAAGTTATGTACAGCAAGAAGATATAGATACTTAGATAGAAAGTGATGTACTTATGATTGTTGTACAAAATGTCCAGTTGTCACCAATAAAAATAAACTTTTGCACATATAAATTATAACTTTGCCTTATACTGTACAATACTTAATTCAACGCCCCTAACCATGTTAGTAATATGTGGCGACATTCATAGTATGCTGCATATAACGTCCTTTTAACATCTCAAAATCTGACACATTAGGTACTAACGATTTCATTATATCTTTCCCAAAGTTTTTGTAGTTACATTTCTGATATAAGACAAAAATTATTGAGGATATTTAAAAAAAAAACTACTGAAATATATTTTCAGTAGTTTTTTTTTAGTAAAGTTGGTTGACGCATTTTTCCTTCATCTGTGCAATAAGACGTTGCTTCGTACCGAAGAATCATGTCAAATTTTGACCAAAAATTTGCTATCGCTTCTAATGATGTTATATGTTTCAAAATGTAGCTTATTTTTTACTTATTTCATTCAATCCTAAAATAAAGTCAGGATAAAAATTGTGAGGCCAAAATGCGAGTCGGACCCTAAATTGACGGTTAACTACACTACCTCAATGCGATTCGGACCCAATTATGGTTTTCTAAGTTTCATTTCATCTACTACGAAAAAATATTCTTTCGTCATAAGGTAACAATGTGCACATTAACAATTACATTTAGATTATTTTCATATATATGAGTCAAACTATAAAAAAGGCTTTGATTTAATGCATTAATTTAAAGTAGCTTCACAATTATCTTGAGTTTTGACCGCCGTTATAAATAACCTATAAATATTATTTACAAATTACGAATCGCCCTGGCCTCCAGATGAAAAGATGCTTAGATATTATTCCATTTTAAGAAAAAAACTAATTTAAATTGTCACTAATTGTGCGTAGCCACGACCTTAAAAAAAACATGTGTCAGGTCAATCAATGTATGGAAATTGGACATGTTTCTTTTAAGATTCACGGTTTTGATTGTTGATTTTTTGGTTAAATTTTGTTTTTTTTTTATAGCTCCAAGGGCCAGTAGACCTGAGTATTTGGTAAAATTTCAGCTCGATACCTCCACGCGTTACTGAGATAGGATCTTGAAAGACAGATGGACGGACAGACGACAAAGAGAGTTTTATCTATAAGGGTTCCGTTTTTTCCTTTCTAGGTACTGAATCCTAAAAAAATCGAGTAAAACGTTGCTACATGTAAAATGCTGGTGTGGCTCGCTAGCTTAAAATAAACTTACTTTGCGTGACAGTAACAGTGACATTATCCGTAGCAGAATTTCCGTTGTCATCTAAGACGGTCAGTGAGAACACATATTGGCCTTTAGTTAGGCCCGTAGCATTGGCCACTGACTCATTAAAGTTGACAATGTTAGAATTAGTCGGGCCTGACAAGCAACGCCAGGTGTAGGCCACAATACGGTGGTCGTCATGAGAAGCGGACCCATTTAATGTAATCCATGTTTGAGGTAGAGATATGAACTGAAATTATAATTTAGTGGTATGTTGGCTGCCATGCTCTTTCTTAATTTTGCTGAAACTTGACGAATCTTTGTATAGGTGATAACTTTTCCAAAATGACATTGAGCTAATCTGCATGCAAATTAGTAATAGATCATGCACAAATGCCTTCTTTATTATTACAGACCATGTATTATTTATCACAAACACATTAATTAAGGCGAGGTTGCAGTGAATTTGACTACTAATATTGGACGAATTAGTATATGTGAGTGAGCAACATGCATGGGGTTCAATATATAGTAATGTTGTTTTTATGTTATTATTTAGCACACCTTCTCATACCGTTGGCTGTTTTAAATAAAACTACATTTATAGTGACCAGAAGCAACTTACCACATCAGCACCCGCATTCGCTACTGGAGGTGTGTTAGTGGGTGGTTTCACGAACACATGGACGTCGGCAGTCGACGATTGTCCTGATGAATCTGTTACTTTTAACACGAACGTGTAAACTCCTTCTGATAAGTTCGACAGCTGTAAATTATACAAATTACTATCTGTATTAAACTTCCATGGTTACTAATGGCTGGTTTGCACATGGTTAAGTAGATTTTTAACTTAAAATTTAAGAGTTTATGTACGTACGTGTAGACACACAAATAAGTAATAAGCAGCAAGTTAAAGTTAACTATTTAAAGATTAATTAGAATTAAATCTATCTACTTACGGTCAGTTGCCCAAACGTCCATTAAGGTTTAATGACGCATTTAAACTCTAATGACTGTCAAATTTATATGGGTAATGTCGCTTTAAACTAATGACAATTTTATTGGATGTTTGTACAACAAGCAGTCAATCACGTGTAAATCGATCATTAGATTTAAGTAAATATTTACGGAACTACTAAAATGTGCCTTGTTTTGTATATTAACCTATAAAAGCAACTTGAAGATCTAAACGCAAGTGGAAAAAGTGCGAATTTTTAAAGAAATCTTGGACATTTTAACAAAGAGCTGGAATCCAGACGATACTCCTGCATGTGATAGCATAAAGCCGCTAGCGGTTATTCATGATTCAGCAAATATTTTGCACAATACGAGTAGGCAATTAATCCAAAAATAAGGTACTTATTTGGTATAAACATTATTGCGATAGGTATAAATGTTATTACGATTGATAGGGAATGAAAGTGTCTTGTTAGTTCCTATGGTGTTGTACCCTGTTAATAGCTAATCAACTTTTTTTTTCTCCTACGTCGTCACTTAAGCCGGTCACGGTAGGTAATTAAACATCCAAATCAACGTTTTTTGGAATTCGAACCAGAAACTTCGCCAGGAACTGGGCAGCTATTCTATACCAATAATAAGCTTCTGTATAACACAGATGAATTTTTCTCTTCAAGGAAATTAATAAACTACACACTCAGCATTCTTATTAAAATTAGTTTTACCCACTTGCAAATAAGGTGAATGTGTATTTTGCATGTCCACAGCTTTGTTTTCATCCTCAGCAGATTTCGTCCACTCCCATGATGTTATTTCGTGATCATCAGTAGAAAGGCTTCCATTGAGAGTAAGATTATTATTTGGTAAATATATTATAACGTCTTGACCTTAAAATGATAAAAGGTTGCGATTAGTTCAAATTAAAACTTATCGCATGAAGAATGCAGCATATAATTTGCGTTCGGAGGGGAAATTATAAAGTGGTATAAACTTTGAAACTTTCGCGTTGCATTATATAAGATCGTATGAAACGGGTATGATAGTTAGGTTTTTCACCTACCAATATTTCCCGACGTTTCGACCGGGTTACACCGGTCGTGGTCACGGGCGGTAGGTGAAAAACCTATCTATCAATCTATCGCGTTAATACCAGTTTCATACAATCTTTTATACAGTGGTTTCAGCTGCTATAAGTTTATTTTGGTTACATATTGTATTTTAAACTCTACTCAGTAATACTCAGATGTGTTAAAGCTATAATATAGAGTAAGCATTATCTTAAATATAAAGAACTTTATTGTACACAATTACACAATAGGAAACAATTTACAGATAATCACACTTTAGACAAAAAATAGTACACAAAATACGGACTCATTGTTAAGTAGTAATCTTTTTCAGGCGACCTATAAATGACAAAAATAAAAAGGAAGATTATATGGGGTAATGGGTGCAACGATGGAAGGAAACGATATATATCTCAATAAATTAAACAGAAAATTACATAAGGGGCTTAAAGATAAAAGGAAAGGAAATTTTAACTCTATTGCCAAAAACTTACTGAACGAGATTTACTGCCATCTTTTAGAAGAATGCATGCTGAGCAGTTATGGAAGAACTGCTCTAACAACAACAATCTATGGAAGATTAGATGAGGATCGAAAAGCTGTGAGAAAGAAGGGTCCAAAGAGAAACATTGTTATTTAAACAATTTGTATATTACAAGTATTACCTGCATTTGCTTCTGGTGGATAGTCAGTGTGATTTAATACAGTAATATTGGCTGTGGTAGAATTTTTTACATGATCAGAGTCTTCCACAGTCAATCTAAAGGTGTAGTTTCCAGGTTGTTTCAAATCTTTTAGAACAAGGGTCGGTCCATCTTGCAGCGGTGGTTGATAGCCAATGGGTCCAGATGTCGACTCCCAGTGCCAAGATATAATAGCATCATCATCCTGTACTCAATTTTAAGTATCATTAGTAATGAAAATACTACAAAATAAAAGTATTGTCGAATATACTAATATCAAAAAGATTAATAACAATTGTTTGTACCTTTTTTTTGCGTCGAATAGGCTCAAAAACTACAAGACCTATTAAAAAAAACATTTATCTAAGGGAATCTACACCATACGCGGTTTACATAGGCTAAACTAGTATTTTATAATGATACAAAACAGATCCAGAAATTAAAAAAAAACAACATTAGTAAAGAGAAAAAAAAATATCTGCATAAACTTCTGCTGCATGAAAATATTCGGTTATCTTTAAGATCTTAAATAAAACAAATATCACATAGCAAGCTCACTAAAAGTATAATTTAGATTTTTTTCAAAGTTAATGGAAAAAATCTCTATAGACCTATGGATGGTTATTTTATACCTTGCTAGAGCTGCCATCAAGTACAGCCCCAGAATTTGGCAACTTGACAGTTTGCGTTTGAGGAGTGATCACCACTACTGGCGGTTTATTGATCCTTTTCAGTGGTAACACAGTCACAGTAGCAAAACCTTCTCCATATGAGCTGGTACCATTTACAGTGACCTTGAACCGGTATTGACCTTCTGTTAGGTCTGTTAACTTCACAGTTGCTCCATCTTGGTTCATATTACCTATAATATTATATATAAAATTGTACTTGTCTATCTATCTATAGTAACACAATAAAGAGATAGTTTCTAACTTTTTTTGTAGTAGGTAATCTTCGGAAATACAGACCGAGACATGAAAATTATTTCAGCCAAGGGAAGCTACATCATATGCGGATGATATAACTTACACGAGCAAAATCACGGTAAAACAGCTAGTTCTTGATAAACAAAGAAACTTAAAATAGCACTGGATTTTTTATTTATTTATCAATCAACAAAAAATTAAAAACATTATTGTGACACTATTTAGAAAAAAGGAAACTCAACGCGGCAGATGATAGACGTGTAGGAGTCACTAATACAATGTAACACGAGTCAACCATGATGTTGAAAATTTTAAATCATAGGTATTACAACTTCAAAACTACGTATTTAAAAAAGTGCCATTCAATTAAATGGCTAGCTGTATAATTCAACAATAAACAATTTTAACCAGGTGACTTCAATTGGGATGTCTACTTAATTAATTCAGTCACTTTCGGAAATTCATAAGTGCGATGAATATTTCCATTATTTGATGGATTTCTAATATTTTTCACCAGCCTATTAATGCCTCCATTGCTAGGGATTAGACCGTCGAATCGAATACGGAGAATGGGCTATGAACTCTCGGACGAAGTGCGAATTGGTGGGTGTTAACGACTAGACTTCAGGTGCAGCTGAGACCAACGGCTTAGCGTGCCTTTCGAAGCATGGAAGAGCTCGAGATCAGTGGCGGACTAATGGGGCAGGTCCCGCGTTTCTTGTCCTAGGGCCTCCAAATAGCAACAAGTTCCCTTGATCAAAACATAAATAAGGGTTGTACTGCCTTATCTTTCTTATGTCTAGATTCGTAGTCTTAGCTGGGGGGTGGGGGTAAATGCAAAATCAAGTTTTGCTCCAGTTGGAAAAAGTTGTAGGTACTGGCCCGATGCCGCCTCGGGCCCCCGACGGATCTAGACTGGCACTGCTCGAGATACATTTTTCGTAGCCCATCCTATGACAGGCCCTTGCGAAAGTTGCTTAACGAGTATTCAGATGCATTAATGCAATATGAAGGAACAGTTGCTGGAAGTAAGTTAACCTATCAATCACAGGAACAAGAGACGAAAAAAACAATTTGAAAATAATTAAACTGACTTCAAAAAAATGGAATAAAGAGAAACAACTGAGAGAGGAAGAAATAATACTACAAATTAAGAAGTAAAACAGCACTATCAGAAAATGTATTTTTCTCTTACGATACATGACAATTAATAAATATCTGGCACTGATCTCAAAAAAATGGTTGGTGTAAAATTGCTTACCAGTGAATCCACCTTTAGATTGATCTACTAAAGTCCAAACATAGTTATAGTGACTCTTTGTAGCCTTTTCATCTGGAATTGTATAGGCAGCTAAAGTCACTTCATTATCTGGTAACTGGACCTGAAAATAATACAATCCAATTTTTGTACATAAGTAGGTACACAATCTCCATGATTTCATCTACAATAAGTTCTTTCGATTTTATCACAAATATTAGAATGGATTCACATTCTCATTGATCATACTTCTTTAACACTAATAAAAAAGCACAATGTAATTTGCTCATATAACTGAAAACTTAGATAACTGTTTGTAATTAGATAATCACCGCTGTATATATATTTAGGTTGTATATTAATGATAGTATTGCAATAACTTTCAAGCAATAACTGGTTATTGAACCAAGATTTTGTCTTAGACTGAATAAATGAGGTTGAATTTACTGAAGTCATTCAACAACAATTAATCCCTAAGATATAGATATATATACCATGTCCGGGGACCATTGTGTCAAATTACCTAAAATTGCACACAATACAGGCAACCCACCAATACAGGTAATTATTTATCAACAGCCATTCATTGAAATAATCCTGTGGTTTGATTAGCTTTTGTTAACAGTCAAGTCTAATTAAAATATATAACATGCATACAATAATAACTATACAAATAATAAAATTGATACCTGTTTATCTGAGACTGATACTGTTAAATTTTGAATAGTTTTAGGAGTAGAAATGTCCATTTTTGTATCATCACTCTTAATATCAGGTATGTCATCAGATTTTTTAATTGAATCTAAAGGTATTGTTGGTCCTTTTGCATATGGTCTAATTATTTGTATACAAGCTCCTTGAGCATTTTCTTCTGTACCCAATACACATTTGCAGATACCATTATTTGGTTTAATACCCAATGGAATACACTCAGAATTAAAAGGGCAATCATTCGCTCCAACATCACATGGTACTTTGTCAAGATAGTTTGTTGCTTCCATGATCATATCACTATCATTGTTATCTCTATATTTATCAAAAGTTCTCACTTCATCTTCTTCTATACTTGGTAAGTTGTTGAGGAAATGGGATAAGAAGCTGGTATCATCATCCTCTGTTAATATATCATTTCTATGGCTCGTATAAGGGGAATATAAAGAATCATCTTCTGGAGAATAATTGTTGTTCATTTCTGCATAGCTTGACTGATCTAATATGTCTGACCAATTTTCTGCAACCACCCAAAAAATAATAAACTGATACATATAAATATATGGTTAATATATGTTGACAATAAAAATACTTTATTTTAAATATAACAAACCACTGAGAAGTACAGGTTTTACAAGTATCATGGACACATGTGCCTGCCACTTTTTTGTGCCAACTCTTGGAAATGGCAAGCACATCTCATCACTGACACACTCCACATGAAAACATCTAGCTTCAACAATGAACACAATGTTGCAGGAGTCACTTAAACAGCAAGCCATTACACACTGCCTCAGTCCTTTGAGTTCGGTTTTTTCAGAATAATTACCAGCAGTTATATTACCTGTTATAATACAAAATATTGAACATTGTTATGTCAGATACAAAATGAAAAATGTTATTGATGTGCACTGTATTCATAATAGTGTCTAGTATAATTTTAATTAAAGATTCGTACTTACCAGCTGGAGCATAGTTTACAAAATTTTTAGGATACAATTTGGGACACTTATTGCTTTCATATTTATCATTCCATGGTTTGTTAAATTGTGAAAGAGACGTTTTAACATTTATAGCTAGGAGTAATATAATAAAACTTATGCAAGGATTTAAATTACTCATTATGAGACACCTAATTATTTTCAGAATAACATTTAATATTTGTGACCAATATTTCCTTTTCGTTGTGCGTTTAAAATAGTACAATTATATATTTAAGTAGTATTTGTAGGTAAAGTGAATACGTGTGGGTGTCATTCGTGATAACAATGTACTTCTAAATGGATTTCATATTTGTATACCAATAAATTCATTAAACGAAGAGAGTTAACATTTTTATCTATCACACACCAACAAATAATCACGTCACCAACACCATTTCATTTACTAATCTTCACACACACACAGTCATACTTAAAGTAACATAACATTATATTTATGGTAGAATCACAAACTACACTGAATATTGCTGCTATAAAGCAATTCCCAATTCGATTCTTTTCTCGATTTTTTGATTTTCTGGTTTTAAATTTGGTACTTCAAGAACTTCGCAAAATGAACAGATTGAAAATCGATCTTTACATTTATCTTTAAGAGAATGTATCTTTTAATTCCTTACTAACATAAAAATCAAAGGGATGACTGACTGATTAGACTAATATCTTTGCAGGCAGGTTTTGTTTGTAGACTGTGTTTTGATTTGTAAAATGAAAGTCAATTTGTAATACATTATCAAAAAAATTGTTTTCTTCAGGTTTCATTATTAAAAAAGGGGTTACCGGTTGATCTTTTGAATTTGTGATATAAACTTAAAATATAAAGGTTTATGCGTGAAATGCGGAAAATTATGGGGAAAATCGGTTTCTTTAAAAGGAACATTACTTCACCATCATTTAGTTTTTGGAAACGACTGAACAACTAACTGCCTTCTGTAACTTTAGACGGCAATTTTATTCCTTACTCCAAAACTGTCACAAACCTTGGAGTTGGGTTTGATAAACAGTTCTCTTCGAAACCCCAAGTGGAGACAGTCAGAAAAAAGATTTTCATTGCGTATGGCTCTTTCAGACGCCTACATCAATTCTTATTGACTAGCACTTAAATCACCTTGATCCACTCTTTTCTTGTCTAAGGGGTCTCTCTAAAAGTGTGTATTTTTTTCATTTTAAAATAAAAACACGTTTTTTATGACAGAGTTGTGACATTAGATTGTAAAGAAGACATGTTTCGATTAAATATGGAATAAAATATCTGGCAAATGGCCCACTCTGCTCTGATGACAAGCCAATAATCTTTTTATTAAATTTTCCATGACTTTTACATAGAGATTGGTGGAGATACCTCAACGATGACGCTTTGGATCTCTGATTTAAGCTCAGGAATTGCTCTACGCGATTGCTACTTCGCGACAACGCTAGACCACACACTGCACAACAGACGGCTACCAAATTAGAAGAGCTTCAATTAGAATGTCTAAGACATTCACTGTAATCCCCGGACCTAGCTCCAACAGATTACTATTTTTTTCTGAATTTGAATAACTTCTTGCAAGGGAAACAATTCAACTCCGATGAATTACCTTTGAGATGGCAAAAGTGCATAGATAACAATGTTTATACTTTGATTAAATAAATATATTATATTAAAAAATATTCGACTTTTTGTTCCTCCCATACCAAACTCCAATTTTATATGTAAGGACCTAAAAGGTTTCTGCAAAATAATGTGACTTATTAGTTATTTATTACATAAAAACTACAAAACGTTTTTTACTTGTTTATTTTATCATGAAAACGAATACATCACTTTTCAATTATCTTAAAAAAAAACTGAGAAACCGGTTTTGTTTAGTAAATTATCCGGTCTTATCGGTTTCCAAATAGACTGTTCTTCACATGTTACTTTAAGTGAGATTTGTGAAAGGCTTAACAGTATTCTCCTCGTAGCATTCGAGCTGGCGTCATTTTTATAATTTTAGCTTTGAAATTTGTTATAGTTTTTATTTACTATTGTTTATGCTTAATTTTATAAAAATATGTTATTTCTTATCAACTTAAAGTCACAATGAAACTTAATTCCCGTTGTTGCTACAAACGTTAAAAGCCTTCTGAAAGCCTTTTTTCGAAAGGAGGACCCACCATCACACAAAGACGAAACAGACTTCAGCTGCTTTTCCTAAATTCGGTCGGTCCTACCAATTCAATACAATAATAAAACTAATTTTGTGTTTATATTATTATAACATATTTCATAATATGATATTTTAATTTTTATGGAGCAACATCTTTTGGATTTATTAAGACCGAAAAAAAAATCGATATATCAGCTTCATGGAGCGATATTATTATTAAACCTTACATCCCTAGTCTTGTATAAATGACATTGACATTATTTGTGGTTGTTAGTAACTATAGCAAAGAAATCTTATTATTAGAATCAACTAAAACATTTGTAGAATATTTGTTTTACTAATGTTTGTATACATACGAATGGTCCAAACTCTATGGTGCAAACCAAGAATCAACAATTTCGTAGTTAGAAAATAATCTTCATACAAAACTTGATTTCAAATGACGATGATGAATAAAAATACAATAATGAATATTTTATATGAATATATCCACCTATTAACGTAAAATATTGCTCATGACTTTGAACATTCTTCTCGTAGTAGGTATTATTATACTTCATAATAGTCCCATGGGATTGACCCCGACCTTTTTTGTGAATCATTAGTCGAAATAACGGTCTCAGTTGTCGGTGTAGGCATTGAAGGAGTAGTTTCTATTTCGATTGAGGCTACAGTTGCTAGTGACGGAGTTGATGGGCGATGGGTTGCGAAGTCGAAAACCATGTAATTATCGTGGTTAACAACATCTCTGGCGTCGTCTACGCCGCAAGTTATAAACTTGTTGTTTTTTTGCAAATCCACAAATCCTACTCCACACGGGCGATCTATTAACCTTGAGACCATCATGCCCACTGCAAATCCTGAGCATTCTATTACAGAACCTACGTCATCCTGGAATATGAAACCAAATAAAAATTATAGTAGTTATTAGTAGTATTATTGTTATGTAAGAAATTCTGATTGATAAAGACTTTAATAATAAGTGTATTTTTTAATGAGGAAGTATTAAAAAAGTTAACTACTTATATAAATGTCACTAGATGTATATTTGATTTCGGGAACTAACGGGTTTTTAAATACTTCCTCATTCGAGAGAGACTTTTTTCTTTATGACTTCTACTTATTGATTAGCTGCTTAACCCACAGAACAGATAAGCTTTACCTATTTAGTAATTTATTTGACTGCAAAGTAAAGGTTTATTGTTTACTCACTGGACATAAAGCACCAAACTTTTCTGACTGGAAGAAAAATAATAATTGGAAAATAACGAAGGTACTTCATAAACATTAAGCCTATTATTTCCCTGCTGCTAGTACACAGGCCAGGCTTAAGGATGCCCAACTAGCAAAAATATGTCGTATAGTAGTCGCGGCAACGAAAATTATTCAGCATTTTGGCTCCTAATAGAAGTCGTATAAACGTAATGAAAACGTTTATACAACGCGATTTGGGCCCATTTTATTCAGCAATTCAGTCACATAGACATCGTATAAAGGTAACTTATTCAGGTAAAACGTCACGTAATTATCGCCGGAGTGACTGTTACAAGCTTATGTTGCGCTATAACTGTAACTTATATGACTTTTATATGACATGTTTGTCTTATTGAAGCGACCTGGGATACAAAACAGCTGAAAACATTTATAGTAAATAAAATAAGCAAGTGCTTCGACGTGTTGTGTTTTAGAAATTATAATTCATTGGTAAGTACAATTTATTTAGCAGACATGTTAATTTGTAGGTTGCATCAAATGTAGGTTCGTAAACTCACGCATAGGGTTGTAAAGTATTGCGAAGGTAAGTTTTCTGAGGAAATATACTAGGTTATATCATAAATATTTAACGCCCCCCTTTGATTCTTAGTAATATGAATATAATAACAAATATTTTTATATCAATATAATTTTTGTACACCATTTTTACTGCTGACAGGCGGTATAATAGCTTCTTATACAGCAAATTAGCAGTATGAGCGCCATGATACCACTCTGATTATAGTTTAGGGTTCCTTAGAACTTCCTAAAAAGTTTTCTAAAAAAGACTTTTTGTTTGTTTATTTATTTAATTAACTATTTATTGTACACAACAAAACTAGAACAAGTTACACAAAAGGAACTGCTTTATTTCTGAAAAGAAATTAATGTCTTTCATACGCCCATTCTGCAATATTATTACGCAACTCACAGTCTTTGTCAATGGAGTGGTCTTTGTCAAAGTTTTCTGAAGCACTACTGTCGTCTGAATCTATTTCGTGTACGGAAACACTATTTTCTAAATCTCTCAATTCATTTTCCAAACACGGATTTTCAAATTCCAAATCATGATTTTTCTCTGAGGTAATTGTTTCACCTGCGGAACCACTTACTAAAATATTATTTCCCACTTCACTGCATAAACAAGAGGTTCCTTGCTCAATAATAATATTTGATTTACCCATTAACGATTGATACTTTCTTTTCACTTTCCTCTTGTATCCACCACTTTTTTCAAGTTTTTCCATTTATTCCAGTCCATTTTCGATAACTGTAAACTACTCACAGCATTTTACACAAAACAATCTGATCGGTGTAATGGATACAATTATACGACATTTTAGGCTTGTAATAGTCGTATAAATGCGACGTATACTAACATAATAGTAGTATAAAAGCAACAATGTTGCTTTTACTCGACTGAGTCAATCTTGCCATAAGAAAGCTATATAATATGCTTTTACTCGACGAAATAGTAACATAAACGTCGTATACTAGCGACTTATTCAGCAAAATATTATATGACACTTAAGTCATATAAGGATGCTGACTAAACGTTTACTCAGCATCATTATGTGACCGAAATGCTGAATAACTCAAAAGCTATATAAGATGCTTTTATACGATACGTGCTGAATAATTCACACTTACTCGACTTTTATAACACCGAAAAGATGAATAAACTTTACCTTATATGACTAATTTGCTAGTTGGGTGGAATCTCAAATTCTCTGTGATGGAATCAAATAGTGAAATAGACGACCACGTGGGCCTATTGCGGATTAGTGGGTGTTAACGACTGCAGATGCAGCTGGTACCATCCACTTGAGCGGCATTTGCAAAAGTTGCTTAACTTCTGCATCGGAAATCGAAAACGCTAACCACAGCGCTATTAAGCTCCTGTGAGAGAGTTATTAACTATTACAGATTGAGCGTACAAATGACTAACGAAGGTCGACGAACGCTAGCCAATAGTCTTTTGGAATAATTTATGAATGTAGGGTGAGAAAAAAGCTCTTCGTCTTCAACGAAAGATCTCAAAGAGCTACATCATTTGCTTTTCTAATAGAGTTCTAGAATCTTAACAACTTAAGGAAAAGGGAATAAAAAGATATTAAACAGTTTGAATATAATGTTTTGAGTCACACCGATGAGTTTTGTTATCAGTATATCTAAAATTAGGTAACTCGAAAAAGAAAAATCTGGATATTTTTTTCCTATCTTTAAAAATGACCGAGATATTAAAAGTTAGAGTATTGCCTCCGCGGCAAAATCCGGCGAAGCGACCGTGCTAACGCGTGACGGCACTTCGCGACACAGCCAGTACTTACGAACACCAATATACTTTGGCTGGTTGCGCTTTCGCGATTTAAAACAAAATAAATTGTTTTTCTTATAGTGAATGAAAAAAATGGTGAGGAAATATTGTATTGTCCTTATGTGTACCAACTCCAGTGACAAACACCCCAAAAGAGTTTTTTCTGTACCTACCACATAAAAATATTTTGTTATTTCGACGTAAGTATTGGGTTCATTATGTTTAGATCCAAAAGTGTTACTTTAATCAATAGACACTTAATCTAAATCTGTACGTAGTTGAAAGAGCCGATCAGTTGAAGAGAGTTGGCGTTGGCGATGACTTTTTGTTTTAAAAAACAAACCCATGTTTATTAAATCCAATTACAAATGGTTTAAAATGTTAGTTAAAAGTTTTTATTACATACCTAGCCACACAAACCTACAGTAGTAGACTCATGTATGGTGAAAGCCATAATAGTCTGGGGTAAAGAACAAGTAGTATTTTGTAATATCATTTCAAAACTATGTTTACCAAAATCACACTTAATACCTATAACACACACGTTTTTATATTACAGATTGAAAATGATATGGAAACCTAAGAAAACTAATCGGTTTGTTTGCCATAAGACTGAAATGAACTTTTTCTCTGTAACCCATTGAAAAAAAAACATCAAAATGAAATAGAGAAAATGTTTGTCGCCCCTGCATGTTAAACATGAAATAATCTAAACTGCGTTTATTCTCATTTAATATTTTTGGAAGTTTATGTTGAGCTATGACAACTTGGAAAGTGTTTGTAAACCCTGCCGCCAATTGAAACTCGACAAAAAAAACAAACAGTCATCTTTTGACAAAACTTGACTGAAAAACCTAGTGGCATAAATGAATAGTTAGGCTTTACTTATTTATTCAATTTCACTCCTCGTATTTCAGCTGCTACATAATCACCACTCTCGGACAAATATCGCGCAGCCATAAAAATAACGACTTTTGGAAGGTTATCTGGCTGTCCTTTTACAAAACCCTTTTCCATGAATATATCCAAATTAATAACATGGACACAATAACAAAAACTTAAAACATTAATCAAATTTTATCAATTTAAACATGAACGCTCCGCATCACCTGCAGTCGAGCCTGACTGTCGTGTCGTAACGCGACGTCATCGCATAGCACGCAAAGAAACGCAAATTTAAAAAAAAAATGAAAATTTTCACCGCTGTAACTTCGGTAATCCTGACCCGATTTTGATGAGACAAAGACTCTTATTATTTGCACGAATACGCACTTTAACTTTTATAGTAATATATTTTGATGTGCTGGTGTGACTCTTTTCAAATTTGGTTGTCTGTATAGGTGTTTTCAGCAAATGATGTAGGACGTAGCACTAATACGGTATTTTTAAAATAATGTAAAATCATTCACATTTTATTAATGTGACATAGAACCTTTAGCAAAGGACGTTTTTCGCTTTACCTTGCATGGAAGCTGTTGAATACAAAGCATTTGATCTTCATTATTCCACATAGGTAAGCAACGATCAGGTGGTAGTATGACAACCTCCACTTTGCGCAAATTTATTAGTAGTGGCAGAAGGAAGCCCTGCAAAAAGTATAATTTTTTAATTAAGTATTACTTACACTAATTTTATTACTTACCCATCTTTAAAACAACAGGCACTCGGGTGCAAGCAGAGCACTGCTTGCACCCGTGTGCCTGTTGTTTTAAAGACGGGCCTGTGCTCGAATTCCAAAAAATTGTCGAGACACCGGCAAGTAGGTGCACATATTTAAAAAAAATCAAGTGTTTAAATTCTCTTTAATAGGCAATGCTGCTTGTGCCGTCAAGTCAAACGTTATAACGTCAAAAACGTTATTACGTCATCCGTAAATAACATAATCATGATCGAGTTTTTTTAGGCTACAGAACTTTGCAGGATGATGAAAAGTTTGCACCCACCACTAGGAATCAACCTAGAAAATGAAAAATAAAATATCAACAGCCTTTGACATGTAATAATAAAACAAAATACAAGGTTAAAGGCTCTGTAAATGCGGAGCATCCACTGGACGTGCTTATATTGCGTCGCGCAGCTGCGCCGACAAATCAGAATAGAGCTTTGAATAAAAATATTAAACTGTGAATTGTATGTGGTGATATAACGTACTACTCCTCTTTTTTGTTTAATGAAGGCACCTGCTATAAACCGACGTCGCAGCATGTATACAGTGGTCGCAGAAGTATAAACAGTGCGGCATATTAAGCAGTTGAGAGACCTTTGAAGCTAATTTGTGCTTATTTGAAGTTAGCTAATTTTAAGTTAGAAAGTAATGTAATTATGTAAGCGCTAACAACTTATTCACATTTATTTACATATTTAAGGATTGTGTGACAAAAACTCACGTTTCTTCTGCTGCCAAACCCGAAATAACGGCATTTTTGGCCTTCGATAACTCGAAATGTCAGTTTTGGTGTTGAAGCACCGGCGTAACGTAATCTGTTAACGACAAAATCAGCGTTGGTCTCAACTTCGTGAAATGAAAACGGCTTGTTTAATACTAATAACGCTAGATTCTGAGGTGAACATTCTGTCCACCTTTTCGTATGATTGTAACCTAAAAACAAATAGTTTTTCTTATTTTATTTCTTTATTTAATCTTTATTGTAATCCAGCAAAGGGCGGACTTGATGCCGTACGGCACTCTCTGCCTGGCGACCAGTAAAGATGTCATAAACCACAGGAAGTGGCGCAACAAAGAGTTTTTAAGAAGAAAAATAGACCTTAGTGACAAAATAATACATAATAATAATAAATACATAGCTACATATATAAGAGTATAGACATATCCATGAAATTACAATATATGCAAAAATAAATCAGATACGATGGGACTTATTTCAAGAGACTTGAACTGAAAATTGGGTGCTTTCCGAATGGTAAAGGGTAAGGTATTCCAGAGTCGTTTGGCGTTTTTGAAGGTAGTGTAGGCTTAAGTATTTGTAAATTATGTAAGATTATTACGATAATTTGTTGGCATTGATACCAACTGGATAGAGGTGACGATAGTTTTGACTTAAGAGCGACTGCACACCATATCAAAACTGTCTTGGGACAGACTATTGCTTTACAAAATGTATAAAGATGAGCATAATCGAAATAAAATGTCACATAGACAAAATTGTGTCATACCTACACAAATTGCATGGCGACGAGTCTAAGTAAAGACTGTGTCTAGGCATGGATAAAACTACGCTAACGCACTCCACAGCTCTGGAAGTGATACTGATAACTCACTTTTTTTAACTTTTTCAGAACGGGAAAATTTGATAGAGGAAGGACTAAAATTGATGTAGTTCACAAGTTTATAATGGTTCTCGAAAGAGTACCCTAGGCATAACTATTAATTCATTAAATACATATATTATATTTATAGATTAATAAGAACTTTTGCTGAACTACCATCGCTATGTCACCTTTCCTTTTGTACACTTGCTATCCCTCATTATTAAGCTAAAGAGTTTGTTTGGTTTGTTTGATGTAACTCGCTAATATAAGGAACTACTGTTTTGCATTAAATTATAAACCACCAGAAAACTACTAAATAAGAATCGACCCTTTCAATTGGGAGCCTTGCTTTGGCTCAGAGCCAATTAAATAATTTTTCAAGTCAAATAAAAGAAGCCACGCTTCTGACTAGTCATATTTTTAAGTTTGAACATAAGTTGACAAAAAAAAACTCAAGCTACATTAGTTGTGTTGTGGTATTCGGAAAGCAACAGACGACTATTTTTGTTTTTTATTTTTGGGGGGTATTTTTGATAGAGTTATCTGCTACGGGCCCGGCTCTGACTTATTCAGCACTGATGATTCCACTTACTTTTTCTTTCACTAAAACCAAATACGACATCTTAGCGATGTTATGGTGATATTTTGAAGACGCAGCTATTTGGTCGAGCTAATAACAGAGAAACAAAGCGCATGCGAAACATTGCCATACAGTTTTTTTGTTGTTTCGTTTTCACATGCGATTACGTCGGTGTACTAACCTATGTCATCCACGTCCTCGTCCAGCGTGATGTAGCTGTCCGTAGGTGATATATTTATTAAAATCATTCCCGTAGTTTCGGAGCCTATTCCATGTAAATAAACAAACAATCATATCTTTGCTCTTCATTATATTAGTATAGATTAATTACCTTTGTGAATGCATATATGTTGGGCTATTCTGCTTATGCCCGCATTAAGTAAGAATTTGTGTGTGCCAGCATATACTTCGAATTTATATTTCTCTCCGAAAACACAAAGGGCTGGTGTTAACACGACATGCGGCTCAATTAATGCTCCAACACAAAACAATAAAGCGTGCGATAAATAGTATACCTAGAGGAAACAAAGTATTAATTGAGTTTGTTTTCTTTCAGTCACCACAGTTCAAGATTTGTTAATTAAAATGATTAAACATTACATTACAAAGTTTTGTTAAGTATTTTAATTAAATAAATAAAATTCATTAAATTGACATTAGGTATCGATTTTCATAAGCGCGATCCCGGACCCACCGAGCATGAAAGGCAGGGTCCCTGTTAAAACTGTTTACTGTTTATGATAGTGCTCCATTCTGGTGACAGAAAGTTACAGTAATATATTCTACTAGATGACCCGGTGATGAAGTGATAGACAACGACAAATATTTCAAAACCATCGTCAGTTTCATTGGCCCAGCCGTTCTCGAGTTGGACCGTTCTACAAAACGGCTGATTTAATGGCCGCAAAGCGTTCATTTAGTTTTGTTATCTGTTAAAAAAATAAAGGGCCGCAGAATTGGACGACTGAGTTAACCAATTGGCTGCGATATATATAATAAACAAATGCAAAACACTTACAACGAACTGCCCTTCTGTAATCTCAGCTTGAACTCCGTGAAAACCAGCTGCATTTTTAAAATCTATGTCGACTGAAATAAAACAGTTTCAATTGAAAAACGGAGTATATTTAAGTAAAAATTAATCATTATAGGTTTTATTATGTTTTTGGAGAAAATTGTAGTAGACATTTTCCACGAAAACTGTTAGCCTGAAATAACATCACCTCTTTTAATTATCACTCAAACTTCAATTTCTATTTAAACTTAATTATATTAAAGAAAGGTATTAGAATCTTTTAAAATATTTGTAACCAATTTGTTAGCACGTTATATTATTATACTTACACCTTATTAATACTACTGATATTAAAGTTTTAGTGTAAAATGTTTACATGAGTGTTTGTGAAAATGGATTTAAGTAATAAGAGTTGAATTTCAAGTAGATATAATTTGAAGATTATTAATATTTGAATATTTTAAAACATCATTATAAAAATATTGTTTACGTATTGTCGCTATTCCTCCGATTTGACCCGCTCCCATTACTAAAATGACGAGAGAACCTTCCAAACAATTGAATCGTAAACCACACAGAACTGTAATGGAATATTTGTGAATTTCGACAAATTTAATTCCGTTGAAGTAGGGCAAATCAAAGCATTACATTTTAATTTTCCGGTTCAGAACTTTTGTGAATTCTAGTAGATTTACATATACATATTTACAAATCTATATTCATACCTCTTAGTTTTCACAAGATTTCGTATAAATAAATGACGCATTGATTGATTGTTTGACGCATTGACGCAAAAGGAATTGTTCAGACCTCAAAATAAGTCGTTAAAGCACTTGGTTTATAGAATTTGTTACTGTGAGATAATATATAGAGAAATTCATTTTCTTCATTGATTAATCTGACCGCGAATAAATCCGGGATCTCTCCTTGAAATCGACTTGCGAAGTCTCATAAATGTGAACAAAGTGTCTAGAAACGCTAATATGAATATAGGGGCTCAGTGGAAGGTTTAGTGAATATAGGCCGCGACCCGCGATCGTTGTTGTTAAGCAACTTTTGCAAAGGTCGGTCATGGATGAGTGAACAAAAAGTTATTATCTCGAGCTACTCCGTGTTTCGAAAGGCACGTTAAGCCGATGCATAGTCCCAGCTGCACTTGCAGTCATTTATATCCACCAATCCGTATTGGGTCAACGTGGAGGGTCATGGACTCATCATGGCCTATCCTTCTTAACCATCCACAAGGAAGATCTGAGCCCCTGCAGTAAAAATTAACAAGTGCTTGAAAGATTCGTCAGTCAGTCAGTCCTTTTAGGTCCTGGGTAGCTCAATGGTTAAAGTACTTGCCCAGATTACAAAAGGTCATGGGTTCAAATCCGATTTCAGAGTGCCGGCGACAAAGTGCTTTTTTTAAGCATTTTTCATAAAGCATATTTTATTTTCTTCTTTTTAGAATGTCTAAATAAAGGCTTTTTTAACTTATTTTTTTGTTTTTAATTTCTTTTTTACTTTTGTGTTATAACTGGCTAGGTTTCTCAGTCTGTTCATCTTATTCAACGCATTATTGTTGCAAGGTCGTTTGCCGGTTAATTACGTTAATTTTTGTAAAGCATAAAAACTTTAATAAAAGCTTTTACAAAAATAATTTCTCCATACCATTTCGTCTTCCTTTATATCAGCCATCTTTGCGATAAATGTGATCACAATTTATTTGAAAGCAAGTCTGGCAGACACTAAAAATATGTCTAGTGCCTACGTATTAAAAAGTTTTTTTGACCATCAATGAAAACTTAATGGTTGAACTTGATAATAAATGTAAGCCAAAGTATGGATGTTTGTTACATCTTCACGCAAAAACTACTGAACAGATATAAGTACTGATAATTCTAAGATTAACATATAGGTATTACTTTTAGTTCCTTATGGACAATGCGAGCGAAGCGGCTAGCAGAAACTAAAATTGGTCAACAATTTGTTAATATGAATATCGATATTATCAGAATTAAAACGGCATCCCTAAGGGTTACACTACACTGAATTACCTAGGTTTTTCTGGTCCGATATGTCAGGCCATATGTAATGCTGTGACGGGTTCGATGCTTGGGCGAATTAATGAAAGGTTGACTAAGCTTGAGATATTTTATTATACGATAATAAAGATAAGGGTTAAGAAAAAAAACTCTAAAAAACAAAAAATGAATATAAAAACAGTTCGTATGATTACTTAAATATATAATTACAATTATTAAATAGAACAAATACATACCCTATTTTTGAGTTTCCTGTAATATATAAACTTGGACAATATTTCAAGAAGATGTACTTTTAGATTAACAATTTTTTTATTTAAATTATAATAACTTAATTATTTTTATTTATATGATTACATTATCATGTAAACACCAGATGATTTTTTTACGAACTCTCATTCATAAAGAACATATTGGATTAGTCAAAAATTCAAATTACGAAAGGTGAATAATAAAAAGAAATGATGTTGAATATCAAAGACAAAAAGTTTACATGCGAAAACCTAGGACAAAATAAACGGTGGTACGGCACACCGTTTGTACTACACTGAATTTTCAGGTCCGGCGGTCCGATTTTTTGTCAGGTTATATGTAGGGAATGCTAGCCTGTGCACTGTCAGGAATTTTACGGTCCGGAATTTTACTTTTCTCTATTCCGGACTTGCAGAGTAGGCTTGGGAAAAAATAATAGATAATGTAAGGGTGATTATGTATGTCTCGGGGTTTAAATAAAAGTTCTAGGCACGTTTTACAATTCAACAGATGTAATCACAGTCAGTAATACATAACAATCAAGTAAAGCAGTTGTAACACAAATTAGAAGTAGCTTTATTAACATTCGCGTCGCGGCCATAGACAGTTCTTGGTTGACTGTGTACAAGGTTTTTTCGCTCGGAGTTATAGTTAAATTCCCGTGCTCGAGCGTTAGCGAAAGCGGTCGACGGCGGTAAAATAGAGCCCGCGTAATTTTAAAAAGGAGTGCATAGTCCTTTATGCTAACCATCGCGTTACAATATGAGGAAGTATTAAAAAAAAAACGAAAGCACTATAAAGCACCTCCACTAGATGGCGACTGTAGCAAAAGTAGATTTTTGCAGGAAATGAATAGACAAAAGACAGTCATTTCCGTTCTTTTTAACTTACATATTAAAAACAGAAATTTGAAAAGTTTGACACTTAGATATCAATACAAATACGAATAAGTACAAATAGAATATAAGTTGTTTATTGAGTTTTGAAAACTAATTTACTTTTAAACTTGAAAGAAAACCGGAAAGGTTGTCAAGAAACCAAGAACGTACCTTAGCGACATCTAGTTTGATTTTGGGAACTAATGTTTTTTTAAATACTCCGTCATTATCAGCCAGTTGCAAATACGTTCATTAAAATGTTCATTAGTTTAAAGCGACATTACCCATACAAATTTGACATTCATTAGAGCTTAAAGACGTCATTAAACCTTAATGGACGTTTGTGCAACTGACCCTATATATACAAAACTAAAGTACTAAAAAAGAAAGTAATATTAATTGATTATTTAGCTAAAGCTATAGAGATAATATTTTTATTGTTTCATTTGTCATTTATTCTCAAGTAAAACAGATGAATAATATAAGATATGAGTCGAATGATGCAAATAGTTTCAATTTCACAGTGATTTGCATGAAATAATTAGCTAAAAACATACTTACTTCCTTTATTTTATAGCAAGTCTTTTTGTTTAAGAAGTAAGTTTTGTTAAAGTAAATGAGTAAACCGAAGACTACTAACAACGAAGTACTTTTTTAAAATAAACACTAGTGACTGATTATTCAGTTAATCGTTACATACTCGATTTGTTGGGAATAGTTAATCACAATTCATTCTTTTATTAATTTTGTCACTTCACTATGCTGTAGACAAGACAACATGGCGTTGTGGTTGCGTTTCTTTGAATTTCCGTTCATTTGTATAGGTTAGCGTTTATTTTAAGGTTTTAATGTAAATTGTAGAAGTTAATGTGATTTATTATGATATTTGTGTAAAGTGGCGTCAGTTTGGATAATGTTATAGCATCTTATTGTCCCCGGAAAGGTAAGACTAATAAATTTTACAAAGACAAGTGTATAGTAAGCATCTCGGTAATTTTTGTTGATTATAATCAGAGTATTTCTCCAACTAGGTATACAAGTTCTTTATGATGGATTTCGGGCACCCGCCTCCAAATATGGGCATGCCGCCCCCCGTTATGGGTGGTCCTATGATGGGACCACCCATTCGTAACAACATGCGCCATAATTTTAGACCTTTCAATTATCAGATGCGATTTCCACCTCAAGGTCCGTTGAACATGACTCAGGATGATTTTGATGGTAAACGATTGCGTAAATCAGTTATGCGAAAAACTGTTGATTATAATGCCGCTATAATCAAAGCTTTGGAATGTCGTGTTTGGCAGCGCGATTGGCGGGACAGGCATGCACTTCAACCGGATGCTATGTACACTCCAGACTTGTTACCGCCACCTTCTTACCCCGATAATCCTATCAACGCCGTAACCACACGTTTTGTAAAAACTGCTACAAATAAAATGAGATGCCCTATATTTGCGGTTGCGTGGACCCCTGAAGGTCGCAGGTTAATTACTGGTGCATCTTCTGGAGAATTTACACTATGGAATGGCCTAACATTTAATTTCGAGACTATTCTCCAAGCTCATGACTCACCAGTTAGATCAATGGTTTGGTCACATGGAGAAGGATGGATGGTTACCGGAGATCATTCCGGTTTTATTAAATATTGGCAAAGTAACATGAATAATGTAAAAATGTATCAAGCTCACAAGGAAGCTGTCAGAGGCATAAGTTTTAGTCCAAGCGATTCAAAAATTGTCACATGTTCCGATGATGGTACATTACGTATATTTGATTTTTATCGATGTCAAGAAGAGAGGATATTAAGAGGCCATGGAGCAGATGTTAAATGTGTACAGTGGCATCCAACCAAAGCTCTCATAGTTTCCGGTAGTAAAGATAATCAGCAACCCATTAAACTTTGGGACCCTAAATCGGGCACAGCATTATCAACATTGCACGCTCATAAGTCCACAGTCATGGACTTAAAATGGAATGAGAATGGAAATTGGTTGATAACTGCATCACGAGATCATTTACTCAAACTATTTGATATACGTAAGCTTGGTACAGAATTACAAATATTTAGAGGCCATAAGAAAGAAGCATCAAGTGTTGTTTGGCATCCAACACATGAAGGATTATTTTGCTCTGGCGGTTCTGATGGTGCGATATTATTTTGGAATGTTGGTACTGATAAAGAAGTTGGATGTATCGAAGGAGCACATGAATCAATTGTATGGACTATGGCATGGCATCCTCTTGGACATATATTATGCTCAGGTTCAAACGACCATACATCAAAGTTTTGGACCCGTAATCGACCTGGTGATCTCATGAGAGACAAATACAATCTCAATACTTTACCACCTGGTGTGCAAGATGATCATGATTTGGAAGAACCAGCTATTATACCTGGGATGGGTCCAGAAGATAAAGTAGAGATATTTTCTTCTGACACTGATAAAGTTATACCTGGTCTCGATCTCGATACAACATTTATTCCTATGGAATTTGAAAAGAAAGTTAAAAAAGTACCATATAGCAAACCTATTCCAAGAAATTTTCAAGCACAGTGGAATCATGGTCCAACAGCTGACGATGCTACAACAGAAGCCTTCACTCAGGCATTAGTAGAGTCTGTTCCTGGAGCTATACCTCTACATATGATTTCACCTTCTGCTATATTTATTTATGGAAAGTTAATACCTGTTGAACCAGGATCAAAACTAGAGAAAGCTATATCTGATGGCCCTATAGCACTGAAAAAATATATTGCTACTGGAGAAATAGAAGAATTACATGATGTTATGCCTCATTTAGAAGATGATGCTGATGATGAAAACTTTACACCATTTGAGTATCCTGAACCTGAAATAGAACCTAATGAAGGTTCAGAGAGGGAAAACAATGATGAAGATAGAAATTATGAACAAGATTTAGAGTATTACGACAATGAAATGGATGTTAGTGATCAAAATAACCAAGATGATTCATCTTTTGATAATGGTTCTGATATGAATAATATGGGTCCTATGAACAATATGCCTCCAATAAATAATATGGTAAGACCACCTATGGGCATGAATAACATGGGTCCAATGGGTCCACCAATGCGACCCATGGGTCCCATGCATATGGGTAATATGCCTCCTTTGGGTAATATGCCACCAATGGGTAATATGCCTCCAATGGGTCCAAATATGAATAGCATGCCACCATTGATGGGTAATATGCCACCACATCCACCTTTCTCAGATAATGGCTATAACAAAGGTCACTTTGATGCTGGCTATGATAATCAACAATATCAACAAAATAATGATGACTTTAATGATGATGAATCATTCAATCAAAGTTATGAAGAGGATAATTATAATGAGGAAGCCAATGGAGATGAAGGATACTCAAGGAACCAGAGATGGGATGGTGGTTATAGAGGACGAGGGAGGGGGCGTGGCCGTGGTATGAATGGGCATGGTGGGCGCGGTAATTGGAGGACGAATAATGGACCACGCGGGTCTCCGTGGAGAGGACGAGGCGGTGGAGCTAATAGAGGTTTTAGAAGAGGTGGTAAACAGACATCAAATTAGCTCAACCATGACTACAAGAGGTTTGCATGCAAATATTTCAATGCGTTTTGTTTAAAAGACTTATGAGTGTTAAGTTGTGGTTAAGTGTAAAGACAGTAACTATGTTGACGTTACAAAAGGTTGTACATATTTTTTTTACAGCTTGTACTTTTATTTTCATAAGCTGAACACATAATAAATTTGTATTACGTCACAGTAAAGTTTATTGATATTTTTCTACAGGTTTTTGACTTTATTTCTGTGGAGTTTTCGGTAAGTTTATTTCCTTTGAGTTTATAATATTGATGTTTATGTAATTAGTAATCAAAATATGTTATGTATTCAGGTAATATCCAATGAAAATATTTATGCTGAGTCTTCGACAATCTGCAATCCGTCAGCGATTCATTGTGGCGATAGTATCTTCAGATGGAGAAATCTCGTGAAGTCAATCCAGTCAACTACATCGTTATAGTAAGAAACTGGTATTTATTGAATTTGTTTTGTCAATAATAAAGAAATAAAAAATGAACCTCATTTATATCATTAAAAAGGTTATCTACTCTAGCCATAAATGTACGATTTATTATTGATTTTAATAAAGAAAACAATGTCTAAGGCGTATCCTCTCCTATCTTTGTTAATAACCAGCAGTTTTTCTTTATTACATTAGCATCATAATTGTTGGGCAATTTGAAGATATTTTGAAAATACCCTCATTGTAGTCGAGTCGTTTTTGTGTGATTGTTTTAATGAACCTGCAGTAGCAATAGGTCGAGAAACTTAAGCTATTAACTGTTTGTATACCATATGTAAAACTACAATAATTCTTTCTGTGACATAGTTTCAAATTATAATGATAATTTTTTTACAAGATTGGTACCATGTACCTTGTTTTCAAACCAAATTTTAAATAATCTAAGTTTATATTCTGTATTTGACCTCCGTTATATACATCATAATTTTCCAATTTCTGTAAGTTTTATACACATTAGTAGCACTATTAGTTAAATGTATATTTTTAACAGGTTCTTGCTAATCTTACACTGTCTGTGTAATTACGTGTTCTGGTTATTGTTACCCAAACTTTTCGTACCTATATCCCCACGCCTTGGACAATGTATCGTATCGGCACAGTGTTCACATATTTTACTCAAGTAATTATTTGTTCATGAACAATACTTAAAAGCACAATGTAGATTGAATAAAATTATAAAATTTTCAAGGGTTTCATTTGACATTGCCTTTCACCCATTCAATAAAGAATTCTTTAAAAATCAAATGTAGTTTTAATTTTTTTTTTTCGTTTCTTATAACCCTTTTGAATAGTTTTGATCAATTAGTAAACATTATTCTCTTTTGTTACAGATGACCCATATACAATGTTTGTTTTGGGTTATTACGATACTTGCCTGTCATGCAACACAACTAAATAATGGCGGAGACAAAAATTCTATTATAATAGAGAATATAACCGAAAGTCTTGAAGCAATCAATGGGACCCCCAACTACAGACTGATAAAACCCAATAGAGCTACACCATGGTATCCAGAACGGGAAATAAAACTCGACAGTTGCGTCAGGAAAGCCCGTTGTGAACCCTTAGAGAAGTCAACATGTTTGGGCGCCAAATTGTCTTACGAGAGTACTAGTGTCCTTCTCACCTTTTACGAAACACAAAGTCAAATTCAAACTCAATTGGAACTTTATAAAGAGTTGATTAATGTTCCTAAATGTTGGGCTGTTATTCAACCTTTGCTTTGTGCAACATTCATGCCCAAGTGTGAAAAAGTACTCGGTCGAGACATGGTATACTTACCATCTTATGAAATGTGCAAAATAACAATGGAACCTTGTGCTATACTGTATAACACCTCATATTTTCCATCTTTTCTGAAATGTAACTCTACTCTGTTCCCCCCACGATGCGATAATGCTGGAAGGGAGATGAAATTTAACACTACCGGGAAATGTCTGCCGCCTCTCATACATACAAATAAACAGCTGCACTTTTACGAAGGTATACTTATAATTTTTTCAAAACTTGAAATATGAAAGTGGGTAAATTTTTACATGAGCCTTTATGTTACCTGATTTGGTAGCAAAAAAATATCAATTTTATTAATTATCAATAATTGTTTTTAAATAGAAAATGGTTCTGATATTAGATTATATTCTGATAAACATTGTCTAAGAGTGTTGTGTTTTACAGGTATTTCAGGTTGCGGTTTGCCTTGTCGGGACCCGTTGTATACGGAAGATGAACATCAACAGATCCATCGGCTCGTGGGATGGGGTGCTGGTATTTGCCTTGCCCTGAACTTGCTTACTGTAGCGACATTCCTTATAGATTGGCGTAGTGCCAATAAATATCCAGCCCTCGTCATATTTTACATTAATGTCTGCTTTGCCGTTGCGTCTATGGGGTGAGTTTTGATAATTATTGTATGTTTTTATAGACATCAACATATTTCTTATAAATATACAAAGTTTTCAATTTGATATGTCATTGTAATTAATCCATCTACCATTATTTATAAGGTGGCAAAATTTCCGTGTATAACGGAACAAGTCCATATTGAAAAAAAAAAAAAGGTTTCCTTATATAATTATGGGAATTAGTATTTGACAAATAACAAGGTACAAAAGTGACATTTTAAATATAAAATATATGCAATTTTTTTTTTAAATATCTTAAGCTATACTAGACAACGTTAAGTATATTCTACATAACACTGTTGTGATCAAAGTTGAATTTTAAAATAAAGTGTAGTAAGCACTAATACTAGATGGCGTTTATCTAAACTACGCTATGTTTGGTTCCAAGAATTTTATGTAGATTTCAGTTTTCGATTAAGTTTTGCGTAATTTGATTTGTTTTTTTTTCTTTATTTCAAATTAGATAAATAGCTTTTTAATTTTCAAAGTGCTGAAATATTAGGTTAAGTTGGTGTACATATCGCGAGCTCCAAGCTAAAGAGGCGTGTATGCATAAATTGAGTTAGTTAATCTTTTCTAATCTTTCAATCGGTAAATTACTTAAACATACAAGTAAAACACTTTTCGACAACGACTTTAGTTTCAAATACATTATTTAAAACACTGTTCGAACCAGTTATTGGCTATCATGTATGTATGTCCTACCCAATACGCGTGTAGACAGTAAACGAATAAAAATATAAAAAAGTTGTCTACAGCCCTATTATTCCCATATTGAAAATGTAATTACGTGTATGCCTATATTTGAAATAAAAAAAAATAGAGCTTTTTGTTTGTAGTGTCTTCGAAGTTCAATATCTAGGTAATTTTCTTCTGATATAGCGGATATTTTACTAATAATAAAATTAATAATTGTGTTTCGTATCGTGATCTTAGACAGTTAACCAGTTCCCTCAGCTTTCTACAGTAACCCTGTCGAAGGACGGTGTGATAGTAACTTCGCCGTGCAAATTCTATTATATTATAGGGCTAGCCACCTATTTGGACATCAGTTGGCTACGACATACACATTTTAAATTAACCTTAATGTTTCATCATTAGTTCACACAAAATCTTTTCAATTAATATCGAAAAAAAACAAGAAAAGAAGGGAAGATCATTTTGTATGAAATTTTTTGATAACATTGACATATTAAATACCTTTAATTTTTAATATGTTTTTTTGCATGTTTAGATGGCTAGTTCAGTTTGGTGTGGGGTCGAGGGACGACATAGTTTGCTCAAAAGATGGGACCAGACGTCAAGGTGAACCTTCAGCTGAAGAAAACTTATCGTGTGTCGTCGTATTTGTATTAGTAAGTAATAAAATAAATATATTAAAATATTTCTGCCACTTTTATCCCAGAATATAACAGAATAGTGCACTACAGCAACGCACGTATAGATAACGCTCACGGGCACGATATCTCGGACCATTTCGGACCAGTGCGAGCGCGAGTGCCGTAAGCTGTAGACGCGCGTTTATGAGCAACAAAAAGTGCTATTATGACTCTTTGATGGACAATTGCTTAAATTCAACACTAAATAGTGCATGGCCGTTTTTTAACTGTTTTCTACTGAGAGTTGGTGTTAAATAGGTATTTGCTTGAGATCTTATTTATCCGATGAGCATCTTATTTCAATGTATCATTGCCGGCCGTAATGATAGATAACGCATTATTTATATTTCGCTCCATTGATTAACACTACTTTTTTCCAGGTGTATTACTTCATGATGGCAGCTTGTGTTTGGTTTGTCATATTCACGTATGCATGGCATATGAGTTTTCGAGCATTAGGTAAATCTCAATATAATTAATTTGCATTTAAAATTGTGAAAATATATAAGTTTCAAATTTTTTCATAGTAGGTACGTTAATAAATTTTAGTTTCAGTATAAATATATTTACAGGTAAAATTCAAGATCGGATTGATAAGAAAGCTGCCTATTTCCATTTAGTGGCGTGGTCCCTTCCATTGATTTTGACTATAGCCACTATGGCATTCGGAGAAGTGGACGGTAGCAGTGTGACCGGCGTTTGTTTTGTGGGCTACGTGAACCATCCCATGCGGGCCGCGTTATTGCTCGCTCCTTTGTCAGTGGTGCTAATACTTGGTGGATATTTTTTGCTCAGAGGTAATTCTTTTTTTTATAAATGTTATTATAAATTTAACTTACATTTGTTTTGGTGTTTTTGTTAGAGATATATCGATATGCACTTTGGCCGATACTATTCTGATATTTGTAATAAACATCGCCGATAACATACCGATATAGACAGCGAAGTTTCAAAGATAGCTCGAAAGGTATAAAAATATAAACAACAAAAAAATCACGTCATATTCACTAAGAAATAAAAGAACAAAAACAAGGTATTAGTGAAATAGACTATGTTAGTTGGAAAGCAAAAGCCTTAAGAAGGCTGTTACAAAGCACTTGTGAAAGTCGAAACTTTGCTATCGGTTCGTAAATCCACGGCGGGAGACTATACCGAGAAGAATCGGAAAAAAACTCGACAAGGGCTGCTTATTTCTTTTTTATATAACATATAATGCGGGATACCCCGAACGTAGACAAATTATGCTGCGTTTACATAACGAGTTAGACGCGGCGATTGATATGAATAGGTCATTTATAGCGTGCAAAATCCATATGTACCGGTAAAGTAATTTCGCAGTTTCCGATATCTCGGAATACAATTTCACCGCCAAAATAACCAACCAATCACAGCAGTCCATCGCATCTTCTAAATATAATAATCGAATTTGAGCTAATATTTTTGGTGTTATGTGTTTGTTCTAGGTGTATTCTCATTGATCGCCGTTCGTGTATCAAGTAAAGATGTGATATCTCCTCGAGCGTCGAACAAGATTCGGCAAACGATCACACGCTGCTCACTGACAGCCGCGCTGGTAGCCATCTTTATATGTGTCACTTTCGCCTGTCACATCTATGAATTCAGAAACGCTGATCTGTGGAAGGACTCATTCAAGAAAAATATAATGTAAGTTATTGTAGATAGGCCTATTTACGACTTCCATGGGGAAGGCACCAGGTCACGGAAAAAAAAGCCATTACACACCATAAAAAGGCCAATTCTGCTAAAGTTTATGGAAAAATCGTATCACAATAGAATCTCAATTACTTGCATTTTACCAATTCGCACACATTTATGGTGACAGATATATAATAATATTTAACTTTAGGTAGACAATGGCAAAATGAAAGTTGTTGAGATTCTATTGAAATGCTATTATTATTGTTATGGACCTCATCCCCTCGACCTCACCCCCGCATCGAGTAGAGGGGGCACGTCACGGGCGGCAGCAACGGGAGCTCATCCCCCCCGCGCCCCCACTCCCGCATAGAGTAGAAGGGGCAATGATAGAATATTAAATTGTTAGCCTTAATAACGCATCATGATAGTACCTAAGTGCGATCGACCAAATGCCACTTAAGCGAGTAAGAATTGTATAGAATCATGCCTACGAACGTTTTCGTACTCTGTACAAGAACAAAAAAAAAAAAACTCTTCGACACTTCCAAAAACTGTTATTTGCATCCTCCACAATTATGTAAACATTAGCAGAATTGGCCCGAAGGTGCTCATTACGGATAAGTGCGTGCGAGTGACTTTTATGTGCACACTTAAATAAGAATTAATATATTTAATAAATAATTCTTTTTTTTTTTATTTGTGGCAACAAATATATTCGACGTTTGTGTTAGATGTCGATTGGAAGCGCTACGGGAGAGCGAGAAGGAGTGTTCGTCGGGCGTACGTCCGTCTGTCTCCGTTCTGCAGCTGCGTCTGCTCTGTTGTTTTGCGGGAGGTGCATTGATGGCTTCCTGGACCTGGACCCCTGCCGCCGCAGCCGCCTGGAGACGATACTTGGCCAGGTATGTTTAATACCATATAAAATAGGATATACGACTCCGTTTGCAATATTTGTAACTATTTATTTCCATTAAAAAAAATATTTCGTAAAAAGATAAACATTTTTTCTTGCCTAAATATTAAATCAAAATTTAAACTTTTATACCCGCGAAAACGCTGTCATTATGTTATATACACAAAACTGATGCATGGTTTAGAAGATTAAAAGATGTCAATAAATAAGAACAATGCCTCCTAACGATCGATTTCGAAATAAAAATATATAAATTAGCTAAGAATGGCGTCATCTAGGAATTCTCTGATAGTTGTCGCTACAGTGACGTCACACAATGTCGGGTCGTATTGCAGTCATGTGACACACAGACAAAAAAATCACGATTTTTAATTTGAAGATAATACGATAATCATAGATAATAAGATTTCGTGACTTATTTTCACTACCGAAATTATCCTATTACTAACGTCAGTATGTATGATGTATGCGTGGTAAAGATATCATTTATCTCTGGAACTATACAGTAATTTACAACTAATATGAGGCAAGGTGAATCTTCATTTGCGCAAAGATTAACCGATACCGACGATGACCAAACGTACAATTAAAATGTATAGTGAGTCTTGTTTCAATAACCATAAGGTGTAAATACAACGCATTAGGTGTTCATCTCACCCGCACTCAGCGGAAGTCAGACGTCTGATATTGGTGGATCGTCCGATAGCGTGATACTTGAATGTTTCTGATTGGCTAACGTTTGTTGCGCTTTGAAATTGACCTTTCTGCCCAGATACATTAATGAGCCAAATCAGTTACTTACTATAATACCCTTGCCAACGGCAATCATTCTAAAAAACGAAAAGTAGGGCTTCTTTAATTTGTCTATACAAGAGTTCTGATCCTTTAATTGAAAGTACTTTTAAAATCGTTATAACATAATATGTATATTTGGTTCGCGTATCTTAGTGAACACGGAACATGTAAAAGATCTGAACCATTTAAAAGTAGTATAATGATTAATTAGTACACTTAAAAACCCATAAAAAAATGTTCTTTTCAAAAATATAACAAACAAAAACTATTTACATATGAATTGCGCAGGAAGTGTGGATGCTCGGTGGAAGCAGAAGTGACTCGTCGCGCGACCAAAGACGAGTTGATAAGGCGCGCGTACCGTCGCCGCGGAGAATTTGCAGCGCGTGGACGATTGTCTATCTCACTGGGTGCGTCTAGGCAGGATCCAGTGGGCTTGTACATTGATCACGCCTCACCTATAGATTACCCGGAAGACGCCAAGCACGAGAGGTAATAATCACACGAGTCTCGATCAAATGTAATTTAAAGTTTAAAACATATAACTAAAGTTAACTTAATGATTTTGCAAATAGAAATGGGATAGACATGTTGGAGAGTTCCTAAGCTCGTCTCTCAATTGTTGCCAGAATTTGTTCGTCAATATAACTTGGGACTAAGGGCTTGCATCGAGGTGAAAATTAGCATTCATGTCAGAACTATCTCAGATTTCAGAAAATACAATTTTGATAGGTATTTATTAATTAGTTATGTTTAATATAGTTTCATTTTTATTCAGCTGCGAGCTGTCATCATCGTGGGCTGCTAACTTACCGCGTTTCGTACGTCGCCGCGACGCGCTCGTGTTGCCTACACACACGCATCATTCGCTAAGCTCTACGCCGGATCGCAGAAATTCGCAGGATTCTCAAATTAGTATAAGTCTACGTCACGTCTCCGTTGAGTCTCGCCGTAATTCGCTAGATAGTCAACTTTCCGTGAAGATTGCAGAGATGAAAACCAAAGTCGGTCGCCGTAGAACTAAGCACACCAAAGCCAAAAGAAAGGCTCGTGCTGCAAGTGCCCGCAAGGAAAGTACACCGTCTATCGAGAGTCAAATCAGCCGTTATTGGCTGCAGGCCGTCGCGGCCAATAATGATCCGTCCCGTGAGGAAGTAAAATTTAGTTTTGATTGAATCGAATCTCTAAGATGTAAAAACAGTGGAGTCTTTTCATAACATTCACTTGTGCTACCAATAATTTTTATATGAACATTTTCGAACAGTGTTCAGACAAAAAATGCATATCAGTGTAGAGAGAAATTTGTGTTGCATTACTTAGGAAGGTACCCTTAAGGTTGCTATTTATTTTTAACTATAAGAATAAAGTTCAAATTAGTAAAATCCAAAGGTCTTTATTGTCTAAGTAATAATTTTAGTCTGTCAGATCTCGTTTATAGGAATCGCAAAATGTATTTCTAAAACTCAAATATGCAGTCAAGAGATTATGTTTAAAAAATAAGTAATCAATCACATTGCATAATCTGCTCTCTGTTTATCCCAGTTAAGTGGAATTTATACTTAATGTTATACCATTTTAAAAGTACGAAAATAAGACTGATACAAATCTCTTTGTAAAACTCTCTCATTCGATATATCCATGACAATCTCATAAATTTATGTGATATTTGTAACCTCGATCATAATTATGTTTGTGCCATAGATAGCGTGGTAATTTATGAATTCAGTAATGCAGAATCGACTGATATTTTTGATAGCTTGTAAGTTTTTGTGTCGACGTAGCGTAGTCTATGTAATTATTTACAATTGTATATGCGGATTGTAAATGTTATTTTCTTGAATTGCTATTGTTGTCCGACATATTGATATTTTGAATTTAACGTTTATCGGTAATATAGTTGCTGAGCGTCGTTTTCGACGTTTGATAAGATATTGTTGAATCAGTGTACAAGCAATGGTTGTGATGCATTTTATTCTTGTTGTAACTTGTTGTGAGGCTACATGCTACAACGTGATGTGTATTTTTAATATGGTAATCAGTTTTGCGGTATGAATGTTGTTACGTTGTAGCAATGACTGTGTAAAATATATAACCAGTTACATTGCTGTAAATAGATCAATGCAGAATTCTATAATGCATTTCGTAAGTATTGTTAGCTTTAATTTGACAATTATATGGTTTAATAACAGTAATCTATTTAGCTAGCATTTTACACTTAATAAATCTAAATTGGAGTATAGTGTTTTCTTTTATTTATTTTATAGTGATGGTGACATGCATTGTGTACAGTCACCGGCTACTCAGGTTATACAATATTGACAAATTTCTCGATTATAAATTTTAATGCATAGTAGTTAAAGAGTTCAAAATCAATTGAGGTAATTTCTCATATTGTGATAGCCTAACGTGCCGTCATGTGTATATATTCCGTTGACTAATTTAAACTCGGCAGTACACAGATGAAATACCACAGTCCTACAATAAATTTTGAACTTATAAGCATCAAGAAATTGAGGACTTAAATCGATTGGAGAGAATCTGACGAACAGTACAGTATCGCCGTACGCATAATTAAAATAAATGTTACGCTTTATTTTATTTAAAGTAAATTTTTATGTATGGCCACATGTCCACTTAGAACTTTTTACCGCGCGGAGCGAATCTATTGCTGTTTGAATTTTCGTGCAGTATTTATTTTTCACAAATATTTGATAGTGTTCGTAGCGTAATTGACTCTACGTTTCTCTGTTCATCGTTCAGTCCTACAAGACATTATTCAAAACGTGCTTTTCACACGTTTAACAAAAATAAATCCGACCCAAATTGCCAGATGGGTAAAGCTTTGTAGATGGATAATTTGCATCATTTATTCCACTTCATGGTACCCTAGAACAGTGGGATACTCGCAGAATGTCAAGTTTCAATGTTTTATGAAGTCATGCTAAAATGACTTGATATTTTTAAAATAATGAACATCTTAAGTGCCTTCAGCCCAGTAGTGCCACATTATTGCCATTTATAGCGCTAATTTGAAAAAATTGATTACATAAAAATTTTAATGTCTTTCTGACATACATACTAATATAAAGATTATGTATCAAAGTTCTTTGAATAAATGAAATGAAAAATTTATCGCCGCTATGTCGCAGACTAATAAAAAAGGGACCATAGAGTATCTTTTTATACTAAAGAACTAAAAAGTAAACTGGGAAGCTTTTTGGCATTTGAAACAGCAACCCCTCAAACTCGTTTATCTCCAAAATTATGCAACTTAGCTATTTGTCGCTATTTCGTATTGGTAGAATTTATTTTCAAAATCAGAGGGTGGGGCTTCCAGCCTGACACACATCTTTTTTTTTACCATAGGTACATATTTTGTTAGATATTTAAAAATAAACACCGTAAATTTGTTTATTTAATTTAATGGGAACAAAAGCAAGCAAATCATGTCACAGAAATACTAATATCATAGTGAATGTCACAGGTATACATATAACTATGTAAAGTTGGAAGCTTAATTTTTAGGTACAAGTTTGCCTAAAACTATCGGACGTAACTCCTGATTTTGATCAACTTTTCGAATATCACATTCCCAGCCCAAATACTAAATAGTACGCAAAAACTAAAATTATAACATACACACGAATTTTAATCTAGAAATAGGCTATTTTCAAAACAATCTGATGAAAGTAAAACTGGAGATCATTTGAAGGTGACTGTCTTACGATGTTTAAAACATTCTAGTATCAATAATATCAAAAAAGTGGACGCAAATTTAACTAAAATCAAATTGTAAAGAAAATTTATTAAAAAGATGTTGTTTATCTAAATTTTAATACTCTGCCGTATATTATTCATAATAATTTATAAATTAAATAAAAGCACACTCACTATGCGTAAATCACAGATGTTACTTTTTAGTGGCAAGATGTAGGCAAGAACTTTTTGGCTCATTTAGCAATATATTTTGAGAATAAGTTTTATTTATAGGTTGATTTTCTGATGGTTATAGTATAGAAAAGAGGCACAACCTTTATAAATCAAACTCATCGTCGAAATAATTAGAATGTGTTACGTTCCATATTACTTAAACTAACTATATAAATCGCATTAAAAAAAAAAAAATTGCTGACCAGCATGCAAAGTAACGAAACAATGGGAAAAACGATAATAAAAGAAATATAATTATAAAACACAACACTTAAAAACTAATATCTACGCTAAAAGGAATGTTGATTTGGTTCACTGTACTTTTATACCTTAGAAGCTAAAATAAAATTGCACGCAATTAATAGGAAATTCGAATCTTTGGCCCTATCTATTAAAAAGAATTACAAAACCCAAAAATAATTCGATTAAAACGTTTAAACAATAAAAAAGTTACCTACAATTAATTATTATGTGTAAATTATGCTAAAAATAGACAACTAATTTTATAGTGTGCACACAACTATCATAATATTTTAATATATTCGCTATATCGTCTCTGACGACATGCAACAATTAACGTCTATCTAAGTAGCAACAAAATTACTCTATTTTAGGACATATCACACGTTCACAGCAGTCTTTACAGTTTATGTAGCTCTAGCTTTGCGTATATTTTTCTTTTCTGCTTCAGAGAAACCAAGAATGTTTTCGATGGCATTTAGATGTCCCTGATGATTTTCCGGGTCAGTGAGGAAGTAATAGATAGCAGACTTCAGGAACTGAAGAGTAACTTCTGGGTCTACGGCGGTCTTGTTGCCTTTCTGTGATTCTACGATGCGACGGTACATGGCCTGAAACGATATTACACCTTATGAATTTAATTAATAAAGACAAATATATAATTCTACCACAACTAAATAAATAAAATGTAAATATAAACATGCTAAAAACTTATTGAAAATAGTTTTTATAATATTTACAAATGCACTGAATTTCACTAGATCCATAGTAAAAATCAGAGATGGGCAAAAATATAATGTCAAAGTCAAAGTCAAAATAATCTTTATTCAAATAGACTTCTTAAAAGTACTTTTGAATCGTCCAACATTTTTTCCCTACCACTCGTTCAGGACGTCTTTTGGCTGATAAGAAGAACGAGCAAGAAACTCACCAGCTCTAATATGAGTAATGACATTTACAAAAACCATGTCATTACCAGATCAATACATTATAAACAGAGATAAAAAAAAACTATGGTCTTATAATAATAACATAATCATTTAATAATAATGGAAACAAGATAATGAGTTTAGAAGTAATCACCTATCCAGTTGCTGGATCATCTCAAGTCCAAGCGTTCTTATCTGTTACATAATCGGATACCTTATAATAAGCTTTTTTAATAAGTATTTTTTTAATAGTAGATTTAAACTGCATGATATCTAATTGTTGTATTTTGCTTGGGACCTTATTGTAGAAGCGCACACAAAGACCCTTGAAAGAGTTATTAACTTTTTGCAGTCTAGTGACAGGCACCGTTAATTTATTTTTATTTCTTGTATTAAAATTGTGTACATCACTTTTAATAGAAAACAAACTAATATTTTTACGAACGTACATTAAGTTCTCGTATATGTATTGAGAAGCAACAGTCATAATGTCTATTTCCTTAAATTTCTCCCTTAAAGAGTCCCTAATCCTAAGATTATAAATTGATCGAATTGCTCTTTTCTGAAGCACAAAAATTGTTTGTATGTCGGCAGCATTTCCCCACAATAGGATACCGTATGACATAACACTATGAAAGTAACTGAAGTATACTAATCTGGCAGTATCTATGTCAGTTAACCTACGTATCTTCATTACGGCATATGCTGCAGAGCTAAGTCTACTCGACAATCTATCAATATGTGGGCCCCACTGTAGTTTAGAATCTAATGTTATTCCTAAAAATACTGTGGTATCCACAAGGCCCATGTTCTTATCTTTTACATTAACATTTATATCTACTTTTTTAACATTAGGTAGTACAAATTTTAAGCATTTTGTTTTTCCTTCATTAAGGAGAAGATTATTTACATTAAACCAATGTACTACTTTAGCGATAGAATTGTTCACATCGTCATTTAGAGGTAACCCTCTTTTAATTTTAAACAAGAGTGAAGTGTCATCCGCAAACAAAACTATTTCGTGATCATCCCTTACGAAATAAGGCAAGTCATTTATGTAAATCAAAAACAAGAAAGGACCAAGTATTGAGCCCTGCGGAACGCCATAATTATACTAATACTAAAAAAAAGGAAAGATTTGATAGTTCGTTTGCATCGAATAGGCTCTGAAACAACTGTATTGATTTTAAAGATTTAGAAAGCAAAAAAATTATGACTATGACTAATGCATTACAGGAATAAAGTATTGTTTTACCTGAAAATTATATTGTATAATAGTATTTTTTAATTACTTATACTTTGCCCATTTCTGTAGGAAATAAACTAAGTAATCCAATACCTAAGTAACCACTATAGCATCTAATAATACAAAATAAACTGCATTAGTACTAATAACTAACTTTAATTTTATCACCAAGAACCAAATCCGAAACCAAAAGAGGCTGTTTCCAAATTATAACATGCAAAGCTTAAGAAACTTAATTTGTTAGTCTACATGCAATGCATTAGGGTCGGGGAACTATTGCTGAAGCTGCTAAAGGGTATTAAAATATTTGTTATCCTAAGCCATGCAAAAGATTGTTTTGGAATCCTTCCAGATTATTACAAAAGAGAAACAAAACTTATTTCAGCACATACATAAAACTATTTAAACGTCCAAGTTACAGCCATATAGTTACATAATATATGCACATTTTATGATTATGGGTAATTAACTAAATTGGACTTTACTGGGTTTAGTTATATATTGAGTGAGTATAAACCACAAGTTATTCCATTCTTAATAATTCTTTAATTGTAATTGTGACATGTTTTTATTGTAATATTAAATGTAAAAATGTAAATATCATCATTACATTAATTAACAATCTCCTTTATTATATAAACCAAACTAGGCCATGTTTAGCTTTGGTGGTTTGATATAAATAGTACAAATAATTAAAATTTCAAGTTTTAAAATTATGAAATGTCCTTCAAACACACCACAAGTATTATAGTAAGTAATAAACAGACAGTAGACACATATTTTTATTTTGATTCCAAAAATAAACATCTCATTGATCATACTGATTTCTGTACCCTAATATCAATATTGTATTATAAAATTATACAGTCTTTAGTAACATTGATATTCTCATAATCTCAGTTATTCCTAGATGTTATAAACTATTATTTAAAGTAATGTAGATATGCTCTGTATTAGATTCCATTACCTATCATGACAATCCCCTTATCCATAAACATGGTTTTAGTATTGCCAAAAGAATAAGTAATCTTCGTCAAGCGCATTTGAGAATAATGCTGTAAAATAGGTGACAGATGTCATCAGTAGATGACACAAACTGCGCAAGGACATAATTACTTATTAAAATGGAGCTTTTCATTATCATCATTTCCATGAAACCTGTGCTAAGCAAAGTGTAATAAAAGTGATAAAATTGTAATGTAGTCTTCCTCAAAAATCCAACCTTTCGAGCTCCTAGGACCCATAAAGAAACAGCCTCCTTTGCACTTAGAAGTACTTGCGATTTTGCCGTTCTGTCCGTTGTGTATGCGGAGTCCTGTAATGCACTATTTGTTAAAGCAAATACCTGTTAATCGCCACTACATGCACACGCTACTCCACACTATGATTGTGTACATTGCGGTGGGTTAATTTTTATTATTGTTAACGGTTTAATAATTTCAAATGACATTCTGCAGGAAAAGTCTGAAATGTTAGAATTATTAATAGAAGAATAAACTAGTATGAAATGTGTATGTTAAGAATCACAATGAAGAACAGCCTTGAATAAATGTAAACTAAATATTTACTGTCTGTAAGTGACAAGTGTACAAGTGAATGTCACAAATCATGTTGTGTATTGTCAAGGACTATTATTCAATGTGGTCACTATTGCTTTAATGCATGAAATATGTAGTATTAAATATAGTGATGAGGATTCTTACTCGGACATTTTCGAGTTCTGTCTGAGTGATCTGCAATTGCGCTAGAAGCTCCTCCACCGATACTCTGCTCACTGGGCCTTGGGATGGACCTGCCACATCCTGGAAAGATGGTCATTAAACTGCTAAATAAACGATAATACAAGGAAGACTTTAATTTGATTCAAATGCAATTTAAGATTTGGAAAATGTAATTAATGACTACTACCCTTATATACAACTGCAGACTTTGAAGATTTGTTAAAATAAGATTTAAAATAAATTAATTTAGAAGATCTCACCTTTTCTATTTCAAATTTTGCAGCTTCCACTCCTTTGTTGTACATCTGTAAGTACATGGTACGATGTCGGGCCTCTTCATCTTGCAGCTGCTTGCTGGCTTCTTCCAATTGCTTTTCTAAACTGTGAATTCTCTCTTTAGCTTGCTCATAATTAGGTAGCAACTCACAGTATCTGTTGTTCATGTCTGCGAGTTTTTGTAACAATGCTTCTACCTTGTCATTGTGGCTCTTCTTTAGTTCTTGAGTCTCTCCGACATGTGTACGCATCACATCTTCAATTTTTTTGTCATAGAATTCAATCAAGCTACGTCTCTCTTCCTCACCATCACAAATATCAGTCATGCAAGATGCGTCATGGGTTAACATATGGACAGATTCTTTAGAATGCAAGGATGAATTAGTGAGATCATCAAAGTGTCCTGAATCAGTGAAAGAACCTTGCATTTCATTTCGACACCTGGTTGTGGTCTGGTCTTTAAATAGAGGACTGTCAGTAATGTCATAATTTCTACAACTCTTTTCATGTTTTGGACTGTCTTGTTCAATAGAATTGTCATCAGCATTTTCTCTTATTGTCACTATTTCACTAGAGTTTGATTTTTCATCAGGAGAGCATATTGATGCTTTATAAAGTCGTAATTCAACTACTTCTTTAGTGAGATGAAATATTTCACTATCTTTTCTCTCTAAATCTTTTTTTGCTTGACAAAGTAGACTCTTGAGGCGGCGGATTTGTTTCTGGGCCCGCTGTGTAGGAGTGAGGTACTCTTCTCCAGCAAGGCCGGCATGTGACGAGCAATGCAGAACATATCGCATAGATCTTCCACTAAAAGTGGTACCATTGAATGGTGCATAGCCGGCATCTACAGAAGCAGCTGTGGCAGCACTCCCATAACTGTGTAGAGATTCATCATCTGGTAGATCCTCAGGAGATCCAGGTGGAGTGTGTGCGGAATCAGTCATGTTCAATTTTCCATCCAGACCATTCTCCTGTTTCAGGCAGCTCTTTCTACCTTTTTGTTGATTGGTACTGAAAGACTGAAAATAACAAGAACAAATTATATAATAAAGCTACTATACAAAAACACTGTAAAAGATTTGTGTGCAATAATAATAGATTTCTAATATATTTTGACATATATTATAAAGTGTATAGTATATTGACTTTTGAAAGAACTGGATGAAATTAGTAGGCAATAGGTTTATATGGTGTTTTTGTAATCCATAAAAACGATTTATCCAAGCTGTTTTGAAATAGCATTGCTTACACAAAGTAATAACGCTATTTCAATGTTAACGTAGTTTAAGCTTGGGTTTAGTAGCCATGGTGATGCTATTAATATAAGATGTATTGGAACTGTAATTATACTCACGTGACTTCGCTGGCGATAGCCAGGCTCCATGAGATGAGCCCCATCGCTTCGGTGCTTTTGGTGAGTATTTTCCGTGATTACTGGAATTAATTTTCTTGTAGCGAGAGGTGAACGCTGCACCATTTTTTCACCACGCAGTCGCAGAGACGAGGTGCGTCGAAAATTACCGACGGCGTTTCCCGCGCAGCAGTGCTCATCGTGAAACTCTGCATTTCTTCTTCCACCGTAGTTTCTATTCATTTTCTTCAAAACTTCACATTAACGTAGTGTACTGCAAATACAACAGCTGTTTGAAATTCAGCAAAACAAATCTAGTGTTCAATGACATTTGTCATAGTGTTGGTATCGATAGTCGACTATCGTAAAACTATCGATAACACAGCTGAACATAAAATTATAAATATGCGGCATTAATTTTTTTGATGGATTTTATCCATAGTTGTTACAATATACACGACACGTGTTTACGTTATTGAATTGACTCTGGTTCATGAGATAAAGGCGACATAATAATCAATGACAATATTGAAACTACCCTCTTCTAGTTGTAATAAAATTTGATTAATCTAATTAGCTATTTAGACAGATTCCCGGATAACCTTGGCAATTGCAGTGCACGGTAAAGTAAAGGAACAAAGAGCACGATTCACTCAGGATATAAGGATCATAGAAGAATGATAGCAAGGTCGATGGGACCGCCACATGATGACAGATTACTGCTGGTCCATAGTAAGAGATTGTCCGGATCAAAAATATGATAGAAAAGTCTACAGAATTTATAGTATACTTAGTTATTGGTAGTTTTTTGTTTTAATACAACGAGGAATACGATGTAATATCAATACTGTCGATAGTACTAATGATATTGTTTTCAATATTAACTATTGATAATAAGTCTCTGGATAGTTGGGCGACTCCTATTTGTCATTTTAAAATAATCAGATAAGTTGTGTAGTGTTATATTTTTATAATTAGTTTAAATAATTGTATTTTTGTGTATTTATCATGTATATTTTCGGTAAGTTTTTATAATACTTATTGTATTGATATATTTGTATGAATAACCCACCGGATCTAACGGCGGGGAACTTGGGTCCTGACCTAGAACCCCCCCTGTTGGATATAATGTAACTGTAAATAATAATTCTAATAACGAATGGACACTGACGCTTCTATAAGCAGTGCGGATGGTTGAATGCGCAAAAGGTCCAGATACCATAAGCGTTGCAAAAATTGTAATAAAAAGAGAAAGAGAAGCTCACATACAGGTCATACTTTTAGATAAATAGATTGCCAATGTACTTTAGTAGAAAACAATGTAGAATTTAAAGAACAAACAACATCCATAATTAGCAATAATAAACAGAGAGATGAGCCAAAAGCTGGTTCTACTTTATTACCACGCCGTAGGTCGTAAACAATATATTTGTACAGATTTGTCCTCTTATATTATTCATGTACAAAGAATTCAAGTTTCTCCGAGTGATGGCTCCATATTACAACTTTCAACTACTTCCTATTGCTTTCGGGAACTTTTTAAAGAAAAATAATTTCCAAAATATAGGTAGTGACAGAAAGTGTTAAGGATAGGTCGTAATAGATGTGCTGTATCGTTTTCCACAATTAATGATGCCAATGACTTTTTAAATAATAAAAAGTTGATCGATTTTAAACTTCGCACATTTATTCCGTTGGTATTGTACGAGGTGAACCAGCTGACTAGACACCAAAAGAAATTAAAAACAATGTCTCTATACCAATGGGTTGTGGAGAAATTATAAAATTACGAAGACTTAATTTACTTTATAAAGTTCACGGTCAGTTATTTGGAAACCAACTCAGTCTGTCGTATTTACCTTCGATGGACAAGTTCTTCCTAAAAGAATATATATTTGTTACGAATGCACTACCAGTTGAAAATCAAATGCTTTAATTATTGTAGATAGGGACATACGAAACTTGTTTGTTGGTCACCTCCGAAATGTTTCAAATGTGCTCAGGATCATAAAAGTGAAAACTGTTCGGTTGAGGAAAGTTGTGCACTGTGTATAATATGTTCAGAATTTTAATTGCGCTTCGAATAAAATCTGTCTGGAATTCCAACGTCAAAAAGAGATTAAATTGACTATGTCCCAAAGCAGTATCTTTTACACGGAAGCTAGCAAACTCCACCCACCAATATCAAAAGCATTTGCTGATGTTGTAGCAACAAATCAAATATTTGACACAAACAGTTATAAGAGACAGAATCAAAAATGACAAAATACCTCATATAAAGATGCTGTTTACTTAAAACCACGTTCACCGGTAACTTTAACGAAAGGATATGACCAGCTAGCACATAATAAGATCATAAGTGATTATAATATGCCTTGTAGCTCATCAAATGGTTCTGCATTCAAACCAAGTACAAATGAAAAATTGGAAAATAAGAATACAATTGAAACAGTCATTTCATGACTTAATACTTTGTTGACACTGCTGAACGACAATTATTAGAAATTATAGACTCACATTTTTTTTGACAGGAATTCCGACTCGTCGTACAAAGTTTTATGAAAATGTCAGTGCTATTGACCTATCTATTTTTACTCCTGGATTAACTTCAAAAATGAATTGGATTCCCTTGATTCCACACGTGGCAGTGACCATTTCCCTACATTAAAACAAATAACAATTATCTGTCGAACTTATCAAAATAATAAGTTCGACAGATAATGTTCGACATATTATGCAACGCTGATAGGCAGAAATTCAGAACAACAGTTGATACAAAATCTCAAAGCTATCTAATATAATTCAATTTGAAATTTCAGATTGTTCTGAAGCATTAGTTGAATGTTTTAAGAAAGCTGCTGATATAACGTTTCCAATAAAAGGTACAGTTTCTGATAAAATCCCATGTTTTCCGTGGTGGAATTGTGAATGCACTAACGCTATTAAGCAACGTAAAGAGGCTGAAAAAAATTATAGCTTTGTATTGTACCTGGCAACTACGAACAACTTTATAGCATAATTAAAACTACAAGAAAGCTATTAAAGCAGAAGAAAACAAACAGTTGGATGTCTTTTTGTGCCTCTCTCTCTCCAAGGTCATGTCCATCCGACGTGTGGCGTAATATCAAACGTTTTAGATTGCGTTTAACTTCCATTCTCATAATATTATATCTTCTTTAGCTGACTCTTATATGGATCATTTAGCACCTACGACAATTTTGGAATCAGAGTCCATGAACATTAATGATTTTATTTCACATTCAACAAATCAAACTCTTAATAATCCAGTTTCTCTCGCTGAACTTAAGAGTGTCTTAAGTAATGTAAAGAATTTAGACTTAGTTAATAAAATTCTAATCACATGTGAGGTCCCTCTTTCATGAAGATCACAGATTATAATTCCTATTTTAAAACTGAGCAAACATTCTTTTCAAGGGGTTTCACCCTCATCATATCGACCAATAGCTCTGAGTTATATTCTTACTAAATTAACTGAATATTTAGTGAAGAACCGTTTAGAATGGTATATTAAAAATATTATAAGAAAGTCAGTTTGGATTTAGGAAAGGCAGAAGCACTACTGATAGTATTGGTATTTTAGTTTCCGATATTCATTTAGCTTTTTCTAGCAATGATTATGTATTAGCATCATTTTTAGATATTCATGCTGCATATGATAATGTTATTATAACTAAACTTATACAAAAATTAATAGATAGTAATGTACCGGTAATGCTGATCAAATTTATCTCTTGTATTCACTAAGGCCTTCTTAATGGTACAAGATTAATTAAGCTAGTAAGGAAAGGACTCCCAAAGGGATCTGTATTTAGTCCATTATTACAATACAACATTTATGATGATGATTCAAAACTGTCGTGTAATGAATATTGTGATTATGTTTTAACTGAATATGAGAAAGTTCTTAATATGATGTTTATCTGGAGTTTAGTGGAGTGCACACCCGTCTGCACTGAGACTAATATGTATATAACGCTCTAGTAAGAAGTTTCCTTGATTATTGTACATATTTACTTCAAGGAGGAAATATTACTGCCTTTAAGAAATTAGATCTGATACAATATAAAGCATTGAGATTAATTATAATTGAAGCCTACATATGCAATGCAAGTTGAATGTGCGGTGCCACCTCTTTGTCTAAGAAGACAGTTCCTTAGTGATAAATTCCTATTCAAAGCTTACCAGTTTTCTCTCCACCCTATATTTAAGAAACTAGATACCCTCAAAAAATATTCTCGCTCTGTTAAGTATTGGAGTCATAAACCTACTTGTCCCATCCCTAGTTACAGAAAACTTTTAGCTACTCAAGCTCCTATTTATTGTTCTCCTATATTGACGATATTTAATAATATCTTTGAATCTCTGTGCTATACTCCTGATATTTGTTTTAATGTAGGTATTGATAAAAATGAAACAGAAACTAATATTTTCTTTAATTTTAATGTAGATGAAAACTAGAAAAATCATAAATTTATTTTCACAGATGCTTCTAAATTAACTGGCTCTGAAAACGTAGGGGTAGGTGTTGTTCATATACAGTGGAATATAGTACAAGAAATTAAATTGCCCTCTGAAACATCAGTTTCATAGGTGAATGTTTTGGTATTTATTAAGCCATAGAATGTTATTTTAAAAAAACTAAAAAAAAACAGTGTATTTCATAGATTCTTAAAGTTCATTACAAGCCATTCAAAAATTTCCTTTTACAATGAAACCTTGTCATTCTACAATTTGTGACATTAGAGATAAACTAATGCAATGTAAAGTTTTGCAATACTCGGTTTCCCTAGCGTCGATCCCAAGCCATCAAGGGATAAACGGAAATGATAGAGCAGACCAACAAGCTAAAGAAGCGATAAAGTGTGTATACATATGATAATAACATAACTTCCTTGCCTAAATAGTATTTATTAGATTCTTGGAAATAATTATTACCTTAAAGTTTTCAAATTAAATGACAACTTTAATAAATTGCAGCCTGGTATCCCTATTAAACCATGTTTTACCAAAAAGCACGATAAATAATCCGTTACTATTATTAAGCGAATGTGTCTTGGGCATGTATACTCCTATATGTACTCCTACACATCTGGCAAAGTTGCATATTGTAAGCAGTGACCTTTGTGCTTGTGGAAAGGATGTTGGAGATCTTGACCATATTTTCTTTTCTTGTCCCTTAAATGACCCTCCCTCTTTCCACGATGCCTTAATAGCACAAAAGGTTCCATTACTTACTCGAGTATCATATTTACTACTATATTCATGTGTATATTATAGTATATTACTTTCTTTTGGTAAATAATAATTTAAAAAATATCAAAATGTGAAAATGCTTATATATATTAAATTAACCCATTAACTATTTATGATTAATCTTAAACTAGCAACTTATTTTATTCGTAATTTGAATTCGTGTAAATATGTGTTCTATTTAATGAGACTGTTTCCTTACCTTTTACTTTAACCCTACAAACAATTCGACATTAATCTGTTAAGATGATCCTTGCTGAAATACAACTTTATCAGTTCTTTTTGTCAAGTATACTATGTCAAAGTAAAATTGAATCATGTCTTGTTCTCAATTGTTCAATTACAAATTACCTAGTGAGTCTATATAAATTATCACATACTGACCATGCTTACACTTATATGTTAATGAAATGTTATTTTTAGGCAAGGTAACTAATTAATTAAAAAACATAAAAAAGAAGAAGAAAGTGCAGAAATCGATTGAGGAATTTTTCCTTTTGTAATAACCTGACATTATTATTAATTATTGTACAAGGTTTAGCATTGGAGTAAATTAACACTGAGACTGCACTTAGTATTAGTCAAAACTCATATTATTAAACAGTGACTTAGTAAAAGTTAAACTACTACGTGGTTCTACAGGAGTAATATTTGGAGTACCTAATATTAAAATTAGAATTTAAGCGTAAATTTACTCTGACGCTAAACCTTGTTTATCAATAGCACTGATAGACTTAAGGATTGTACTTTACATGAGTATAATAGTTTTCTAATTTTAATATATTTATTGAAGTTTTCAAAGTTACACTTAAGTTGCTAGAAAATTCCGCTGTTCCCATACCTATGGCTGCGATTGTGTACTAAGTGTATAAAGAGTGGTAGATACTATAAGTTTAGGTAGGTAATCATAATTGATTTTATTTGTGAGTGAACTATGCTACCTATACTATTGTTAAAGCGTGGAAAATTGTTGGTCTAAATAGCTTCCATTCATTTCAGATTGCGATAAACTTTTTTACGCAAACATGCAATGTTAGCTAAGCAACTTATAATACATAATCTACTTTTTTTTAATGTTAGTGTAGGTACCATTTGCATTTGATTGTACCTACCAAAACTTTTATTCTTTTCAGGGTGGGTAAAAATATAAATCGTCATAAAACTCTTAACTGTATCTTTTATAGAAATTGAACACAATATTATTTTTTGTGTGGAACGGATAATTTATTATACAACACGCAAATTGCAATATTGCAACATTACCATGTATTACTATTTAAATTAGAACAAAAGTAAAGGTTATTGATTCCATTACATACTGACTACTTAAATTTAATGACATACGTTTTCACTTTTATACAACGCATTCAGCAAATTGTAGTGTACAGAATATTAACTGAAGGAATTTGGTCTCGATTTGAGCGGTATTATTAAGTGTTCAGAAGATTTATTACAACATTACAGTTGTGCAATACAGCAAGAAACTCTTAGTTGTTACAGATTATTGCGCGGACGCATAATCTTTTGCAGAGTAGGAAGCATTGGTCTAATGCTCTACATAAAATAATGTAGAGTTGGCGCATCTGTTAAATTCCAATAATCATTAATGTTGACATATTCATATTTTTATTTATTTAGGAAACAAGTTTTGATATAATATATGATTTATAGCTTTTGTCAGTCGCCACGGGAGCTATTGCGATAAAAGTAGGTAGTCAATTCGTGAGTTGCAAAATTAGTTTGTAGTTATGTACAGTTGTTATAAAAATCATTACATTGTCTATAGAAGTATGATTCAACTTATTAGACATTATTGTTAACTACATAAGTGATGTTAATGGGGACAAAGTGTCACAAGCGTATAGTATTTCTATTTAGTATCGAGGAGCCTGGTTTTAGAAAGAAATAAGGGTTTTTCTGGTGATGTTTTTTTTACTCTCTTATTATCAATGCCTATCAAAGAGATAGATTTCTTTACTCTAAATCAGAATTCTGTGCAGTCAAATTTTCAACAATATATAGTAGCTGGTCTTCAGCTTTTTCTCGGTACCCACATGTAGTACCTTTTTTTAAACCTGGGAAAAGATGCCAGGGTATATGTGAGACTTTCCCGGTAACAGACATACAGATACTATCTTCATAACTATATTATTATCAGATACTATATTACGTAGTAATACTACGTTAACATGCCTATAATCCATTCAGTTAACGTATTTTACGTCAAAGATAACATTCGACATAATTCAGTTTAAACGCATAGTTATTAAGAAAGAGGAAAAAGAAAATAAGCGTTTAGAGACGAATTTTTTGTTGGCGAATGATAAATGAATACTTGGAGGCGGATACATTTTTGGAAACTGTATTTGTATTACAAGATGTTTTATTAATTAATTTACACATTAATTATTTTTCAATATCTGGTAATGACTGAAATAATTAACGCAATATTGCTTTGTCCAATTTTTTGATTATACTTATTTAAGTAGGATATATTAATTTTAAATTAAGTATAATGCTGGTAAATACTGGAAGTTTTAAATGATGTCATAATTAGGTAATCCTATTAATATTATAAATGTGAAAGTTTCTTTGTTTGGATGTTTGTCGGTCAATCACGCCAATACTAATGGACGGATTTTGATGAAATTTGGTATACAGATAGGGTATTAGCTGACTTAAATAATAGGATACTTTTTATCCTACTAAACATTTTCCTAGGGACGGGAAGCCGCTGGCGAAAGCTAGTATCTATTAACTATGAAATTATCACTAAATATCACGCAAAATTTTTATGTACATTCTATAAATGGCTTTCTCTACAGTATCGGATGTCGTTTATAGTTCAGTTGTAAACCGGTATATGAGTAAGCATGGACTGCAATCATTCTGCAAAATTATATTCCATAGCGGACAGGTTTGCATCGAATTTATAGTCAGGATTTATATACAATATATGTTTGTTGATTTTATTATATATAGATAGACCAAACATACTTTTCTACTAATTATATATATTTTTTTATTTCAACAATAGTAAGTATTCGGTCGTGGTGGAACATTTACCTTTCAGTAGGTATCTAATTTACGAATAGACGGAAGTAAGTACATTAGAATGCTATAAAATAACATACACTGTCTTTGGTTATGACTACAGTGTTAATGTAGAAATAAATTACGGTATGATGACGTTTTTTCAATTATTTTCGCTCACGAATTAGGAATTGAAATCTTTTGTTGAAGACAGAAGATCTATAATACTAATTACCCTGTGATCTAGAAGTAGAAACACAAATTTAACTATATATCGTTGTATGTATGTTAGTAGGGATTTATTACTGATGATGATGATGATACCTGATGCATAAAAAATATCTCTGAATTTTAGATTGGAAAAGTGTTTAAGGCTGGGCGTAGAGAGAACAGACTGCCCCTTTCTATCCCATTACGCGTAGCATTGAAATTGGCTAAAAACTAATCACTCGCAAGTTATTACGATTATTATAAAAGTGTTAAGTTTAGATGTCGGTTATAAAGTTATTGACATATTATTTTTCTCTATTAATAGTATTATTCCGATAAAAAATTTAAAAGTGAATTTCAGCGATTTATAATTAGATTGAATATCGTAAGTTACATACTTTAGAAACTATTTTCTTATTTGCACATTAAAAATAGTTCCGCCAATCTACTAAATACTTACATATCTAACATAATCTGTCTTATAAATCAATGGGTGTGGTACTAGATCCGAGGGGTTAGATAAGATCTGGGATAGATACCCTTTTTTCCTTCACAAATAAGGTTAGCTATCTATACTAGCATTATCTATATTTTTATTTGCATTGAATAGGCTTCAAAATTACTGCACCTATGCTACATCATACACGGGAGACATACAGCCAGTTGCACAAAAGTCCATTAAGGTTTAATGACGCCTTTAAGCTCTAATTAATGTCAAATTTGTAAGGGTAATGTCACTTTAAACTAATGAGAACTTTAACGGACGGTTGTGCAACTGACTGATAGACTTTAATTTAGCCGGGGGAAGTTGCGGGAATAACAACTCGTCTTGTATTTTTTGATTATGTGGCCAATTAGAGCAAAAAAAATAATGTAAATTTTTTATTCTTTGTTCTTTAGTACCTATTTAGTTACTTAACCACTTAACAATGCAGTAAAATTGAGTAAAACAAAATGGCTAGTCAATTGAATAAATTAGTGATTGTGCATTTTGTGAATGTCGGAATGTTTACGTATTTCATATAATGATGTTAATATTCAGCAACCAAGGTAAATATTAATGCGAATGAAAGACAATAACAAGGTTATCTGTTTGTTTTTTTTTAAATGGTTCTACATATTTTCCAGTATTAAAAAATATAGAAATGTAATCATTATCAACCGTCTTACTTCATAAAGCTTGGCATTAAGACAACAGATAGTCTTAAACGATTTTAAAAGTTTTTCTTATACGGTATCAAATTAATTACTAACTGTGTTTCCGCGATTTCGCCTGTGTAAATAGCCTGTCATACTCCTTGAAAAATAATTTAAATGAAGAACAACAAAAATATCAGTGCTTCACCGACATTTCGGTGATTACAATGCACTGAGCCTAGGACCCTTTCTCTCTGCTACACACAGGTACTACATGACTTATTCGTAGTTAATATTTTTTCTATAATGTCTTTATTTATTTTTATTCTCTGTATAATGTGGTTGTGTGTTGCATTTAGAATAAATTAATTATCTATCTATCTATCAAAAATTATTATATTTAATCATATTTGCATTCACAATGCTATATTGAAAATACTGAAAAACAAATTTTGGCTTTGTGTACCTTTCTTGAAAGCATAAACAATAATATCATAGAAAGATGCGATTGTTTATCAAAACATCCAAAGGTCTAATTGTTTATTTCAATCTAGATGACAAAAGAGAACAATAAAAATTAATTAAAAACAATTGAATAATTAGAAATGTTTTGAATAATACTAGTATCTTCTATATTTTGTAGTTGTACATTCAGTTCCCTTACTCTTGAATGCAATTATGCTGCTCCGCACTCTGGGGGCCAATTCTACTAAATAAATTTTGTTTAAATCGAATCAAAAACGGATCGAAACCGAACGAAACTACAGTTTTTAATGGTTTTCCTATTCTACAAAGTGACATAGGATAGAATTCCAGTTCTATTTTAGCTGGAATTGTATTGAATGTCACTTAGTAGAATAGAAATAAAATTTATTTAGTAGAATTGGCCTCCTAATTGATTTGGTTCACTGGCATTCTTTGGCGCTAGTGTACCCAATCAAGAGTACGAAATGGCACAATTACAATGTCGATCGCAACTGCGTTCGAGAATAAGAGGGCTATACCTTATTAAGCTTTTTATATTTCCATTTTAGTACATAACATTATAAAGAGGGAAGATTTGATTGTTTGTTGGTTAGTTTTTGCACTGAAACTACTGAACCTATCATAAAAATTCTTTTACTTTTGGAATGCTATATCATATGGATGGCGGGCGAAATCACGAAAAAACATCTAGTAGAATTATATACTCTAGATTTCTATTTCGATCTATCCGTAGGAATAAATCTATATCTGATTAAACTGTAAAATCAGTTTCTTATTCTTTCTAAGGTTTTATTGACGTACTTACATACCTATATATTCAACTTTTGTAATCCAATTTTTTAAGTAATGTAGTTTTAATACTAGCAGAGAAATAAAACTGTACAAAAATTCACGCCTAATTAACTGATAAATTTGTGTAATTAAAATACCAAGTTGCTAGCTTGAAAAATAGAGATTACGCAGATGTAACTTTATTCCTTGGATAAGTAGATTTATATAAATAAATGTTATGGCGATTCATAGTTTTATTTAGACCATTTGAAATTTTTACGCCACAACTTGGCTACGCTCAAGTTGGCTACGCTCGCAGTACCTACCTATGTACAATGTAACACTCAGTATTGCTCAACATAATAACAAACGATTACGCTTGGGATCTGTTGGTAAAAAAAAATCCAATTAGTTACACAGCAAAGAGCCCAACAGTTACTTCGTAAGGTAGCCGTTGAGAGTTGAAACTCGACTCAAGGTCATAACTTAGCAGCATAAGACCGTGCTTTGACGTCAACTTTTGTTAATAAGTTTATCACATTAGAGTAAAATAGTCCGTAGTTATTTAAAACATTACGAAAGCTATTATAGTACGCATATTATTTTAATATACAATGTTGCAGTCATAATTTGGAATGAAATTGTTTGATTTCCTAACATTTCAGCGATTATGTACAATAATGTGGTATTCGTGCAGGTAACAATGGCAAGTGTAACTATCGGGTCTCTCTTTACAGCATTCCCTACATTTCCATCTTTCATGTTAGACAAACATGTAAGATGTTTTAATCAGTATTTATTTTTATGATTGATTGAAAAGATGTATGTCTGCAGAATATTTCAAACGTTTAAAGCATTATTATTGGGATAATATTCGATACTACTTATTCGTATATTGAATGTAAAACTTTACACCTTACAAGATAATGAGATTATGGACTATTAATATTTAAAGCGTGTGCTTTTGCAACGTTGTCAAATTAAAAAATGATTGTAAATACAAATGGCGTTTGATGTGGTAACTTTTTGATAGATTTAAAATAACTCTTAAAGTTTTGTTAATAGATATTAATAAGATAATTTAATGCTCTATTATTAAGAATGTCATCAAATATCAGTACGTAGTAAACGAAAGTAAGATTCAAAACAAACGAAAACAAATAATACTCACTAATATTATACAGCATGAATCAATGTCCATTTTTTTCCTTTGATGCATCGTTGCTGTAACATCAGCAGCACATATCGCATTTAACACTATCGTGATTCGATTCAAACGAGTCGTTCGCACAATATTATTCGAAGGGAATACTTGTTAATATCAACTCAAACATCGCAAATTACATAGAGTAAACCATCCACGATAACTTTTACGCTAAGAATGTTGCGGCAAGTTGTCGGAGCGCAGTGCGTGGCTGCGTGCTTGGTCAATGTTTGTTCACGCTGTGGTGGTGCCGTTGCCGGCGTCACCAGCGCCGCCCTCGCGGCGCCGACGGTACAACATCAAATTTACTTTTCGCGAATTGTGTCCATGATTGTTAGAGTTTGCTGTGTTGCGAAACAACCTATTGTTATCTTGCTTAAAAAACAAGAATCAAAATCGATGACGCACTCTCCTCCTCAGTTGCGATGCATAGCAGTGCAGTGTGCGCCATCTGAAGCTATTATTTGGTACTGCATTCCGATTGCTATTTGAAATTGAAATACCTAATATGTTTGAAATTAAACTGTTTGATATATTTGAAACGCATATTTACACGCTTTTAAAAGCCTAATTTTGATTTCTTTAGGTCATGACAAATGGTTACCAAGTTTCAGCTTCGATGAGTTTCCATTAGAGCGTTACTCATTTACCTACTTACTTACCCCTATATGATTACTTTCACTGTAATTATGTATGACTTGTTTCGTTGTCCGAAATAATATATTTCTAACAACAACTAACGTAAAAATCGTTGTAATCAAACGTTTCATATAGAGATTACGTAACTGTTTACCTTTTGAGACACGTTTCACAATTTGACCTGATGGCGAAAATTGTAAAGAAAAGCATAGAAAATGTATAGAGAAATTTAATGAATAAAAAGTTAATCGTTTCCTTTGAGTCTTGTCGGCTCAATCAAATCAAATTAACTGGGAAAAAAACGAAAGGCAGAGTCAGTGTAGACGGAAAAGATGAAAACGGCGTTTCGCGCGTGTTTATAAGGCGGATTTTCTGAAAATTTTCGAGTGCAATATTTGCCTACGTGTACTTAAAATTGTTGTGTTCATGTTTTTTATGACATAATTTTGTACAAATAAGAAGTCTATTGTTAAGAGATAATGTAGCTTTGTAATGTGAGTTTCTTTATTTCACTTTAAAATATTATAATGAGTATGAATTAATGGGATATCATATATATTCTTAACATGAATGAACTGGTCATTGAAAGGAATAAAAGGAACATGTTGTATAATAGCTAGGCTAAATAAAATTCTTATTGCAGTCGGGAGACTGCTCTATGGAATATTGTAATCTAACGCTGGCATCGAATATCAAGTCAACAGAAGTGAGAAATTGAGAAAATGTAATAACCTATTTTAACCAATAAATGAGAATTTTAATGAGATAAGAATTATTAAATTCTAATAATAATATATTATAACTATTAACAATTATTACTTCATTCAAATCATTGTTTAAATGGTAAAAATATCTCCTTAAATTATAACAAATTCTCAAATAATTACTTCTTGTAAGAGTCCCTCGTCTGCAATAACAATTTTATTTAGCCAAGGCATCAGATAACTTGTTCCTTTTATTATTTTAAATTAGAATGTCAGTCATGGTTTTAATTATTTTTGTTTTGCACACGTGCGTTTCGACGACCTAAACTGTTCTAGTTTAAATGTTAGGTAGATTCGATGATTCTTCAGAGAAATAGTTAAAATTACACATACCTTTGAATTGATTTCAATTTCTGATGAAAATCTACTGTTAAAATGAGATGAAGATAATCCAAATTCTATTTCAATAACAGAAATTAACCTTTCTCTATGCGGCTAGAATGTTTTTTTTGCTGCCAGTAATAATGACGACATAGTCTGTTAACTATCAAGACACGTTGTTTGTTGCGTTGTAATACATTTTTTAAGACTTCACTATACCTCCTGAGGTTTGCCATAATAGTGTCTTAAATTGAATCTAGTAATTTTAGTATGCGAAACAGTTATACGAATAGTGTACGAATTAAGATGTCGATAAAAGATTAATGTAGAGCTTTCTTTAGCACCTATTTAAGAAATTATTCTAGAATATTTATTTTTTTTGCATATGAAAATCTTATATACTTATTTATATAATAAGTCATATTATAATTATAAATATAATATAATATTTATTTGTTGCACTTATAGCTGATGTTGTTAAAGTACAGAACTACTATTTTAATTTATTTTTATTTCCAATTTGAAATTATTGTATCTGATAGTGGTACCTCACTTAATAGTACTGAACTTGAACATACGATTTTGTAACTGAACTTATTTGTCTTTATTGAAAAATAATTACACATTTATTAATTCCAGTAATACACTATTTTTAGTATTCCGTAGTAAACAAAGAAACCTCATAGTTTCGCTATGTCTGTCTGTCAGTTCAACCGCAGTTTAGCTCTAAAACTATTGGTACTAGAATGTTGTAATTTATCATCAGTATACACGTATACACGTTAATTATGCTGACTAAGAAGTAAAGTAAATGTTTGAAAAAATAATTTTAGGGTACCCCATATATTATATTATACATATAAAATGGGGATGATATTTTTTTTAGAAAAATATTTTTTTTTAATGGATGTGGTGAGTACGGAACCCTTCCCGCGCGAGTTCGACTTGCACTTGGCCGGTTTTTTTTTCAATTGTCCTCATAAAGGTATGTAAATAATACCTCTACTTAATATCACCAAACTTAATTTGGGGGTTTTTAAAAGGGGATTGTGTAACATTTTTTTAAGTTTTGAAGCTGTACTGCTTTATTTTTTAGTCAGATGAGTCGGATGATGTGTAAAGCATTTTATTTCTTATTTTCCGGACCGATTTCGCTAGTTATTTTTTTGTTGTGTTTGTTATTGTCACGAGAAGGTTCTTATGAAAGAAAAAAAAAGAAACGTGTGGAAAAAAATTAAATTTAAGAATTTTTAAGCACCATATAAACTTATTTCTAATAACCTTAGTGCTTTGGATAATATATTAACTTTTTTAATGTTACCTTATGACATTTGACATAGAATTGACAGAGTGTGTGCTATAAATGTCGTCAAATAGGATGTAAAAAAAAAAACTATTTGAATTCAATATTCATAATTAAGACAGGTCAATGTCTGTCGGATCAGCTAGTCCATGATAATAATTAGGAAACTAAAATACTCATGAGAAATATATTTTGCTTGTTGGTCATCTTATACAATTATTTCAACAAGTCAATATGATAGAGTTAGATAGTTTTACAACCTTCCAACGATTCTCGCAGTCAGTTAGCCCGCATCGAGTCAGCATTTGGGTTAACGACCGAAGCAAGCCCCTTCAAACGGGGAAGGCTGCCAACATAATAGAAGCTAATAGTTTTTTTTTACTTTCAAGTATCACCTTTAAAACTAATTTATTTTAGCTGTTGTTTGAGATGACACATATAATAACAACAGTAATAATAGGTAACAACAGTAATTACACTATTGCACAGACGTCTGTCTAAATTGTCATTAGTTTAAAGTAACATTACCGATAAAAATTAAAGCTTAAAGTTGTCATTAATCCCCAACGACTTGTGCGACTGAGGCTTATATTTCATAAAATACCAGGACTTTATATTGTGTTAGTAATATAAAGAAACTTTTACTGGATTAAGTAGAATTGAGTTGAAAATAAAGATTACGAGGGCCACTATAAAGCATAACACGCAGATATCGCATATATTTAACATACTAACACCCCAACAGTGAGAAAATTAATAGGCTGACGAAGATGGATGTAAGTCTTCTTTCTGTTTTTTCAAATTTTCGCAGGTTCTGATTTTTTGAAAAAAAAGTACAGATTATCAAGAAGAAAAATGTTAAAATAGTCCAGGCTTTTTGGTAGGTATCCTGAAGAGACCATTAAAGTGACGATAAGAAATATAATCGTATTTATTTTAATGTAGGTACATTAAAACGTTGGTAACAGACTTTCAAGAAGCTTTTAGTCTAAACTTCACAACTAAGTAAAGTTTTCCCAAGATTTTATAAGCCTTATTCCAGCTTATCTTTCAATAACTCTGCATCTATCAAGGGTTTACATTTTTAGATATTTCGTACCCTATGCAGGCTTCGCGGTTACTATACTGAGATGTCGGTTGTTTAAGTGAAATGAATAAAATATGCTATTACTATATATACATATAAGTTGTGTGCATATAAATAAAGGGCTCGATTATGTCAATACTTGTTTATCTTTGAAATCTGAAGACAATTATGCGAGTTTTACATAGGAGTATCTATTATTTACTTAGGGGTGGGGTAAAAGAAAGAAACTCGATAAATAATATGAATTTTCAATGCTTGTTAACGATAACCTTATGTGAATAATAACCCGTAATACTAATTAAAATTTGGGTATGTTATTGAATAGAGATGAGACTAATTTTTGTTTGTACGTCAAGTAGATTGTTGAAACAAATTAAATACGTATTTTTTTGTAATCATTAAATTAGCGCGATTCATTGAATTAAAGTGTCGACATGACGTCACGTTTAGGTACATTTTCTACAAGACTGAGACGTAGCGAGCCCCTACTCCTTAACTTCAATTAATGCCTTTTATTTGATCTGTTTCTTGTTAAATTGAAGTAAAAGAAAAATACGTATCTAATATTTTTCTTTTTTTTACCCAGTCATCCCTACTATATTTAACAACTCTAAAAAATATTGCAATTTAAATTTGTTCCTTCTTATATTTAGCCATGGACTGTACTAATGGGTAGTACAGTCTATATATGCCCATGGATTTCTATAGACTTCAAAATTGTAAAGGAGGAAGTTACATGTTAAACGGGAATGTATGTTGTTGTTACGGAGAGATCGATCTCTCCGCAAATCGTTGTACGATTTTCAAAATTGTTTCTATCCTTGTATTAAAATATTTTTTCTATTTAATGTATTTTTATGTAGGTAAGTGGTGAATGTATTTCTTGTAAAAACATGTAATATGTACTCAAGGATTTTAGTTTGTCTTGTAGTTCCTTTGTCGTTAGTCGTCGACAACATCAATGCCATACTTGTATTGTACTTTACCAGTAAATTGAAATTAGTTACATTTAAAATTGTTAAGATTGGAGACAATTGTCATTGTGTAAAAGATAGTTATTTCAACAATAAACGAGTAATTAAAGTAGTTTATTAGTTATTGTTTATTTATTGCTTTATTTTAATGACGCTCAATTCGAAAAAGTTAAAAAGAGAAAAAAAGATCTTGATATGTTTTACCGTAGGGAACATCATGTTTTGTTAGGTATGTAGCGACGAAAATTATTAATTATGTTTAATTTTTAGAAAATCTTTACTTGAAAAGGCTTAAGCTTCCACCAAAGAAATATCTTTTCTTTACCTGGCTAAGTAATTAATTTTGTATACAATATTATCAAGTGTCAGTGACTGTTTAATTTTTTAGTATATTTTTTAACAATCAAAGATATAATTTCTCCTACATGCAGTTCCAAGATATGAAGTTTTTTTTTATGGTATAGGGTGCAGACGAGCAGACAGATCACCTGATGGTAAGTGATTACCGTCGCCCATGGACACCTGCAACACCGGAGGGGCTACAAGTGCGCTGCCGACCTTTGAGGGACGAATATAATCGTAGAGAGGGAAGGGTTGAGGAGTAGAGGGAAGGGAATAGGGAGGGGTTGGGCCTCCGGTACCCTCACTCACACGACGAAACACAACGCAAGCGTTGCTTCACGTCGGTTTTCCGTGAGGCCGTGGTATCACTCCGGTCGAGCCGGCCCATTCATGCCGAAACATGTCTGTAATTTCCCCTTAGTTAGAAAGGTGAGGATAATTTATACTAATAGAGTTTTAAATACCCTTATTTCTAAATAAAAAAGTAATGGATACGCACTTGGTAAGGAAAAAATGTTTGTTTCCAAATTTTTTCTTATGCTGTTATACGACTATGGAATGCTTTATCTTTCGACGTACGAAATGCTCCGAATAGGTTAGTATTCAAGAGAAAAGCGCGAGAACACTATCTGAAAGGTGTTCAAACAACAACCGTTCTGAAATTTCTATGTATATTTTACTGTATATGTACCTATATACGTATTGTATAACATATATAAATAAATATATCACAGAACATAGAGAGATATATAAATATACTCATATGTGTATGAATATTGATTATGTCTGAATTCTAATTCTCTATCTTTATCACTGCCTTACAAATTTTCTGTTTATCCTCACCGGTTGAGTGGTAGAGAATGCCTCCGGCATTAAGTCTGCCACATGCTGTTATTTGGCAATAAAGATTAAATAAATAAATAATTGTAAAAAAATATGATCTATGGGCAGAAAACATTACTATGAATGATCGTCACCAACTAACGCATCATATCAGTGCAAAGTTTTAGAATATTTATATGTATTTGTCAAACGCATGGTATAGTACAATGCTATTTTTAATGATTTAATGTATTATTATTATTAAATTAAAATGAACCCTTCTTCGGCAATTTCAATTTTCACATAGAGGACGTCCAGTTTTTACATTTGACATCAGTATTTAGAGATAATTAAACAAATAAACGCCGTGGATTCACGATATTTTCTATAATGACATAAAAAACAAAATAAAAAAGACAATATTAAAAATATACAAAATCTATGAAAAAGGTTTTAGGTCATCGACAACAGTATTAAATGATAAATATAAGTATTTTTAAAATAACATCAAATAAGAAAATTGTAACACTAGCGCCATCTCTTGAATGTCGAATCAAATGAAACCGCGAAATGCTAACTTCAAGTGTGAGTAACCAAAACATTTTCTAGGCATACTTGCGTCTAATCTAATATATCTGGCCTTATTTCCTCACTCATATTTACCTTGGGCCATTCACCGTATCTCTAGTGCAATCGTTGTTACGTATTACACTTAATTAACAGCACTTCCGCTGTCAATTACGTAATGTTCAAAATCCCTGAAGACTTGCAGTTGAAGTATTGAAAACGCAGTCAATGTTTTTCTAAATGTATTTTTATAAGTTCATAAAACATTAATTCCTCGTTCAACCAAATCGAATAGAAACTGTTTTGATAAACTTATTTATTTTTTTAAATAATTATAATTTAACTTATTTGATGATTATAGCCTTTCTGATTTTATTGATCTTTTAACTTAGATAATTTACACAAATGTTAAAATTAAAATTGTCATTACTTAAAAGCGATATTACCGATATAAATTTGACATTCATTAGAGCTTAAAGGTGTCATTAATCGTTAATGGACGTTTGTGCTACTGTCCGATAATGCTTTTGCTATTTGTTCTCATTAGGTACACATGCCAGCACGTCAGGTTACTTAGATATTAGATATAGATAAAAATCCACCAGCCCATTAAAGAATCCACCGGGGATTCATTAAGAATATTTACCACAATATGTTACATTTTTATTATAATTAGCTTTAAGCCTCACACTCAATGTATAAAAGTTTCAAATCAACTATAGAAAATAAAAATATCTCGTATAAGTTACGCGTACTGTTGACTGTAATAGAGTTTTGATAAAATGATTCTTTTTTTTTTTTTGCTTCTTTTTTTTTTAATACACTTTAGTTTTTTTGTCATATATGATATAAATAGCAACTTCAAAGAATTTTCAAAACCTTTCAGTAGTTTAGGAGCCTATTCGATGCAAACAAACAAATAATACAATTCTTTCTCTTTATAATATTGGGATGGGCAATATCTCGTACATTGCTCAAAATTAAGTACGAGTGTTATGGAAATTTGAAACGAATACAACACTCAGGCCAGAAACAAAGTCAAAGTCAAAGTCAAAATAATCTTTATTCAAATAGACTTCTTAAAAGTACTTTTGAATCGTCCAACATTTTTTCCCTACCACTCGTTCAGGACGTCTTTTGGCTGATAAGAAGAACGAGCAAGAAACTCACCAGCTCTAATATGAGTAATGACATTTACAAAAACCATGTCATTACCAGATCAATACATTATAAACAGAGATAAAAAAAACTATGGTCTTATAATAATAACATAATCATTTAATAATAATGGAAACAAGATAATGAGTTTAGAAGTAATCACCTATCCAGTTGCTGGATCATCTCAAGTCCAAGCGTTCTTATCTGTTACATAATCGGATACCTTATAATAAGCTTTTTTAATAAGTATTTTTTAATAGTAGATTTAAACTGCATGATATCTAATTGTTGTATTTTGCTTGGGACCTTATTGTAGAAGCGCACACAAAGACTCTTGAAAGAGTTATTAACTTTTTGCAGTCTAGTGACAGGCACCGTTAATTTATTTTTATTTCTTGTATTAAAATTGTGTACATCACTTTTAATAGAAAACAAACTAATATTTTTACGAACGTACATTAAGTTCTCGTATATGTATTGAGAAGCAACAGTCATAATGTCTATTTCCTTAAATTTCTCCCTTAAAGAGTCCCTAATCCTAAGATTATAAATTGATCGAATTGCTCTTTTCTGAAGCACAAAAATTGTTTGTATGTCGGCAGCATTTCCCCACAATAGGATACCGTATGACATAACACAATGAAAGTAACTGAAGTATACTAATCTGGCAGTATCTATGTCAGTTAACCTACGTATCTTCATTACGGCATATGCTGCAGAGCTAAGTCTACTCGACAATCTATCAATATGTGGGCCCCACTGTAGTTTAGAATCTAATGTTATTCCTAAAAATACTGTGGTATCCACAAGGCCCATGTTCTTATCTTTTACATTAACATTTATATCTACTTTTTTAACATTAGGTAGTACAAATTTTAAGCATTTTGTTTTTCCTTCATTAAGGAGAAGATTATTTACATTAAACCAATGTACTACTTTAGCGATAGAATTGTTCACATCGTCATTTAGAGGTAACCCTCTTTTAATTTTAAACAAGAGTGAAGTGTCATCCGCAAACAAAACTATTTCGTGATCATCCCTTACGAAATAAGGCAAGTCATTTATGTAAATCAAAAACAAGAAAGGACCAAGTATTGAGCCCTGCGGAACGCCCATCTTAATTTTCGATCCAGGGGATCTTTTGCCATTGATATCAACCCTCTGTACTCTGTCAGTCAAGTATGAGACAATAAAATCCAATGAGTTATCTCTAAATCCATAAAAATGCAGTTTCCTAATCAATGTTTCATGAAAAACACAATCAAATGCCTTAGATAGGTCACAGAAAACACCTAACGCATCATGTGAATCCTCCCAGGCATTAAAAATTTCTTGTATTAACTCGACACCGGCTTCGGTTGTCGAGCGACCCCTTGTAAAACCAAATTGTTGTCGATTCATAAGCTTATTCTTGTAAAAGTACGTTTGTATTTGATCCAGCATGATTTTTTCAAAAATCTTACTAAACGTAGGTAGCACGGATATAGGTCTAAAGTTAGTAGGGTCAGATGTGCTACCCGATTTATGTAAAAGAATAATTTTACTATATTTCATGAGCTCAGGAAAAATACCACAATCAGTACATTCATTAAATATATAAGCTAAGATTGGAGCTATTGTCTCAATTACCGATTTAGAAACTTCAATGGAATTACCCCATAAATCAGCAGTTTTCGTTTTCTTTAGCTGATTAAAAGATTTTATTATATCTTTAAAATCAATGTGTTGAAACTTAAATTGGCTATTAGAAATATTTAAACTTGCCTTTAAAATAGATTCAGCAACAGTGGAAGAGGAATTCAAAGATTGTGTAATTAAGACTGGAATTTCAGTAAATAAATTTTCAAATACTGTAGCAACTTCAAGATCTGATGTTACTTTTTTATTATCAATGTTTAAATTAAAATTTATATTCCGGGATTTTTCTCTTCCAGTTTCACTATTTATGATATTCCACGTCATTTTAACTTTGTCTTTACTATTTTCAATTTTTGCATTTAAATAATTACATTTGGCTAAACGACACACTTTTTTAAATAATTTAGAGTAATTTCGTACATATTCTTTGAAGTCCTCACTTGTGTTATAATTACGTTCATCATATAGTTCATAGAGCCTTTTTCTGCTTTTGTAGATTCCTGGTGTAGCCCACACACTAAAAGTTATAGGATTACTAATACTTATTTTTTTTTTTTTGCAAGCAATATTCAATGTTGTCTGGGGTTTAATTTTTACATTGATCCTAATGGGAATAGACCCAGATCTTCAGAGATGGCAACACCTTGTAACCGGTGTGCGAACCACTCGGCCACGGAGTTCGTCTAATTTACAATAGAGTTGATAATTGTCAGTCGAAATTACTTGAGGTTATAATAACATAATGCTAAAAGTCCTTAGTCATACATAATAGCTTTTTATGATAACAGGGTTCTATTGCATTGGTTTGCCATTCATATGGCACGTTAAATGTAAATATCTTTAATATCGCACAGTTTTGTTATAAAATGAAGTGGTAAATACTTGGATATTTATTAATAGGATGTATAGGAATATTTGGATATATATTTCTAGTTAATGTGGTCATAAATTAGAATTAAAAATAAACAAAATTATTATTATCGCGCCAATATATCACAAAATATAAGGTGATATCAAAATAAAGTGTGGTGATAAAGAGAACCGCATCGCTGTGATTGCATTACATAAAGTAGCTATGGAGCTTGGTATTAGTCTAATATTTGTGTGCCGGGCTATTGATAGGTACAATGAAACCTCCTCTGTTTGCGACAAAAAAGGATCTGGCCGACCACGTAGTGTTCGTACGAAAAAGACGATCAAACCAGCAAGGGAAAGAATTCGAAAAAAATCTTGGTGAAGATTGTATCTCGATAGATGAATATAGTACCTAGAACCATGTCGCGTATTTTAAAAGATAACTTAGGACTTGAAGCCTATAAGAGACGCACTGGTCACTTCTGTTAAGAAGTTTTTGAATTATCTGTTAAGATAATTTAAAAAATAATAAAATCAAAATAAATACTTAATCGGTAAGCAAAGGGAAGTCAAAGAAAAAAATTGTTTACGGATAAGAAAATTTTTACAACTGAGCAATCTTTTAACCAACAAAATGACCGCATTTATGCTCAAAGCTTTTTAAAAGCTTCATAATTAGTCAACAGAGTACAATGTGTGCTTTATTCGACTTCAGTGATGGTTTGGTAGGTTATTAGCTATGAAGGAGTGACCGAACTATATTTTTATGAAAAAGGCATCAAAACATTGGCACGAGGGTATCGAGATACCATTATCGAGAACTTAGTTAAGCCCCTTAAATGGTCCTTTCAGCAAGACTCGGCGCCAGGTCATAAATTTTCGATTTACCCAATCTTGGATAGAAACGATCGTTCTGGACTTCATCAGAGCTCAAGACTGGCCGTCATCTAGTCCAGATTTTAATCCGCTGGATTATGATTTATGGTCAGTTTAAGAGAGTAAGACTTGCTCTATACGCCATGATAATTTGGAAGCCATAAAACAATCCATACGATTGATAGTTAAGAATTTTTCCATTGAAAGAGTGCGTGCGTCTATTGATAACTGGCCTCGACGTTTAAAGGACCGCATTGCAGCCAATGAAGACCACTTCGTAAAATTTAAAAGCATTTTTTTAATTTAATTTCTTCATATTAATGTATTAAACTAACAGACTATAATAGCTATAAATGTTACGTTCAATAAAAAAAAAATATTTTCTTTATAACAATATTTATGCCAAGACTATGTATAAACTTCAGTTTATTTAAGCTATTATTTATTTCCATGTATTTGTAAATTTATTAGAACAAATCATGTACATAGAGTAAAATACTGATATAATAAGTGAGGTTTTCATGTAGCACTCTCCAGCATTTTAAATATTTCCAAATATCTAAATATGTGACTACATTATGTTACTTTCTACATATATTCTAAATATGTGACTACAATATCAACTACGGTTCAAAACTTCTATGATTACGAGAGGGAAGCCGTGTTTAACAGCTAAGTAATGAAATATGAAGTCTGTTAAAAATTACCGAACTAGCACCATCTATTTATTAAACATCATTACGAAAGATATAACCGTAACGTTCCACTAGAACGAGCATCCATTCTATCTCATATATTTGCTAAAGTATTCTGAACAACTAGTCTGCTAGGTATAAGCATTTTGAAAGTATGTAAGAAGGAGCATTTATCGAGACCTCCCGAGAACCGGCTTAGCAGCCTTGCAAGCTGCGAGGCCGCTTTTTGTGCACCGATTTAAACGATGCCCGTTTCGATTATAAAGGTATCGAAGTTCGTTATAAATGTTCTGATTTTGGTACGAATTTGTAGGAAAAAGAAAATAAAATGATGAGTCAATAATTCCAAATCATACCAAAGACGATGACGTGATTTCGAAACTTAAGTAATTTATTGTGCATTTAACATTTTAATTTTACACTCGGGAGATTATTAGACAAATATTTTAGTCGTTAATGTGGTAAAAAATATGTACCACAAAAATAATCTTCAGGTAACTGCAATCCACCATATAAATTTATTTTCATATTCACATCTCGTAAGTAACCGTTTTATTTCACTATAAAAGTTTCAATAGAAAAAAATATCTTGACTTGTGTGCATGTTCAATATAAATAATATTACCTCTGTTTTTTTTGCCTTTTACTTCTACAATACAATATACCTCTATACTTGATCTCTGTCTCACACAAAGGTGACGTGCCAACAAACTTGTCGAACACAAAAAATGTACAAAATCTATCAACTTTTTATAGATACCTTTAATACCATCACAAAAAATCGATTTGATAGCACAAAGGGATTTTTCTCGATTGATGAAATTGTTATTATTCTTTTAGACGTAGACGAAAAGATCATAACTGAAAAAACACGGAAACAGAGTGACATTAATACATAAAAGGAAGTAATACACGGTTAATGAAAAATGTTCTTTTATTTCATTCAACTTGCTTGTAGAAAATAACTAAAAAATTACTCGGACTTGAAATAACACTGAAAGTATATATGGTTTTTATGGAATTTGACAAATCAGTTTTATTCAATTGGTTAAACGTACTTTATGGATAAAAAATAATTTTGCCTTGTTTATGATCAGACTCCAACATGCTATGTAAATTTTGTTTAAGCTCCTAAATTTATATATCATCTTGAAGAATAGATAATGTTTAAGCTCATGATCACGACAGATGATGAACCTGATTACGTAATGATCACCGTCGTGATGGAAGAAAGCCTATAAAAATTATGAGAAATACTTCTAAAACATTTTTACTGCTCATATCATAAAATCCATAAACAAGTATCTATCGTATTTTCATCGACGCTGGATGGCGGGCAAATCAAATTAACCACATTTCTCGGTCGAATGACTTTGCGCTCTCTAACGATTTCACGGGAGGTATGGATACATTTGCATGGAGAACATGGCATAGATTATTTCAAATAGATAACACATGGAATCTTACCGTAAAAAGTGGAGAAATTTGACTTTTTATAATATATAGTAAAGATAATAGTAATTAGACCATGAAGGTTATATCTATCTGTTTGATAACGCAAGGGAAATGAACTTAAGCCTTAAACCAACTCTGCAACCACGCATTCGTCCTGAAAAGAACAGGTGCGACTGGCCTATCTCGTTGGGGGAATGACCCGGTATTTAGCAAGGAGTCCGTCGGGTCCTGGCTTTTTATACCTTTTAATCGAATATAAACAATGGGAATCGACTTAAAACACACGAATTTGAAAATTTCAATAATTGTGGCAAAATATTTAGTCGTCTGTAGCTTATTAATTGAGAAATCTAATAGCGAACACACGCCCGGTTTCTGAATTGAGTATTTAAAGTTAAGCACGTCTCAAACTGTACTTGAACGTCTCTCAAACAGGTTTTCGTTTATGATTTTAGTTTTTTAATGATCAATTAATATCAGTTTGATAGAAACTAGCACTTTTTGCTTTATGATAAGTAATAAACTTAAGTTATTGAGAATAAGATTTTGTACTTTTCTCAATTCAGAAACCGATCATAAGAGAAATAGATTGAAACCTCGCTTCCTTAAGTGGATCACTCATAAGTTAATACAACCCATCAATGAAGAGACAAGAGGTTAACGGAAATGTATTTGCATTATAGATTTCCGCACTGACTGCAATTAAAATTAGTTAAAAGCAAAGGAGTAAATATAAGACAAATACAATCACGGAAATACAATATGTTTGTTTGTTTTTCATTTGGAAAGAACTCAAAGAATTTCGTTAATAATATTAAGGCTGATTTGGAATTTACTAGTTTTGTAGAGAATCGCTAAAAACACGAATTCTTAAATCTACTCAGACGATGTTGTCGATAAAAGATAGTGGTATTATTTACCATATACGTTTCATTTTCGACAAAGAAGCATCGGATGTGTTATTCGTATAGCATTATAATCAGTAGTTATTACTAAACACATCTCTAACCGTAGGTTTTGCATAAATGCGCGTGAGTCACACTTATCTGACACTGACCTTTATTTGTTTGTTTTTGTGTGTCCCCTCACCGAGTCCTTTCCTCACTACCTTTTCCTTTGTTTATTGGTGTATAACATACGTATGTACTTATGATCATTATATAAAGCAACCGTTGTCAGTGGTTTTTTATTTGCAAAAGGAAGGAGTCGGTACCTTAAGTTTTGAATATGTTAAAAACGTAGGGTGACTAATGAAATTTTTATTTTAATAAAGTCATACTATTTGTTATATTTTAGGTTGAACACCTAAACTATCCGCGATAATAATGGCATCCATCAAAAGCAGGTAGATAGCGCCAGATTATTATTACGATAAGCTGATAGCGAAGGGATCGATTGTTTATCGACCTATTTTGGACAATTTGTAGATAACGTTATATACGTGTATTTCACTTTATGCTATAACCATTATGATAGAAGTGATATCCGTCTGACTAAAGACTCGACAGACGTTGTACCAAAGAAAAAAACTTCTCATTCTTAGTGTTAATAGATTTCTCTATCTCTATTGATATTATAAAGAGGAAAGATTTTATCGCTTGTTTGTTTGTTTGCTTACATTGAATAACCTTCGAAAGTACTGGACCGATTTTAAAAGTCTTTCACCACGGGAAGCTACAGCATATGCGCGTGACATAGCCCATAACATAAGAGTGCAAGGGCACGGAAAAATAGCTAGTTTATAAGTACTTTGTTTGGAAACACATATTTTAGAATACCATTAGAAATTTTTATTACTAAATATATTTCTATAAATGCTTTAATATGTTAAAGTTATTGCTTAATTTTGTTAATGGAAGTAAGTGGCCTTTTGTGGGCGAAAGATAAGTAACACATCTTTGGTTAATGTAGAAACCAACATTTGTTATATAATATAATATAGTATCTGCATATACCACAATCACCCAGATTTTGTGGTATCGATGTTGTGTGATGTTCATAATACAAGTGCTTCACATGTTTACCTTGAGATAAAACTGAGCACAATTCGTGGATGTATTTTAAAAAGTATTAACCTTGAACTTTAACCTTGAACTTATTTGCGAAGAACATCTAACTAAAGTATTGGAACTGTGTTTTCTTAAGTGTTTTTATTTCATTTTTATGTTACATCTGTGCATATACCTACTATCCACCCAAATCGGTTTAATGAAAAATAAATATAATCCCTGTTCCTATATATAGGATCTTGCAAACTGGCGCAAAAAAGTAATAGCCGAGCTTTTCCATACATAATGGAGTATAATATCTGTGATACCAGTTGATTATAAAATGGTTAAACACGGTTCAGGTACATTGTTCCAGAGTCTTCTTCGCATTTGGACTCCATCGAAGGGAATCTAGCCACCATTTACCTATAACACATTTTCATATTGCTTTTAACCAATTCTTCGAGTAGATTTTTAAAAATAAGATTGGTAATCATTCTATTTAAGATAATATAAGTATTAAGTTGTGAAAATACTAAATAGAAGTTCATTTAGATTTATAACACTCATTGCCTAAATAGTAGCAGATATATAAGGTAACTTTGGGAAAATCATTCTCAGATTGATTTTTATGATTACCACCACCATCATCATCATCATTAGCCTGCAAGGACATAGGCATTTCTTATGGATGGTTAAGGAGGATGGGCCATAGTCCTCCACGATGCCCATTGGCGGGTTATAACGACTACAACTTCAGCCGGGACCAACGGCTTAACGTAGCTTCCGAAGCTAATAATTTTTTTTTTTTTTGATAGATGGAGCTTCAATGAAATAAAACCTATCCCTTTTTTAAGTAGGTTAGTGATGCAATTCGAGTAGGATTTTGTGACTCGAGTGTGGTAGTTGATTAGTCACTCGAGCTAATCAACTACCACACTCGAGTGTTCGAGTGACTCGAGTAAAAAATTTCAAACGTGATACTCGAGTGAGATTTCTCTTAGTAATTTAAAACAAATATCTATACATAAAATAAATTAAACCAGTATTGACATATGATTTAGCGTAGAGAAGAGAGTTTTAGAATTTTAGAGTAGCGAAGTCATGCCTATGGCAAGAGAATGCCGAGTTAACTGGATAACGTGAGTGCATAGAGACTAGAGTGATATTTTTTTGGCTCGAGCACGAGTTTGAAAAATACACTCGACTTGCTCGAGTAAAACAGGACTCGAGTCGCATCACTAAAGTATGTTTTATTTGATTGAAGCTCTATGCTACGAACCTTTTTTCTAGCAAAATAGCATTGAAATGGCGTTTTTATTTTCTTAGCATTCTGAATCTATGTATATATATATATAATGTCTCCCAGATCATTGCCAACAGGTAAGATACCCAGAAATCTGCAAGCTTTTCCTCTTTGAACAGCCAAACTAATTCTTTGGGCGAGGTACAAACCAGCCTTCTGATCACCAGACTTGTCAATAAGTTTATTTTTTAACTCTTGATAAAGACGATGGGCTCCAGTGCCCCACGGACCCATCGTTTCGACCCCAAACGGCTCAAATATGTAGGTATTACTTATATCTGAATATTTTCGCCGTTTGAAACCAGACAATATTTATTATTGTTATTAACTAACCGAGAGATTTCAAGATATCTTTTTTGACCTCGATTCAGTTTCATCTCTCTACAAGATATGTTGTTTTGTTGGCAATAACAAGTTGCATGCACCATCGCACATCTGTTTTCTGTACTGCGCTTGCAAAACGACTTTCCTAGAATTATGCACGTCCACAGATGTGATATTGGAAAGTTTCACGATATTTTCTAGGATTATAGTTTCGCTATGCTACATGATAACGTGACTAAAATATTCTTCGGTCTTTACATACGCCTCTTGCTTCCTTGACGTTTATAACTATTTTCAAAGCTCACCAGTTTTTATGGCTTTAAGCATCCACACTGTGATCCGACCTCTGCATCCTTCCACTTCCGCTTATGTCAATTGAGATTCATATCATAACAATCGTCCAGATCTCTTGAAGTTATTAACAGCAACTTAGAAAATTGGCGAATTGGCGATGTGGTTTGGTTATTGCAACCACAAACCTATATTCTTCTCTTTCGACCAAAATACTTGAAATAAAATAAATAAAAATTAATCACCATCATATTAATTACTGACTTTCCAAGATGAGTAGCTAAAGTCATCGTATTATAGAGCATTGAGACAATGATGCCACCACAACGTCCACAGCTCCCAGAATCGAGAAAATATAGAAAAGTTTATTTGCTACTTTGACACGATCCGGAACCGAACCCGTCGATTCTTCAGAGCTGGCTACACCCTGAAACTGGCGTGCAAACCACTAGACTACGGAGGTTTCCAAAAGTTAGATTACGTTTTTCATTTTTTTAATCACAGTTAAAACAGTTATTATTGTAATTGTAAACTATAACTATAAAGATGATTAAAGTCAAAGCATGTAAGTATTACCCCTATTATTTTAAAAGTGATCAAACAATAAAAAACTTTTATTTTGAGAAGACCAGTCAAGAAGCTGGAAGGACTGAGTTTTTCGTGTTGACTTTTTTAAATATTACTTTAAGACTATCAGTCACCTTTCATTGCACAGTTAATTAAGATAACACGTTACGCACAGATGTTGTTTAAGTAGTACAGAGCTGACCTATGCCCACTAGTAGCACATAGTTTACGAGCATGACACATGAGCCAGCCATCGTTTTAAATAACACTTTTTTAAGAAAATAACGACCTACAACACATCACCACATACTCATACTTTAAATTTTTCCAGCAATCAACTCTTACATGAATACGGAGAAACATTTCCAACACAATATCGTATTATAACTAATAATTAATAAGATATATATTATTTCTATGCAGATGAGGGTAAATTTTATTTCTCTTGGTTTAAAAAAAAAAATCTGCAACAGATGGTATTCGAATCGTACCCAAACTTCATCTATTTTTTTCTTTACCTAACCTTTTCTTATAATTTGCATATTCGTATACAAATAGTAGTAGTATGTTTATGATAATTGCCTGTATGTGCATTAAGTATTCTGGACACACAAGTCGGTATATCTCCACATCTCTGGAGACAGACGGGTCTATTTTTATCGCGTCATGCTAGTGCAACAAGTCAACGACCACTGTGCAGCGCCTCGGATATTTTTTCAAAGTTCAACGAACCTGATAATTGAACTGGCATCAATTATTAACAAACGTTCTAAGATCGAACAAAAAATATTTACAGGCGTTTGTTGGTGTCTCTAAGTACTCAGCAGTAATTATTAAAACTAAACTATTTATCAATTTTGTTACGCCGTTACGAGGTTTTCATAAATGTAATGTATATATTTAAGCTAAGCTTTAAGTTCTGAATGTAAACATTTGTTAAGAGTGATTTGATATTTTGCTCAACTTACGAAATGCTATTGCTATGCGTATATCCTTTTCTACATAATTAAAATGCTATACTTTAAAAGAGAATTAATTATCTTAAACTTAATTAAGCTAATAAATTATGTCAGCTTTCATCAACATCCTTTGGAGGTATTTTTGTGAAGAGATAGTAAACACATTATACTCACAATATAGTTGTACAACTTTCACATGTATGATAGTTGAGGATAATAGAATATGTAAATATTCTTAATCTAAAAGTAATTTCATAATATTGATAGTCATAAGAGTGCACACATTGATGACTAATGAAGAGAAAACGAAAAAGATCGCTAGGCTATTCGATGAGGCAGACAGACATGAATAATGACGTATTGTAAGAGGAAAACATCATCATTTATTTTTAATTTATTATTTATTTATGAATTTATATAACATCGTCGAATATCAGGCAACAGCTACAAAACGACACTTTGAATATTATAATTTTTTTAAGAGAAATGAAAATAAAATCACTTTTATTGCTTATAATAAATTTGCTATTATCGATTTACTTTATGCACATTTAAATACCTATACAGAAATGTGTAACATTGTCACGAAATATGATAATTTCCTGATATCTTAAAATGTCAAGAATTAATAGTAAAACTATAATAATAAATATAAATGAGAGCCGTAATGACGTTGATGTCTTTAGTTTAAAAAATATGCTCCATATAAAAGTAAACAGGAGAAGCGGCAATCTTAAGTGATAAACATTTTATTAACATACAACAACAGTAGAGCTCATAAGTCGTTGAAGTTGTTCGATTTCATTTCCGTTTTACAAATGGTATTCGATACCGAGAAGTATTGATAAATATTAGATAAACCAATAATTCCATACAATTTTCACTTGTTATGCAATACGGATAGTGTTACCAATTATAGTTACAGATAGTACAATAAAGAGAACAAAGCACGGACGTTAAATCAATTTTTGGCCATTCGTCTATACGTTACGTACCTATAAGGCTTCGTAAAGATATATGTTACAAAGTATATGCTTTATCCCGCTCTAGCATATAGGTGAATCCTGCTCGCACGCAGAGGCTACGTCATCGCAGAAACCAGCCAGCCAATTGACCGGTATACCGCCAACCTTCAGTTTTTTTTTATTTATAACTCGCTGTGGCTGGATAAGTTATGCCTTGTTTACGCTATCGAAATTACTTGCTTACTTATATTAAGATCGCTAGCAAGTAGAATGACATGTGATATGTGAATTTGATAAGAATGAATAGGTTGATGTTTTATGAGTGATAAATTTAAGGAAAACTAAATAAATATTTTATAATAAAACATCAAAAATTATTAAATAAATGAAAAATTATAATTAGCTTACATGCATATCAAATTTAAATATAAATGAAACTTCCTTTGAAGTTTATTTTTAAACAGTAAATACTTTTCTCCAATAAAAATAATAAGAATTATCCAAATCATAAAATAAAATAAAATATACGCGTCGATTAGAGTGCCTATTTTTTCGTCGGATAATACAGTGTTTTAACATGCATTCAATATTGAATATAAAAATAATGGAAGCAATACAATGATTCATTGTTCCGTTCCGTTTCGTTCCGTTCCGTTCTATTTAACTAATATATTAAAAAACTGAAATTTACAAAGTTCGAAACTTAGATATCAATACAAATACCAAAAAGTACAAATAGAATACGAGTTGTTTATCGAGTTTTGATAGTTAATTTACTTTTATACTTGAAAGAAAACCGGAAGGATTATCATGGACAAATCAAGAAAGTACCGTAGCGACATCTAGTTTGATTTTGGGACCTAATGTTTTTTTTTTAAATACTTCCTTATTGTTGCGTTATGACAATTCACAAATCCATTAAATTTAATTTAATCATTATTTTATCATTTCATGATTCTATACATCCCAGATAAGGTAATTATTACTAACTGAAATAAGTTTCAATTAGTTGATATAGTACTTCCTTAGAGTAATTAATGTAAATATTGAAAAATACTAATCCTGAATAATAACTAAACACAGCGTATTCAAATGATGTGAATGTAATACAATAAAAATTATAATAATGCAGCAAATATAGTGGAACTGGCTAAAAAAAATAATACTTACATTATCTTTAAACACAAGAACTTTTTATAGAAATAGACAAACCGATTCATCGAATGTGCAATTTCTATAAAAAGAAAATTACAGGAAAATTAGTTACAAATATAATTTAAAAAACGGTAACACTTATACATTTTACGCTACTTGCTCCAGTAGTGGTATCAGTCAGTTTATGATGTGAACGCAACATTATACGGTTTAATGAACGGCCGACTATGGCGGCAGCGTGCGGCGTGAACACGGTGCGCAGTCGGCCCCGAGCAACAGGCGGCGCGCGCGCAACTTGCGTTCACGCAGTGAAAGTCTGCGTGACTCACCAGCTGCAGTCATGAACGAGTACGCCGAATACGGGTGGAAGCTGCATCAGATGCAGAATGAGCGTTTATGTGGGGCAACTAGAAAACGTTTAACTGATGGTGATAGACAACGCGCACTCGTGGGACTGAAAGAGGCAGTTGATTCTAGTCTCAACCTCGCTTTACGTGACAAAAGCCGATGTCAAGACGATAACTTCCTGCGAAGATTTCTTTATGCTCGTAAACACGATGTGCAACAGAGTTTCGAGTTATTGGTGCGCTACCATCAATTTAGACGCGATCATCCTGAATTGTGGGCTTCGCCTGATGGTGGTGTATTACGTGCGTTAGCTGACGGATTGCCTGGTGTGCTCGCCGAGCGGGACCGTAGAGGTCGTTGTGTGCTTCTAATGTTTGCTGCCAATTGGACTCCTCATGCCTGTTCTCTTCTTTCTGTGCATAGATCTTTACTACTCACATTGGAACGCACTCTCGAAGATGTACAAAATCAAGCAAATGGATATGTGATTATCGTGGATTGGACTGAGTTTACTTTCAGACAATCGTGTAGTTTACAAGCTAAAGTATTGAAGTTAATGATTGACTGTATACAGGATTGCATGCCAGTTCGTTTTAAAAGCATACATTTTATCGGTCAACCGTGGTATGTGGAAACGGCTTTGGCGGTAATAAAACCATACCTTAAAGCGAAGACACGGGAACGTATTGTGCTTCATGGGAATAATTTGTCGACACTTCACGATTCTCTACCACTAGATATTCTTCCAGCTGAGTTAGGAGGCGAGGGACCATCTTATAACTCAGAGCGATGGATTCAGGAATTTTGTCGAGGTGAAAACATTTGCCCTGCACCTATAGCACCAGTGTCTACAATTGCGCCCCAGGAAAATGACCCACCTACTGCAAAATTGGACAAAGCGTACATTCAAAAAGACAATGTGAATTTTCATGGCAGCGAAAAAAGTGCAAAATCGGAGTTATTACGTGACAAAGATTGATCTTGACGTTCTTATTGAATGCAATGGCAAAATGGACAGCTCTCTGTCTGGTCACGCTTGTGGCGCCCTACGAACGTGCTGCGGACGGATTTTGTGATATCTTTTATATTCTATAATGCTAATTTATTGTCCAGAGACTACAGAGGGTAAATGCCTCATTAGAAAGCCGTTCATATATGGTCAGGTGCATTTATATGGTCTTGCATTTAATAGCACCGTTTGGTAGGTGGGTGTTCGTTTCGGTTCGTGGTCATATAAATAGTGAGTCAGCGCAGTTAGTATGGTGCGGGCGGTGAGGTCGACGCATCCCCTCACTGCACTGCACCACGGTCGCCGTCCGGTCGTCTCTCAACTGCGCTAACGCATGTAACGGTGTCGAGCTCTCATTTTGCCGCATCGGTTCGGTTCAAGAGCGCCGGAATCGTCTTATTTGTTGCATCAGATTGCTCTCAGCTACTTTCTTACTTTATTCTTTATAACCTAACCAGTACTTGTAATTAAAAAAATATCTCATTTATGTAATAAATATGAACTACTAATTTTATTATAGCTTTGCTCACGAGGCTTGTTGCGCATTTATTATGACATTATGTTAGACCCATGTTTAGAAAATAATAGATACCGTCCTGATGTGAAATATTTTAATGATAAGTGTCTATTGTATTTGTATTGGATAGGAGTACGTCATCCTGTGTAGTGTGTTTATGTCTTTGTATTTTGTCATAAATTATTTTGTGTGTACTATGTATCTTTTGTTGGAAAGACCTTGCTTGATATTTATTCATGTTGATGCTCTCTTCCATGATGATGATTTATTTATAGTAAGGTTATATTAATTGTATAGACAGATGACTGCTGTGACATTAGATAATAACGTAATTTTGAATTATAATTTTGACACCCATCTCTAATCTCTTAAATTATATTGGAGAAATGTACAATTCATAGCAATGGGATTGAAACAGTTAGAACTGATATTCAATAAAAGTATAAAATAATTTATTTTGGATTGTTTTTATTTGAACAACAAGTTTAAAGGTGACATTATTAAAGATATCGGAAACACATAGAATAGTTAGATTATCAGATTTTGTCATAAGTTTAACTAATTATTCCTCTTTCGTAAATTGTAAACAGATTTGTTTACAAATATGAGTGAGACTGTCAATGATAATTGGTTCTTTATTCATAGTAGATGGAAGAATCAAACTGTTAAACTTGACCAATGAGATCAGTGTTATATTTATAAGATGATAATATTATGACATTTAGCATACAGAAGCAAAGCCAAACTATATTGTTAATGAGCATGTATTGTCTACAGTGGAAACTTGTAGAAGCAAAAACTACTGGGCATTAGAACAAAAATTAACTGGTTATTATATTAAAGAAAAATACAATTTGCATTTAAAATAAGGTCAGTAAGCCGAAAAGAGAGATGCCAAAAAGTAGGTAGTTGATTTAGTGCTAACGTCTCATTAGCATTCATCTTAGAGTGGTCGAATTAATTTACATAAAATATGAGTCAACATTATGAATACGGTAAAACACGTCTGTTAAAGTTGTGCACGTTTCGTTCTTCAAATGGGATAGGTATATTTTTGGAGTCCTGTACATGAAACATTTTTATTCTATTCGAAGAACTCGAATATAAAAACACCTTTTCATTTGCCTCTCTAAACGTGTTTGAAACAGTTATATTAAAGAGCTAGCGGTAATTGTTCTCAATTTATAACATTTGCATGTGTTATAACTTTCCTTTGTCAAAACAAGACAGAGTAATCGTTCATAATTTTATAGTTAGCTTGAGTATGTACTCGTTAAGTCATTCATGTCGAGGTCGATACGGGGTCGTCTGATCAATCAGATTATCTCTCTCTTTTCTTTCATTCAAAGCTATAATCAACAAAAAAAATTGGCAGCATAAAAATGCCATTTATAGAAACATAGTACCTACTTAAATAATTTAAAATATGACTTGAGATGACGTAAATAAATTTCTCGCAATGAAAATTTCTCATTCGAAATAATACATCATAATGTTTCTCTAGAAATTTATTTGTAACTGGTATTCAGAACTATTTTAGTACCAATCCAAAATGTTTAATGTAATAACGATTTCTTTAAATTACTTTTTAATTATCCGTAACGGATTCTCCATTCTTAGAATAAGAACATCCATTTTTATACCGTGCCAGAGACATTTAATGTGAAAGTACATATATAGATGTACGTGAGGATGAAGTTGGTACTGTGGCGATAAAATAGTTACGAAGAAAGATGATTTCAATATATAAACATTTAATGAGTGTGTTAGCGGCAGTGCTGTTCTGTTTAAATACAACGTCGAACGTAGCGTCCAACACAGCGCTGTCATTTAATTAGAGGTTCAATCAATCTAATGGTGCGATAACGCTGTATTGTTACAGAATACCATAGCAGATCATAAACAGCATTTAATTAATTTTTATGTGGCCGATAACTGATTATAAGTTATAATGATAACAAACACGAAAAGAATTAATCCAACGCTGTTAAATCATTTATTTATGCGATTGTTACAAACGCAAGCAAAGTCACGGATAAAAACTCATTGTTAATAAAATAAACAGTGATCAGTTGGGAATAATAAAAAAAATGTGTTAAAAAGACAAGATCTGACATCAATATTTATGATATAGGTATAACTAAGGTTGTATTGTTGTGGCTAACAATAGCGCATTATAATGGAAGAAAACTGATCAACCGTGACATGTAAATATTTAGTTCGATACTCTCATTTAAAGTACAAGAGCTCGAGGCAAAAATCTGCAAGAGTAAGGGAAATGTGGCGCGCAATATAAAACGTAAAATGTTCGAGGAATTAATATTTAACATAACATAAATGAATTGCTAAGACCGCACATATTAATAAAAAAGGTATGCAAATCAACTCTGATACAGAGCTTGGTAATAGATGAAAATTAAATTATTACGTGGTTCGTAAATAAAAAATACTTGTCAATTAATAATGTTTTTTGAAGCGCTTGTTACTTTTTCCCTACTACAGAGCATATTTTCATCAATGTTCAGGCAATCCACCCAAAAGCCATAAGGAATATTTTTACAAATGTTTAAACTTTCGTTTCAAGTTCGAGTCCCATCTCAGAGTGCCGGGGACACAGCGGATTTTTTAAGCATATTACATTAAGAATATCTTTCAGTATGGCTGCGAATGCAAAACTGATCAGATATAATAAAAATACTTATATTTACTACACAGGAAACTAAATTTCTACGAACTAACACATTCAACAATCGCTAGAAGACGGTCCCCTATCTGAACCTTCTACTATGTACTGTTGTGATGAACTGATGATGTATTCCTCAGTACTTCAACTGAAATATTAACCGTTACAACTTACACATTTTCTTCACGAGAAGCTCTTTATCTATTATGATAAACTTGGCAGTGCCCGCTAATTATTTCGAATGTAGAGTTATGGTAGAAGGTAGCTATGCTGTTCTTCAATATCTATCTACCTCTATATAAAACAATGTAACTAATACAAAGACTTTATTTTAATATTAGTTTTGAATCATATTCTTGTGAAGTCAACAAGAGACATTCTTAAAATATTTTAACTTGTGACTCATAAAAATGAGAGAAGTGTTTTTAATATGCATTGTTCTAAATACAGAATATGCATAATTTTTTAATGATTGCTTACAGGACCGGACTGTCCATATAGCCAGACAACTATTGTACCTAGGGTGCTCGTATCCGGGACCAGCATGGCATTGCAAATCGATTATGCTTTGATCGAATCATTTGAACCTTTAAAATGCAGTAGGTACCTTAAAAAAAACTTTTGTTTTGCAAAATATTGAACATAAAATTAAGTTTCTTATACATTTTAATTACACTTTTTTATCGGTGTTAGTTAGTCTTTTGTTTTTAGCCGCCATCGAAAAAGGAGGATGTATATTTTTTGGTATGTTTGTTACGCGATTATTCCGCCAATTATAAAGCGATTTTCAAAATTCTTTTTTATTCGACAGCTTAATGGGCCGTGTTGGTGCCATTGAAATTTTATCGAAATCATATTAGTAGTTTTCTTGTTATTACAAAATAAAATATGTTTTTCATCAGATGTCACCTAAATATTTTGATGTCATGTTTATGTCAGGGAAAAAATAAAAGATTTATATATTCTTATAATGCCAGGGACAATGTGGATTTTTTTAGTTTTTTCCATTAAGAATATTTTTCAGTATAGCATTGTGAATGCAAAATTGATCCAATTTAATAAAAATTTTGAAGAAACATTGAAGTCGGGCGGTTACTTCAATGGTTCTTGAAAAATTTAATCGCTATTTACCTTGTGTGTTCATAAGTTTTGAGACAAAAACAAAAAGTGTTTTAATAATTAACTTATACATCTAAAATTTTTAGTAACCTTTAACTTAATAATAATAAACAACAATTGAATATATATTTTATTGCCTTTGTTTTTCATACAGGCCCTTAGACGATTTGGCCAGTCATCAATGGCGACACGAATCTTTTCTAGCGGAATTCACTTTGCTTCTCGAACAAGGGTTTGCTTCAGTCACTACACCAAGTTTGAGTGGGACTTTCGGCAGGCCCTGAGCTCTAATTCAGTCCATAAAGAATAATCCACCGGTTTGAGGTCGGGGCTGGAGGAGGGCTTCACGTCTGCCGCGATGAAAGCCGGCACATTATCACCCAACCAAGCTTGGATGCTTTTTGCTTTATGGGATGGCGCCAAGTCTTGCTGAAAAACGCAATCCTTATTGTGAAACAACGTATCAGATAGGGGTTTTACCACGGGCTCTAAATGTTACTCTGATCATTCTTGGCTTTCACCTTGACACATTGTTGGCAGAAATTGAGCTTCATACTAAACTCCCCACCATACCATCACACTAGCCGAATGATGAGTGCGCAGACATTTCGTACAGAAACTGGGACATTCTTGCTACTTTTAGCGTATACTTTATTGTTTTGTCGGTTGAACTTTTCTTCGACTTCGAAATATTAGTCTGCAGAGCGAGTTGCTTCTGAGTGCGACATGGATTTCGGCGAAGTCGCTCTCGGATGATTTTGATGTTCGCAGGCGTCCTCATAGAGCGTGGCCGACCACTCCTTTCGCAATCTTGCAGAGAACTTGTCTCTTTGAATTGCGTAATAGACGAAGTTATGGCTTACAGGGAAACTTTTTAGCTCGCGGAAAATCTGCATCGGTTTTTTTCCCGCCTTAATCTAGCTGTCCGCCAGTGGCTTCGCCCACGTGGTCTTGTATTATACATAAAAACCTTCCTTTTGAATAACCCGATCTATGTAAAAAAACCGCATCAAAATCCGTTGCGTAGTTTTAAAGATTTAAGTATACATAGGGATATAGGGACAGAGAAAGCGACTTTGTTTTATACTGTGTAGTGATTAGTGATGAGTCCCTCACTCGTGAGGGAAAAAAATGAGGGAGTACTCGTTTAACAACTTTGAACAACCTCATTTAGCTCCTCACTTTTTGAGGTTTCGAGCACGAAGTGCAAATACAGATAAGACACCTCACTCAGCAGAATAGAGAATTGCTTAGAATGAAAGGTTGAGTTGATACATAATCAACTTATTAACGATTGATTGAGGGAGGGTTGGTTTGATGAGTTTGATAGAACGACTCCGTTTAGTTTAGCGTTTCCTCGCAACTAGTGCCTATTTAACGTTATCTTAGATTAATAATATTAATCAGTTGAAGTAAAGTACGGCTAAAAGAGTACAAATAAATAATGTAATTAGAAATAACATTACAGAAGTATTTATAGAGTAAAGAAAGAAATTAATAACCAAAAGGCATTCATTCTGCATAAGAAAATATAAAAAACAACTTTTTTGCAACAATATGAAATTATCGTAGCTTTAAATATTAGATCATTTATTAATCACAAATGTTTCTCTCGGTTCTGTCGGCGTGTAGTGACGCGCGCAAAGCGACCGATTCCCTCCCTCATTTGCTTTACGCCTCGCTACACACTCAATCTTTGCGTTTATTTCTTTCTCTTTACCTCACCTCAAATGAAAGGTACCTCGCGATTACCTCATGAGGTAAAACGTGGTTCTCGTTCGTCGTATGAGTTACACAACAAACAAATGAATTTGCGATACAAATAAACTAAAAGCAAACATTCTAAATTCAAAATTGGTAAAAAAAAAATAACAGCCAGTAACATTTTATTTTACTTTTTCACTAAAAAGTTTGTCTCAAAAGTTAGGAACACACGAGGTAGAGGAATATTATTTATATCTTTATTAAATTTGAAGTAATCTCTATTTTGTTGTGACTTTTTATGGGCATCGTTCCAATGATTTACCTAGGGTTTCAAGATCCCGGTGCTGCTTGCTAATTTGTTTTGCTTTCATTTGGTAAGCAAGAACATCATTTGATTGCGATTGAACTGGAGAAAGCAGTAGCAGCTCTTGGTGAGTTTCTTGCCACTAATGAGAACCGATGGCACAGAGTTTTGATTTTCTCAAGTACTCCTAACAGCTTAGACTGGATAAACAAATTCGATTTGATTTCATATAAATAAGAATCGAATAAATGAAAAGACAGTCGGTTATGATAATGAAGAGTGTAGTTGCCATAGTACTATGTACCGTGCCCGTGCACAGTTTATGGTGTGCGAACAATGGGTTGGGTCGGTCGTCGATGTCGCGTGCGCACGTATGTGAGTCACGTGGCCACTTCCGCCGCTGACGCAGGAAGGAAGGCGCCTTTGTCAGACATTTTTTTTAATCCTGGCATCAAACGGTAGTATGGATTCAATAGTACGTTAATAAAATAGGTTGATTTATGTGTTAATTGGTATGGTTCATGGTTAGTAGTTTGTGTTACCTTTTTAGTGCGCTGGATTTGTGACACTCTGCTTCTTTACTCTACACAGTTTTACAAATCGGGAATATGACTGTGAAAGTTAAATGGCTATCATTTTTGTTTGTCATAAAAATGTCATTAAAACCTAGACTATGGCCGACGAGCTCTCATTTTCGATCTTTATAATAAGAGCACTCCGTTAATTATAAATAACTTTTTAGATCATTTCAAATTAATATGGTTGATTATAGGTTAATTTTTAGGTGATTTCAAATTTGGTATTCTGAACCCTGTAGCTAGAATAGCTAGGTACTTCAATTTAAGTTTACAAACTATTTTACGGCTATATGGGCAAACTATATAGGCATGTGGTCATATGAAACACTTTTCAATGAGACGGGGTTAAAATAAAATGGGAATTTGGAGTTTTGGAGGGATAGATCGGGGAAACCGTGTCCAAGTCGCAGTGATACTTGTGTCCTTATAGAACCTTTTATATATTTTGCACGGTTCAAGTTTGGGCTCATCGTCAGCTGCCTCTCCATTAGAGGCGAGGTCGTGTAATAAAGGCGAGACAGTCAAACACCACTGCTGACCATGACAGTGGGGAGGACCGCTTGTGATTCGTTTATATTTAGCCAACCCCACCCTACGTGGGGTTCGTTTGAATCCAAATAGGTAACTGTTCATATTGAAATTGATTTGATTGCAATATTACTGTCTTTTACTATGCTTGCGTGAGTGATTAGAAACTGATTGATTAAAGCGTTCTTCCCTCACTTTTTCCATATGTCTTCTTTACTCTGATATAGAACCTACTTATCCGTGGTACCCCGAGGCTCGGGCTAGTTATAATGGCCGATTAACGCCCACAAACGCTTACGAATGCCATTGAAGAAGTCTAATATACTTCTCGGGTTGAAGGTATGAAATTATCCAGTAACAATAATATTAGTTTACGTTTTATTTTCATAATATTAGTATTCTCATTAAAATATATGACCTAATCTAAATTAGGTATGATTACTGTATTTATTCTATCGCATTACATCATGTAGGTACCTAATGATCATCTCAATGTTTATCGTTGTTATACTATGAATATTTTTGAATTTATCCTTCAGTGAGCATTTGTAGTAGTGCTTTAGTGGTTTAAGTAAAGATCCATGACATTACAGCATTGATATTATTATCCTATGCTAGTATACAGTTACGTACGACTCGGGAAATCGGAGCCGGTCTACAATGCTATCAGGGTAAGTACTGTGGAAATTAAATCATTCATAACATTTCCAGCTTCACATCGACCGTAAATACTCGTTTCTAATGTTATTATACCATGTTTACTGATTTGTTTTATTGCAGTATCAACTGTATGCAGTGTTCAGTTTGCGGTTAATCAGAAACGTAAATCTTTGGTTAGCAATATACACAAGTAGAATGTTCAGGATTAAGCCGCAGACCACTGTCCTGTTATATACAGATACGGTAAAATTTCTTAATGCACCTACGATAAATTCAGATAAGGTAATACTATTTCCTTGTTTTAATACTAATTAAATTGTAAGATAGATGTCGCTTATCGATACTTATCATGATACTTACAGATAGGTTTATATCATTGAATACTCAGACCAAATAAAAAGTATAGACGGAGTTTTGCCTAATAGAAAAGTGAAGCCGACAAAACTACGCCTTGGCGTATTCGTACACAGTTTCACGTACACATACATAACGAAACTACGCCTTCCTTATCAGTCTAATTAAGATAGTGTGCGGAACGTTTCATTTAAAAAAAAAATAAACAATATTCTTACTAACTGCCGAATTGTGTAGTAAAAGGTTGTAAAAACCAATCCTCAAAAAATAAAAAGCAGGATGGAATCAAATTTCACACGTAGGTATTGGAGAAAACTTACATTTTCAGTAATTATAAATTAAATTTAAGTAATTGCTTGGAACACAAAACCTCAGCCAAATATTACCATCGTTAAACGTTATTATTTACCTCGAAATCAGGTAACTTTAATTTTAGAACGCGTTATTTCTAACAAAACACAAATTACGTTATGTATTTTTTTCTTGTTGTATGGAAATGATATTTAATAAATTTTGCGTTCAAAATGCTATATAGAGGTCCAGATCACAGATATTGAAGTGTTAGAATAAGGAAGTAAAAAATAAAAAACGGGTTTAATTTTTTACTTCTTTATTTTTACTAAACGGGTTTGCATACATTTTTTTTATTTCCAAACCGACATCAAAATGCGAAAGAGAAGTGGATTTAAGTCATTCGTAATAGTCGAAATGAACCTTCATGGAATCCAATTTTGCGCAGCGTAGTTTGTTCGACTCATTTTAAGAGCGATGATATGTATTATACTATAAAAGGTTTACGTCGAATAAAGCAAAACTTATATCCAAAGATTTCAAACTTTCTATATATAAAAATTTTAGTAAACATTGTGGAAGTTTTCAAATTTAACTTAAAAATTAATTAAATAGTCTCTCTAATGTATGGCCTCCAATAATAATTACCTACTCTTAAAGATTTTAGAATATCTATGCTGATATTGACAAACGAATTTACATTAAATTATTTATTAAATAGCATAGCGTTAACGTTAACTCTATAACGTCGTAACGTTAAGTTATTGGGGTGTTTTTAATGACTATGGTCACACTGGTATGCACACTACAATTACTAAAAATCGGCTTCACTTTGTTATTCAGCGAACTCCGTCTTTACTTTTTATTTGGTCTGAGATTGAATATATAAAGTGAAGAAAAAAAGTGACGTTTAAAACTTGCTTGCTTGTTTTGGCTCCAAAACTACTGAAACGATTTGAAAAATTATTTCAGCTACGTGGGCTGTAATTTACACAGGTGGAGGTGCGAAAAAAATAAAAACTGTATTTGAGATCCCCCAAAATAATCCCTTTCATGTGAGATGTCATATGTACTTGTACTTTGCAAAATGAAGAACTTATTTTTAATGTTGTAATTACCCACTAATTTACTGACAAAAGAAACCAAACGCGTTTAAAAAAAGTTGTATATACTTAACCTCCTTAAAGCCATCGCAAACGAAAAATAAAGATCTAACGCATCTAACGCACACAGAGACATCTAACGCATTTCGTAGTTGATATTGCTTAAAATCAACCTTAAAAATTAACACATGGATGCACTAGACTGACAAAACGTCTGTTTTAGCTCTCCTTAGTAAACAAATTTATTTTGAAGTTACGTATCTATGACCTTTTGGCTCCTAATTTGCTAGTCCTTTCCATAACACAAGAGATACAAAAATATTAAGGAAAATGGTTTTAGAATTAACAAAATAGGTTCCATAACATTAGTTAAGACTTGATTCTGGAAAAAAAAAACAATTTATTCAATATACTTTGAAAGTGTTCAAAGCATTTCATATATTGGATGTAGAAGCTTAGGATAGATATATATATATATATATATATACTAGCCTTCGCTTGGTTGCCCCGGGCTGCGAGCAGCCCGGGGAGGTCACGAGTAGCTAGTGGAATCGGGGCGGTGGGGTTTCTAGTCCGCCTATTGTTACGTCGGGTTTACAGTTTGAAATTGCGTAGAAAAGGTCAGTAAGTTCTATCTTCAAATAAAAGGAGTTAAAGGACACAAAGCACCATACATCAAAGAAAAAGTGTTGCCAGTTGACACTTAATAGAAAAATAAATATCCAGTCGAAAAAGTTTTGTCTTTTATTCTCTTATTCTTATTTATTAGTAAATTACTGTATAATGTAAAAAAATAATCGAAAATATATTTCCATCAGTGCTACTATCATTAATTAATCAATTAAATGTCAAGATATAGTATTTATTGTATTTGCATTATTACATTACATTATTTATGTAAAATTTATTTATTATATGAAAAGGGAACCGATGTCGTGGCCAGATATTAAAATAGATCAATTCACGACGCGATGGGGTTTATAGCCCCGCCTTCGTTTCAGAATAGAAGCTTTCGCTTGGTTGCCCCGGGCTGCGAGCAGCCCGGGGAGGTCACGAGTAGCTGGTGGAATCGGGGCGGTGGGGTTTCAAGTCCGCCTATTGTTATGTCGGGTTTAAAGTTTGAAATTGCGTAGAAAAGGTCAGTAAGTTCTATCTTCAAATAAAAGGTGTTAAAGGACACAAAGCACCATACATCAAAGAAAAAGTGTTGCCAGTTGACACTTAATAGAAAAATAAATATCCAGTCGAAAAAGTTTTGTCTTTTATTCTCTTATTCTTATTTATTAGTAAATTACTGTATAATGTAAAAAAATAATCGAAAATATATTTCCATCAGTGCTACTATCATTAATTAATCAATTAAATGTCAAGATATAGTATTTATTGTATTTGCATTATTACATTACATTATTTATGTAAAATTTATTTATTATATGAAAAGGGAACCGATGTCGTGGCCAGATATTAAAATAGATCAATTCACGACGCGATGGGGTTTATAGCCCCGCCTTCGTTTCAGAATAGAAGCTTTCGCTTGGTTGCCCCGGGCTGCGAGCAGCCCGGGGAGGTCACGAGTAGCTGGTGGAATCGGGGCGGTGGGGTTTCAAGTCCGCCTATTGTTATGTCGGGTTTAAAGTTTGAAATTGCGTAGAAAAGGTCAGTAAGTTCTATCTTCAAATAAAAGGTGTTAAAGGACACAAAGCACCATACATCAAAGAAAAAGTGTTGCCAGTTGACACTTAATAGAAAAAGAAATATTCAGTCGAAAAACGCAAGCAAAACTTAAAATAAATTTTGTATAGATACTTAAAATAAGTTTTGTCTTTTATTCTCTTATTCTTATTTATTAGTAAATTACTGTATAATATTTAAAAACAATCGAACAATCGAATTCCATCAGTGTTACTATCATTAGTTAAACAATTAAGATTTATTTATTATATGAAAAGGGAACCGATGTCGGGGCCAGATATTCGAACAGATCAATTCACGACGCGATGAGGTTTTAAGTTCGCCTTCGTTTCAGAATAGAAGCTTTCGCTTGGTTGCCCCGGGCTGCGAGCAGCCGGAGGGGTAACGAGTAGCTAGTGGAATCGGGGCGGTTGGGTTTTAAGTCCAACTTCGTTGCGGAATTTGTGTTTATAGTTTGAGAACGTCTACAAAAAGTTAGTAAGTTCTATCTTCAAATGAAAGGTGGTTAAGTACCCAAAATACCATACATCAAAGAAAAGGGGTTGATGGTTTACACGCAATAGAAAAATAAATATTCAGTCGAAAAATGCAAGCAAAACGCTAAATAAATTATAGTCGCTTATTCTTATTCAATAGTAAGTAATAATACACCAAATAAATAAATGTCAAATTTCAAACTCATACGTACGTAGAACACTTTTATATTGAATATCAAAAGAACATGTTTCTCAATAATCTAAAAGTATAGAAAAATATGTTTAAAGTATTAAATATCGTGTCAAAAATTAGATTTTTTTTTCTCCCTACTTGAGTATGTGAAAGTGTGGGTAAAGATTTCTACACAAATGGTCCATATATACACGCTATAAAGATCCCGAATTGTCAAGTCCATCGAAATCAAAATTGAAATTAAAACGATCACGATCATCTTTTAAACATTATAAACCAAATGTTACCATCAACAAAAGCGATTCGTTTCTGGCACTTCGCCGGCCGCTACCGCGGCACGCTCGCTACGCTCGCTCGGCTCGTGCGTTGTTTTTCATACACTAACCTAACCTAACCCATATGTCATAATAAACCAATGGAAGTTTTTGTTGCTTTACTTATTGTAAAGTTCTTGAGCATAAACGAGTCGCTTGTGGAATCGGAGCGGTGGGATCTTAGGTCCGCCTCTTGTTATGTTTACAGTTTGAAATTGCCTAGGAAAAGTTAGTGAGTTCTATCTTCAAATAAATTATGTTTAAGTACACAAAGCTCCATACGACAAAGTAAAAGGGTTGCCAGTTTATGCTAAATAGAAAAAGAAACATTCAGTTGAAAAATGCAAGCAAAACTAAAATAAAATTTGGAATAGATCAGCTTGTAGTCATTTATTCTCTAATTCTTATTCAAAAGTAAGTTAATATTTAGTTAATACAAATATTGGAGTTTTAAGACCGCCTCTTGTTATGTTGGGTTTACAGTATAAAATTGCCTAGAAAAAGTTAGTAAGTTCTATCTTCAAATAAAAGATCTTTAAGTACGCAAAACATCATACATAAAAAAAAGGTTGCTAGTTTACACGCAATATAAAAGGAAATATTCAGTTGAAAAACGTAAGGAAAACTTAAAATAAATGTTGTATAGATCGCTTTGTAGTCTTTTATTCTTATTCAATAGAAAATTTCCTAAAAATTAAAGTATCAAAAAAAAAACAGCTTTTTAACACCCGGCAACACTTCAACTAAATACATTTTTTTTCTGTAAGTAGTCTGAAAAATGTTATCAATAATGCCAAAATCAGCTCTATAAAGTAAAAACTATGGCTCACTTCGCTCGCTTTTTCTTTTTGTTTTTTCGCAGTTCTAATCTCATCGATTGACCAGGTCTCTATTGATGGTGTTCTTTATGGCTCGCTTCGCTCGCTTTTTATTTTAGTCACAGTTCTAACCCTACCAATTAACCAAATCTCTCTTAACAGTTACTCCCTTATGGCTCGCTTCGCTCGCTCATTGTTTTACACACAGTGCTTACATAATCGATTGATCAGGTCTCTCTTAATGGTCTGGCATTATGGCTCGCTTCGCTCGCTTTTTGTTTCAATGGCAGTTCTAATCTAACTGATTGACCAGGCCTCTATTGATGGTGTTTTTTATGGCTCGCTTCGCTCGCATTTTATTTTAGTCACAGTTCTAACCTTACCAATTAACCAAATCTCTCTAAATGGTCACTCTTTATGGCTCGCTTCGCTCGCCTTTTGTTTTATTCACAGTTCTAATCTAACTGGTTGATCAGATTTATAGTGATGGTGTTCTTTATGGCTCGCTTCGCTCGCATTTTATTTTAGTCACAGTTCTATTCTAACCTTACGAATTAATGAAATCTCTCTAAATGGTCACGCTTTATGGCTCGCTTCGCTCGCTTTTTGTTTCAGTCACAGTTCTAATCTAACCGAATGACAATGTCTCACTCGCTTTATTTTTCTGGCTAAAATAGTGGAATTTTTTCTCACCTCGTAAAGATTGGGTAAAGATACACAAACGGTCTATATATGCTATAAAGCTCCCGAGTCGCCAACTCGGTCAGAATCATTCTTAAATTTATGGTGACTACTATCAGTGTTGCTAGTCGATCACACAAATTATTCCATCAATTATGTTATAAATGCAATAGTAAAATTTTTGTCAAACAGTAAAATTATTGTAAAGAAATGTTTAAATATTTTTCATAAATTACATACATGAGAATTTCTCAAAAATCCCGGTATCAAAGAATGTCCGGATTTTTTCATCTGACAACACTTCAGCTGAATATATATTTTTTGTTCAAAGTATTCGGAAATGTGTTACCAAAAACGCCAAAATCAGCTCTATAAAGTGAAAGTTATGAAAAATGATCAATTTTCTAGATAAAATGGTCGCTGTTTAAGCCGCCATCTTGAATTTTGAAATTTCAACCTCAGACCCATGTAGCCCATCTATTGGCGCATCCAACGCAGATTCTATTATTTTCCTAGCGGCGATAGTGACTGAGCTAGAGTCCAAAACGCGAACAGTGGGCATTAAATCTTCAACCCACCGTACCTGCCGGGGTTGCCAGGTGTAGACGATGAAAACAGTCAAATGTGAATTCGGGATGCGCCCTCCATCGACGGATGCCAATTTTCAAGTTCTAAAATTGTTCCTTTGACAGTTACAGTATTTGGGGTAAATCTCAAAAAATACCCTAAAATCGGGTAAAATTTTTCCACGATACGAAAGAGTCTATAGAGATGCACAATCGCTCCATACACGCCAAATACCTGCGGGGTTGCCAAGTCGGTCAAAATCAAAGTTGAATTTCAAACGTTGTTTGCTCTCAGTGTTGCCAGTCGATCGTTCTATTTTTTCCATCGGGTATCTTGAAAAGTTAAAATTAAATATTTGCATCGAAAAAAATTCAAAATTCGACAAAAAGTGTTTCCCCAAAAATCTCATAAAGTATCAAAAATTATCAAGATTTTTTTTTCACCTGGCAACACCTCAGCTACTTGCCTAAAAATTGTTTCCCCGGAAGTAGTCTGACAAATGTCGCCAAGTGCGTCAAAATCGGCTCGACGTGGTGACGATACCCAATTTTTCGGATAAAATGGCCGCTGGTTTGGCCGCCATCTTTAATTTTGAAAATCCGGCTCCGGACCGGTGTGGCTAACTCGATAGCGCATCCGATGCACTTTTTACCATTTTCCTAGTGGCAATACCGACTGCGCTAGAGTCGACAAAGTAAAAAATGGGCAAAATTTTTCAAATCGCCGCAACCACCAGGGTTGCCAGGTGATGACGATGAAAATGGTCAAATGTCATTTCGGGGAGTACCCTCCGTCGAGGAAAAGCATTTTTGAAATTCCCAAATGGCTCCTTCTACTTTTCACCTTTTTGGGGTAAATCTCCGAAATTACCCAAAAATCGGGGAAAAATTTCACGTCATTCGAAAGAGCCAGCGGAGACTCACGACCGGTCTATACAAAGCGAAGAGCTCCAATGTTGCCAAGTGAGCTAAAAGTGCGTTTGAATTTTTCGAAAAAGTGAAAAAATCACAAAATGGCCGCTGCCGGCGCCGCCATATTGATTTTCCCGAGTTTCATAATTTTTCCATAGTCACGACTATATCTGGCGTGACACCTCATTCACAGATTTTCTCCGCTGGCCACCCAGGTTCCCAAACAATTCGGGTTATGAGGGCATGTCGAAAAACATGTTTTCTACCGTGGAGCCCAGGGTTGTCAGCTAGCAAAAACGAAAACTACCAAAAGTCATAGGGCTCCCCCGGCGCCACACCGCATCGAGTCTGTTTTCCGCGAAAAGTGCGTATTTCGAAATTTCATTTTTCTCCCAAAATCTCATAAACTACCACGAAAATGGTAGAAATAGGTAGTGATGTAGAAAGATGCTACCGAGCCTCACGACCGACCCATAGAACGCGAATCCGTCCGACGCCGCCATCTTGGAGAAAATCTCACTGGAAAATGGCGATTTTTCACTGCCGAAACAAAATGGCCGCCCCCGCCGCCGCCATGTTGACGCGCAAATGAAAACTCCCCGTACGTAAAAATCGACTATAATTCCGAGTCGCCGGCGTAAAAATCCCCCCTCCAAACCCACAGAAAAACAATTGACGATTGCCCGAACAGAGGTCGAAAAATGTCAATTTTCGAGGTAAAATATCTCCGCCGCCATTTTGTTTTTTTAATCAAACCTTTTTACAGTCTCATTTTTTTAGCCAAATCTACGACCATTTTGAATATCGTAACCGTAGAGTGAATAATGTAGAAATTAAAAAAAATATCTCGCCGCCATTTTGTTTCTTGGCTGTATCGATATGCCATTTCAACTCATTTTAAAAAAATATTATCACTCTCCATACATGAAAATGTCATTTTCCTACTTTATCTACCCGAAAAAAGCATGGAGTGAGTCAGTGAGTCAGTCAGTCAGTGGTAATTGAGCTTTATATATTATAGATATATCTATCTATAATATATAAAGCTCAATTACCACTCACTGACTGACTGACTCACTCACTCCATGCTTTTTTCGGGTAGAAAGAGGGGGAAAATGACGTTTTCATGTATGGAGACTGATTATATTTTTTTAATTCGAGTTGAAGTACCATATTGGTGCAGCCAAAAAACAAAATGGCGGCGAGATAATTTTTTTAATTTCTAAAGTATTCACTCTACGGTTACGATATTCAAAATGGTCATAGACTTAGCTAAAAAAATGACACTGGAAAAAGGTTTGATTAAAAAAACAAAATGGCGGCCGAGATATTTCACCTGGAAATTTGGCATTTTTCGACCTCTGTTCGGGCCATCGTCAATTGTTTTTTTGTGGGTTCTGAGGGGGTATTTTTACGCTGGCGACTCGGAAATATAGTCGATTTTTAAGTAGGGGGAATTTTCATTTGTGCTTCAACATGGCGGCGGCGGGGGCGGCCATTTTGTTTCGACATTGAAAAATCGCCATTTTTCAGTGAGATTTTCTCCAAGATGGCGGCGTCGGACGGGTTCGCGTCGTATGGGGCGGTCGTGGGGCTCGCTGCTAACTTTTTAAGTTAGTAATAATTTCTACCATTTTCGTGGTAGTTTAGGAGATTTTGGAAGAAAAGTAAAATTTGGAAATACGCACTTTTCGCGGAAAACAGACTCGATACGGTGTGGCGCCGGGGGAGCCCTATGACTTTTGGTAGTTTTCGTTTCCGCGAGCTGACAACCCTGGGCTCCACGGTAGAAAACGTGTTTTTCGACATGCCCTCATAACCCGAATTGTTTGGGAACCTGGGTGGCCAGCGGAGAAAATCTGTGAATGAGGTCCCTTGCCTGATATAGTCGTGACTATGGGAAAATTATGAAACTCGGCAAAATCAATATGGCGGCGCCGGCAGCGGCCATTTTGTGATTTTTTCACTTTTTCGAAAAATTCAATCGCACTTTTAGCCTACATGGAAACATCGGAGCTCTTCGCCTTGTATCGACCGGTCGTGAGTCTCGGCCGCCTCTTTCGAATGAGGTGAAAATTTTTCCCGATTTAAGGGTAATTTCGGAGATTTACCCCAAAAAGGTGAAAAGTAGAAGGAGCCGTTTCGGGATTTCAAAAATGCATTCCTTCGACGGAGGATGCTCCCAGAAATGACATTTGGCCATTTTCGTCGTCGACACCTGGCAACCCTGGTGTATGTGGCGATTTGAAAAATTTCACCCATTTTTTACTTTGTAGACTCTAGCGCAGTCAGTATTGCCACTAGGAAAATGATAAAAAGTGCATCGGATACGCTATCGAGTTGGCCACACCGGGACGGAGCCGGATTTTCGAAATTCAAGATGGCGGCCAAACCGGCGGCCATTTTATCCGAAAAATTGGGTATCGTCACCACGTCGATTCGATTTTGACGCACTTGGCGACATTTGTCAGAGTACTTCCGGGGAAACATTTTTTAGGCAAGTAACTAAAGTGTTGCCTGGTGAAAAAAAAATCTCGAAAATTTTTGATACTTTATGAGATTTTTGAGGAAACAATTTTTGTCGAATTTTCGAACTTTTTTGATGCAAATATTTTAATTTTAACTTTTCAAGATACCCGATGGAAAAAATAGAACGATCGACTGGCAACACTGAGAGCAAACAACGTTTGAAATTCAACCTCGATTTTGACTGACTTGGCAACCCCGCAGGTATTTGGTATGTATGGAGCGATTGCCCATCTCTATAGACTCTTTCATGTGGTGGAAAAAAATTACCCGATTTTAGGGTAGTTTTTGAGATTTACCCCAAAAACTGTAAATGTCAAAGGAACAATTTTAGAACTTGAAAATTGGTATCCGACGATGAAGGGCGCATCCCGAAATCACATTTGACTATTTTCATCGCCTACACCTGGCAACCCCGGCAGCTACGGCGGTTGGAAAGTTCAATGCCCACTGTTCACGTTTTGGACTCTAGCGCAGTCATTATAGCCGCTAGGAAAATAGTAAAAACTGCGTTGGATGCGCTAATAGGTGGGCTATATAGATCTGAGTTTGAAATTTCAAAATTCAAGATGGCGGCTTAAACAGCGACCGTTTTATCTAGAAAATTGTTCATTTTTCACGACTTTCACTTTATAGAGCTGATTTTGTCGTTTTTGGTAATATTTTTAAAAATACTTTTAACATAAAATATGTATTCAGCTGAAGTGTTGCCAGATGATAAAAAAACTGAAAAAATTTTGATACTTTGATTTTAAGGAAATGTTCATGTGTATCATCATTAATGAAAGTTTTCATGCAAAAATTTCACTATTGGATTTGTAAAATAATTTATGGAATAATTTGAGTGATCGACTAGCAGCACTGATAGTAGTCACCATATAAATTTAAGAATGATTGTGACCAAGCTGGCGACTCGGGAGCTTTAAAGCATCTATAAACCGTTTGTGTATCCTTACCCAATCTTTGCGTGGTGAGAAAAAAAAATCCAATATTTTCGCCAGAAAAATAAAGCGAGTGAAACATTGTAATTCGGTTAGATTAGAACTGTGACTAAAACAAAAAGCGAGCGAAGCGAGCCATAAAGAGTGACCCTTTAGAGAGATTTGATTAATTGGTAAGGTTAGAACTGTGACTAAAATAAAATGCGAGCGAAGCGAGCCATAAAGAACACCATCAATAGAAATCTGATTAATCAGTTAGACTAGAACTGTGAATAAAACAAAAAGCGAGCGAAGCGAGCTATTATAAATGGAGACCTGGTCAATTGTTTAAGGGACTGTGACCAAAATGAAGAGCGAGCGAAGCGAGCCAAAATGCGAGACCATTAAAAGAGACCTGATCAATCGGTCATGTTAGCACAGTGTCTAAAACAAAAAGCGAGCGAACCGAGCCATAAGGAGTAACTGTTAAAAGAGATTTGGTTAATTGGTAGGGTAATAACTGTGACTAAAATAAAATGCGAGCGAAGCGAGCCATAAAGAACACCATCAATAGAAATCTGATCAATCAGTTAGATTAGAGCTGCCAATAAAACAAAAAGCGAGCGAAGCGAGCCATAATAAATGGAGACCTGGTTAATTGCTTAAGGTACTGCGACCAAATAAAGAGCGAGCGAAGCGAGCCATAATGCTAGATCATTAAGAGAGACCTGATCAATCGATTATGTTAGCACTGTGTCTAAAACAAAAAGCGAGCGAAGCGAACCATAAGGTGTAACTGTTAAAAGAGATTTGGTTAATTGGTAGGGTAAGAACTGTGACTAAACTAAATGCGAGCGAAGCGAGCCATAAAGGACACCATCAATAGAGACCTGCTCAATCGGTTAGATTAGAATTGTCAATAAAACAAAGCGAGCGAAGCGAGCCATAATAAATGGAGACCTGGTCAGTCGGTTAAGGAACTGTGACCAAATGTGCTTATAAGTTTGCTATTTAGGTCTGAGGCTGAAATTTCAAAATTCAAGATGGCGGCTAAGACAGCGACCATTTTATCTAGAAAATTGATCATTTTTTACTTTATAGAGCTGATTTTGGCGTTATTGATAACATTTTTCAGATTAATTACAGAAAATAAATATGTATTCAGTTGAAGTGTTGCCGGATGATAAAAGTTTTATTTTTGATACTGTGATTTTTAGGAAATTTTCTATTGAATAGGAATCAAAGACTACAAGGCGATCTATACGACATTTATTTTAAGATTTTCTTGCGTTTTTCAACTGAATATTTCTTTTTATATTGCGTGTAAACTGGCAACCTTTTTTTTATGTATGATGCTTTGCGTACTTAAAGATCTCTCATTTGAAGATAGAACTCTCTAACTTTTTCTAGGCAATTTCAAACTGTAAACATAACAAGAGGCGGACCTAAAACCCCACCGCTCCGATTCCAATAACAATAAGTAAAGCAACAAAAACTTGTTACATATGGGTTAGGTTAGGTTAGTGTATGAAAAACAACGCACGAGCCGAGCGAGCGTAGCGAGCGTGCCGCGGCAGCGGCCGGCGAAGTGCCAGAAAGGAATCGCTTTTGTTGATGGTAACATTTGGTTTATAATGTTTAAAAGATGATCGTGACCATTTTAATTTCTTTGATGTATGGTGCTTAAACACCTTTCATTTGAAGACAGAACTTACTGACCTTTTCTACGCAATTTCAAACTGTAAACCCGACATAACAATAGGCGGACTTGAAACCCCACCGCCCCGATTCCACCAGCTACTCGTGACCTCCCCGGGCTGCTCGCAGCCCGGGGCAACCAAGCGAAAGCTAGTCTATATCTATAATATATAAAGCTTAATTACCACTCACTGACTCACTCACTCACTCCATGCTTTTTTCGGGTAGAAAGAGGGGGAAAATGACGTTTTCATGTATGAAGCGTGACAATATTTTTTTCAATCGAGTTGAAGTACCATATCGGTACAGCCAAAAAACAAAATGGCGGCGAGATAATTTTTTTAATTTCTACAGTATTCACTCTACGTTTACCATATTCAAAATGGTCGTAGAGTGGGCTAAAAAAATGGCAATGAAAAAAGGTTTGTTAAAAAAAACAAAATGGCGGCCGAGATATTTTACCCGAAAAATGGGCATTTTTCGACCTCTGTTCGGGCAATCGTCAATTGTTTTGTGGTGGGTTCGGAGGGGGGATTTTTGCTCCTTCAGCTCGGAAGTATAGTCGATTTTCACGTACGGGGAGTTTTCATTTGCGCGTCAACATGGCGGCGGCGGGGGCGGCCATTTTGTTTCGGCAATGAAAAATCGCCATTTTCCAGTGAGATTTTCTCAAAGATGGCGGCGTCGGGCGGGTTCGCGTTCTATGGGGCAGTCATAGGGCTCAGTGGGATCTTTCTACTTCACTACCTATTTCTACCATTTTCGTGGTAGTTTATGAGATTTTGGGAGAAAAGTGAAATTTCGAAATACGCACTTTTCGCGGAAAACAGACTCGGTGCGGTGTGGTGCCGGGGGAGCCCTATGACTTTTGGTAGTTTTCGTTTCCGCGAGCTGACAACCCTGGGCTGCACGGTAGAAAACATTTTTTTCGACATGCCCTCATAACCCGAATTGTTTGAGAACCTGGGTGGCCAGCGGAGAAAATCTGTGAATGAAGCGCTGCGCCAAATATAGTCGTGATTATGGGAAAATTATGAAACTCAGGAAAATCTATATGGCGGCGCCGGCAGCGGCCATTTTGTGATTTTTTCACTTTTTCGAAAAATTCAAACGCACTTTTAGCCTACATGGCAACATTGTAGCTCTTCGCCTGGTATGGACTGGTCGTGAGTCTCCGCTGGCTCTTTCGAATGACGTGAAAATTTTCCCCGATTTTAGGGTAATTTCGGAGATTTACCCCAAAACGGTGAAAAGTAGAAGGAGCCGTTTGGGAATTTTAAAAATACTTTTTCTCGAAGGAGGGCACTCCCCGAAATGACATTTGGCCATTTTTATCGTCGTCACCTGGCAATCCCGGCGGTTGCGGCGATTTGAAAAATTTTGCCCATTTTTTACTTTGTCGACTCTAGCGCGGTCAGTATTGCCACTACGAAAATGGTAAAAACTGCATCGGATGCGCTATCGAGTTGGCCACACCGGTACGGAGCCGGATTTTCAAAATTCAAGATGGCGGCCAAACCAGCGGCCGTTTTATCCGGAAAATTGGGTATCGTCACCACATCGAGCCGATTTTGACGCACTTGCCGACATTTGTCAGAGTACTTCCGGGGAAACATTTTTTAGGCAAGTAACTAAAGTGTTGCCAGGTGAAAAAAAATCTCGAAAATTTTTGATACTTTATGAGATTTTTGAGGAAACAATTTTTGTCGAATTTTTTATTTTTTTTGATGCAAATATTTTAATTTTGACTTTTCAAGATACCCGATGGAAAAAATAGAACGATCGACTGGCAACACTGAGAGCAAACAACGTTTAAAATTCAACCTCGATTTTGACCGACTTGGCAACCCCGCAGGTATTTGGCATGTATGGAGCGATTGTGCATCTCTATAGCCTCTTTCGTATCATGGAAAAATTTTACCCGATTTTAGGGTAGTTTTTGAGATTTACCCCAAAAACTGTAACTGTCAAAGGAACAATTTTAGAACTTGAAAATTGGTATCCGACGATGGAGGGCGCAACCCGAAATCACATTTGACTGTTTTCATCGCCTACACCTGGCAACCCCGGCAGCTACGGCGGTTTGAAAGTTCAATGCCCACTATTCACGTTTTGGAGTCTAGCGCAGTCATTATAGCCGCTAGGAAAATAATAAAAACTGCGTTGGATGCGCCAATAGATGGGCTACATAGGTCTGAGGTTGAAATTTCAAAATTCAAGATGGCGGCTTAAACAGCGGCCATTTTATCTAGAAAATTGATCATTTTTCATGACTTTCACCTTATAGAGCTGATTTTGGCGTTTTTGGTAACACATTTCCGAATACTTTTAACAAAAAATATGTATTCAGCTGAAGTGTTGCCAGATGAAAAAAATCTGTAAATTTTTTTATACCGGGATTTTTGAGAAACTTTCGTGTATGTCTTTCTGAAAAATATTTAAATACCTTTTTACAGTGATTTCACTGTTTAGCAAAATTTTTACTGTTGCATTTATAACATAATTGATGGAATAATTTGAGTGATCGACTAGCAACACTGATAGTAGTCACCATATTAATTTCAGAATGTTTTTGACCGAGCTGGCAACTCGGAAGCTTTGCATATATAGACCGTTTGTGTATCTTTACTCACTCTTTACGTGGTGAGAAAAAAATTCCAATATTTTCACCAGAAAAATAAAGCGAGCGAGACATTGTCATTCGGTTAGATTAGAACTGTGACTTAAACAAAAAGCGAGCGAAGCGAGCCATAAAGAATGACCAATTGGAGAGATTTGATTAATTGGTAAGGTAAGAACTGTGACTAAAATAAAATGCGAGCGAAGCGAGCCATAAAGAACACCACCTATAGAAATCTGATCAATCAGTTACATTAGAACTGTGAATAAAACAAAAAGCGAGCGAAGCGAGCCATAATAAATGGAGACCTGGTCAATCGTTTAAGGGACTGTGACCAAATTAAAGAGCGAGCGAAGCGAGCCATAATGCGAGACCATTAAAAGAGACCTGATCAATCGGTTATGTTAGCACTGTGACTCAAACAAAAAGCGAGCGAAGCGAGCCATAAAGAGTTACTATTAAGAGATATTTGGTTAATTGGTAAGGTTAAAACTGTGACTAAAATAAAATGCGAGCGAAGCGAGCCATAAAGAACACCATCAATAGAGGCCTGGTCAATCAGTTAGATTAGAACTGTCAATAAAACAAAAAGCGAGCGGAGCGAGCCATAATAAATGGAGTCCTGGTCAATTGCTTAAAGTACTGTGACCAAAATAAAGAGCGAGCGAAGCGAGCCATAATGCTAGACCATTAAGAGAGACGTGATCAATCGATTATGTTAGCAACGTGTCTAAAACAAAAAGCGAGCGAAGCGAGCCATAAGGAGCAACTGTTAAGAGAGATTTGGTTAATTGGTAGGTTTAGAACTATGACTAAAATAAAATGCGAGCGAAGCGAGCCATAAAGGACACCATCAATAGAGACCTGATCAATCGGTTAGATTAGAACTGCGAAAAAAACAAAAAGAATAAACGAGCGAAGCGAGCCATAATAAATGGAGACCTGGTCAATCGATTAAGGAACTGTGACCAAATGTGCTTATAAGTGTGCTATTTAGGTCTGAGGCTGAAATTTTAAAATTATCGATGGCGGCTAAGACAACGACAATTTTATCTAGAAAATGTATCATTTTTCACGGTTTTTACTTATAGAGCTGATTTTGGCGTTATTGATAACATTTTTCGGATTACTTACAGAAAAACTTGTATTCTGTTGAAGTGTTGCCGGATAATAAAAAACAGTTTTTTTTATACAGTGATTTTTAGGAAATTTTCTATTGAATAAGAATAAAAGACTACAAGGCGATATATACAACATTTATTTTAAGTTTTCTTACGTTTTTCAACTGAATATTTCTTTTTATATTGCGTGTAAACAGGCAATATTTTTTTTTATATATGATGTTTTGCGTAATTAAAGATCTTTTATTTGAAGATAGAACTTACTAACTTTTTCTAGGCAATTTTATACTGTAAACCCAGCATAACAAGAGGCGGTCTTAAAACTCCAATATCTGTATTAACAAATATTAACTTACTTTTGAATAAGAATAAGAGAATCTATTCAAGCAAATTCCAAATTTTATTTTAGTTTTGCTTGCGTTTTTCAACTGAATGTTTCTTTTTCTGTTTAGTGTAAACCAGCAACCCTTTTCTTTGACGTATGGTGCTTTCTGTACTTAAACACAATTCATTTGAAGATAGAACTCACTACCTTTTTCTAGGCAATTTCAAACTGTAAACATAACAAGAGGCGGACTTAAAACTCCACCGCTCCGATTCCACTAGCTACTCGTTTATGCTCAAGAACTTTGTAATAAGTAAAGCAAGAAAAACTTGTATAGGTTTATTATAACATATGGGTTAGGTTAGGTTAGTGTATGAAAAACAACGCACGAGCCGAGCGAGCGTAGCGAGCGTGCCGCGGCAGCGGCCGGCGAAATGCCAGAAACGAATCGCTTTTGTTGATGGTAACATTTGGTTTATAATGTTTAAAAGATGATCGTGACCATTTTCATTTCAATTTTGATTTCGATGGACTTGACAATTCGGGATCTTTATAGCGTGTACATATGGACCATTTGTGTAGGTATCTTTACCCACAGTTTCACATAAGTAAGTATGAAGAAAATCCAATTTTTGACACGATATTTAATACTTTAAATATATTTTTTATACTTTTAGATTATTGAGAAAACATGTTCTTTTGATATTCAAAATGAAAGTGTTCTACGTAGGTATGTGTTTGAAATTTGACATTATTTATTTGGTGTATTATTTAAGGTCACACTGGGGGAAATATCTACTCGATCCTTTTTCATATTAAATATAGACTTACTATTGAATAAGAATAAGAGACTATAACTTATTTAGAGTTTTGCTTGCGCTTTTCGACTGATTATTTTTTTTCTGTTAAGCGTAAACTGGCAACCCTTTTTCTTTGATGTATGGTGCTTAAACACCTTTCGTTTGAAGACAGAACTTACTAACTTTTTGTAGACGATTTCAATCTATAAAACAAACATAACAAAAAAATCGAAATACTCAAATTCTGCAACGGAGGCGGACTTAAAACCCCACCGCTCCGATTCCACTAGCTACTCGTGACCTCCCCGGGCTGCTCGCAGCCCGGGGCAACCAGGCGAAAGCTTCTATTCTTAAACGAAGGCAGACTTGAAACCCCATCGCATCGTGAATTGATCTATTCTAATATCTGGCTACGACATCGGTTCCCTTTTCATATAATAAATAAATCTTACATAAATAATGTAATGTAATAATGCAAATACAATAAATACTATTTCTTGATATTTAATTGATTAATTAATGATAGTAACACTGATGCAAATATATGTTCGATTGTTTTTTAATACTATACAGTAATTTACTAATAAATAAGAATAAGAGAATAAAAGACAAGACTTATTTTAAGTATCTATACAAAATTTATTTTAAGTTTTGCTTGCGTTTTTCGACTAATTATTTCTTTTTCTATTAAGTGTCAACTGGCAACACTTTTGCTTTGATGTATGGTGCTTTGTGTCCTTTAACACCTTTAATTTGAAGATAGAACTTACTGACCTTTTCTAGGCAATTTCAGACTGTAAACCCGACATAACAATAGGCGGACTTGAAACCCCACCGCCCCGATTCCACCAGCTACTCGTGACCTTCCCGGGCTGCTCGCAGCCCGGGGCAACCAAGCGAAAGCTAGTATATATATATATATATATATATATATATATATATATTTTATGGAATAGTGGGCAGTCGAACAGACGTATCACCTGATGGTGAGTGATTACCGCCGCCCATGGACAACAACAAACGCGCTGCCGGCCTTTGAGGGACGAATTTTAAAGTCATTTTGAATTAGTCACAATACCGAGTCTATTATACAACGTGTAACAGAAATAACGCACATCCTTATACACGCTAATTAGAAAATGCATTTATAATCATAAAACAAAATTTGAAATTTTACTTTTATGTACTAAAACATTGTTTATATATGGACACAGTTATAATAATTGCTGGGTAATAGTGTGAAAATCTTACAAATCCACATAATGTCGTCAAAATTACAGCTTAGGCTACAACCACAAATCCATATACCTACAGCGCTATACCAAAATGATACCCATCCCATCATTTTTTCATTCATCATCATTACCCATCAATAAAAATTCTCGATATGAAATATTATTCTGTTTCGAAATTCAATGTGTTTTTTTTTAAGTTTAGACTTGTTATGAGTATCGGCTAGCATAGTCTTGCGATCACATATCACATGGCGAGCACAGTATCACCACATTTCGATGTATTTACTGTACTTTAGTATAACGAAGAATTTATAGCATGTGAGATTGAAAATTATATAAACTTAAATTGCGATAAAAATAATCCTCCGCTGCCACTGTCACGTTTGTCACATATGTCATGTTTATTTCCGGTATATTACTTTTTTCTTTGTTTATGAACTTGTGTATGTTAAGCGTTCAAAGGCATTTCAAACTCAAGGGGCATTCAAAGAAAATTCATTTTTCTTTGTTTCTTTTCCTATGTTGTATTTTATTAGAAGCTAAGAGTATAGTGCGTTTTAAAAAACCTTATTACATTCACAAGTTTATTTTTTGTTTGTGATGGCTGTAATGTTTATAGGTGACCATAGGTTACTTGATACCAATTAATTAGAAGTTATTGAAATTGAATCGGTGTCTGATTTTTAAGAAACTACTTTCAGGATGTGTGTTAATTACGTTACAAGTTAATTAGTTAAATATTATACTCTTTATTGTGACTCTTTTATCTTCATATATAATACTATAAATATTACTTTCCTGTTCCTGATTTCCGAACCGTGAAAAGAAAATTAGCTATTGTTGCGTGCGCTATCATACGGATCACTAATGTTTCGTCCAACATAAAGATGATTCAGTCTGTGCGAAGGTCAAATAAGAAGACATGAAATTTTTCATACGAAATTTTATGTAAACATATGTCTTTATTATGAGGTAATTTTAAAATTCAATAGAAAATGAAAATCACCTGCCGCATATTATTATGTAGAGATAAAATCATAGCTAATGCAGTGAAACTGTAAGGTTTTTTGAGAGAACATCGCACTCGTTCTCTTTAAATGGAAAGTAATAAGAGTCTATTGTTTAAATATTACAATGATGGAATATGTTCGATCCATAATCTTACTTAATGATATGTTATTTCTTATACAACATACTGTTAGATAGAGTCTGATGGAATGGATTATAGATATATATTTATATGAATATTTTGGTTCTATCGAGCGAGATTAACGGTCAGTTGTATAAACGTCCATTAAGGTTTAATGACGTCTTTAAGTTCTAATGAAAGGAGAAAGAATTTCTAAGATCGATCCTGTAGTTTCGGAGACTATTCGGTGCAAACAAACAAACAAACAGTCAAATCCTTCCTCATTATAATATTAGTATAGATATTTTATTTATTGTATTAGTATAAGAAGATACCATATACTTTTATGATTTTTCTCATTCTTCTTTCTTTAAAGCACTAGCCCGCAGTTTCTTTACTGAATTGGTATAGTTCCTAACCCAAAGGTAGCCTGGTAAAATTGCTGCCGTAGCAATAAGGCCGCCTCTTGCATCTATGTTACTTGTACTATTTATGTAAATTTTTATTGTGTGCAATAATGTGTACATTATTTTATTCACTCATTCAGAGCTAGTATAGACTAGCTATCCGACAGCAGCTTCGTCCGCGTGGACAACGTGTACTTATCGCCTATATTCATCAGGCATAATGTACGATTCAAATGGTAAAAGAGTTTTTCAAATCAGTCCAGTAGTTTTAGAGCTCATTCAATGCAAAAAAAATAAACAAACAATTAAATATGTTCCTCTTTATAATATTAGTATAGAAGGCAGATGTAATGCTCATATATTATGTAAAATTGACAAAATTGTGATTGATATAAATTAACCATTAGAAAAGAAGAAGAAACAATATTGTAAAGACGATACGATGTCGGTTTACCACAAGTCGATCGATGTTAGGTCTTCATACTTGTACGTTTATAAGTTTAAAAAAATTATATTAGCGTTGAACAAAACTTACTTCAAATAGTTATAAAGGTTTAATTTCATTGCAGCTCTATGCTGCTACAGCGGTCTCCTCGAAGTCGAGTTTAAGGCTGATTTTACATTAGTTGATATAATATATGTAATATTAGAGTTTATTAATAATAGTAGTTGTTCTGAATTTAAGTGAAGTTGTGAACAGCTCCTTATCATGAACTATTATTAAATATGATGCTAATAATATTTTTGAGGTAAAATATCACAAATATAGCGTCATCTTACTTAGCAGGCTGTACTGCTGTTAAATGATAATAAAATAACCATAACACTTAATGTGTACATAAATATAATTATAATTTTCTATGCCAAAAAAAAGGAGAAGAAAACCTAATATTTATTTTATTTAGTTGAAGTTTAATAATTTAAGTTTTATTACGCCTATGTAATTTACAATTAGATTTTCAAATGTATTTGCTACAGTTTTTTAGTACGAATGTTTTCGTAAGTAGCCACACACCATTATGTTATCACAAAATATTAGCAGATCATGATTTCGCTTTAAACCAATAACAATTTTAATGGACGTTTGTGCAACTAGCTGTATGTTTCTTTGATTTTGAGAGTTATATAATTATAATAAATAATATCATTATAGTGTAATTCAGTAATAATTTTTATAGGGTATTGAGTATCAATTACCCATAAGAAATACGTCAAAGTAAAAAAAAAACATATTTACAAGATATTCCTATTCAGATAAGGTCTTGTAAATCAAAAAGCCATTAATAATAAAAAAATGTGTATGAAGAATGTTTAAAAAAACTTATTACTTTAAACAACTTCAATAAGTTTTCAATTCAGCTGAATATTTTTTGTATAAACGTTTCACAATATTTTGTGTTAATAGGTAACTAATTCTTTTTGTAACTTATTACGAATATATTTTTCTATCAAGTTTTTAGTAAAAAAAAAAATAATAATAATAATTTTACTTAGCTATGGTATGTATGTATGTATATTTTTTGGATTCAACTTTGGAATAAGTCCCTGCAGTACTGCAGTTCACTACGCAGGTGTTGGCGTTGAATTTCAAAACAACTGGCCACTAGCGCATGCGCAACAAGGAAGTTGTATCTGGTTGACATTTCACTTGAATTCCATGCACCTGTAGACTGTAGGTAATAGTTTGTTAGTGTAAAAAGTATCATTTAATGTATAATTATGATAATAGGTCTATAAGCAAAAACGGTGTTTTGTATACCGTTATACTTGAAATTGGTAAAAACGCAGAAACAAATCTTATCCATTTATAGTAAGAAATGTTCTTTGATAGATAAGTTATTGTAGGTAATTATTTTTTTGATATTTAGTCCCAATAGTACACAGTTATGGAGCTTGATGGCACAGTGGTTAGCGTGTTCCAGTTTACGATTCGGAAGTTAAGAAACTTCTGCAAGGGCTGACCATAGGATGGGCGACCATAAATTATCTCAAGCTCTTCTGTGCTTCGGAAGGCTTATTAATCCGTTAAACCCGGCTGCATCTGCAATAGATAATACCCACCCATCTGCGTACACATTCAATTTTTTCCAAATGTGCCTAGTGATATAAGGTGATATAATAGGTATGTACGTAATGAAACTTTGGCGTAGCCTTTATGAATTTTATTTTATAACAATGTATTCTGGTAACTAATTTAGTCGTTATAAATTGAATGTTGCAAACTCTTGCAATTATTAACGGTGTATACTATAATAGATTGTACCGTTTCCTAAAACTCAAAATGCTCACGAGCCGCTTTCAATCAGCAGTGTCACGATAAGAAATAACCAGCTGTATTCTCAGTGTTACCATCTGTGGTATTACTGACGAGTTTAAAAAAAAGTCTTCAAAAAGGGAAAATAATTAAATAGAATAAGGTTTATTAATAAATAAAATAATTAAATAAAAGTCAGTAACGATGTAATTGAAAACAATGTGCTGCCCCTTAAACAAATAAAAAAATGCGTTTCAATTTCTAATATTCGAGAAAAATAAGGCTAAAAACTTACAAATCTCAAAAATGCAAAATTAACTTTGTCACTATAGAACTAATTTTAATGAAATTTGGTACACAGCTAGAGTAGACCATAGGAAAGGACGGAAAACTAATTATACAACACATTTGCAATTCCAACAATATTACATAAATATGGGTTACATTTAAATAATTTCCTTTTTTGAAATCTGTAATTATACATATACAATCAAGAGAAAAGGACTATATAAAAAGGGAATTACAGATTAAAATATAGAATAATAAATGATGATCAACATAAGAATAAACAATTGTGTATAATATGCTTTAACAGACATTGATAATCTCTAATTCAATATCTTAGTAAGTAGATATAATTCATAAATTTATATTGTCGAATCACGAAACGGTTCTTTGCTACATCTGTAAATCCATCTTAGATGTGTATTACCTATAGTTAATAAAAAGGAAGGATTATTCTTATAAAAACTATTTCCTTTAATGTTCTAATAATAAACACTGATTGATCCTTTGTTCATGCTCCAAGACAGTAAAACGTCCAAGATTTTATACATACTTTTTAAAGTTCCGTACCCAAAGGATAAAACGGGAACCCTATTACTAACATCGCTGTCTGATTGTCCGTCTGTCACTAGGCTGTATCTCATAAACCGTGACAGTTAGCACTTGAAATTTTTATAGATGGTGTATTTCTGTGTTATAAAATAAATATTTAAGTCATAGAATAGGTTGTTATCTACTTCTTATACCCCTAAATAACAAGGGTCCCCTTATCATTTAGGGTTATAAAAAATAGTTGTGGTATAAACTTATACATTTAGGGGTATAAACAATGTTTGCCGGGTCAGCAGATGTTTAAATATTAAACATCACTGGTTGTGTGATCTTCCCTTGCTGCGATTCGCTAATCACTTAGATAATCTAAGGCTGAATCAGTAGAGAAATATTTTTTAATCTATGCTAAAAAGGAAAAGCGAAGAGAGCTTAGCCCATACATCTCTTTTAGTTTCTCTATCAAGGAGAATTCAAGGTCTTATTGAAATACAAACTAATGATTCGGTCGGATAATGCTATAATTAACAATATACTTAAGAAAGCAATAAACAACATTTACAACATATCTTAAAGTAGTAGATATTTAATCAAATAAATTCTACGTCAAAACGTTATAAAGGTTTAATGTTAAACAGCGCTGTGTTTGACGCTTTGTTTCTAACATAAGAGAAAAGCTGGTAAAATAATCTACTCAAAGAAAAATACTTAAAGCCATCTTAAAAATGAAGAATTTTCTATGTTCGACGGCTATTTATATTTTTTTACCACGTTCACCGATTTCCTCGCGAATAGTGAACCAATTTTATATCAAATACGTATAGGTATTTAAAAAAAATCTCTAGGACTTTCTTTATGTTAATATTTTAGTGATACTTATAAAATTTATATTTCAATAATTTTCTAGTTTAAAATTTCCAAAATATTTTGATAATTACGTCTTTTATAATTTTATATCATGTTTCACGAAGGGCGTCAGACAAACTATCCTTTTGTTATAATAACAAAGAGACCATTGTTGGTTTATGGTATTTAGTGCAGGCAGCTTGGTTTGTGATCTTATCACCACTGGCGGTAAACGGGAGTTTGGTAACTCTTGTTCGAATATACATAAGGACTAAAATTTAAAATTACGTTTATCATTTGTATTCATTGACCACACAATAACTTCGTCCTTTCCACGTAACACCTTGTGGACTTAGCTAGATAATTTGAAATAAATAAATATAAGATAAAATCATACGGGTACATTGCTCAGATCTTAAATTAAATTGCTTTTAGATCTTGTGGTATGGAAATCCAAAACAATATAGGCACCACTACACCCGACTGGGACTCCAAGACAATATGAGTCATTCGGATGTCGTTAATGCTTCCATACCTATTTTTTTTTTTTATTTAAGTTAAAAATGTATAAAATCAAGAGAGCGCGTCTTTCTTTATTTTCGATGCGTAACTACTTGCATATATGTATGGGCACGTAAGCGGAGGTACTCGTATCTTTGGAATCCTTATGGAAGTTTGTCTCTTAATATAAAATAAATACAATTTGAAAATATTAGTATTATGCTGTAATCAACGCAGAAAATAACATGAATGATTTTATACCAAAATAATTTGTGTCTAGTTAAATGGTCTATTTAAATAAATTCATAAGTAGGTTCGAATCTCAAAATTTAAAATCTATTTTTATTGATAGATTTTAGTAATACCTAGTCTAGCCATAAGTTCTAGTAAAAATAATTTTATTAAAATTTTTATATGTATGTGCTTATGTAGAGTGAAAAAGATATGTTAACGTACTAAACTAGTTATTCAAAGTGTCCACGTTCGCTTTAACCCATGCTTTTAAACGGTCGCCCCATTCGGCGATGGATTTACGAACGGTTTCCATTTAAACTTGGTCACTGCTACCTCCAAAGATTTCTTGAGCGACTCAGTATTTGGGTGACTTAGAACAGGGCATGTCCTCAAGCACAGACCACAATTAGTCCAAAGGGTTTAAGTCCGGACTAGCCGAAGGCCAATCATGAGCTTTTATGAAGTCTAGAACATTTTGCTCAAGCCAAATTTGGGTAGTGCGCGCCTTATGACCCGGGGCTGAATCCTGTTGAAATGTCCACACTTTGTTTTTGAATAAGGTGTTGTTGAGAGGTTTAACTATCGCTTCTAACATGGTATCTTGATACACATTGGCTGAAGCTTTCACTCCTTTTTCGCATCAATGGAGTTTTGTAACCCCTTGGTAGGAGACACCCCACCAAACCTGACGTATGCTGGGTGATGACCTCGCTGAACTGTGGTTTCTACCTCGGAAGTTTCTTTAGAGCTGTGTGCATATACTCGATTATTTTGTTTGTTGTAGTGCTCCTCGATTGCAAAAAAATTTCATCGGTAAAGACGATTTTTCTGTGTTTTTCGTCTGCGTATCGAAGTAACAGATATATTGATCTTTCGACTTTCTTTTGTTTTAGTGCCTGATTTAAGATATGTGTATCTCCGTTAAGCCCCTAGACCTATGTCTTGTTTGATAATCCGAGAAAGTGTCCTCGGTGGGATTCTTATTTCTCTGGAATGGATTTTCTGCTTCCTTATAGGATTTCGACGAATTCTGGCTTTAACTGCATTAATGGCCTGGTTTATTCGAATAGATCGCGGTCGGCCGGATCACTCACGGTCATCAACAGACATGGTTTCAGTGTACCTTTGGATGGTACGATATACAAACATTCGACTAATCCCTAGCTTTTTCAATGTATCAAATATGTCGGATGGCTCCTTAGCTACTTTGTAAGGAGCCATCCGACATATTCCAGTGCAATTACTGCAATCCTAAGTGCCCCACCCCATTTTCAAAACAAATAATTTCTAAATAAAAAACATACAATAATGGCGGGAAAGAAGTCTATTTTAATTAATGTTTTTTTTATGTGTATAAACAGCCAGTAACAGAATTTATGGCTAGACTAGGTAACAATAGATTTCACATATAAAAGTAGTTTATTTTAAATAATATCTGTCTGTATGATATAATGTGATTATGATGATTAAATTTGTTCTTTAAATATAGATATAATAAGATTGTAGATGTAAATCTTAAGAGCGATTATTATACAAGCTTATAAGATTTAAATAAGATAATTTATTATTATTACAGTTAAAACACGATGTAGTTATTTCAGCGTAATAACATAAACCAGATCACTGAATTTAGTTTGTGATCTATTTCTACATAAAGAATTGAAAAGTCGATTATTTAGTACAGAAAAAGACTAGAATAAGGAAGAAAGGTAGCGAACATACTTATTGTAGCTTTCCGTTGGTGAAGGAGGAGCTCGATGATGCTGTAGCTAGCACGATCGGGCTGCGATACGTTTGTTAAGCAACTTTCGCAATGGCCGGGCATAGGATGGGTGACCAAATATTTATTATTTCGATCTCATTTGTACTTCGCAAGGAACTTTAAACTGTTAGTCCTGGCTGCATCTGCAGTCGTTAATACCGACTAAAACTCGCGCCTGCCTGGGTCATGGCCCATTCTTCTTAATAGCGATGACAACTGATTTTTGGTTGTTTGTCCGTCACATTTACCTGACGTTGAAAAATACTAAACATGTTCTTTATTATTCTTTATTATGGCGATACATTGAGTTAAAATTTCACATGACGTCACTATTTGGTACATTTTCTACAAAACTATGACGTAGCGAGCCCCCACTTTAATGCCTATTGTCTGAGCTATTTCTTGTTAAATTGTAGTAAAAAAACGTAATTAATATTTTTCTATTATCTGATCGACGGACTAAATAGTTTTTTTTTTTTTACCTAGTCGTCATCCCTATGGATTCCATGTATAAGGAAGCCCTCTGGACATAAATAAGGCTGGTGATGATTATGAACGTAAAAACTTGACACTGTGAAAGTTTTTAAAATGGTAAAATGGATCACCAGAAAAAAATACAACTAAGTTTATATGCGATTTCGATTATTACTTACATTAGCATAGCAGTCGGTGAGATTATCGAGATCAGACTTATCACATTGTTATCTTTAGTACTTTATCTGTATTTAAACAATGAGATCAAGGTGTTTTCTATTCATGTTGAGAACTGAGACTTAATAATGTTTCACATTAGTCTCTCTACAATATCCCTATGCATGTTGAACGTTGTGAAACATGATTAGTTTGTCACGGGTAGTCTGTTACTTATATGTGAATGACATCGGAGTTTACGTCTGTTACACTCTAATCTACATATATATGTGTGTAAAAAATAATCGACGTAATTACGTAATTAAACGCATAACTTCTGAAAGAGTAGACTTCATCAAATGGGATGATTCCTTTTGAAAGTGTTCCTTATTGTCAGGAAAAGATTTGTATATAAGAAAAAATATATGAAAAATCCTCGCAACCGAAGAAATAAAATACGTAGTTACGAAGTTCGTCAGGTATCTAATAAACGTGATCGGGTATAAACAAGCTAAAGAAATTCAGGAATACTTTATCAGATTCATTGGCGTATTTATAAATTTTCCGCTCGTAGGTTATTACATTTTTGCCGCCCCTACTGACCTCTAAAATTCGATACGAGTTTAGTTCACTATCATATTCATTTCATTTACTCTATTGATGCAATTGCAACTATATGATTTGAGCTCTATAGTCCTCATTACATCAGCTTTTTGCCGTTTTTAGTATGATTGTGAATTAGGGGATGGTTCTATTAATTTCTAGATTATTTTACAACCCACGATTTAGTGAATAGTACATACGATTGAGCAAAAAACAGCAGTATGTACCAATTATAAGGTGGGGTAAAGTATGTCTTAAAAATAGTTACACGTTGCTATTATATTTTATCAATTTTACATTCCAATATGCTTCACTGGAAAATATTCTTAATAAAAAATGCTTAAAAAAGCCACTTTGTCCCTGGTACTATAAGATGGGATTTGAAACCACGAGTTTTGCAATCCATAGAGCCATGGTGACCAAAAATTATTATCTCGCGCTACTCCGTGTTTCAGAAGGCACATTAAGCCGTTTTCCGGCTGCGTCTGCAGTTGCTAATCTCATCCAATCTGTATTAGGCCCGTGTGGAGGATCATGGCTCATCGTCTTTAAACACCCATAAGGAAGTTCTGAGCTCCTGCAGTTGCGACGTAACAGAGCTGAAGATGATGATAGAGCCATGCGAAGTGGTATATCTAAGTTTATTACTTTATTTATTTTATTGCATTCCACAATGTAGTATTAAGATGTTCATAAAAACAAAGTATGAAGTTTGTATAAAAGTTATCCAATTTCTGTTTTCGCAGAAACAGAGAAAGACTTTATAATGATCCATTTGTTCCCGCACCGCAACTCAAAATGACTTCGTTAATACATACGTACCTAGTAGAAAATAAATATTTAAATGTATACGTTTAATAAATATGGCATATAATTATAGAATTTAAATTGTAATATTGAAACTATCGAAATTTAAAAAAAATATTATCAGTACCTATAATATATATATATATATATATATATATATATTATATATATATTGGGTCATGTTTGCCGCCCTAGGCTCCAGTCTACTCAGCTTGCTGGTAAATCCGCCACTGATCAGATTCAAAAAGATTAGTTTTCTACTTCACACTATTGAATATCATAACAACTATATTATTCTATGAGTATGATGTTATCACAATTTACAAACGATGTGACTCTATATATAATGAATACACTTTATGAAAATTAAAAAAAAACACTATATGACTATCACATAATGCAGGTAATTATTCTGAAATTTTATTATATAGGTAAATATATATCTTAATTGTTTAATCTTTCGCGGTCCTTGCATATTATTATAAAAGTTATATATAGCAAAAGTCTCCTAGATCTTACAATGCTATATATATGTAATATTTAAATGACGGTGTGGGGTTGCGAACACGTAATTCTCTAGCAATAGAATACGAGCATATTAACAGTGTTCTATGGCCAGAGCGTTAACAGCTCCTGGTATTGAATTGTACACAAAAGTCTGTGTGTCTGTAAACAGACTTAAATTTTCTTAAATATTTTATAAATTATCATTTCCTTTTGAGTAGGACATATATGCCGTCGATGTCAGGCTGGCTACCTAAAAAGTGTACAATTAACTTTAACTCAATTTTGCATGATTTTTCTTACTTGCTTACTCCACTACTGCAGCGACCCGGATCCGGATGGCTTTACTTGACTACACGACCTTTCCCCATCCCGTGTAGGTGGTTTTTATATTATACCCAGGGAAAGTTCTTAACGCACTATCCTTACCAACAGGGTGCCAGACTTCTCCGGATTCTCCGGACCAGCGACTCCCAACTACGTAGGTGGTCTAGAATGCGAAGTGTCTGAGCTTTGATTCCTCCATAATATTGGGCTCACCAACATTTTCTTCACCAACGTTAATTTAATTGCGTCCAGGATCAGGATGTTTCTTTTTGAAACAAAGCTGCTTATATTCCTGTACATCAAGATTGGTCTAATTACAGTTTTACAATTCCGAATTTTGGTATATAAGTTATATATATAGTAAGTAAAAGCAATCGAAAAAGAATTTGAAATAGTTATATACCTATTCGATTATTGAAGAAGAATAATTTAAATATTTTTAATTATGATTTATTACAGAACTACAAGTAAAATGCGGATACTATCGCTTAAAAGCTTATAATAACTGGTAATCAAGTTGCCTGTTATTCTGTTGACTGTAATGATGTATATATGATAATTTGCTCTTGGATTTTGTTTAGGTATTTATGAATATGTGGCGACTGATACATAGCGACATCTATTACATCGCAGTAACATCGCCACAACAATCGATAGCGAGAAGACTAGCATAGTCACAGCCATCGATAGCAAGACGAACTGCAATAAGTTTCAACAGCAAGTAACGAGATGGCGCTGTACCAATACAAGCAGCATAAATTAATAACTACAAGACATTTAGAACAAAGAAACTTACATCGCACAGAATAAGTTTCATTACCAATTAACATAAATAGAACGTCCAACCTACATCGGTTGGACCGCGGTCCCCGGGCTAACAACACCCGGAGGGAGACAATTATCCTTTAGTCTCCCTGGCCAGTTGTCTCCATCACCACAACAGGAACACCAACCATAAGGTTCCTAAAAATATATTTTGCTACTATTTTTAATAAGAATATTTCTATTACACACTATGCAGGATAACAGATATGGATGGAATTGTACGTAAAAATATTTTAAATTAATAATTGAAAAAGTGTTGCATAGCTATAGTTGTCAGCTACAAAGTAACTGACTGCCGTAATTTAATCAATAATCCCTTTAAGAAAAAAGATATATGGAGACGAAAATACTCTATTATTTTTAACTAAAATCAACCTATTGAATACATCGGCAATATTTTTTTAAAATTATAAAGTTTGTATCGAAATTAATATACTTCATTATAATTTGAAGGAGGTTTTGATGGATATGCTATCAACATCTCTACTTATGAAGTTTTGAATTTGTTAACCGCCTTTGTAGTTATTAAGAATTTATTTTTAGATTTTTTTTAATAGGCAATTTTAGCTATTACAAATATCATTATTTCGTTTCTAATTTTCAATGATAACGCCGCCGTCAAGATAATTTTTATGAAATATTTTTTTCAGTTTTTGATATAAAATGAAATGAATTGTAATTAAAAAAAGAGCGTGTGTAAGAAAAATGACTGGAGGTTAGTAATTTTTCTTACACGCGCTTATGTGATATAGTTTTGTTAAAAGAATACGAAGTTTTTTTTAGTTTTTTTTTAGTTGTTTTAGTAATCAAAGTCCGAGTCCGAGTCCGAGTCCGAGTCCGAGTCCGAGTCCGAGTCCGAGTCCGAGTCCGAGTCCGAGTCCGAGTCCGAGTCCGAGTCCGAGTCCGAGTCCGAGTCCGAGTCCGAGTCCGAGTCCGAGTCCGAGTCCGAGTCCGAGTCCGAGTCCGAGTCCGAGTCCGAGTCCGAGTCCGAGTCCGAGTCCGAGTCCGAGTCCGAGTCCGAGTCCGAGTCCGAGTCCGAGTCCGAGTCCGAGTCCGAGTCCGAGTCCGAGTCCGAGTCCGAGTCCGAGTCCGAGTCCGATTCCGAGTCCGAGTCCGAGTCCGAGTCCGAGTCCGGGTCCGGGTCCGGGTCCGGGTCCGGGTCCGGGTCCGGGTCCGGGTCCGGGTCCGGGTCCGGGTCCGGGTCCGGGTCCGGGTCCGGGTCCGGGTCCGGGTCCGGGTCCGAGTCCGAGTCCGAGTCCGAGTCCGAGTCCGAGTCCGAGTCCGAGTCCGAGTCCGAGTCCGAGTCCGAGTCCGAGTCCGAGTCCGAGTCCGAGTCCGAGTCCGAGTCCGAGTCCGAGTCCGAGTCCGAGTCCGAGTCCGAGTCCGAGTCCGAGTCCGAGTCCGAGTCCGAGTCCGAGTCCGGGTCCGGGTCCGGGTCCGGGTCCGGGTCCGGGTCCGGGTCCGGGTCCGGGTCCGGGTCCGGGTCCGGGTCCGGGTCCGGGTCCGGGTCCGGGTCCGGGTCCGGGTCCGGGTCCGGGTCCGGGTCCGGGTCCGGGTCCGGGTCCGGGTCCGGGTCCGGGTCCGGGTCCGGGTCCGGGTCCGGGTCCGAGTCCGAGTCCGAGTCCGAGTCCGAGTCCGAGTCCGAGTCCGAGTCCGAGTCCGAGTCCGAGTCCGAGTCCGAGTCCGAGTCCGAGTCCGAGTCCGAGTCAGTATTTTTTTGTATTATGCCTCATAATGCGAATATTGATTTTTTTTTTTCGCTCATGAATATGCAGTGGTCAAAAGGTAGAAAAAGATTAACTGTTGAGTCAATAAAGGCAATATTGCTTTGCTCACGGGATATAATTTCAAGCATTTGTCATGTATCGAATTTCACAGTGAAATTTCTTTAAAAATAAACTTTTTGAATGCTGTTGTTAAAAAAAAGTATAATGTGCAAAAAAAATATAAAATTTAATAATGAGTTTAATTGATATACTGAGTTTTATTAATAGCATATAACCGGATTTTTACATAAATCAAGATTTTTTATTGCTTGTAACTGGTTATTCGATTTCAAGCCCTATGCGCCATCTATCAATTTTTACTAGGGTGGGTGTATTACACCGGTATAAGCGTACGTTCAGTTCTACGCATTTACTTTTTAAATGACACCAAACAATGTTTGGATTCGAGTTATTTTTAACTAAATATTCATTGCGTTGATAATAGGCATGTGCGCCGATGCCCAAATCTTCGGCGGCGGCGTGGAGCTAAAAATTCAGTGGCGGCGGCGTAAATGGCGGCGTAAACGGCGTCGTTATGTCAAATGATGGAAAATTAAAAGTTAAGCAATTCAGAATGCCTTTATTGACATAACAAATATAAAAGCTACTAAAACGAATAACACTTTTTAAGTAACAATCAAATATGGCACAACTATTCTCTTCTAAATTATGTAATGTAGTCATAATATTAAATAACAATATATAGCTACTATTATGTTCGATAACTTTTTGCTATCTTGTAGGTAGGGACATGATACCCATTGCTATAGTAATTTTAGGGTTTCTAATCAAGAAATCGCGCCAAGTGGTTTTGACAGTATTGTCACGCGTGTACACGCGTGATGTTAACCTGACACTGCCTAAAGGATTCTGAAGAGACCTAAACAGGTGGAAATTTGAATGTGCAAGGTCAGGACTACACGGCAGATGCATTAACACCTCTTAGCCAAACTCTTAATTTAATGAAAAACCACCCCCTTTCTATTAATTCTGACCGCTTTCTTTCAACTTCTTGCTTTAATCTCATCAGTTATTCGCAGTAGAGTTCAGAATCGATGATGCTGCTTGACGGTAACTCTTAATGAATAATACCCTTTCAATCCCACCATACAAACAGCATCACATTTTTGCCAGTTAATACGGGTTTTGCCACAGTCTGTGAAGCCTGACCGACCTTTGACCACGATTTTTTTCACATTTTCTTGTCGTACGTGATCCAGTTTTTATCACCAGTTGAAAAAACAAAGAAAGTCACACATTTTCATAATTTGAATTCGAAATTTTCTTTAAAATTTAAACTGCCCAATACTGCAGATACTGCCCAAGTGACGTATCCGACGGCCCAACTTGTGTTTCTGGGAGATTTTAACGCCTGTCACGAGACGTGGCTATTCCCATACCGGAAAACAGACCACGCCGGGTGAGAGACGCGTAAGCAAGCTTTAGAGTTAGATCTCACCCAGCTAGTCCAATGTGCTACTCGGGTTCCTGACGTCGAAGGGCATACACCCAATTGCTTGGACCTTTTGCTGACAACCGATCCAGACCGATACTCAGTGTCGGTTTCGGCCCCTTGGGTAAGTCCGATCACTGCGTGGTGAAATCTGTGTCAGCCTACAACCAGCCCAACATCGGCCCTGGCGGCACCCATCGTTTGTGGCGATATAAGTCAGCAGATTGAGTCAAACTTCTGCCGCCCCTCACTGCCGCTACTGCTGAAACCTAATGGTACACTGGCCCACATCGCTGAAGAGAAAGCTTTGTTTGCATCTCTGTTTGCAGAAAATTCGCGTCTTGATGCTGGTGGCGCTAAACCTCAATCTCAACCACCAGGTGGTCCGACGAAAATGTCGGAAACTAGCATTCGCCAGACGGAGGTTCGAAGAACGCTGCGTAATCTTGATGAGAATAAAGCCAGTGGACCTGATGGTATCCCAGCCATAGTCTTAAAGACCTGTGCACCGGAGTTGTCTCCCGTCTTGCCACGCCAGTTTAGACTGTCTCTAGCAATTGGTATTGTAACGGAATCGTGGAAGCTTGCTAACGTGCAGCCCGTGCCCAAAAAGGGCAGTCGTGCTGACCCTGCCAACTACAGGCCCATATCTGTCACCTCAATACTCTGCAAGAGCATGGAGCGTGTCCTAAACGGCAGACTCGTGGCGTACCTAGAATCCAATGATCTCCTTAGTGACCGTCAATATGGATTTCGTTAAAATCGGTTCACGGGAGATCTTCTAGTGTACGCCACACATATCTGTAGTGAGGCCATCGAGAAATACGGGGAAGCACTAGTTGTTTCCCTGGACATATCTAAGGCATTCGACAGTGTTTCGGCCTTATTAGCAAGCTTCCATCGTTTGGACTGCCACCTAGTTTATGTTATTGGAGATCGGACTTCTTGAGGGACAGGTCCCTACGAGTGGTCGTTGACGGCTTCTCGTCGGACCAAATGGTCATTATGCCGGTGTTCCTCAGAGATCCGTGCTTTCTGCGACCTTATTTTGCTGCATATAAACGATCTGTTGAAATCCGGTATCTTTGGGTATGCAGACGACAGCACCGACATATCCAGTCCAAGAATGAGCCCGGCTGAAATCCAGTCTTGCAGAGAAGAAATGGTTGAGCATCTGAAACTTTCCCTCCAGGCAGTGTCCAATTGGGGCGATGCCAATCTGGTAAGTTTCAAAGCCACCAAGAGACAGGCGTGTCTTTTTTCCTCCAAAAGGAGGCCGTTTGTGCTGGCCCCCGCATTCCGGGATGTAACCGTACCGGTCATAGACCACCTTGACCTTCTTGGTGTGACTTTATCTTCAACGCTCAATTTTGGCTCATACATTGAGTCTAAAGCTCAGCTAGCTGCGAAGAAGCTCGGTAACCTCTCGAAGGTGCGAGAAGCAGCTGCTTATACTATATCAAGCGCAAGTGCGATCCTGCATGGAGTACTGCTCGCATCTTTGGGATTGTTCTGCCAAATACCAGCTTGAAGCGTTGGAGACCATCGAGAGGCGTGCCAAGAGACTCATTGGAAGCGACGCTCTTTGGAAAAAGAGAGTACAAAGTCATGAGCATCGCCACAAAGTCGCTGGTCTATCGGTCTTCTATCGGTTACATTTCGGCGAGTGTGCATCGGAATAACATGATTTAATTCCGTCGTCCCCTTTCCACTATCGTACAACCAGGGGTACTGGGAAGCGTCACCGCTTTACTGTGGAGATTCCACAAACACGCACCAAGCGATTTGCCTCTACATTCATCGTGCGAACTGCGAAACTGTGGAATTTGCTACCAGACTCGCTGTTTCGCTTCAAGTCAAGAGTGAATCGGTTCCTTCTAGGCAAGAACGCTCCATCTTAGACCACTGCATTGTTTACCATCAGGTGATCATTGTTTACCATCAGGTGATCATTTTAATGATACCCCAACCAGCCACATAGAAATGGTATATCCAGAAAGATTTTTCCCCAACCTAATAGTTATCATGTATAGAAATTATTCCCAGTAAGACACAATCGTTAAACCGTTTTAATAAGGCCAGCTACAGAGAATACACGTTCGCTAGGTGTGCTTGTAGCGGGGTAGCTAGAGTAGACAAATAAGGTTAAGTATTTAATTTATGATTTCTGCCAACTCCATCTTGTAAACGAGTGCTACATTAATTGTACAAGATTTTATTGTTCAGCTGTTCATTTTATTTCTGTAATTAAAGAAAAAAGATTCGATTGTTTATTTGTTTGCATCTGATTATTGACTTTACTTTGGTATTCATTAAAATTTTACTAAATATGGAAATACGCAACGGAAAAATGCACTATGTTGCTTAGCAACCGAGCGACCGAATGTTACTCGCAGTTCGTGCCATCCCGCGCCGTTTACGCCGATCTTTTGAACCGGTCAGCGGCGGCGTGTCATGATCGGCGGCGTCGGTCATCGGCGCGGCGCGGCGCACACGTCTAGTTGATAATTGAACACTTTCTTTTTGTAAATATGTATGTTTTAGGCAAAGAATGTTTTGTGATATTTATAAAATGTAAGAAATAATCTTTTTATAAAGTATTTTATCAGAAAAAGTATTTAAAAGATACTAAGATACTAAACAAAAGTATTTAAATACAAGATACAAAATACTTCCTAAAAAAAGTATTTTAGATACAAGATGAAAATACGTATTTTGTATCTTGTATCTGTATTTCAAATACTTGTATCTAAAATAAGTCACATCTCTGTTTATCAGTAATTAATTTATAAGCATGATAGTCGATACAAAGTTTTATAAATAATTTTACATAATTGCATCTGACATACTTATGTTTACTAAAATAATTCCTTGACATGTTCAATTATTCTGTTGACTGTAATGATGTATATATGATAATTTGCTCTTGGATTTTGTTTAGGTATTTATGAATATATTTTGCTATTATTTTTAATAAAAATATTTCTATTACACACTATGCAGGATAACAGATATGGATGGAATTGTACGTAAAAATATTTTAAATTAATAATTGAAAAAGTGTTGCATAGCTATAGTTGTCAGCTACAAAGTAACTGACTGCCGTAATTTAATCAATAATCCCTTCAAGAAAAAAGATATATGGAGACGAAAATACTCTATTATTTTTAACTAAAATCAACCTATTGAATGCATCGGCAATATTTTTTTAAAATTATAAAGATTGTATCGAAATTAATATACTTCATTATAATTTGAAGGAGATTTTGATGGATATGCTATCAACATCTCTACTTATGAAGTTTTGAATTTGTTAACCGCCTTTGTAGTTATTAAGAATTTATTTTTAGATTTTTTTTAATAGGCAATTTTAGCTATTACAAATATCATTATTTCGTTTCTAATTTTCAATGATAACGCCGCCGTCAAGATAATTTTTATGAAATATTTTTTTCAGTTTTTGATATAAAATGAAATGAATTGTAATTAAAAAAAGAGCGTGTGTAAGAAAAATGACTGGAGGTTAGTAATTTTTCTTACACGCGCTTATGTGATATAGTTTTGTTAAAAGTCCGAGTCCGAGTCCGAGTCCGAGTCCGAGTCCGAGTCCGAGTCCGAGTCCGAGTCCGAGTCCGAGTCCGAGTCCGAGTCCGAGTCCGAGTCCGAGTCCGAGTCCGAGTCCGAGTCCGAGTCCGAGTCCGAGTCCGAGTCCGAGTCCGAGTCCGAGTCCGAACCGAGTCCGAGTCCGAGTCCGAGTCCGAGTCCGAGTCCGAGTCCGAGTCCGAGTCCGAGTCCGAGTCCGAGTCCGAGTCCGAGTCCGAGTCCGAGTCCGAGTCCGAGTCCGAGTCCGAGTCCGAGTCCGAGTCCGAGTCCGAGTCCGAGTCCGAGTCCGAGTCCGAGTCCGAGTCCGAGTCCGAGTCCGAGTCCGAGTCCGAGTCCGAGTCCGAGTCCGAGTCCGAGTCCGAGTCCGAGTCCGAGTCCGAGTCCGAGTCCGAGTCCGAGTCCGAGTCCGAGTCCGAGTCCGAGTCCGAGTCCGAGTCCGAGTCCGAGTCCGAGTCCGAGTCCGAGTCCGAGTCCGAGTCCGAGTCCGAGTCCGAGTCCGAGTCCGGGTCCGGGTCCGAGTCCGAGTCCGAGTCCGAGTCCGAGTCCGAGTCCGAGTCCGGGTCCGGGTCCGGGTCCGGGTCCGGGTCCGGGTCCGGGTCCGGGTCCGGGTCCGGGTCCGGGTCCGGGTCCGGGTCCGGGTCCGGGTCCGGGTCCGGGTCCGGGTCCGGGTCCGGGTCCGGGTCCGGGTCCGGGTCCGGGTCCGAGTCCGGGTCCGAGTCCGGGTCCGAGTCCGGGTCCGAGTCCGAGTCCGAGTCCGAGTCCGAGTCCGAGTCCGAGTCCGAGTCCGAGTCCGAGTCCGAGTCCGAGTCCGAGTCCGAGTCCGAGTCCGAGTCCGAGTCCGAGTCCGAGTCCGAGTCCGAGTCCGAGTCCGAGTCCGAGTCCGAGTCCGAGTCCGAGTCCGAGTCCGAGTCCGAGTCCGAGTCCGAGTCCGAGTCCGAGTCCGAGTCCGAGTCCGAGTCCGAGTGAAAGGCTACTTCACGACTTAACTCTGCTCTATCATATCTCGGTGATTGGACGTCTGACCATGGACTATCCGTCTCTACACCAAAATGTAGCACCGTAATCTTTACAAAGAAACGAAACATCCCTGCTCCGAACATCAAATTTCAGGACTTCACAATTGAAATTAAGCCTTCAGTAAAGTTCTTAGGGATGATACTGGACTCTAGACTCACGGGTACTGAGCATTTCAATAATATTGCCAGTAAGGCAGAAAAGGGCGTAAATGTTTTGCGAGCTTTGTCTGGCGTCTGGTGGGGCGCACACCCAGTAACTCAAAGACTGCTTTATAACGCAATAATTCGTAGTCACTTTGACTATGGCTCATTTCTCCTTGACCCATGCAATAAAACAGCTCTGGATAAAATTAACAAAATCTAATCGAAGTGCTTACGAGTTATACTAGGGGCAATGAAATGCTCCCCCATCAATGCCCTTCAAATAGTAGGGGGCGATCCCCCACTTTTTCTGCGTAGACAATACCTCAGTGACAGATTTCTCCTTAAGGTTTTACAAAATAAAAATCACCCATTGTTACCTTCTTTAGACAAGCTGACCCATTCATCAAATATAAATTCTAATTCTTCTCATAAAGTACCCTGTATAGTTACTAGTTATTATAAGTTCCACCGCCCATCCATTTCCATTGAAAAATTTCCTTGCAACCCTTTGTTTTTAAACAGCTTCGAGTCTTTAGTTTTCGCCCGCCCATCTCACTTAATCTGGGAATTGATAAACAGTCACCCAGTTCAAATAAATCCTTCAATGAGGTAATGTGTAAAAACTGGCCGCATTGGCTTCAAATATTTACGGATGCATCCAAGATTTCAGATACTGAGAGTGTTGGAGCGGCAGTATGGATACCCAAGTATAAGATAGTCCTGAATTTTAAAATACCACCACCTTCATCAGTCTTTACGGGTGAAGCAATCGCAATATTGGAGGCAATTTTATATTGTGAATCACACAATTTAAACCGTTCAATCATCCTATCCGATTCTCCTAGCTGCCTTTAGGCAATATCCTCCAATCCCATGCGGTCCAAATCTCGCTTCCCAATTATTCTCAAAATTAGAGAAGCTTTACTTAGATGTAAAGTGAAAGGAATAGAACTGATGCTGAGCTGGATCCCAGGTCACAGTGGCACACACGGCAATGAAACTGCTGATTCGTGTGCCCGGAATGCAATCTCCACTGGTTGTACTAGTTATTCCGAACTTACATATAACGATTTCATCCCTCTCCTTCATTCCCATCTATCGCAATCATGGGAGACGCATTGGACAAACACTAAAAATAAGAGTGGAAAGTACTACTTTGACATCCAACCAACTATTCCAACAAAACCTTGGTACATAAAATAGAAACATACTCCCAAACAGGTTGTATCAGTGTTATGCCGTCTCCGCATTGATCACGCAAGCTTACCAGTTCATTTGGCTAAAATTAATGTTAAGGATAATCCCCTTTGTGAGTGCGGCCTAGATGAGGGATCTGTAGAACACACACTATTTGACTGCCCCAAACTTTTGTACTCCCTGTATGATGTACTCCCACAAGAAGTTCCTCGCCCCATTAATATTAAAAATGTGCTTCAACTGGTTAATACACCCTGTTTAAAAACACTAATTAAATTTATCAAAAGTAATAAGTTAAAATTATAATGAACCATTCCTTATTTCCCCCTTACTAAAATGTTATGCCTGTATATGTGTTGTGTTGTGTAACGTGATGCATGCGATAAAATGTGTTTTGTTTCAGGTTCGTTATCGGCATAGAAAGTGTATAATTATTTATTGAAATATTAGAATCTCTTTTCCAAATTAATTATGTATAGAATCCCTATCGTGTAGTGGCTATCCACGTGAAATTGGCGGAATTGTGCGAAACGCGCAGATAAGCCATCAATAAAAGAAGAAGAAGAAGAAGTTCGTATCTTTCAAATGTCAAATTCAGTCATTCAGTGATTATGAAAATGCTTTTCCGTATTGTCTTGGGTCTGGGTGTTAAGGACCCTTCGTTGTTTCAGATTTCCTAATACAAGTACAATCTGGCTACAGCAAAATTTAAGTTCCAAATTCTGTGCTGTTGCATGTACATTTTTGACAACATAACAAACGTATTATTACTATATATAGGTAATTATTATTATTAAATATTATTATTATTCATACACAAACCAAATTCTAAGTGCATATTGTGTAAACTATAAATGTAACATAATGTTTTGAGCAGTGGATATTAATTATTTTATGACATTGAAATAAATAAAACACAGTACCAATTGTATAATCTTATTTACACTGATACATTTAATTTTAAAGGCAGTCACACGCCAATCAAAGAACGATTTATCTATATAATAATAATATGACTTATAATTTCAGTGAACGAAACCTATGGAAAGGGAGTCACGGCTCACATGGCTCGATTGTCAGTGGAGTCAATATATTTTTAGCATCAATCCTACTCTTTTAATATCATGTACACATATACTATTTAAATGATGTGCCTCGGTATATTTCGTGTTTACGAATTTAACCGATCAAGAAACCAATTTGTGATCGTCGTTTGAGCCGCCAAAACTCGTCAGTACCTCGACTGTGATGGAAGAAGCCCCAATATTTCAGTTTTAAGAATTGTATGGACCTGTAATACGCCAAATTAACTTATTTAAATATAGGTACTTAATTTATTCCTACATAATTTTCAAGGTATTGTGGAATGGATAGATATAGAATGTCGGGTAAATAGAAGTGATATCAAATTGTGATTAATTGATAAATTTGTATTAATTGATGAATTTTGTTTTATTAAAAAAACTGTTCTACTTACTGGTGTCAGAAACTTATTTAGTTAGTACAACCGATTTATCTTAATTCGATTTATCTTAATTTATTATGTAATACAACTCTATATAGATATCTTTAAAATACATTAGGATTGCCGAAGCTTGAAGAATATAGCTGAAGCGTATAATTTAAATAGTATATGTGTATTGTTATGTCTTGACAAATCAAATGTATACTTTTATATGTATAAGTAAAAATGCTATAAAAATCATAAAAAATATCGAGCATAACTGAAAACGACAATTTCAATGTGTTTGATTTAACTAATGTTTATTGTTATTTTCAATCACAAATAATGTATACTAACAATGAGATGTCATTTAATTTCCCTATTAATAGTTATCTATCTACAAATTGATGGCGTCATGGGTTTCGTTTTTCTATTGAAACCATATGACCGGGTACCGGGAATAATAAAATTTCAATCTTTAGTCGGTTTATTGTTTTTGATTTGATCTTGTACGAACGAAGGATCGTGGCGAGGACGCTCTTCATTACCATCATTCCAAAATGTCGACCTGTTAATAAAGAAAAATAATTAGTTATAGATCTTTATACAACTAGCTACTTAGCCGCATCTTCCCCCGCTTAAATAGGCTATTTTACCCACGTATGACGTAGCAACCCAAAAAAATAATTTAAAATCGATTCAGCAGTTTCAGAGCCTACTTAATGCAAATAAATAATCAAATCTAAAAATATTATTAGTAATTTTTTTTATAACTGAAATTTTCATGATCGAATTAGTATTTCCGAAGATTACCTATACAAACAAAATTAAAAACTTAAACTTTTTATAATAATTTTTAAGTTAATAAGCATATAAGTAATTATACCAATGCAGTTCCTGGAACCGAAACTGAAGGGTATGAAGGCACAAGGGTGCCTATTAACGCTGTTCTCGGGCAGAAACCGGTCGGGATCAAAACTGTCCGCATCAGGACCCCACAGGTTTTTAGAGCGATGCATCACGAACGTTGCCACTGCACATCCGACACCCGCTGGCAATGTGAAATTTTCTGAACAAAAATTAGACAGTTACGTATATGTACATACAATATTGCAGAGGATATATCTAAGATGGCATAAGAACATTTTATATTTTAATCAATTTTGAATATCGTATCTTAAAACCACTCGTCTTGTTTTGTGGGATTAAAATATACGTAAGACAGCCCATACCTGAATAATAAAACTCAAAAGATATAGGGGGGGGTTCTTACGATTGGTTATGATATAATTATATTAAGTTGTAAAATATAATAAGTGAAATATCTACTGACATTTTCATAAACAAATCGTTTATCTATTAATGTTGTTATTAGAGTCAAGGAAAACATGAGTGTCTTTTGAAATAAGTGGCTTACAAATAATTCATATAATGTCAGTTAAATATGGTTAAACACAATGAACGCCTCAGGTACTAAAAGTATGCATGGTTTAACTTCGAGGGCTCTGTTTTTGTAGTATCTACTATGTCCGCCTGTGTCAACATTCAGTGAACAAAGTAATAAGAATTGTATCGAGATGTTACGGAGTTTGAAAATACAAATGACGCTAATATAATATTTTTTAAGTCTCTTCATCAGACTTTACTATTAGTATTAACAAAAATATTTGTTTTTATGAAATTCCACGTATTACCAACTTTATTTAATTATAAGATGATATAATCAAGTTACAAAATAATATTTAAAGCTATTTGTAACTATTAGAAGTTGGTTTGTGAAGGTCGATGGCGCAGTGGTTAGCGGGTTCAGACAGTGATGTGAATTTTAAACAACTTTCGCAATGTCCGGCCATTGGATGGGTGACCAAAGTGTATTATGTCTACTTCACCGTGCTATTGAAGGCACGTTAGGCCATTGGTCGCGGTTGCATCTGTAGTCGATAATCCCCACCAACCTACATTGGTGAGCCGCTTGGTAAGTTATGGCCATCTATAGGGAACAACCATAGTAGTGGGGACATTAATATACAGATGATGATGATGATGATGATGAAGTAGAATCCAATATGTTTTATTATTTGTTATAATATTTTTTTTAAGTATTCGGTATACAAATAGAATTCTTATTGCTGTCGGGGGTCCGTCCATTCATCCATTAATCTTTCAAAAGTTATGGTGAAATAAAGAAACTCACATAGTTACATAATTAATTATAAACACAATACACTTCTTTTTTGGGCAGTTATGTAACAAAAACTACAAGACAAAAAATTGGCTATTTGAAATGTGTTCTTACTCAGTTTGAGTTCCTTTTGAGTTTTTCTTCCAATTATTGGGACAACTGTGTAAAGGCGCATGGTTTCTTTTATAACTCTTTCTAAATAGTCCATTTTACTTAGGTCTTCTTTAGTAGGTATTCTATCCGACTCTCCAAAGATAGATTTTAACCTGTAATACATAATTAAATTTTTTAATTGCTGTCTTGTTTTGCTTAGTATGTAAAGTGAATATATATATTGTTATATATTCACTCTCCCACAAAGGTTATCATAATACATAAAGAACAATATTCAATATACGGTCAATGAACTTACTCTTCCACAACTTTATCCTGAGCATCATCATGACTGCCTAAAAGTAGAAGAGCGTATGCGATTACAAGTGCGGTGGTGTCGTTGCCAGCTATGGTGATGGAATCTATGTGCTCACGGAGTTGCTCATTGGTGAAATTAAAGTCCCTATTCAATAACAGCTCTAGTAGATCTTTTTTACCTGAAAAAGATTGATTAATTATACTTTATAATAATCGTAAAATTGCCTATTTAAAAGATATAAAAAATAATACTCGTATATCAAAATCTATTTTTGTATAGTTAAGATGAAATATACTAGTCATAAAATCGATCCAAAAAATCTATTAAGAGTCATGTTTGCGATTTTTTATGGAGCCAATTATTGAAATTTAAGTTTAAGAATATTGTAAAGTTAAAGTAAAGTTTAGCTACCTATGTAATCTAAAAAGGAAGAGCGAGGTCTCCTGAAACAGGTATGATAAATACTTAAAAGGGTACTTCATGATATAATGTAAATTGTAAACTAAGCTGAAGAATAAACATTTTTGATTTGATTTGAAGTTTCTGTTTTTAGCAAGCAATCGATCATATGTTTAATATTTATAAAATGATTTATATTTGGCAAATATTAGCATAGCCTTAGAATTAAATTGGTTTAAAAAGTAGTAATATTGTACAACCTCGCCTAAGTCCTGCTTTTAGACCGAAATATCCGGCTTAATAAAGCGCAGACTCAGGCTTTTTTATTTTAAAATATGGTGTGTGTGGGGGTACTTTGCGAGCTTCACCTTAAAGTGTCTAATACATTGCATGCGAAGTTGACGTGTAATAAGTAACGTTCAACTTTTTGATCCAAATAATTTATTGTTAAGAAACAGGTCAGTTATAAGCTTACCTTCCTTTAGTAATTCCCCCTTTTTATGTTGTTCTTTCTTTTTCTTTATAACCTGTAAATAGTCAGTTTATACATTAGCCTAGGAATTCAATCGAATGAATAAACCCACCACTTAGTAGCTGATACAGGAATATTTTTTTATATAGTAAGTCTTCTTTTATTTATTTCGTTTTCTTTTTCTTCTTTTGTTTATCTTAGCTGTTCGTGATTTTCAATAGAAGAATAGAGAATTTTAAAAAATGGGTAAAGCTTGCAAACAGTTAAGTAAGTTAATAATGCCGTAAATGTCAATGGTAACATTAATTAAATTACAGTAAGTATTTATTTATTTATAGATTAATTATTAATTTACTTAAATATCTTACCTCGTCAGTGAATTTGTGAGTAAAATCTATGTTTTCCCTCTGTATTTTTGCATATTGCGTAAGATTGAAAAGGACATCTGGCTGTAGCCAGGCTTTAAACAATCGCATACTGATTATGGACATAACACAGCTGCGCGCGCGCAAGTACGGCGTATCTGGGTTATGTTGTACATCCATTTTCTCACCTATAGCTGTTTCTGAAATTAATCGATTTTTTTCTTTTTATACAAAGACTGTCATATGAATGAATTAATCAATGCATAGTATTGTATTTTTTTCAGCATATAATATCTGTTTCCGGTCTTCCAACTATTTCCACATAAAAACAATCAGAATCCTTATGTTATGTCTGACGCAAAGTTGAACGATAAATAAAAACACTATCCCGTATATGTAAGTATCGAAGGCCTGAACTTACCGAAAACAATATCAAGCATACAGGATGTGATGTACTTGTAGATATCAAATTCTGGTTTGCCAGCTTGCTCTTCAAGCAGTTTCACTAGTACTGCAGCCTGCTCACCAAATGTTGGTAAGAACTCTTCGATTATTCTGTTGTGAAATATCGGCAGCAGTACTTTTCGATGGACTTTCCACAAATCCACTGCAAAAAATATAAGCACCATTATGACAAGACAAAGAAAATATTATGCTGTTTTAAACTTTCATGGTTATTAACCCAGAATGATTGCTAAAAATGGGATTGCTGCCATGCACCTTAGAAAGATTATAAGTATTTTTACCTTATCCCAGCTATTTCAACTAAATGAGAAATTTATTTTATAGCGATTGCTATATTATAATAGCGTGAACAAAGGATAACATAGTCGTATGCCACTGATCGTGAACAAACAAGCTATTATAATAAACAACAACATTAATATATATATATTTAAAATGTGCTTTCATTTCATTTGATAAACTACACGGAATGATTGATTTTTTTTTTAGTTTCTTACTTTGTGCTCTCTAGAGGGCGTTGTTGCCAATTTGATGTGACGTCACATAGCCTATAGCATGCCGACAACTAAGATGTTTCTATTTATACTTCATTTGTCCAGTTACGATGAGTAGTTTCGAAGTTATAAGGAAACAGATAAACGTTCTTACATACATACATACCGGTCAAAATCATAACCCTCCTTTTCGCTTCGCCGTAGTCGGGTAAAAATAAGACAACTTTGTTTATCTTATCAAAAAAATCAGCTAATTATTTATTTTTAAACAGAGTTTATTATTTTAAGAGTCTGATATTCTCTAAGAATACTGGTAGCTTGGCCAATATTTGTAGCACGTTATTATTATAAAACTATTTCAAATCAAAAGCGATCAATTGGCTTCAATATATTTATTTTAACTACTTTAAAGTTTGTTCTGAATGTTTGATAAAATCACATACTCGATACATTTTGACACAGCACACATCAATGGAAGGCGTTTTAGCCTTTTTCATACCATGGTATGCAGACACATGTGTCAGGGACCTTTGCTTCCTCTTTTAAAAAGTAAATGGTTAGCGCATTTGGTATGCGACTGTGGGGGTTAAGCAACTTTCATTGGAGGGGTGACCAAATTTTTGTAACCTCAAGCTCCGCAGTGTTTCGTGCTCGTAAACATCCACCAACTTGCACTCGCGTAGTGGGTTATAGTTCATTCTCCCTCTATCTTTCTATTCTATCCAAGGGGAAAACCTCTTCCACAAGGTTATAGGCAAATGCTAAAGTGTAATTTTATAGATCGTTATTTGACAAATACTTACAGTTCTAATTTAGTTTACTAACAACATGTTACGTAAACGTGTTCGCCGTTGTGGTGTTAAGCGTATGTATCAATTACTTATTCACGTTATTCTATCTATCAACACCGTAAGTAAATAAAAGTTACGAGTAAATGTCAGTTTCATTACCTACACTCATAAAGGTTTACGATTAAAATCATTTTAAAAATAGTTTATTTTTATAATGTAGTGGAATGTTTGCAGCAATTTGTTGACTTTTAGTTCTAATTCTTTCAAAATAGCACAGGTAAAAGTTAAGATAATTTATATTATTTACAAACCTGGAGCAACAAATAAACCGTCTCCCAGCCAAGTTTGCAAAAATTTGTATGAAACATCTTTCTCCAAACAATTTTCCAATATCTTCTGAACGTCGTCTGGATTTAAAGTTACTGTAAAGATCGAATCAGAAATAATTCAAGTTAATTTACTTACAGTGCTAAATTAATATCCAAAATTTTTACATTATATATAATTATTGTTCAAATTTCAAAATAAATAGCTAAAGCTTATTATTCCATGTATTTGAAATAACGAAGATATCACAATACCCGGATATGAGACAAAAAAGTAATAATTTCTATAGTGACCGGACAGAGAATCAAATCCAGGACCTCAGAGATGAAGACGCTTTGAAACCAGCGTGCGATCTACACTCGCCTATGAGGTATTAAAAATATTTAGAAGGCCAGTGTACTTACAACTAAAATTTCTAATAGCTAGCATTTTTAAAAATATTTCTGTTTCAAAAATGAACTTTTGCTGTATTGGCTTGGGTGATGTGATACCTTTGTCGTTTCAGATACTTCATACTACAAATGTTAAATTAATCAACTTATCTTCGAATCTGAGCAACGTATGTGATATTTATTAATATTAAAATTTGTGTATTTATATTAAACATTTTAAAAATATATTTATTAAATTATAATTAAAATAGATTTATAATTTATTTTGCTCAATACCAAAATATTTGTTTCTGAACTTAATTAACAAACAGTAAAAAGGGTCATCAGTTTCAGTCTGTATCCGGGATACTAAATGTCTCAATTTTTTATGATTTTATTCATTCGCAAATATTGTAATTAAATTTGGAAGTTACGTTCTTTTACTATCTCAGAAATTTAAAAAATACTTACTTTAATTAACCATATATATAATCCAAGAGGACTTACCATAATAAAGTAAGGGACCAATCCAAATTTGCGCTTGACCACCAGACGAATCAACGAGATTGGCCAACTGTTTTATGTTACTTAACAGCTCTGAAAATTTTACACCGTGACAATTATACAACGTGATACAAAGAAAATTTATAACGATAACATATATATAATACCGAAATACACAGAAACTTTCTTACTTTCGGGACCGCCTATAAACCAATGTGTATGACCCAAAACTGGCAAATCTCCGACAGAAGGTAGGACTTCTGAAATTTCATATAAAGGTTTTCGCATGCGCCGAAAACGTATATAGTATAAAATAGCACAAAAGAATATTAGGGTAAACACCAACATTATGAACACGTCGTTTGAAGACCGCTATCGTTACAAATACCGCACGGTTACTGTCAAGTAGTGTGATAACATGTAGTTTTATTGATGCTTCAACATGACATCACTGCTCAACAATATTTTACATTAGTTGAAGATGATGTGCGATGTTACATGTTTTGTGTACGCAAGCAAACTGTTTCAGTTCCTAGTGGGGCTTGACATAAGGTTTATTTATTTTAGGTATCGACTTCATTATTCAATTACTGATAATATTTGAAAACACCGACACAGCTTAGAGGGTATCTTAACGATCTTACGAGCAAATGATGCATTGTCGTCTTGCGGTAAAGATAGTGCAGCAATGGTTTTAAGAGATACTCTAAGAAATTGGAGGTTTCTTAGTTTCGCAATGGGACGTCATTTCAACGATGGCTATGTTCCGAGATGGCCAATTTATGATATAGGGCAATATTTCTTTTTTTTTTAATTTAATGTTCAAAAAAGAGAACGCATAATAAATATAAATCAAACTAAACACATACATAATTTAGTTTTCACGATCAAATTAATATTTTCATTCCCATATATCGACCTGAGTCGCGGTCAGCAGACCAATTTGGCTAATGCTTACGTAATAATAATCTCAATTTAATTTTGCCGTTGTACTATCTACCTGAAGTCCAATATAAACCGTATTATATACCGTAAAATGGGGTGAATAGGGATTGAGAGGTGAATAGGGATAAAACCAGGAAAATATTTCGACCTTAATATTACTACTAAATTCGTTACAAATTCTTCCATTTTTGTAGTGTAATAGTAGAATATTGAAAGTTCTCATGGCTAAATATACATTACATTAGGTGCAAACGGTCAAAAATCCCATTTGAAAGCCTGTTGTGGTGGTAGTTATTTTCTGTCTGAGAAACTTTGTTCTCTTAAATTTATCTGTTAATAATAGACGACGGCTGTGATTTCAAAACGTTATTTAGTGTTTGGGCCTACATATTATTACAGGTAAGTCTCAGTTTTTATTGGATCTTAATGTTTTTTGATAATTTAGAAATGCGTGTAAAATCTGTTGTTTTAGGGGTGAATGGGGACGTCTCAGGTATTAATAAAAACGAAAGAGAGGTCAATGGGGATGAGAATATGTTAAATAGGAATGACTAAAGTATGAATATAAAAAAAAAATTTGGTTTATTCATGATGTTTTTGTGTAGAACTTTTTTTTTATTAATTATGCAGTTTTATTTTATTGTGTTGCAAATATATTAAAGGTACGTACATTAACCAAGTTCAGATATGCCTCGCGTATACATATCAAAAAGTTCAAAGCCGTATAAAAGATACGATCCCTTAATATTAAAAAGTGCTATAGAAGCCTATGAAACTGGGAATAAGTCAATAGTTGAAACAGCTAAGCAATTTAATATAAGTAAGTCAGTTTTGCACAGACATGTAACAAGAAAAATTAAAACTCAAGGTGGACAAAAATGCCTTAACGAAGAAGCAGAAAAATATATAATAAAATATATTAATATTTGCTCCGAGTGGGGGTATCCACTTGATACTTATGATTTACACATAATAATAAAAGGATATTTAGATCGAATTGGCATAGAAATAAAAAAAATCACTAATAACCTACCTGGTGTGAATTATATTGACAGTTTTTTAAAACGTCACCACCATGAAATTTCCTTAAGAATAAGCCAGAACATCAAAAGATCTAGGGCTGCAGTATCACCCTTAACCATAGAAGATTCAAAATTCCGTACCGTTAAGTAACATTGTAAATTACAATGAGTCTAACTTAACGATCCAGGAAAAAAGAAAGTCTTAACTAAAAGAGGCGTCAAATACCCTGAAAGAGTAATGAACCACACGAAGTCATCGGCGTCACTTATGTTGGCTGCATCTGCTGATGGTACACTGTTGCCTTGCTACGTCGTGTACAAAGCCACACATCTGTATAATACCTGGACAACAAATGGCCCCCCTAATTGTCGTTATAACCGCACTTCCTCAGGCTGGTTTGATGGTAATACGTTTGAGGATTGGGTGGAAACCGTGGCCTTTCCATACTTTAACAATAAAACTGGAAAAAAAAATATTAATAGGTGACAACCTCTCTTCACACCTGTCATTAGACATCATAATAAAATGTCAAGAACAAGATGTCTACTTTATATTTTTTCCACCAAACTCGACACACTTGACACAGCCATTGGACGTCGCCTTTTTTAGACCTATGAAAATTGCGTGGCGTAATATCTTATTCACGTGGAAAAAAACAAAAGGGTGCGTACTGCCCACAATACCAAAGAATATTTTTCCTAAATTACTTAAGAAGATGTGAGAAAAAATAGAACCCAATATAAAACAGAATATTTTAGCCGGATTCATGAAAGCAGGAATAAGTCCCCTAAATAAAGAAAAAGTACTTAATAGATTGCCAGGAAATCAAACAAGATACGAGTTTAGTACGGAAGAAAAAGAAGCAATTGATGAATCAGTTTTGTCATTTTTAAAAGAAATGCGATATGGATCGCAAAGTACGAAAACTACTAACAAAATGAAAAAAATTAACGTCATTCACGGAAAAAGAATAGAGGACAGTGACTACATAGAGACCGACATTGAACCAAACCAACCATAAAAAAAAACTAAAAGACACCAGATTCCAAATAAAAACCCAACACACGAAAAAGAAAACCTAATAACTAATACAAGGAACAAGTCTAAATACTAAAGGGAAAGGTATTGAAAAAAAAACTAAACCACTAAAAGAAATAATAGAAAAGGTAATAGAAGAGACAAACATATCAAACGAACAAGAACATTTAAATTTTGATCCAATTGACATTGATAAGATGATGCCTGTTATACTAGAAGATGATTTATTTGTAACAGAAGAAATTATAATCCATTCAGTAACAAATTCATTTTTAAATAAGAAACAGGAAGAAGAACTAATTATAAAACATTGTGATGAACCATTTTCAGAAGTAACAAATAACAACATTCCAATTGCTGAGAAATACATTTCCGATGATAAACTTACCAGTACACCGCAAAAAGAAGTAATACAATTTGAAGTTCACAAACCACTTACCAAGAAAAAAGTTGCTGAAGGAAAAAGAATAAACATTTTGTCTGATGAAAGAATTAAATAAACCTAGTACTAGTCGTTCCATTAAAGCCAGAGATTATGAAAATAACAACTCTTCACACCCAAATCCTGGCCCAAGTGGCATTAGAAGATCTAGATATTATAAGAATGACAATGAAATTCTTCGAGATTTGATGGTCTCTGAAGATAGCGATTAGCTGGTTTTATATAACTGGGTTTTTTTTCCATAGTTTAATGTAAGTTTTTGTTTATAGTTATGGTATACCAAACCATGGGTTATCCCATATTCTCAGATGAGCATACGAGATTTGATGGTCTCTGAAGATAGCGATTAGCTGGTTTTATATAACTAGGTTTTTTTTCTATAGTTTAATGTAAGTTTTTGTTTATAGTTATGGTATACCAAACCATGGGTTATCCCATATTCTCAGATGAGCATACAATTACAATTATAAAAAAAACCAGCTAATCGCTATCTTCAGAACCCATCAGGGGTTTTTTATAGTTAAGTTTTTATTTTCAAGATTTTAAGTTTTTGTTTATAGTTAGGTATACCTTATACCAAACCAGCCCCCTGATTCACGAACCATCGGAAACGCTTCCGACAGCGGAACGTATGCCCTGTTTGTCACTCACTGTAGAATAGACAAAGACAAAGCACATACGAATCTGATTCCGTTTCCGACGGGTTGTGAGTCGGGGGGCTGGTGTGATCTTATATTCATACGATTAAAATTATTAAAAAACCAGCTGGTTTTTATAATGAGTTTTTTAAAAAGTTTAATGTAAGTTTTTGTTTATAGTAAAGGTATAATACCAAACCACTTGTGATCTCATATACTTAGATGAGCATACAATTAAGATTATTATGATGATGATCTGGAAGGTAGTGATAAGCTGTTTATATTTTTTATTTTATTAAGTTTTTTGAAAGATTTTTATAAATTGTTTGATAAGTAAGTAAGTTCTCTTGATATGATGATGTTATACCAAATAATTGTGATTTTATATTCCTAGACAAGCGTACAATTTACTTTATTTTTATATGTACGTATCTGTAACATTCTATAGTGTATGGTCTCATTACGGTGGCATAGGTAACCTAAAGATTAAGTATTATTTCTTGGAGTTTCAGTTAATAACATTTTATATTTATTCTTAATTACGAAATATAATTATTACATACTATGTTTAACACTTTCAAGGACACTATTGACTGGCTCAAGTACCAAAATATGACACTACTTTTTTCCATACAAATTTAATCCACGTCTCTAAACGTTGTGTCTCGTAGATAAAGATACTGTAACTGCTGACATGGCAGTACATCTCTGTACGTAGACGTACTGCTATTATGACTACATCAGACACTACGATAATATGACACTACGCCTTGGGACGTGACCGTAAATAGGCGTACTGCCGTGTAGTATCACAAGCCTGTATTTCAAAATTGACACTACGCCTTGACACGTGAGCGTAAATAGGCGTACTGCCGTGTAGTAGCACATGCCTTTATAGTAGATTTGATACAACGCCTAAGTACGTGACACGTAAATAGGCGTACTGTTGTACAGTTTTACATGATTGCTGTACAGTTTTGACACAACGCCTGGGTACGTCACCGTAAATAAGCGTATTGTCGTATAGAATTACTACTCATATTGTAGATTTGACAGTACTTCTTAGTACGTGATACGGAAACAGACGTTGTGTCGGGATGTATCCAAAATTGAAGAAAAGGACAGTTAAGAAATGACACAACGTCTTGGTACGTTAGCGCAAATAGACGCGCTAGCCGATAAAGTTAGAGACATACTACGTTAATTTGACACAACGCCTTGTTAAGTCACGGATATAGACGTTATTGTTATATAATTAAGCATAAAATTGCATATTTACTTCAAATTCTAAAATGATTGTTTGCACAATTACTTATGTACGAAAAGGTTTTTGTAGGAATAAATCAAAGTCACTTTAATTAAATCGAATACTATATTTTCTTTACAACGAAATAGTCAAAAATTAGACACAGTCTTTATATTTCAAGTCTTTTCAGTCAAAAAATTTAATAGTCTTAGTAGGAACATTTATGTTTTCATTAAATCACAGTTTTATCAATCTTTATGGCACTCGGTAATAATAAAAAATGATAAAAAAACAAAACTAACTAAAACTTAAAGTATTCTTCTTCCTTAAAATAATATAAATAATTTTACCCTTTCATTATACCTATTTACCTACGGTATCTACGTATTTTTAAATAAACAACAAAAATGTGATCCCTTCACAGCAAACATAAGAATACAAAAAAAACTTAAAAGCTTCAGTGTCAAGTTTAAATATAACATAACATATGAAACATAATTATTATATTAGAGATCTTTGTGCCATTCTTCGAAACACGATGGACACAATGCAGGAGATTTGTTACATCCTTTACAATAATAGCTCGTGTCTCGTCGTATCTTACTCTTTGAGCATTGCTTGCATGACAAAAATGCAAATTTCTTTTTTGATGCTGCAGAAGGCATCATGCGTGTAGGCCAATGTCCGTGATTGGTTGTTGATAGGGAAGAAGATGCTTCTTCAGGTTGTGGTTCTGGCACTGGAGCATTTTGAACCAGAAATCGTCGACTATTGTGCTTATTAAACTTTTGTACCAAATCGACACCTTTTTCTTCATTCAAGCCCGTCAGTTTTCGGATCAGTTCTTCTCTGTACTTTATAAGCTCGTACTTTGTGTTTTTCTTCACATAGTTTTTGTAAATGTAAAAAGAATTCCAAACAGCCGTGTCTAAAAGGTGGAAAAGAACCTTCTTATACCATCGTATAGTCTTCCTTGGCGACGAATAATAACTGACCATTTGGTCAGCTCGATCTATACCCGCCATTTTTTGGTTGTACCTATGAACTTCTTTGGGTTTGGTTTTCTTTTTACCAAATCTGTTTGGGACTTCAATAAGTTCTGGGTGGTCCAAAGTTGTAATCATACAGACTTCTCTTTTATCTGTCCATGCACTTACATAAACTTTTCCTTTTCTAGCCCAGACATGTTGTCCTTTATTTAGTTTCTTTCCTGTGATTTCTTTTGGATTGTCTTTCCTTGACTTTCGCAGGGTCCCATTAGAATGAGTTTTTAAATCAATTAACTTCTCTGAAAGCGTCACAGAATTGTAGTAGTTATCCATAAATAAGTTATGCCCTTTTAGCACATATGGACGCATCAAACGAAGGACCAACTTATCTGTTTTTCTCTCAGTTGAATCTGCATCTTCCGCTCCAGTATACATTTTAATATTCAATACATACCCATCAGATGTCGTTAAAACGTAAAACTTAATACCATATCTCGCTTTTTTTGACTTTATGTATTGTCGAAACACCAAACGTCCTCGATACAGCAATAGTGATTCGTCAAGAGACAAATCTTGCCCAGGGTTAAATTTGTTTCGAAAATTTTGTGTCAGGGTATTGATGAATCCTTCAATTTTCGCACTTTTAGCTGCGCCCAAATCAGCTGCATATAAACATCGTAAAAGTTGTTCGTATCTTCGACAGGACATTGTGTAATTAAATACGGGATGAAAGTACAGCGGATCATCGTAAGTAAAAAGTTTTCTCTGGTTTGGGACATGAATATGACCATTTAATAATGTGAGCCCTAGGAACTTTCTCATTTCTTCAACATTTGTTGGATGGAATACGGAGTTTCGCGCATGACGTGTATGCGGCCGGTTAGTATTTGTAAGAGCTTCTCCGTAAGTATTTGTCCTTTCAACTAAATATTCTAACATATCTGGTGTAAACATTTGATTAAATACTTCTTCACAAGTGGTATTTTCATTTACTTCGAAAGTTGGACCTTTCTCAGCAGACCTGAACTCAAATGAAGGAACATCTACTACGTTATTCTCCCAAATCCTTTCAGTTGGTGGAGGAGTACCTCCGCGCACACGATTTGCCATATGCCTGTGTCCTCTATGATTTTCTTCTTGACCTGTACTAACCTCTATCTCACGCTCTGCCACTTCAGCTGGTGCCTGTGGTTGCAGGAAAGGAATATCTTCAACATCTTGATTTCTCCCATCAGAAACAGGTGCTACTGGCGGTTGATTGGCCCTTGTTTGACGATCGGTGAACGGTTCCTCTTGACTCTGTCTGATTTCCTTTTCCATATCGTGTGATTCTTCTGGTTGTGTGCTTTGATCCTGTAGGAACAAAAATGAAGTAAACATGCTTTTGCCGATAAATCATTCTAGTCTTTCACTACAACACACGAATAAGAATAAGAGTGCATTTGCAGTTTCAATTCAACCAATCACCTCCATACTATTTTATGCTAAATAAAACAAAATTGAACTAAACTTCAAGATAGCATATAATAGCAATTTACCTCATTTTCTTCTTGATTTAGTGTAACTTCTTCTTCAGGAATCCACTCAGCCGCTCTAGCCCTAAAATCGTGAATTGAACTTTTTTCTTGGTCACTGCTTACAGGGTCCTCGACAGCATCATCACCTTCTTCCTGAGATTCATCCGACTTATTTTCTGTCCTATCATCACTCTCCGAGGTTTCAGCAGATTCTTGACTAGATTCCTTACTTCCTGGCAAAAATCGGGGTATATTCCGTCGGTGCTGGACACGCGTATCGAAAATGCTATCTTCACTGGCACTAGAATTTTCATTGGGAGGTTCAAAATTTTTGTCGGAGTCAAATTCACCTTCAACGTCCGAGAACGGATCATGACTGCTACCTGACTCTTCTTCTCTAAACAAGGTCTTAGACTTGTCGCTTTGGCGCGATCTTTTCTTTCTAGTAGCCATCTGTAATTAAATTAAATACCTTGTAACAGGCAGCCACACCAGAAGCAATAGAACACGATTGCAATAGATACAAAACGTAGAATAAAACATAATATAATATGGTTATAGGTTAGAGTGTACTAAAATATTTTAATTTCACTATAAAATATACTCAACTCTCTAGGAAGCATTTAAAAAATTATTGGCATCTGATTATTTGACCCCAAGAAAACACTAAAACATAAAATTGAATCAAATACTCACCTCAAATACCACGTGGTGAAATTGCGCAGCCTCCAGCGATCGTCCTCGACTGTGACACTGCGCGACTGTCCGACCGCAGCGCTATAGTCGCTCGTCGGCTATATTCGTTGCGTCACGACATGCTTACTATGCAAAAATTTATATGTGTGTGTAAGGCCACACATTTGTAGTCAAAAAATCTTTTGTTATGACAGTACACGAATGAAATCGATTACGTTGTGACAGTATACATAGGACTTCATATTAGCTCTAAGAAAACTTCACGCTTATGTTCGTACTGGCAAAGAATTTTAAAAAGAAAATAGCGTAAATGGACGTTGTGTCATATTGTGAGTTCCGTAAATGACGAAAATGGCCGTTCTGTCCTTGAAAGTGTTAATAACTTTGTATGAGTATATTACATTGTTGATTTTAAAATGTTTTAAAACTTATAATAAAAAATTAGAATTATTATTAATTACATTCATTTAAAAAATTAACCATCGAATTCTTGAGTATTATTTTATTTCATCATCTTATAAGAAATTCAAATAAATAGATTAAATTGGAAATTGATTATTACAACCAAATGATGCCAACCCTAGCAAATTTCTCTATTGACTCTATTTCCGTCCCCATTAACCGCAATTTCTGGGTAAATAGGGATAGCATCTATTTTTGCCATTTTAGCTTAAACTGGAATCTTTATTGCATAGTTTTAAATAAGATTACAAAGATACCACCAAGACTCAATCATTTTGATCCTGATATAGCAGTATATCCTTCAACAGTTATCTTAAAATTGTTCATAAAGTTGGGAATTGTCCCTATTCACCCCATTTTAATAATAATATTGGACTTTAGGTATCTACCTAAAGTTTAGTATGATGATATAATGCGTAATGTAATAAGTGCAAGTAATTGAGATATAATTGAGATGAGAATGACGACTTAAAATTAGCAGAATTGGTCTACAGTTTACCAACTGCAAATAAGTTTAACGTCATTACTGGCATAGCAACGAGTTTTTATTAATCTAAGTACCTATTTTGTTTATTTAAAGTAACACAATAAAAAGTAAAACAATAAGAGATGATTATCAGTTAAGAAGGAGAAGAATATTTATTTATTATATAGGAATTTATGAACTGTTCAATTTGTCTTTATGAAGAATCCTTTATGGGGCGGGGAAAAAAGTTTCCAGTACTTGTGGCATTACAAGCTTGAGAGCGTCTTGCCTGCACCCAAATGCCACTTTTCTCGGGTGCCCATACATTTAGTGTAGACAAAGCGTTTCTCGAATTTACCACGCTAACAAAGGTGAAAATAATGCAAATTATATTAGTAAATAGCGCTTAAAAATATTTTGGACACATAAAATAAGAAACTTATGGGTCACCATTGAGTTATGAAGATGACGCCATTGAAATGCGATAATTACGTTAATATAGGAAAAAATGAGCTAAGCATTAGATCAAGTTTTAGAAAAGAAAGATCAGTGATTATAGCAATAAAAGGAGCAAAATAAATATCTGTTATTGAATAGGGTTATTGGGTATAAGTATATCATTTGAAGGTTATATGCGCTACGGTGCAGCAAATCAGACTATAGAGAAGTTAAATTTAATATTCCAGTTACGAACAATAAAACTGCAAATATTTGGACACCTTCATATGAGAGCAAACAACTACGCCTCCCTCTTAGTTTGACATCGTTAAGATTCATGATCAAGTTTTGTAATAAGTTTGTCTTAGAGTGCGTGGTACGTTTACACGCTTTTTTTTAAATATTCCTTTTAAAATATAGATAAAGAACTATAAAAATTGCCGTGACCATAGTGACAAAAGTGAGTAACATTGTTGAACATTTTATAAGTCGTAAAGGTATTTGTATTGAACAATATAAAACTAGATAGGTAAGAAGATATAGTAAATACACAGGTTATATAGTACTATTTGTTGTAACATTTATGGTAAATTATCTGTTACCTTCGTATCTGTAATCGAGAGAAGTAATAACTTGAGTTGAGCATTGTCATAACTTAAGCAGATATTTTTACCAAAAAAACAAAAAAAAAAACTTATAACGTAAATAAACAATTATTATTTAATTATTGTGAACAGTACTTATTTCATTCAAATTGTCGTCATAAGTTTAGATATATACTCAAGCAATTACTTCTTTCCACTATAGATACGAATGTTAGTCATATGAGAATAAGAAGTTAAAAGTTTAGTAAAGTCAAATGGTGATGGTAAGTCAGTCAAAAAAATCTTTATAAAAGTTTGAAAGTGTTTTTTTGAATTTATCTATTTTACCCAATAAAATACAATAACTTTTAACAAAATGATAGCATATTCAAAACTTACTTAAGTAGCTGCTGGTACTTAAGATAGAATAACTCTGTCCTTATGTACCAGCTCTCCTTCCATAGCACAATATTATCAATAAATTCGGTATATTGTGGATTTAGTGCAATAATTCATAATTAACATTTAAGAATTATGGTTAGTATTTGATTTATGTAATTAACGAGTGTGTGTATAAGCCTATATGTAAATAAACTTAAAAATAGTAAAATAGATATATTATATATACATACATGTTGTGTGTGTGTGTTTTTATGTAGTAACTTATTGTTTATGAAAGGGTCCCTCAGTTTGATCATAATTTTGTTTTAACAGCCAATCAAAGTTAGTTTTTTATTATATTTTCGTTAATTTATGACTTTTGGACTAGTTTATTTTATCAATAAATATGTATATTTCAGTTCTACTTATTTAAGGAAAGCACGTCAGGTTACTACAAAAGGAAGAATTCCTATAATCAATATAAATATTAATCTTTTGGTGGTAAAATTTAATATGGATTACAGAAAAAGGTTTTGCAAATCTTTTTCTTTCCTTATATATGTAGTTTTCATATGAATATGGACTTAATTATGAAATTAGTAATTTTTTTGAATAAGCCGTCTTATGGACTTATCACCGCCATTTTTTTTATAACCTTTCACATTTTCACAACCTAAAAGCTTTAGTAATTGCATTGAAAAGTGATGTTTGAAATGTAGTCTTTTATTTATTTATGTCCAGATACCATGATAACCGTAGTGGCATTGTTATGCTTGGCGTGTGTATATTGCCTGTACTGGGTGGTGAATGCGCGACGTATGGACAAGATGACAGCATCTCTGCCAGCGCCACCGGGCTTGCCGATCATTGGTAACGCGACACTGTTCATCGGAGACACTGAACGTAAGAATAATTTCCTTTTCTTATTTTAAAATAATTGAAAACACCTAGAAACTCGACAGCTTTTCGCAAACCGTTGTAAAGTAAAGAACGTTTCTGTTATTCCTTTACGAATGACTACCTAAAAAATTCCACATATGTTCCTGCTTATTTCAGCCAAGCAAATTCTAATTTAATGTTAAGCACATAATGTTAATAATAATTTAGTCACGTAGGTGGATAGGCACGTAGCTAGTAATTTTCAACACTTAAAAAACAATGGAGCACTAGGGTTGCCTACTTTTATTAAAAGAAATAGAGCATATCTCATTTCAAAGGACAAATCTATAAAGATCATGGATTTTAAAAAATGTTAACTGTTATCACTATGGCCTGTAGGTTTATTTTAATCAAAGAGATAAATTAGATATATTTAAAAATACATACAAAATAAAAGAAACACAGCAATAGCAAGTGACAAAGACATATAGCAACAATATTTGACTTTCTCCGCTATATATATATTTTAACAAACAAGTTCTTATTGACAGATATAACTTCTAAGTGCCTAAAATTCATTTTAGACAATAAAAATTAACTTTATTTGATTTAATATATAAACTTTATTATAATAAATTTACAAGTTTTTGCCATGTTGATAGTTTACCAATGGTCATCGACATGCATTAACGCCTCCATTACCTTTTGTGATGTGTTTCATCTGACTGAAACTCTAATGCTGCGTGCGGCATCGCTGTTTCAGGTTGCATTCGAAGCAGAATTTTTACATAACAAAATATACATAATTTATCAATTTATTTCCTCGTACTTCTTTTTTAGAGCTTTACACTATGCCGTGGATGATTCTAATATCATTGTGATATTGTTAAATCCACAAACAAAGCAAAATAATTTTTTTATTATATTATGTTAAAATCTCTAGGATCTTTGCTGAATCAGAGGTCATAAAATAATATACGCGCTTCATAAAACTTAGTCTTTATTTTATTTTATACCAATTGTTTATATAGAGTTTAGACTTCTATTTTATTCTTTATTCTTAATTAAAGTTACCTATTTCAGAAATGCTTAAGAACCTCGAAGATTTGGCTGATAGAGCATATCAACACAAAGGTTGTATTAAAGTTTGGTTGGGCCCAAAATTATATGTTGGTAAGTGAAAAGTGCAATTGAAAACTAGTGAAAATTATTATAATAATAAAATTATGCGTATGTTAACTGCGAAATGGATTTTTTGAAAATATGCCAAAGTATTTTTGGATGGAAAGTTATTTTTCGGGAATATTATTTGAAACGCCAATAAAACACTAAATGCATTTGCGTTTTCTAATTAGTAAGTGCATCAAACAAAAAACACAATGAGTTGCTGTATATTTGGAAATTTTAATTTCACAATTAAGGCGCTTAATACATGAAAATAATAAAGGAGGCGAAATCACAAGACAGGCGAAAGCTAAAAGTAGAGAAAAACTAATTCTGATTAATAGTTCTCAAACTTTTATGGTTACTTATAGTAGTTACTCGTGTTAGCTCGAAGCTATAAATTTATGACTAAGTTAAGATAGTTTGGTGTTCTTTGAAATAAAGCACGTTATCTTTTAGCTATCGGGAACCCAGAAGATGCACAAGTTGTCCTTGAAAATTGCCTGGATAAGGATGTGGTATATAGATTCTTACGACCCTGGCTGGGTCATGGCCTATTCATAGCCCCAGGTTTGTAGTTTTGTTTACAATTGAATAAGATCAAGGATTAAAATAGTATTGATTTTTACTATCTCTTTTTATAACATTTAAAAAACATTTTTGCGAAGATTTGCTTAACGAACAGAAGCTTTTTAACGAATAACATAAAGTTGATGTTAAGCACGTATTTATATTTTTACAAGGTTCAATTGAACTGGCCTTATTAATGTGGGTTAAAACTTTTAAGTTAAATTTACCTGTTTTCTATTGAACAATGAGCTGGTCTAATGACCAAGCTGGAAGGAAGCCTTTTGGGAATTCCGTAATTAAAAAATCTTCTTGATGAAAAATGTTTAAAAAATCCAGTTTGTCCCTGGCACTCTGAAATGGGACTCGAACCCATGACCTTTCGCAATCCGGGCGACTGCTCTAACCACTGAACTACTCAGGACCTGGTTCTGGGTGGATTTTTTAAGCAGTTTTCGTTCAGAATATTTTACAGTATATCAATTATTATTATCAATCTCATTGAGTGTCGTTTAATTTGTTCATACAATATCTTTGTTCAAACAAATTTTTCGGGATTGGATGCATCTGGTTGGTCCCTACTGGATTCCAGGCCCTTTTCATAAAGCGAGGGTGCATGAGGGGGTTTAGTGGGTATATCATCCACAAATTTGACTAATGTTCGTGTGGATAGAGAGCACAGACCCCCTGTTTCCTGTCAAGCGGCAGGAACAATGCAGAAAGCATTCCCTCTACGACAAAAAAAAATGTAGTAAAATCGTGTTTAGTAAAATAAATTTTTAATTATAGTTATTACAAGTATTTGGAGGTTGACAATAGTTTATTTTTCAGTTGGGCTATGGAAGGTGCATAGAAAAGTTCTTTTGCCAGTTTTCCATAACAAAATTGTGGAGGAATACTTAGGAGTCATTGGGGAGCAGTCAACTGTGTTGGTCGAAAGACTCTCCGAAAAGGCAGATAAAGAAGAATTTGATGTACTCAAGTACATTACTGCTTGTACTCTGGACATAGTATTTGGTTGGTGTAATTTACGTATATTTTTATGTATCCTTAATTAAATGCTATTGAATGATATAGTAAGTTAACTGTGTATATAGATAGGCACATAGTTAATTTATCTTATCATTAAATATATTTTTTTATTTTAAACAATGAGCGATTTGCGTATTTGAATAAGATCCAGAAGTGCTGCAAAAGGTACTAAAAGTTTTATTTCATTGATGCAACAGTGTTTTTTTAACAGGAATTTGTTGATTCAATGATTTTTATCGAGATAGCACTATTGATATTTTTAGTGGTTTTATGTTATTAATTAGTCACTATTTTTCTCAGTGTACGTTAATTACTTTACTTTTTTTATGGAATGGAACTAGAATATGTATTAAAGAGGCAAGCCCCCACTGAGCGCTTGTAGGTGCAACTCGGATGGTTTTCTATATGTTTACAATGTTTATTTAGAGACAGCGATGGGTGAGCGCATGGACGTCCAGCACACTCCAGACACGCCGTACCTGCGCGCACGCCACACCGTCATGACTATATTGAACATGCGACTGTTCAAGGTGTGGCTTCAACCCGACTGCCTGTTCAACCTCACTCCGTACGCAAAACAGCAAAAAGACAACATAGACCTCACTCACAGGTTTACTGATGAGGTAAGATAAATTAAATAAAATTAGCAAGTAAATGACAACAACAGGCGATAGTGAACTGTAAAGACTAGAACCAAAGAACTAGCAGGAGGAACATGCATCTTTCACATAACCCCGGCTAGCCGCGCTGGCAAAAGTGCAGTGATGAATTTCCCAGCGTTAAAAAAAAGGAACATGCATCTTCCCTCATAACTGCTACCCGCGTGGCAGCCCAATTATATAATAACGTTGGAACTGTTATTAGCAATGTAAAACGTCAATTTTAAGTATTTGATAAGATAGGTACCTAATATAATCTATCTATACTATAATAAAAACGTAACCGATCGATGTCTGTACATTGAAGATATATGAAAAAAACTGTTCTGATGGACCTTAATAAGCGTAATAGAACACAAAACAATGATTTTTATTTTTTTTATCTGTTTGTCTGTTTGTCGGTTTGTCTGTTTGTCTGTGCGTTTGTGCACCATAATGTCAGAAACGGCTGAACCGATTTAAATGCAGTTTTCTTCCATTAACATTTAGTGTAAGATTTATTTCAATCGGTTCACAATAAAAAAGTTATGTCAATTTGAAATGACGTGTTCGCCAAAACTGCTATGAAATATTAACTGTTTTGTTAAATTTTCGTCTTTGATATATTGATTATCATCATTTACTCTTTCATTGTCAGACCGCAGGGCCTCAGGCCTTTGTTAAATAAGGATGGGTGACCAAAAAAATATCATTTGAAGTAACTCCAAGCTTCGGAAGGCACGTGAAGCGATTGATCCCAGTTGTATTTGTAGTCGTTAATATCGTCCAATCCGCATTGGGCCAGCATGGAGGGTCTTGGCCCATCCTCCGTAACCATCCAAAAGGAAGGCCTGAGTTCCTTCAATTGGTGACTAAAAGGGCTGATGATGATGATGATGAGGGCCGTCCAAATCTGACGGAACTGAGCTTCCGTCAGATTTGGACGGCCCTCATCATTAAACACCTCTCGGAAGTATGCGTTAGTAGACGATTTCCTTTGAGTGTGGAAAATCGTATATATTTATATATTTTTTATATCAATAAATAAAACTCCCCGTATCTTCCGTCAGACGTGTACCGACTGAATTTTATTGACAAAGAAAGAGATCGAACGGAAAGCGCTCAACGCGAGGCTCATGCACTAAATCTGAAGCATTTACCATCAGGGACAATCTCTTGAGCTCTCGGAGAACTCATACAACAAGCGTTTGATCTTAGGAAACTTCTGAAGATCGCATAGCGTGTCTAACTGCTGATCGTAACATACATGCAGTATGGTATGAGTACCTATGAAACTTCATTTGATACAGAAATGCGCTTGGTCTCTGAAAGAGCAGTTTGCATAATAGAGATCGAGAAAGTAGTTTCGATTATCGTCAACCCGTGTTGCCTTCATACTCCACAGGCGTACCGCAGATAAGTTTTCACAGGGTATAATGAACTAGCTGTTTTCCCGCGACTTTGCCGCAAAATTATAGCCTATGACATCCGCGTCTGATGTGGCCTCCCTTAGGTCGGAATCGCTTTGAAACTATCGGTCCAGTAGTTTACGAGCAAATTCGATGCAAACAAACAAACAAATAAATAACCAAATCTTTCCTCTTTATAATATTAATATAGCTTGGGTATAAGAGGTCCGATGGCGTAGTGGGTTAGCGCATTCGATTTCAATTGCAGTTAAATAAGTAAATAAATACTAACATAACAAGTACATACATGAATACTTATTTTACATAACTAACTACAAACGACAAACTCATCGCTAGCCAGCGATTTCTTCCAGGCAACCTAGCATTACATGGAAAATAGAACAATAAATAGCCATTTGTACATACAACTTGACAAATAATAATAATTTTAAAAAGATCAAAAACAAAAGAAGGATAGTTTAAAGGTACGAATAAAATGCTCAGACACAAGCGACAACCAGAGCGTGAGAAATGAGAAAAAAATAGAAAAATAACATTCGTAAGGACCGTTTACAGGATGGTTGACCAAAACATTATTATCTTGAGCACTATGCACAACACTGGCATAATACACGTTAGTCCTGGATGCATCAGCAACGTTAACATACACCGATCCGCATTAAGCCCGCGTAGTGGGTTATGACCCATTGATCTTATTCGATTCGTCTGCATTCATAGGCAAAAAAAGAATTCTACCAAAATACTTCCCACGCAGACGAAGTCGCGGGCACAGCTAGTGTATAATAATTTTAGTAAGAATATATCAACAACTTTGAACTTGATTTTGTGGTAAGGAGGTAGACCACTTGCTGTAAGTGAGTTACAACAATTCAATCGGGTAATTTGTAACATCATCCTGGACAATGTTATTATTAAAAGAATTGTAAACCACTTCATACGCAAAACTGCTTGGACATTTCTGGGAGTTAATACCCTGCGTTAGTATAACGAAATATTTTCTTTGCTTGGAATAAAAATTAAGACTCCTAATATGGAGTGAAGTAGTTCTTTCTCTGGAGCAACAACTTTACCCATCACACCATCATGTTCTTCTGTATTTTTCTCATATGCTGAAAAATTATTGGGCTTATAAAATATCACTAAGTTGGGCTGTCATATTGATAAATCAATCTAAATATTTGTATACATGGCCAGTGGTATGAATTCTCCAATGAAGCATTAATTTCATCTGATCTTGTTCCTTTAATTATTTCGGGAAGAGTTTGACAAAAATTTTCTGAGAATAAATTTGTGATGTTACTCATTTAGACAGCAAACAGCAAAAATTTGTTGTTATAGAACAGGTTGGTGTTACAGTTTTGTCTGAATAAATTAAAATTTTGAAGATTATGTGTGCTGTCTTACTATCAGGAAGCAACAAATTTGCTCTTGTAATATATGTTTATTAAGTGCTCCCCGAGGAATTTAAGAAAAACAACTTTATTACATAATTAGAGACGATGTAGATAACTTTATAGCATATTTCCCTTTGTTGAATCGTAAAATTTTAAATACTTTATATATTAACTACTTTGGCTAACTCTCGAAAACAGTGATTAGTTTCAGCAACATATTCACGATTGATTTAGTTGTCCGTAATCATCGAAAAATTTATATCGCATGGATTATTTTGGTTGGAGTGACTGGATCCTGTACATTTTTCTTCGAAGTGCGTGAAATGTCTTTAAATAGATTTTTTATACATTTCCCGTATTGTGAAGGGATCTCAATGAGCAACATTATTGCAAACAAATGACGTAATGAATGGAGACTTTAAAACAGTTGTCCTAGTGTTGGTCATCGTTAAGAAGGTGAAGAGAAACATGAGGTGAAGGTAAACATACAAATTGCATACAACTTTAACAACAGTTTTCAAAAAATAAATGAAGTTGTTCCTCGAACTGTATGGAGCAACAGGCGCAAAAACTAACATTCTAAATTAATGGGATAAATAGTATACACTCTCCCTAGAGCAGCAAAGTGAAATATGTAAAGTAAATGCTCATCAGACTGAACGACTTTCGCATATACAAGATTTCTTTAAATGTAATTCTCAGTTTTTAAAAATCTACATCATGTGTTTCAAATCTTCGAATTTTTATCGTTATAGAAAATACCGCGGATCTTAACAAAAGTCGGACAAAACAAATTTTGTTACGATTCTTATAAGTCAAAAGAAAATGCTCATTTCTTTAAACAATTTCTGTTAAGACATCGTTTCCATTTACGTTTTAGTGTAGCGGATTCTTAGAGTTTTTAATTAATCACGCAGCAAAATATGCTTATCAGATGGAATATTTTTTGTTATGGCGCCATTTCTGTATCTCTTACTGTTTTGTCGATCTCTTCCATATGACGGAGACCAATCCATGATTAGGGTGATTCTTGGGAAATGTGTTCTCCGTGTAATTTCCAGGGCATTTTTGAAATCGCAAAATTATGGTGAATTATATAAATATTTCGAAAACTTCTGCAAATTTAAACAACATATTAAAATTGGCCACGACTGAGATCTAAACTTTTGCTAAAAAAAAATGTAGAAAATTGGCGGACCATGGAAATTACATATAAGGCAATGGAAATTACACAGCAGATAAAATTTTGCTAAACACCATGTCGTATATGAAATTAAGCTGTCATATTAGTTAGGGTAGTATTAAGATCTACCTACATTATACTGAAACGATATACGATAGTATTTTCTCAAAGTTGGAACGAAACCTAAACACGTTCATGTTCTCAAAAAACAAAATATATACAACGTGTTATGGAAATAGCGCAAAACCTCTCAGGTGGTAGCTCAGCCCATGAAACTGAACAACTTTCACTATGAGACCAACATTGAAATTTCAGCATCTGGTAAATTTTTCGAAGTAACGTTACATCGGACAAACAAAAGTCGGGCGTCGAAGTAAGATATTCGATGTATTGAAACTTCGAACAATGAACGCTTCGACGTTCACGTATAGTTGTCGATGTATCAATTATCGAAGAAACGTGTTTCGAAGTGACATAGAGAACCCTTTTTCGAAATGGTAATTTATTTTGTCAATTATCTTATAAAAAACGCATCCTACGTCAAATATCAGTAATTAATTTATTGTAAATTTAATTGGCTTTCATTTAACACCAAATTGGTACCTGTAGGGCCAGTGGTTTTCTCAAAAACGATAGATAACGAACACCGGTCATAAGTAGATATTAGGAGGTTATTTCAGTCAAGATAACCCCTTTAGCTATCTATCGTTTTTGAGAAAACCATTGGCCCTACAGGTACCAATTTAGTGTTTAATCAAAGTAAATTTTTACAATAAATAAATAATTTATATAATATGTTAACTTAATCCGGTGTAAAAAATGTCCTTGTGACCCTGTTAACTTCAAACAGACGACAGCGAAAGACAGATGTTTTAAACTTGAATTTGTTTAATCACGATTTGAGAATTTGAAGATGATGATCAAAGTTTTAAATGATATTTAAGACTATTTAATTAAAAAAATAACCAACATTCAACATTTAAGTCTGTATTTGGCGATGGCGTGCATTTCATTGAAAACAAACATTGAACATAACGTTTATTTTTTTGCAACCAAAATGAAACAAAGTAATTTCCATGGGTGATACGTAATTTCCATGGTGTTTTATCCATGGAAATTACACCATGGAAATTACCAAAAATCATATATTTTGAAATTACTCTGCAGTGAAAAGATATAACCGGCTAGTTTATTACTGTTTATCTACATTATAGAGCTAGATATTTCACCTTAAAACCCATTTTCTAAAAGAAGTACAATTATATTGAAAAAATGTGACATGGCAAAGCCGGATAACTGAGAACCAAAATTTAAGAAATTGAAGAACTTATTTTAGCAACGAAAGCGCGGGAAACAGCGACGTGGCCACCTCACCTGCTAGCTGCGGCATAAATGACGATTCGCAAACACCAATCGGGGTTCGCCTACGCCTCGCCAGCTCAGAACAGTATCTCGCGCAAGGCGCGCGGCGAAAATTTTGCTAAGCGTGTGACACATATACTTCTGACCATAAAATCAAAAGTTTCCTTCAGATTAATTTGAAATTTGATCAATATGTAAACCGATTTGTCTTTTTTAAATGAGTGTAACAAACTGATTAAAAACGTGGGTAATTTCAAAAATATTTGCGATTGCTCAAAAGTCGGCGCGCGTGTGACACGGTAAAAACGTGCAAAATTGACCGGATTTGTGGTGTTGAGGGTAAATTACTCCGATCTACGTCGTTTTTTATCCGTGAAATCTATATGACACTATGCTTAATGAAATGAAGAAACGATGTAATAGTAGTTTTTATCATAATAATTTATTTTTATAGGAGATATGTCCCTGTGACACTCAAAAATTGCTTTTCCAAGAAGTACCCATTAATATCTTCAAAATAAAATAAACAAAATAAAATTCGTTCAATAGTTTCAGAGATTAGCGCGTACATATAAACAGACAGACACGCTATTTTATTGTTTCATAACAGCATAGAAGATTTATTAATTTATTATTGTTACGCTATAATACTCTCAACACTCCCGTTTATTTTGTGAGCTTCTCTGCTAGTCTGTTTAAAGGTAAAAAAAATCGATAGGATGTTATTATACGATCTCGTATTTCCTCATTCATTTTTCCCACTGATCCGTCAATAGCGATCAAGTACTAATTGTTTGTGCTTACAATGGCTGCGGGCCTCATCAAAAACATATTTTACTAAGATAGCAATTTCTATGATTCGCTTCATACTTACGATGCTTGAACTTAGTTTTATTAGCCCTTTAATTTCTAAATAAAGTTAAAGGTTGAGCCAACCTACTTGGTTTATGACCTTACCATACCTAGTATACTATAAACTTATTGTAATAGCCTAATTTGAATAAATGATTTTGATTTGATTTGATTTGTGGTTCCAATGAGAACCGATACACATGCGTGTAGAGGTGTCTCCCATTACGCTGCTAGTACACCTACACGATCGCTTCCGAAAGAAAAAACAACAAAAAATTGCCAGTTTATGGCAATGTTTCCCCTGGAATTTTTCTCGCTCTATTTTAAGCTCGAAGAAATAGCTGCGTCCTTGTCAGTACGATTTCGTAGGTAACTTAGAAAAACGTCGTTACACAGACGCAGATGTTCCGCATTCGCAATAGTTTCGCATGTTTCTCTTCTATAAGCAAATGCAACAGTGTACTAACGCCGATAATAATAGAATTTTAACGAATTTTAAATCCTATGGTATCTTACCAACAATGCTATATAACACCAAAATCTCTTAAAGGATGAGGCATTGCCTTGAAGTGTAGTAGATGGAACTTGTATCTGTGTCTATTTCATAGTTTATGGTCATGGTCAAGACAAACCATAAACATAATAATATGAAGTAACACTACATACTCTAAAATGAATGAGAAATGTTTGTTTCAAATAAAACGTAATTATACAAACACACGTGAGCTATTCGTTTGTATGTTCAACAACTGATGTAGTGTTTGAATTGCTTTGACGTTAGCCTTACTACACCATTTACAAGTGTTAAGGTTGGCCAACACTAAAAACGACTGACGACTTATTTATTTGTTTTTAACCGACTTCGCAAAAAAGATATTATCAATTTGACCATTATGTATTATACTTATCATATGTCTATGAATGAATTAACACTTAATTGGAAATACATAAATAACTTTACATAAAAATCACTATAAACAGGGCAATCGGCGGCTTTAACTTAAAGAGCAATATCTTCCAATCTGTGTGAGTTTCAGGCATGTGTGTCAAATTTCGTAAATGTATGGGTATAGTTAGGTATAATAATACAATTATAGTTACATGAAACATGATTAAGAGACCATTCACAATCTTTATGTTATTTCAAATAGCATTTACAGACATTAAAAAATACAAAGCGAGAATGTATACATAATACTCGAATACAAAAACTTCATCAGTAAATAGTGTCAGTAGTTTTGAAGACAAGATGTATTTAAGGTAAAAAATAATTCAAGTAACTTGTATAAAATGGGGCCGTTGTAAAAACCCGTATTAAAATAACATCTTAATATCTTTCAGGGCCTAAGCTGCTTTTTATTTTATTGTAAAAAAGTGTATTTCAAGTTATGTATGTGAAAACAATGGCATTTACCATCAGACGTCTAATAAAATAGTTGGTTTACAATGTTATTGCTACAAAATAATCTTACGCGAAGGCTAGGTATGTTGACATATGCAAATGTTTGATAATGTGTTTAGGAGTTTTACTAGTATAACGTTCGTATAAAAGTTCTATAAGCATACATCAACTACCTTTTGAAACTTTGACGAAGTTAATTTTGTAAGGTTAACGCTATCAGACAGAATCTCGATGCTTCGAAACTTTATTGGCATAAACAGAGTTGGCATAATGTTTTCTTGACGAATTAAATTATTAATTATTATTACCCGACTTCAAAAAAAAGGAAGTTATCAATTCGAGGTATATGTATGAAATTTCATTGGAATGGCAAAAAAACTAACACTAAAAATAGTGCGATCTAACTATAAATTTTCAAAATTTATAGTTTAAATTCAACTATAAATTTTGAACCTTAATTATTTATTATCAAATATGCTTACAATTTTATAATTATTATGATCATGATTGTTTAATATTCAGTAGACAAGTGTCAAAAGCATTGCAGTGATGTAATGTTTCTTTATAAAATACAATATCGTCCTGCACTAATTTTCACTATCCCTAATAATTTTAGTAAAAATAAATGTTCAAGGTTTTTGGTTCAAGTATCTATACGATATTATAAAGACTAGGTATATGTTATATTATAAAGAGTATAGTTATGTTTCTACTTTGTTTGTTTGAAGAATCTTTGGAATTATTAATCAATCAATGAAAATTATTTCACCTTTGGGAAACAGCTAGTAAATACATAATAATAATATTTTTTATTAGAACTTAACAGGTTTCCAGGGGTCCTACCGCCTAACTCTTGGACGTAGCCGTAGTCGGAGCTATAACCTACGCTTTATAGGTTTAACACATGAATGAATATTGTTTTAAAATTAATCATTTTTTATTATTTGCATATTTAATCAATGCTTTTAGTTGTTTTTGTTTGCTGAATTATTAAAGTTAAACAAAATTTACAAAATGTCGAATTGATACAAACAATGCTATTTCGAAAAGAAAAACAAACATTTGATAAAATATATAAATTAAAAAAAGCAATTAATTTTAAAAGAATATAAACAAATTCATAAGTGATGTCGATAAAGCGTAGGTTATAGCTACGACTACGGCTACGTCCATGAGTTAGGCGGTCGCGCCTCTGTGATATAAAATTAAAGCCTATTTATTTACACAACAAAAAAGTTGTGATGACGCATAAATTATATTATTGAACAAAGGAGAATGGGCAGAAGTCGGCTAAAATTACGCAAAATTGCTCACTACGCATTTATTTATCAAAAATCTTCTCTGAAATTATAATTTATTCTATACAAATACTATTTTAAAAATTATGCGGCATTTAAAATTAACTCTATTAACGCAATTGCTAAATATAACTTCGACTACCTACTAAGTTTCAAGTTATTAATCGACTTGCCATGCGACCTACTACTAATTTTATAAAATAAAGTATTTTAACTCTGAAAATGTTGGTCAGGTATTATATTGGTCAAAGATTTTTTTAAATCGGCCCAATAGTTTTTGAGTTTATCCTTTACAATAAAAAACAAAGCTTTTCTTTTTATAATATAGGTATGTACTTTTTCGCAATTAAATATTTCTATCTGTTAGTCATTAATTATTTAATAACTACATAACCTCAAAATCCCTGTAAAATATTCAGATATTCTTCAACTCCGGCATAAATTTAAAATTATTTTTTTCCTACTCATTCTAGAAATAATTCTCTATCGTTTACCGTTAGTTTCAACAAGGTGCACAGTTATGCAAAAATAGCCGAACTCTCATAGTAAATTGCTCATTCTCCTTTTTGTAAAAATTATATCATCTTCGCATCTAGTTGACATTTTCAGTGAAAAATATTTTTTGCGTTTTATATGAATTCATGATATACATAGGTGCGTGTTCTTCTTGATAACGTAATATTTTGAGATTTCATTTAGAATATTTTTCAGTAAAGCATTGTAAATGAAAAATTGATCAAATAGAACAAAATTTCGTCTTTATCGAAAGTTTAAATATTTGTTATAGAATAAGAGCGCGATCATATGATATCTATATATTATTTTAATTTTACAGGTGGTTAAAAAGAAACGTCTAGAATATGAAAGAAAGAAAAACGGAGCAGACAAATTTATTGAACCAACTGGTAAGCATATCTCTACTATATAAGCATGAACACTCGCTAGTTATAATTGTGAAACTCCTGGTTTGTTTTCAGTTTCTAAAATTTTACAGTTTTACAATGTCAAAGCGAAAAAAACTCATAAAATATGAAAACATTTATTTAGTAGCGTAGCTTAAGCGTCACCCGAGGCGAAAATAATGGTATTACTGTAGGCATTATTTTCTTGTAATCCCGTCATTGTATTTGTGAGACGTTAGCTGTAATATTTTGAAGTTGAGTGAGAATTAGCTTCATCATGCTTTACCATATTGCAGTAGATAATTAATATTAACCACCCAACTTCCAGAAAGTATACATTAGTTTTAATTTTTCTGTAAGCTTTTTGAAAAAAAGTATTTTAAACTCGTTAATTTTTGGCTCTTTCAGTGCACTTATTGTTGATTGAATAATTCGTAATACCATGATGAGTCAAAAACTACTAATCAAAACCTCTTTACTTTTTGGGACTTGAGAAATACGCAAAAAGCAACATGGCGTTAGCGTTAATTTGAGAACATCGTCTTTTTTTAAACATATAAAAAAATTAAGTATACAAATAACTGAATGAACTGAATTCTCGTCAGAGAGTACTTAGAAAATCTAAGCTTTTTTTTCCAAAAGTCCAAGTCAATGTTTTTGATCATGTGCGTAAAACATTACTTTTAAGAAAAACAATAACTTTATTTTTGTATTTTTACTGACAACATGTGATTAATTATGACATATATGACATTTACACCGAACTTATATTACTTGGTATTATTACATAATCATATCTTTTCATGTGATCATACTGAAAACACGTCCTCCTTTCTTAAAGCCACTTATAAATGTTTATTACTCTATCTGGTAGTAAGCTAAGCTTGACCTAGCCTGTGTCACCTGCATATAATGTTCCTTAGGAGCGTATTCGATAAAAAATATTATTACAAAACTGCAATTAGTATTATAAATATATCTAATATGTTAGTACATACAAATTGCACTATCACACCCGATTTGGGAAACACATAAAAGTTTTAAATAAGTTCCCAAATGAAAAAGTACATCAGTTACATCAAAAGGATGATGTTAAACTTAACAGTCAAAGATTGTCGCGGTCTTCGCAGGTCCGAATTTACAAAATTAATATTATATGATTTATCTTAACATATTATCGCAATGTCTGTTTTTTCTTTTATTTTATTTAAGAACTTTGAAAACATACCCGTCTGATCGTAGCTCGTTCTTTTTCCAACTGTGCGTATTATATTATGATGATTTTGGCGTCCCCTCACACTGATGCTCGGGGAAAGTGCCCCATTTTACCCTGTCTAGATTCGGCCCTGACCTTTCGAAGTAATTCAACGTGATGTCAACTGTGTAGGTATATATCAATTTAACATTACCGCAAACAAATAAACTTTTTTGTTTTCACGTCGAAAAATTGCTTCCACATACCTACTGCCTACATATTGACATAGCTATTAACTACACGCAATATTTGCCAATGACGATAGTTTCAAAGTACATAAATCGACGTAATACCTCTTTTTATCAGTGTGATGCCAGAAAAACGTAATTAGGAGTATAGTAAAATGATATACGTACTTATTATTTTTAACTATAATCAGAGTAATACTATCAAATGAAAAATATCCTACTGATAATGTTAAATTCTTCTTTTGTAATAGATTGTTTATATTTTTGTATATTGTTTAGCAAATTCAACTATATTTTAATTTGATAAATAAAAAATATTGATAAAATTATAGAATACATATTATAGGAGTTTTAATTTACAAATCGGTGTTAATTCCGGATATCATAAGATACATTATGCAGTCATGCGACACATTAGCTTTTAAGTTATGGGCGGCAGGAAACTTAATCAGTCGAAGGGGGATGATGACTATATTTTTTGTCTGTCCGTCATGTAGTCATCTATAAAAAAAGAAGATGATATTCAATACCTTAATTTTTTTGGCAATCAATATACATATTACAGCGATACATTGAATTAAAATGTCACATGACGTCACGCTTTTGTACATTTTCTCCAAAAATTGATATCAGTGCACGAATTGTAATATTGTATTCGTTATTATATTCACATTTATTTTTATCTTTTTTAAACTGCAAACGAAGAATCATATGTATATAAGGTGTAATATTATTAAATGCACGGACTTTTTGAGGTGGATTAGTTAAGTATACTGAAGCAACATTTACTACGGGAGCAACACTGAATTCACGAAATAATAACGATCTGTTTCATACAAAATTGTAATATACCTACAATCGTTGACTGTATAAAACAGCTGATTATTTTTCTTGAACTCAGTGTTTCTCCCAATGTAAATGTTGTTCGAAGTCCTGGCATATAATAATATTACACGTCACATGAATAATACGACGCCACTTGGCAAAGCTCTACTGTACTACTAGGATGATAGTTATTTGTTATCAATGTATCTAAATTAAGTTTATTACAATTAAAATAAAACATGAAAGTTTGGCAAAAATTTAAATAAATATCAAATTATCTTTATTTAAATATGAAATTTAAAGAAAAAAATTCGTAAATGTGTTCTCTTAACGACAAAAAACTTGTGCACTGACTGATTGCAAACTTAACGTGTAGAACGATAATGAATTGCGACGAATCGTGGCATACGTCTCTCAACAAATACCGGAATATTTGCCCGTTGTAATATTTTTACACACGCGTGTCTTAAATCGCGTGCTATATATAAGTTAAATGATGAAATCATCTGATGGATAATGTGCTAATTCCAATATTTGAGGTAAATTTTTTTTATAGACATGAAAGTAAACATACATTTATGAGGTACCGCGCAATCAGCAAAGCGATTCTGTAAAAATCCGAAGCCGAATTCACTAAATTCGGTGTCACGTTAGTAAGTTAAGTGAATTCACGTCATTTAATGAGAAAATCTATTGATTCCATTTTTTCTATTCCTATGTATTTTCGAAACTCACTTTACTATGCCACGTTATTACCAATTTAAGATAGAAGTTAATTCGGGCACCTGAGTGAATTCGAATTCTACAGATTTTACAGAATCGCAGGGCTGTGATGTCACTTCCAAATTACATAAAATACTAAAAACGAATGAAGAAAATGCAATTATTATTCAATCAAAATTTGGAAAATTCGCGATACCCGGATTCATCACGGCCATACAGATTCTCAAGATTGTAAAGAAAGACCGCCAAAGCATGGTAGCCATGCCATTGCCGCTGAAACTATTAAGAATTTGGGTACATACATACGCACAGTGATGTCCGAAAGACGGAGAAAATTGTATTATCGACTATTTTATACCTACTCAACATTGACAAATCTAAATGTGATTTTATTATTGTTGCACTGAATTTAAAGGAAATGGAATAGCTGACACACATTAAAATATACTAAACAATGTTTGCATTAGGTTTTTATTTATATGTTTACCCTGTGGCTCGATCGACACTGAATTTAATACAGAATAGCAAATCCGAACATAATTAAAGTATCTAAAGTCTTTGTATGATACAACTCTGAATTACCGAAAGTGCAAAACCACATAAACTCAACACAACATAGGAATGTCAGTTTTATAATCAAACCAGGGACCTTAGAGATAACCCTTTAAACACCTTAAAACCGGCGTCAGCGGTTATATAACTATTATATATACGTATAAAAGTTCGATCGTGGTGGAAATAAAAGTAACACTTCAGAAATATTACGTATACCTAATCTAGGTACTGTGAAACAGCAATGATATCTACTACATAAGTGTTGTAATTTTTTATTTTCAAGATAAGCTTCACGCGGTACTCGATTTGCTATTTGGGCGTGAGATTGAATTCACGGACGAGCAGCTCCGCGAACATATAGACTCCATTACAATTGCTGGCAACGACACCACTGCGCTAGTCATCGCGTACACACTTGTACTGTTAGGAGTGTACCAGGATGCTCAGGAGAATGTTTATCGAGAGTAAGTAGTGAAAGAACTGTATCCTTATAATAAATAAATATCTAGTGTGAAAGAAGCTAGTATTTTTACATTTTTCACATATAGAGGCAAATTCTTCTTGCACAATGTAAATATCAAACTATAAATTTGACATTTGTGATCACTCTATAATTATTGATATTGGCATTCATTTAATGGATTTCATATTTATATCTGGACCTAAACTGTCTAAACTTACCTTGGCTGTTAGCGAAAGAAATGAAAATGAAACTATAAGTAGAAATTGCAAAGATAAATGTATGTAATTTTTTATCGTTCCACAGTTCTTGATTGTTCATTTTATATGTTTTAATTATGAATAAAAAAAGGGACGAAGTGCCTTCAATTATAGCGCATTAACGATATCAATGCCGGTGTTCCTCAGGGGACGTCTTATCTCGTCTTCTCTTTTCTATATTTGTAATTTCATAACAGAAATGCTTTCTTATTCCTGTTACCTTTATTCTGATGATCTACTCATAGATATTCATACTCCAAGCACTCTTGTGGCACGTTTCAGAGGCAGTATTGGTTGTTAATTCGTACATCTCTCTTATATGTAATTGGAGTTATTCATATGGTCTTACCGTTAACCCTTCTAAAGCTCAAGTAATTGGCAGTCCTCATTTTATTTCTAGGATTGATTTTGAATTACTGCAGTCAAATAACTTTTAATGTGACTGTAGTCCCCTATTCTAAAACTGTAAAGCATTTTGGAGTTATCTTTGATCAAAGTTTCACTTGGAAACCTCAGGTAGAGGCCGTTAGAAAGAAGATATTTGCCACATATGGGTCACTTTATTGCTCGCGCAACTACCTAGTATTAAAACACAACTTTGACTGAATGATCATATATTTTATAAAACTGTTTTCTCTAACATAAACTTTTCACAACAACCTTTGTACTCTATTCCCGCCCGAAATTATCTCTTCATTTTTAATGTCAACTTCAAAGGTGACAGTGACAACCCACTGACAGATAGTGCTTCCACTAATACAATCGATAGAGTATCGTAGTCTAACAGCTCGGCCATCCTTCATACCTTCGGTCTCCGAAGGACACGACCTTCCTTAAGTGTAACATAGCACACCGTCTGCTTTCGTATCGTGCTTGTATTGTCATAACGCACCCACCTCAAGTTGATTGGGATACTACGTGTACCCCGTAGGTACTCATGGAATCTCGCCCATTACAGCATACATGAACCTCGCCCATTACGGCATCCATGAACTCGCCCATAAGGGCTTTTGTGTATCTCGCCCATTACGGCCCATCATCAATTTCGCCCATTACGGCCCATTATCAATTTCGCCCATTACGGCATCAATTAATCTCGCCCATTACGGCCCGTATGAACCTTGCCCATTACGGCCCAACATGGATCTCGCCCACTACGGCATCCATTGGAATTTATTATTACGTTGTATGAAAATTGTATTATTATTATTTTTCTATTATTATTCTTTTATATATATATATATATATTTTTTTTTTGCTATATTTTTTTTTTTTTTTTTATATATATATATATTTTTTTTTGCTATATTTTTTTTTTTTTTTATATATATATATATTTTTTTTTTTATTCCTCTTCGGATGAGCTTTCGCATCTAGCATGCCACAACTTCAGTTTATCACGAGCTATTATGTTCTTATATGCTCTTTTGCCCCTCTCAGCTGACGTAACCTCAAAGCGATCATTAGGCAGTACGGCTGTAATCTTATAAGGTCCTGAGTATCGTGGTACCAGCTTACCACTCGCTAATCCTGGTCTAATTATTTTTCTTTCTGCCATTACCAAGGATCCAATCTTAATCGGCTCTGGTAATCTATGACTTTTATCATACCGCTCCTTCATCCGAGAAGCATTTGCTTTAACACTTTCCGCTGCTTCGGCCCTCAACTCATTTAGGTTGGTCGTGTACATTGAACCAACAAGATCAGCCGCCATGCGCGGCCTCAGACCACACAATAATTCCAGAGGCGATTTTCCAGTTCCTTTGCTAATTGTTGAATTAATGCCCAACTGTACTTTAGGAAGATACGCATCCCATCCCTTTTGTTCATTACCCATATAAGCAGTGAGAGAACTCAAAATCGTGCGGTTCAACCGCTCAACTTGCCCATTCGCTCGGGGCGATGCTACCGCGTTTAGCACATGCTTAATATTATGTTTTGTGCAATAATCCCCGAAATCTTTTCCAGTGAAAGCAGTTCCTCTATCACTCACTATCCGAACAGGATAACCGAATACTTGAGTTAATTTGCTTAGAGATTTTATGACACCTTTTGCATTTGCACTTGCTACGGCCTCGAGCCATATAAATTTAGTAAAGCCATCAATTATGGCAAATATATATGATTTGCCATTGCTCTTGCAAAAAGGACCTAAATGGTCCACATGTAGTGTATCGAAAGGTGCCGGCACTCTGGGAATAGGGTGCAGCAATCCCGGCTGCTTACCTGTAGGTTTCTTTGTAAACTGACATCCTATGCAACTCGAGACATACTTCCCAACATTCTTTCGCATTTTCGGAGTTCCAGTACTTGGATTGTATGGCCTCTACACATTTCTCCAGTCCCAAGTGCCCATTATCGTCATGGTAAAGCTTCATAATATGCCATCTAGCACTTTTAGGTAGCACAGGTCTCAATCCTCCATTGGTAACCCGATATAACAATCCCTCTTTAAGCTTAAAGTTTTTGGCTAATCCATCTTTTTTACTTCTGTTAGCTTCAATTTCTGTTTTTAAATTTTTAATAAAATTTTGAATATCCTCATCACCATCTTGTATGGCATTAATGAAATTTTCTTCCTGAATGTGACAGACTGGTACCGGATTTCGACTCAAGGCGTCAACATGTGACATCGATGTCCCTGGTCTATGTTCCACATCGAAGTCGAATTCCTGTAAATCAAGCCACCATCTGGCAATTCGTGGCGACAGATCTCTTTTTGACCATGCAAGTCTCAGAGCGGAACAATCCGTCACGACGCTGAATTTTATTCCCGCAACATATACCTTGAATTTCATAATACTGAAGACAACAGCTAAAGCCTCAAGTTCGAAACTGTGATAATTAATCTCACTCACAGAGGTTTGCCTACTAGCATAAGCGACAACTTTCCACTCTCTATGTTCGTGACATTGAAGAAGTACACCACCCAGACCTACCTTTGAAGCGTCCGTGTGAATTTGTGTTTCACGTTCTGGGCTGTAGATAACAAGAACGGGATCAGATGTCAATAAGTCCTTCAAACATCCCATCGCACTGTCCTGCTCTGAACCCCACTTCCAAACAGTTTCCTTTTTCGTTAAAGCTGTCAAGGGTTTTGCTATAGTGGCAAAACCCTTTATAAACTTGCGAAAGTAGCTGGCAAGTCCTAAGAACTGCCTTAGTTCATGTACATTCTGAGGTACTTTAAAGTTTGCAACTGCACTTACTTTGTGGGGAGCTGGTCGAATTTCCCCGCCAGAAATTAAGTTCCCCAAGTATTCAACAGTCTCTGTTAGAAAGGAACACTTATTCTTCTTCACTTTAATTCCGGCTGCCTCAATTAATTCAAGAACTTTTCTGAGATTAGCAAGACACTCTTCAGCATTACTTCCCCATACGATAACGTCATCAATGTAAACTTCAGCACATTTGTGGACGACAGGCGCCAACATCTCGTTCATAGCTCTCTGAAAGACGGCTGGAGCGTTGCAGAGTCCAAAGCTCATCATGCGATATTGATAGTGACCATCAGGCGTGACAAATCCCGTAAATTCTCTAGACGACGATGCTATCCTAATTTGGTGATACCCATTTGCCATATCTAAGCAACAAAATACTGATTTGCCTGCTAGTCTATCTAATAAGTCTTGAATAACCGGCATAGGATACCTTTCTTTGACTGTGATTTTGTTTAATGCCCTGTAGTCTACGCACATACGATAGCCACCATCCTTTTTTTTCACTAGGAGTACAGGACTTGCAAACGATGATGTCGAAGTCTCGACTATACCAGCTTCAATTAAATCATGAACAATTTGTCTAACAATCTCTCGCTCATGAAAAGATATTCTATATGGCTTATAATTTATAACTTTGTCTTCGGTCAATTTAATAGTCATTTCAATTTTACAATTACCAAGCTCCATGCCTTCACCTGAAAAGCAACCCCGGTATTCATTAAGAAGAGATTTAAGCATGCTTTGTTGATCATTTGTTAATTGTTCTCCTATTCGAGGTTCTTTAACTGTTTCATGATTCAGTAGATCGGCACGAGCTATACAATCTTTAGTGTTCATATGGACTGTTTCATTAGTTCTATTGATCAGTCTTATCACCGCTATGCCATTCGCACTTTCAACTTCGTTGCCCAAAATTTTTTTTTCGCACCTGGGTTTCCTTTGTTCACTTTCTCTGACACTTAAAATCCCACTGGACATAGGATCAGTTCTTACTACAACTTTGTTCATACCAGGCTCCAAACTTACATCTTCATTGGGGTATAACCGAATTTTCTGTGAATCTTCAAAGAGCTCTGCGATATCTAGTACCATATCTTTATTGAAAACATTTAGTTGCTTAGAAGTTTTAATCACAATTATATCCGATGCCTCCGTGTATGGTTGTCCTACTAAAATATCGAAATCCTGCACCTCATCACATACAACATAGAAATCGGTTTGTCTCTTAACACCATCCACAGTTAAAAATGCTGTAGCAGCACCTTTTGGTAAAATCACAGCGTTACCATAGCCTTTGATGACAGTAGTATCATTGACTGTTATATCTAGCATCAGTTTATCACAAAAGCTCTGTCTCATTATATTGCATGAGCTTCCAAAATCTATAAACCCACTCGCTGGATGCTCATTAATAAACACAGTTTTAAAATATTTTTTATCAGAAGATTCAGAAGCGACTGCTTGAACTTTCCTTACAACCTTATCTTGTGGCTCTCCAGTACGTCTCCTACACTCATCTATTAAATGCCCTTTAATTCTACAAAAAGAACAATATTTATGCTGATTTCTTTTTAAATAACATATTGCTTCTGTATGGCCAGCTCGATTACAAAACGAACATCTCTTTTGAATGACTCTCTGCTCTCTATAGCCATTACATACAATTGCTTTATGACCGATTGTGTCGCATTTAAAACACCTAAAGGACTTGTTTCGCTTTGTTCTGTCGGTCTCACTTCTCTTATCATTAACATCATTTTCACTTTTATCATTTGAATTCATAAAATTTGCTAGATATTTAAGTAATGATGTTGTGTCATGACATCCTGCTGACAAAGCTCCAACTTCTAGGAACTTATCTCCAAGGGTACCTATGATAGCTTGCGTGATCACATCATCACTTAGTTGACATGACATGCCAATACCAAGTTTACTGTAGTAAAATTCAATAGCATTTTCTGAAGGTAGCTTAATTCTATTAACAAGCTCTCGAATTTGAGAAAGTTTATTTTTGGTGAATGGAAAAGCATTAATTAACTTTTCCTTCCATTCACTCCAACAGATTTCATAATTTGGCTGCCTTTCATACCAATTCTTAGCATATCCCTGTAATTTCGTCATGCAATTACAAATCAACGTAGGTTCATCCCAACCATACATTTTGGCGATGGCTTCTAAATTCCTAATCCAGTGTTCTATAGAAATCGTAGTTGTTTGAGGGTTGAATTCAGAGATGCAGTCGTTTCGCCCTAAATAACGAATAGCTGGCTGAGCCACCCTTGTAGTCTCTATAAAGTTTTCTTTATTCTGAGTTTCTCTTCTCCGCATATCTCGCACTAGTTCCTCTAAAGCTTCAATACGATCATTACTTTTCTTTAATTGTTTTCTATACTTATTTTTCCTATTATTATCTTTTGTAATTCGTGAGCTTGACACAGAACTAGACCTGCTATCATGTCTACGCGATCTCTTATTACGCCCCATATTTGTAAATATATTCCCCCTTTTTTTTTTTTTTTTTATTTCTATAGTATTAAAACTGACAAACAAATTCTAGTCAATATTGTCCTTTTCACTTAATAATCCAAAATAAGAAAATTAGATGTACAACAACTAGTTCACAATAGAAATTAGTTAAATTAGTTCTGGTTATTCATACACACAAAAAAAACAAATACTAATAATAAGTCCATCGTCACTATCATCATAGTTCGTGACTTATTTTATCACTTCTCATTGCACAAACACACACCAGACAATTTTTAGCTCACTAAAGTTAATAGTTCAAATTGGAATAATCTCACCGGTGTCCTAGTCCTAGTACAGTTCCTCTTTTAAATTGAGTGGCAGCTGATGTAAGCTACTGGCACTGTAAGTGTTGTCGAAGTTGCTCGCACTGAGAATGTTGTCGAAGTTGCTCGAGTCCAACATTAGAGTAGAAGAACCACAATACACGATAAAGTTTGATGTCCCACGACAAGCACTAAGAGATCTTCGACTAACACATATTACTATTGTCTTTGCACATAGACATGTAAAACTTTTGACTAAGAAAATATTTATCATGCATAAGTTTTCTCGCGATCGAAGTAGATTAGTTATTGCAACCGAAGTTTCCTTAGTTATTCTTGTTGCCAAACTACGACTGTAAACGCACGCGAGCTTAATAATCCCACTTCTGAGGTATTAAAACACAACTTTGACTGAATGATCATATATTTTATAAAACTGTTTTCTCTAACATAAACTTTTCACAACAACCTTTGTACTCTATTCCCGCCCGAAATTATCTCTTCATTTTTAATGTCAACTTCAAAGGTGACAGTGACAACCCACTGACAGATAGTGCTTCCACTAATACAATCGATAGAGTATCGTAGTCTAACACTAGCTACTCGGACCAAGGTCTCCTTGGCGCATTCTTTCTTTTATCCAATGTCTGTTATACGGATTTACCGGAAGAACTTCTCAATAAATTGGAGCGTCTACAGAATATTTGCATCACATTTCAATCTCCGTAAATTTGACCATGTGTCGCATTTCCGTTCCAAACTCAAATGGCTCCCCATTTCCAAAAGTTTCTTTACTCTATTTTTTACTTTCCCTCTTCTCCACCATATCACATACAATATTTCGTTTATCGCTGTTCTTTTTCTCAGTGTACCTTCTTCTAATCCCACTTCAGGTATTTCTCGTCATTCTACGGACTTTGTCTCGTATTTTTTTTTTTCAGTGCATACCGTGCGATTGTGGTACTCACTTCCAAAGGATGTCAGGAAATCTCGCTCACTAAGTTCTTTTGATGATAGAGTAAAAAGCCATTTCCTTTTCTTATGTTAATTCTATCTTCTTACATATCATTTTTATTTCATTTATTAAGATATATATTATATCCTTCTTATCGTTGCACCCAATACCGCATATAATCTTCGTTCTTTTTTTTATTGTTTGTCCTCCATAGGTTGCCTGGAAGAACTTTCTGCTTAGCTATAAGGCCGCCTTTTGTATACTTTTTGTGACTGTCTGTAACTAATTATTTCTTTTATTGTGTACAATAAAGTATATTATTATTAATATCACGCGACGTAGCCAAAACAAGCCGGGAAGAGGTTAATATATGCGGCCATTGCGCTGAAGCGGATCACACTTTAAAGGACTGCACGATGAAAGCCAATCCACTAAAATGTGCTACTTGCTTTTATTTCAAAAAGCCTTCCAATCACAAGACTTGAATGCCTTGCTAAAAATGACCAAAAATAGATATATTAATTCTATTGATTATGAAGGCGCCTATTGTAAGAATACTAAATTATGTTATATTTAATTGGTACTTTTATTTTATTTATTCTGTATACTATGACTTACAATATTTTGAATAACAGTTTAAAAATAAACATAAGTAATAAAGTGAAGATTTATGCAATTCCGATTTAACCTAGTTTATAATTATGATGACGCTCATTCTTGTCATAATACGATTTCAATAAATCATTATTATTATTAATGCTTCTGTTTTTTCTAATAAAATATATTATGATTTTAGACAAGAATCAATTTTCGGTAATTCAATGCGAGAAGCTACCAGAGAAGACTTACAGAAGATGAACTACTTGGAGAGAGTGATAAAAGAGAGCATGAGACTTTACACGGTGGTACCCATCATCGCACGTAATATAGACAAGGATACATATTTACGTAAGTATGTATCGGAATTTTATTGAGGGAGATAAGAAAACATAGATAATAAATATTTATTGCCTATCATCATCATCAGCCCTTTTTACGTCCCCACTGCAGGGGCTCATCTTTATGGATGGGGGAGAAGGAGTTCCAATTTTATAATATTTCTCAGAAACATATGTTGTCTATACTTATCTTATGTTAGTCTATATTATTATGTTAGACTATAATCTGAGCATAATATTGTAGAGCCATTCAACAGAGTATTAAAAAGAAATATTGTATTTTCGAAAGATTTGGCCAATCGATATTACAAATTCCTGTTCCCCTACCCCACTTCCTAGTGATTTACCTATTTTATTTCTTATTATCACCAAAAAAATACATATATATATCTGTAAGAATTTAAAAAATTGTTTAATATTAAATACTTTTTATCACATAAAGCTTTAGCAGGATAACTATTATAAATTAATCTATCAAGCCACATTTGAGTACAATGGCAATTCTTAGCAAACAATAGCAATTGAAATGTGCCACTTTGCTTGCGAAAAAGTGTAGAAAAAAAAAGTAGCGGAAAAGTCATGAAGGCTTGACAGTAATAATTTAAACCATGAATAATATAAATCATACTTAAAATAAAAAGATAAATCATACTTGTTTATATATGGCATAATTTATCATTGGCACGTTCTTGCGTCTTTTTGTGACGAATTGTAGCAATAGTATCAACTGTGGTTTGTGGTAGTGGTCAGAGAGTAGGTTGTTGATTACATCATCAGACACAACATATGTGAAACTAGCGTATTGTATCAAATCTCTTCGGCTAACTAATGTTCTTTTGCAGGGTGGTAATAAGGATTAACAATATTAATAACATGCCTTGCGTTAATATATGAGAAGATTAGTGTAATAAAAAATAAAGTATAATATTTTGATTAATTTTGTATTCACAATGCCATACTGAAAATTATTCTTGATACAAAATGCTTAAAAAATCCAATTGGTCCCTGGCACCCTGACATCTGAGATGGGAATCGAACCCACGACCTTTCGCAATCCGGGCAACTGCTCTAACCACTGAGCTACCCAGGACCTAACAGGACTGACGAATCTCTCAAGCACTTGCCAGGGACCAAGTTGATTTTTGAAGCATTAATGTATTAAGAATAAAAATAAAGTATGTTCATAATAATTAATTTATTATATTTATTTATAGAGAATATTAAAAATCCTCTTTAAGAACATTCGAGGCAAAGTATGAGTTATTTTATAACTATATTATATAAGATTTAAAAAATACCCATTGGATTTGCCATTCCATTCGTAATTAATACAATACTATACACTAAATTACCATTAATTATTATTTTTTTCTTCATTTACTATCTTCCTATCAAAAGTTATTATGGAATACATCAAGGAGAGTTGATGTCACAATATTAGTCCGTGCCTAATAAACATACATATTAAATGATCTAAAATTACTTTTACGAACTAACATTCTGAATTGAACAACGCAACATAGGAACAAACATACATAAACTGATAAACACATTACTCAATCGGGTGAAAATACAGCGTATAAAAACAATCCTTGAAATTATTTCAATACTAATATAATTAATGCTTACCACCCTCTATCTGAAAACAGCTGGATGCGGAGTGACAATACCAGCAGGCGCTGGTGCAGTAGTCGGAGCCTTCGCCATCCACAGATCTGAAGCTGTATGGGGATCTAATGCGAAAGAGTTCGATCCTGACAGGTTCCTACCAGAGCGGTCCGTCAACCGGCATCCGGCTGCTTTCATGCCCTTTAGCTATGGCTCCAGAAACTGTATTGGTATGTTCATCTCCAGACTTATCATTTTTGTGCCATTAGGGAAAAAAGGTATTGCATGTCGGCCTGATGCTTACGGCAGCGATATGTGTAACTAACCGCACAGACCTGTCCGAAGGATATTCAAAACGCGGTTGACAAACTCACTTAGCCATCTCCAAGGCTAACCCCGGTTTTTCAGACCTACTTACTAACTCACTAGTATTGATCTTTTTTTTTTACTTTTAAACGAATATTTAATACTATACCAGTTCATTGATTCAAGAATTTGTAACATACTTTGTGTTTATATTTTATTTATTTTTTCTGTATAGTACCAACCGGAAATGAATTCCAGGATCTTGTTTGCTGATTTACTCAGAACTACATATCATAGAGCTTTTATCATAGCATAGAGAGTCCCTGAAAATAATAATTTTAGTACCCATTTCATGACTTTGGATTTACCATTTACTGTGGTAATGGCTTTACAGTTATTGAAAGGATTGATTAATCTTAGTTAAGGAAGATTAAGGTTCAATAGATTAAGTTAATAACCGATTTGTTTTACAGGTCGCAACTTTGGCATGCTAATAATGAAAAGCATCATCTCATCAGTGGTGAGAAGTTACAAGATACACGCCCATCAGATAGACAGACTGAAGATAGAAATGCTATTATTCCCAATAAATGGCCATTTAATAAAAGTTCAGAAAAGATGATCTTGAAAATGATTAATAAATTCTCAACATTATTAGAAGCAAAAAAAAATATAAACTCATTGATAACACATAACATATTATCTTTCATTAAACTTTATGAGCGTAGAAATTAGTTTTTTATTGAGATTGTCGCATGGCAGGTTTATTTTGCTTAGTATTATGATATAAGTGAGAATGTTTCATCACTCGAGACTCTCTCGTGATGGACAGACGGATTAATAAAAATCTCAACAATTGATGCTGATCCTTATATTTTATTATATGAGAATAGTAAATAAACAGCTTATACGTGTAGTATAGTTTATACGTACAAAGTTTCGTGTTTTTGTCAGTTCAGGGGTACTTTTAAGGAGGTTTTATTCTATAGGAGAGGTAAATAATATGGTCGTGCGTGTCAGGAACAGCCCGGAGCTAGGAACTGACCAGGATGTGCGACGTTATCGGGAGAGGACACAAGGATGTGATCGATCCACGTGTCATTTGTATCAATATTATGGTGTATAGCATCAATCTTAAGAAGGGAGAGATCATACGACTCGATGGTTAATCGAATAAACAAGAGGCAAGGCTATCGTATAAAAATTACCTATGATTATGTGATGCTTGTTAAACACGAATATGGGAGAAGATATATAACCGACAGCAGGTGGGCTCTATATGACTCGGAGAACAGCTTTACAACCGGATAACGAAACCGTCCTCAGCTGCTGCTGGAGCACAACTTGCCGATATCGTCGCTGTGCATAAAAATGCCGGATTCAAAATGAGGTCTTGGGTATCAAACGACCCAAGAGCTCTCTCTCTTTTACCTGATTTTATTCGGATAACGAAACCGGAAAGAATAAGATTTGATGTTGTTCGTAAGCTGATCAGAAACAATAATTTGGTATTGAATGTCAGTTCGTAGATAGATGTCCACACTGCCACCGCATTAGCAGTGAAACTATTAAAGCTCTTTAAGATGACTCAGTATTGTTTGAGCGGTGATGTGACAATCATTGAAACTTCTGGTTCCGATAGCCCGGTAGAAAGCTTAACGCCCAACATCTCAGTGTCAACCTTCTGATTATCCAGCAAATGATACGATGAATCAGAACTGACACATGACTGAAAATCTATTTCCTCTGAATCCGAAATAAACTAATAATATAATCTTTATTGCACACGATACAGACTGGAAATAACACGAAATTATTCGGTATAACAATGCAAAGTACACTAAAGGCAGCCTTATTACTAAACAACAATATCTTTCAGACAACCAGCTGCGGAGGATAATAATAAAAAGAAAGGGAAAATATGGGGTATTTGGTGCAAAGGTCAGAAGGGTATGATAAGATATGTCTTTAGAGATTATATAAGAAAAAATATAAGTAGGTATTATTAACATAGAGAAAGGAAATACCTTCCTACTCGATCGCCAAAAGAACTTAATGAGCGAGTGTTCCTGACATACTCCGAGAGATAATTCCATAAACGCACAGCATGCACAAAAAAGGAATAGTAGAAGAAATCGGAAGTACCTAAAATTAGGTTGGATGAGGATCCAACCTCACTAAAAAATATTGGCTATGTGTCCGACTTCAGCGACACATATCATCCTCAACTTTGGCAACTTTGATGTTTTGTATATAATAACATGTTTTAATTTCAAAACGTGTTATTATATACAAAACATTAAAAAGAAAAGTTTTCTATTAATTTTTAGTACATAACTACTGCCATACTGTTATTTGGGTGCACAGAAGGTTGTGAAATTATTTTTAATCATTAAAATTAAATGAGGTAACTAAATTGTATTTAAAAAAATGTGTTTTATTTTGGTTATTTCAGAATTTGTGTAACTCATTTTTAGTTGCAATTTTACTATAAAACAAGAAATAAAAACGTCTCTGATGATTTTGTTATATACCTAATACTAAACATAAAAATTTTTCCTGTATCATTAGTAATAAATGAAATATGGTCTTTAGATCGAAATGAGTATTATTCTGAGGACCAGATTTGTATATATAACTCACACAGAAAATAAAATAAAAACTATGATACCTTGCAATGCCTATGTTTATTAAAGTAGGTAATTAGTCTCCGTTGGAACTCATAATCACGACTGAGTTTTTTTTATATTAATTCGATTGCAGCTGAATACAGCACGACTAAAGTATTTACATGATAAAATGAAACATAAAAAATATTTTACTCATTTTTTTTAGAAAATACTTGTGCAAATAATGATAATAATAACAAAAGTAATCAATTAGAATGTTATTTTACTTTAAAATAGGTATATGTAATCTGATGTTTGTTTGATAAAAAAAAATATCATTAAGAAAATTGACAAATATATTTCAGCATAGTTTGTTTACATTTTTTATCGATTCCTATACAAATTATCATTTAGATTTAACCTAAAAAAAAGCATTTAATTTAGTTTTTCTTTTTATAATAAATTATAAATGATTAATTCTTGGAAAAAAATACAAATAGTATGGAATGACGAATGACTTAAAATTAAATTCGACGAATTAAAAATATATCTATAAATGAAATTAAATTCAATTATAAATTATCTGTCGTATCATATATTGTATCTTTCCAAGCTTTCCATTTAATCTGTTCTTGTGTTAACCAAAAAATTATGTAGTTAATTTCTTAACATCGATGTGTCGATGATTTTGAAATCTTAATATCTACGTTTACCTGCTAAGCATCAATGTTTTACTGTAAATTATTGGCCTAATATTGATCATTGAGGACTTTGTCTGATCAATATTAGGTTGTTTTGATCAATATTGTGCCTGAGAATCCTTGCAATATACACAAATAACTTCTCGGATATACACGTGATATGTATACACCAAGGTAATTGGTATACACATACACCAATAAAGGTATTCACAATTTTTTTTAAAGTTTCAACTCTTTACTCGATTCCAGTATCGTATTAAAAGCATCGATACTAAGAAGTATGAATGGCAGAAAGTAACGATTACTTTCTAGATGTGTATATATAGATAATAAAATAGACTGCCGTTTCTGCTATTCAGTTCTGAAATAAATTGATGAGTTTTTAGCTAAAAATACCTGAAAAACAAATTAAGTTTTGGTTAATTTCACTAGCGCTGTACGATGCACTTGCACATCAAAGGTAGAGTTCGTCTCACGAAAGAAGTCACGTAGACGTGGCACTGCAGTCTTATTTTTCAAATATATAACTCATTTTTTATATCATGTTAATAGACTTAAAGCGTTCTTAAATAAATCGTCTTTTAGAATTAACCTGGAAGTAGGTTTCTTTGGTATGCGGTAATGTAAAGAATAAGAGCGAGAGATCAAAGAATTCTTTTCAAATAGGTATATGCAGAACTGTCTATACATTTTTACATCTATTATTGTTTTCCAATTTTTACTCATTGCAGTGTGGCATTCCATACTAAAGTCTACTATCAGGACGCCTACCATCAACCCGGTACTTGGGTAGAAAAATAAGTTAAAAAGTATTCGTTTATTAATTTCTGATTACATAGTTTATTGTTTCTTTTTTTACATACTTTATTATTAAATACTTTTTGGGTTATTTTTTTCTATATACCACTTTGTTAGTTACTTGTTTTGCATGATATCGGTATCTTCAAGCGATTAGTAATGCTTCATATTCGACTGCAAATATGAAATGCTATTGAGTTGTAAAATTTTGAATATGTGTACTTATTGTAACACTCAGAATAGAAGCATTTAGGAAGAGAAGGATACTGCGCAATGATGTAACCTTGTAATATTCAGAATTTAGTTAAATGCTGTACCAGCGAAATGCATTGATCGGACATGGCATATTTTATGGCGACGATTTCTTTCATCTTGTCCATTGGCAACAATCCATTTATTCTTTTATGTACCTTGTTAACAGGAAATTTGTCGAGTCAAATACACTTTACAAATAATTTTGCACAAGCAAATTAGGAGGGATATAGAATTTATTAAGATAAGTTTGTTAACAATAAAAACACTAACAGCCAGTTGCACAAACTTCTATTAAAATTGACATAAGTTTAAAGCGACATTACCCATACAAATTTGACAATTATTAGAGCATAAAGACGTCATTAAACCTTAATGAAAGTTCGTGCAACTGACCGTAAATGTTTAGATAACTTTAAATAATGTGTGATTGTCAGAAAAGTAGCAATTGTTAGTTAGGCAATAGTACATGGTTTTGTTTGTAGATTGCATTAATCTCTTTTCTTTTATTGCTTTCCAAATAAAAGTATTTTAACAAAACTATGTTAAAACGTATCGACATTGATATGAAGCATCACATCACGCTGTGTCAAGCACATCTCCTGCATCTCAAAAAACAGCTTTTGAGTAAATCGACTTGGAAGTTTTTTAAGGTTTTGGTCTTTAAGGCTATTTTAGACAGTTTCTTTTTTAATTTTTTATATTTTTTCCATGTTTTCTATGAAAGGGCAAAAAAGTTTTTTTTTAAGTATTTTAGCAGTTAGAGGAATTAAATTAGTTAGGCGTTACAAAAGCTGTAGTGGCATCCTGTCTATTCCCCAAAAAACCTTAGTTTAGATAGGATTTAAGTTAGTTATACTTAAAAAAAATACTTAATCGCTAATAATCGAAATTTTGTACCATCTTAAGGACGCTAGGTTTGTTTCTAGCTAAGCTTATTGCTAAGGTTTTCTGGGAAATATGCCTTAAAGCCTAAAACAAATATACCCTTGAATTTGACAAAAAAAGAATTTTGTTACTTATCAATGTGACATAGATTTAAGTCAGTTGTGTAAATCGTTTTAGCTTCCAACATTTGGTGATGTCTTTATTGTTTGATGGCAAACTTTTTTTTTGCAATGTCTTTTTTATCTGTAATTTATGACCCAATTTTCCCTATGACTTAGTGTCATTTTATTCTATCATAATCTATTTACGCTTTTTGAAAGTACTGTCCGCATCGCTATTTTATCTCGCGCGAATCTATTTTTGCAATTCTGAAATACGTTGAATCTTATAAGAATATCCGCACTTGCGGAAAAAATCGCATTTACTAAACTACAGATTTTCGCAATTACTCAGTCGTGCATCAGCACTAGCGGTGGAAGGATGTTACGCGGTTCGTCTCTCGTCTACTCGGCGGCGAAAATCACGATATTTATATTAAAAAAATTATAATTCAAAATAGGCCTAAATTTCAGAAAAAATATACATTGAATGGAATCAAATAAATTAACAAATTAAAATAGTTCATTTTTAGGATTGTGTACCTAAAATATTAAACGGGAACCCTATTACTAAGGTTTCGCTGTCTGTCTGTAACTAGGCTGTATCATAAGAACCATGAAAATTTCAACTGTTTCAACGAAAAATTATACTGTCTACGGTTGAAATTTTCCCAAATACTAAACTCCAGAATAAAATAAATATTTAAGGGGGCTTCCATGAAACAAACGTAACTTTTTTGCTCGTTTCTGGTACGAAACCTTATGTGTGCGGGTCCGACTTGCACTTGTCTGGTTTTTTAAACGTTCGTCTCGACCGGAAGCTACATAAAACTGACAAAAATCACGCGGAAGTTTAATAGCAATGCGAACAAGGTGTTATAAAATCCGCGCGAATGATATTCTCGCGAATAAAAATCGCAATGCAGACAGTCCCTTATTTTTGCCAATGACTTACTAGTTGTAGTTTATATCCATCATCTATTTACACGTTTATACCTCCTAAATTTATTTCGTTTTTATATTATTGGCTAAAAGCTTAGCGTAACAGAGCCCTGCTGCATTTTTAGTCAAACGAGTTATGCGTTATAATAACACCTGATGTATTATAAACTAGAGTTATTTATAGCAACTTTTAGTTGCATGAGCTTACCGTTATACAGAATTATGGGAAAAAGGGGAATTATACGCAAAAGTGCAATTTACACTTTTGCGTAATGTAGTTTTAATACATATTATTATATTTTTATATCTAATCTTTTAGATTAGTTCTTATTCTTTTTTCTTGTTTTCTGAAGAAGACTGATTGGACTTGTTATTGGTTTCTTTTCACTTATGTTTAATCTGTTATATCAAACACGCAGAAGAAAGTGTATCAAAGACTTTCTTCTTTTTCCCCTTGTTTGATTTTGTCGTTGATTCTTCGTTTTCTTTTTTCTTCTCATTTTTACTTACATACATTATCTTTGCTACCAGATTTCTATTCGTTTTTGCTATGTTGTGATGTTGAACTATCTTCTAAACTGTCTCTTGTTATTTTAAATAGATATATACTTTATAACACAGTAAGACATTAACATAAAAACATATAATTAGGAACATAGATGCACAACGCACCCGTTTTGCTACGGTAGTAATCTCTACCAACCTACCTTTGGCTAAAAAACTATACTGATTGAGTAAAGAAACTGCGGGCTAGTGCCTTATACAATGAAGAACGTTTATAAATGTAAATACATACCTATACTACAACCATATTTTAACCTTGGCTTACAGATAATATAAAACCTTTATCGGTGAGAAAGAATTCTTCAAAAATAAATATAATGTAAGCCTACTCCCTCAAATTGGGAGAAATACGTAAAAATTCGTAATCAACGTAATAAGGTGTGTAGGAATGCACAACGTCAATTCCTATCCAAAAATCACCTTTTGATTCCTTATCAGCAGCGGCGGACTAATGGGGGGGGGGGATCCACCCCGGGCCTCTTATCCTGGGGGGCCTCCAAATGGCTGAAAGTTCCCTCGATCAAATCATAAATTGTACTGCCTTATCTTTCTTAGTTTCATAGTTTTAGCAGGCGTCTTAGCAGGGGAAGCGGTATAAACACAAAATCACCAAGTTTCCGCCCCGGGCCCCCGACAGGGTTAGTCCGCCACTGCTTATCAGTCCGGCTTTCGAGCTGGTAACAGCACGACCACGACGCTAGTGAATGTAACTGATGATGTTAGGTTTGGTATGGAGCATGGAATAATTATGATTCTTTCACTACTTGATTTTAGCAATGCGTTTGATAATTTTGATATTTTACTTGGCTTTTATTACTGGTTTCAAAGTTACCTGTCTGGAAGCCGGCAGCGAATTCACATCAAATCCACTTTTGATCACAGGTAATGATTCGATTTAAAAAACCCTTGATTATTGTGCTGGTTAAGTAATGTAACTCAGCAATCGAAGCGCGTTTGCTCAATTTGTGAAGTACCTTTCAAGCTTTTCAATCTTTCCAATTTGCTTCAAGTGTTTGCTTCAAAACAGTTTTATCATTAACACCGCAGCCTGCAGCTAACTCGGATGTGGTTTGCGATAGATCCGCTCCCACAATAGCCTTCAATTCTTCATTATTAACTTGGGTCTCCGGCCGTCCACGGGGCTTGTTCTGCAGGTCGAAATTTCCAAAACGAAAACGTTGGACGCACTGTGTTTTCTTTTGCGACACAACCGCCATACACATCATTAACCCTTCCAGCCGTTTCCGCATCACTGGAACCACGATGGAACTCGTACTCGTAAATAACACGATATTTCAAGTTTTCCATTTTTTATACTGGGTGACGTAAACAGAACAAATAGGAGAAAAAAAAACAAATGAATGCCGCCTAACGGAACACAAATGCATACAAATACAGTAAATGACTGTATAAATAAAATTTGAATTTGGAATTCCCAACCAAGGAGGAAAAATTTGTGACCAAAGTGGCCAGTACGACAAAAATAAGGACCTAATATTAAGAACAATTTTGTTCTACTCCAAGTACATTATATAGTTCAATGCTCGAATCTAAACTTTTTGTAGTTGACCGCATGCCCGCATGTGATGGATGCAAGATTCAATAAAATTATCGAGTTCGATTTAATCGATTACAGTTGATATCTACAGTTATATTGCTCTACACCCAAAGTAAGAAGGCGTTCATAAGGCATGCTCGTAGTTATAATGGGAAAATACCACTTTAAATAGATTGCGATCGAATTGAGAATAACAAATTATTATAAATAAAATGAAAATTATTATAAACAAAATAATGTCATAGATGTTACTTAAATCACCTGTGATGATGTAAAGACTCCTTATTATTTTAAAATTTGGATAACTGGTATACATTTATTCTTTGGATATCATTCTATATAAGGTTTCAAGATGTTGGTATTTTCCGTATTTTCGAAATCATTATATCGATATCTCTGATTCTTTGATATCAATATAAATCGATATGTTAACCGATTAATCATTGATCTCTAAACGGATGTCGACCGTTAGGGTGTCAGTTTTAGTTTCCTAAAGCAAAAGAAACAATCGTGTGAATCGACTAAAAAGCACCTAACTAGATGGCGAATTTAATTAACATATTAAAAAACTGAAAGAACAATGGCCATCTGCCTAACATGCTTGGACTAGTAAAATCAAATAAAACGTAACTTGATGAAACATATGTTATTTTGTTTACCTATGCAACTAGAATAAAGAAAGACATTAAATATATTTTTAAAAGCTGGGAGTATCGAGTAATTGTGTAATATGTTTTTGAGGTTATGTCGTATTATTTAAACTGTAGCATTTTGAGTTAGAGGTATTACAGTTGAAATATGTAAAGCACACGTCAGATAAAGCCTAATCGTAGTCCTAGAAGTGCATACTTTCACATAATACTTCAAACTGGCTCCATATCTGATAAATTATTTTTATTGACTGTAAGAAATAAAATCATTTTTTGTCAACCAATGAACATAAAAAAATACTAGAATTTTTAAGATTGCTCTCAATAACTCTACTTTTCTATCTTACACTATAACTTATATAAAGTAGTAGTGAAAATACTAATTTCAAAAGGATATAGCAAAACAACATGTTGATTTTTTCTTTTCTTTATTCCAATTCTAATGAATACCTCATCACGGAATGCTGCAGGAGCAGCTACATTTTGTTCGTGTCTGGCCCATCCAAGATACCAAACTATGATCATCATATGAGCACAGCATCCCAGTGTACATCGACCAATAAGACAATTACAGCAGTGTTCTCTTATGCCATCTAACCCGGATGTGTCATTATTCTTTAAAATTACACATAATATTGTTTCCTTCCAAAGTCTCGACTTAATGCTACTCCTTATTATTAGAACTTTATTTAAGTCTAATTCTAATAAATCCAGAAAATTCGGTATTTCTCTTTAGACCTCAATTCTATACTGCCTAGTATCTAATCTAATCTAATCTAAGTTTTATAATTTTCACGGCTTTATATGGTTAGTAAATAATATAAGATTTGTAACAAATTCAATTAATCAGAAATAAAATCGATGTTGTTCTTTGAAAAAGAGGGACTTCTCTAGTAATGACATTATTAATAAGATGCGTTCAAAAATAACATAATTTAAACTGCGTTCTAAAAAATAAAGACATATTTTAGAGAGGATTATCTTTCTTTTCCCAGCTTTTAAAAATAAATTGTTGGTATATAATAATTACATTCAACTTATACTACATTTTGGTGATAGTTCCATCTTGGTACAAGAACTTTTTTTTCGTAGTCCATTTTGACCATTGTTCTTTGCAAAGTGCGAACCTTAGATATCAATACTAATACGAAAAAGTACAATAGAATATGAGTTGTTTATTGAGTGTTGAAAATTATTTTACTTTTATACATGAAAGAAAACCGGAAGGGTTTCATGGAAAAATCAAGAAAGTACTCTAGCGACATCTTGTTAGATTTTGGGAACTATTACTTTCTTATTGTACGCGATTGCGTTCGAGAGTGAGGGGCTGTTCGTTTTGACGTTAAGATCGAATTAAGTGACAAAGTTCGAGTCAAAATATCGAAAATCGAAATCGTGTTCAAAATGAGAAGCGAGATGGGAATCCCTAGTCAGTTTGGTTGGATGGATTGGATCGATTGAGCTAGTGTCAAATTTTAATGGGCTCCAGTGGTAGCAAAATTATAAGTTCAACGAAAACGATGGATCCGAAGGTTCACAAATTCATCAAATCTGCTATAACTAAAGATAAAGTTGTGATTTTTTCAAAAACATATTGTCCGTACTGCAAAATGGCTAAGGAGGTAAATTTATTTTTAATTATTATCAGAAATCAGTTATTTTTCGTTCCGTGTTTTTTTGAGTCATAGATATTAGTCATTCAAGTTTACTGAATTATTGTAATCATATTTATTTGTTTCAGGTATTCAGTAAAGTTAATCAGCCCTTCGAAGTAGTTGAGTTGGATCAGCAGGCTCAAGGTGACGCTATCCAAGACAATTTAGCGCTAATGACTGGATTCAGAACTGTGAGTAATCAAAATTTGCAACTTAATCCTTTATTGAGTAACAATCCAGTAGTATTAGAATTTTCAAAACAGAATCAGAACCGTGAGTAATAATATAGCTAAAGATAAGCTTACCGAGAGTTTTTATATTCTATATCATTTGGCATAGTGCAAATCTGTAGTTACACATATTATTTTTTACAGTGGCAAACTAAATAGGTAACTCAAATATAAACGATAGATATATTTTTTATAAATATAACATCAAAATTATAACTAATAGTAGTTTATTGTGTAAAATATGAATATTATGATGAAATTATCTACATATATTTTTTTGTGGTTTTTTATATTTCCTCTTTCAATAAATACCTTGTGGTTTACATAATAATTAGGCTTATGATGAATATTCTGTTAATGTTCAGCATACTCTGCTGTTTTTTTTTTATATTGATAATTCGTAAAATAAAATAAAAAAAGATTAATTTTATAATAATATTTTTTTTTTATATTTCTTATTATCGTGAAGGTCATTAGAACAGATTATACACAATCTTCATCTGTGTTTCAAAATATAATGATTTTTTATGCATTTCAATTGTTGCTGTAATCAAAGTTTAGAAGGGGAAGGTTATGGTTTTTTGCTTCTGTTTAACGTCACTTAGTACCTTGAATTTGTATGCAGTGTTTACACCGACTAGCAACAGTTCCACAAACACAGCACCATATCACCAAAACTATTAATTGCAGACATACTGTTACTTCTATATTATATCCCAGATATTAATGGACTATTTATTTATAAAATTAAAAAAGTTGTCAACTAGCCTATTAATTTTTTAATAATTAAGTTTTAATTTTCTATAATTATGTTTTCAGGTGCCTCAAGTTTTCATAAATGGAACCTGTGTCGGAGGAGGTTCTGATGTGAAAGCTTTATATGAAGCTGGAACACTGGAGTCCATGTTAATTGGTTAAATTATGACTGTTACAAACGAATATAAATTAATACAATGTTACTTTATACATATGAGCTTCTTAAATTTATATATGAATTGGTTATAAAATAAAAAAAATATATTTGCAATATATAATGCTATGTTGATATGTAGCATAAAAATATATATTTTTGTAAAGTATATTTCCATGATTCAAAAATCTATTACATTTTGTTGGTTTATGTTTCAAATTTATTTGTGATACTAAGACTCCCTATCACATTAAGGCTTTAATTTATCTTGACTACAATAAATGTATTGATAGTGTAAGGTAGTAGGATGGTACTCAAAATAGTTATTGGTGTGTAGCCAATGTATAACCCATTTATTAAGTGATATTTCAATATAAAAACAATGTTGAAAATGCCTATAACAATTTTTGCAATATAAACAGACATTCTGCTGGTTGGTATCTTGAACATATGTATTGATTAAGGTAGGTACTGAATTGTACTTAAAATAGTTATCAGTGTGTACCCCATATCCATAAATATGTGAGGACTTTCAGCAATACCTTTATTTGCAAAACCAGCTAATGCCTGCATTACATGATATTTCGAACAATAATTACTTATGTTTCCACTGCTTGGTGCCATTGCACAAAATTATTTCATGGTACATAGATATGAAGTATAAGTATTGAGTATATTATAATATTAGTTATTTATGTTTCCAAATAGCAAACTTATTATATATGTTACATTCATAATAATAATAGAAAATATTTTTAACAAAAAAGAATAATAATACTATTTTTGATATATATACATAAATTCTATTATTTATGTAGTTATATTCGTAAGATTCACAGTCACAATTTAACTTTCCTCTTTTATCAAATTAAAAGGCAAATCATGAAAAAGCTTTATGTACTTATGTTTGTTATAAAATTAATAAATGTAATAAATTTATGGTTTTCATTTTAATTAATACTGTTTCAAAGGATTGTTATCTTTTAAGGAATGTAATCATATTTATAAATTATTAATCCATTATAGCGTGAAAGTAATAATTGTTGAAAGAATTTATTTATTTATTTAGCTATCAAAACAAGATACAGTAACAAAAATAAAAGTACTGTAACTAAGAAATAAACCATACCGTAACTCTTAAACAAGTGAGCATAGTATGTACCAAATATAAATGTAACATCCAAACGTAGCCACAGAACATTTTACAAAAATACAGCTAATAAAGAAAACAACATGCTTCTAAGAGCGCAGGATGCCTTGTCTTTTAAAAATGCATAAGTAGTTTACCTTTAAAAATATCGAGTGAAGATGCTCGAATACTAGATCATTAAACAGGCACATATTTGTAATGTGATCAGCCCCGTCTTGAGCACAACAGGCGCCCGGGTGCTCCGACTCGTAATTTTTGTATTAACTTTCTTTTAAACGTTAAAAGTTATTGGTAGGTACTTATTGATAAGTACGTATAGTAAGTCGGTAAGTGCACGCGTTAAGAGCATCAAGTACATCATCTTAAAGCTGGCACTGCAAACTATAAGAATGATTGTTACACAATACGCACTACGCATTACTCATTTATTAATATTCAATTTATTTAAATAAATAGTAAGAAAATATTTACAAGTATACATTGAATATACCTATTTAACCGTCTTAGTGCCATACATACCTGTGCAGTCGTTATTGGACTTGTAATTAAAATGCTGGTTTGTTATAATGAAGAGATTTATTATTGTCAACAACAAACAGACGCGTGCGTCTAATAAAGTGTACAGTGAAAGAAAGAGCGCGCGGATACATTTCGCAGCTATTATGGGTTGTTCCGTATTCATCCTATGATCTCTCTCATCCTATGCATTATTTTTTCCTTACTCATCCTATTTTTGTTCTTAACTCAACCCACAACAATTTATTTTAATTTTGAATTCCTTACTCATCCCATCAGTGTTCTTAGCTCATCCCAATTTCAAATCTTATTATATAAAATAAGGTTGTTATATAAAATAAAACAGCAGGAAGTCTAAAAGATATAATGAGAGATACATTTTGTACTCACAATTCTTTATTTAAAGTTTTCTTTAAAATAATGTCTTTAAAAAAACGTAAGTTTTAGTGGAAAACAATATAAATTATATAAAATTGTTAAGAATTCACTTGTCATTAAGGAAAAGGAAAGGGTTTTGTCGCTTCTATAACTGACAAGACAAAATCAACTGCATTTTAAAAGTCATCTACAGAAACCACAGATTAAAGAACTATTAACTAGTTAGGACTAGTAACATCTCGTCGTCTAAGATTTTAATTATAAAATGGTTCAGAATTTTCTTAATATAGAAATAAAAACTATATATTTTGATAGGATTAACAACGCAATTATAAACTATTATTAATTAATAACAAGAAACAATCAACTACAGTTTAAAATCGTTTATACAATCACAGATTAAAGAGGAACCATTAATTCAAATAAGACTAGTACAATATTGATTTGCTAAATAACGAAAAATTAGAAATTTAAAACATAATAAAATACTTTTATTATGTTTTAAATTGACTTGATATAAATAAACAAAGTATCGCTACTGGCTATCAATAGTATCAAATCTGCTCTAAAAATCTATTGAGAAGCGAGTTTTAAACTAATTTAATTTATTTATTAGGAACATGTCTTCTACTCTCTGTCTCCGGATTTCCCCTGAATATCAATTTGCACTGCACCAGTAACCTTATTTATTGAATCTTTTCCATCACTCGGGGAAGATCTGTGCCCCAGTAATTTTTAATATATATTAGATAAGGATTATAGTATACATATTAATTTTCCGTAAAAATATTAAACGTTTTTTTGCTATCCATACTTTTTAGTAATATTTGCTTCAGGATGAGTTAGCGTTAAGGATGAATTAAGAAAAATATTCATAGGTTGAGTTAGTAATACAGAGTTTGGGATGAGTGAAGAAAAAGGATGAGACGTCATAGGATGAACACGGAATAACCCGCTATTATACCTTATGTAATAACTAGTGTTGGGAACATCCCGACAATACCCTTATAAGCAAGGAGTTTATTAATACGGAGTTGTAATATGCACTGATTACACAACCAGTCGTGTAGTGCGTCGAACATTAACTGACGACGAGTCTTTGTAGTGTGTTGTGAACGACGGGCATGGCCGGCAGACTTGTCTGCGGTCATACCTGTCTAGTGAATTCCCCGCTTTAGACGCTTTAATATTAGATGACCTGTACTCTAAAATTCAACTATAGTAGGTGATACCTTTGATAGGCACAGAAAATTTTATGAAATTTCTCAATCGTACACTCTCGACAGAGCGGTTGTGGTTGCTCAGATGGCACATAAGATTATGGTTACGCGTACTGATCATTTGTTTTTTGGCTATCTTGAATATTACCAGAGAAGCAGTTTAGGTGAAGATATCCGCATCCGTTTTTGTCGCTTCACGGTAGTCTGTCTGACTGATTTTACAAGGTGTATGGACACACCAGTTGTAGGCGTTAGGCATTCATCTCTTGTCCTCGACCCAGCCCTTTGCTATCAATCTCTCCATGGTAATTTGAATTACGAAATCGAATAATTTCAGAATTCTCAATAGTACAGTCGACGAGAGTCGCTCCTTCGAACGAAAATCAGTCCAGGGGATTTTTTAGAATAGTCTCCAACTTATTTTTTATCGTAGGGGAATGCTTTATGCACTTTCCACACCGCTTGATAGGCGGAAAGAGGTGTGATGGTACTCTTCATTAGAAGGCTAGTAAAAACGCGGGTGGCATACTCATAACCACTAAACGCCCTCCGTGCACTATTTTGGGGGAAGGCCCCGAGTGTCCCTGTAGTGTTACAGGGAGTGGTCCACATCCCTCTCTTGGCTGATACATTTTGGCGTTCTCCTTTACCTTAGATTTACTTATAAAAGATAATAATATGTCTCCAACACCACATCTTAAAGGCGTCAATTAATGTAATTACTGTTAAGAATACTTATTGACACATACTTAATCGACTATTAATAATGAGAATCTGGCTTCACGCGAGAGGGGTTGCCAGCTAATAATAAACATTCTAGAAAGCAATTGGGCGGCTGGTTAATAAGATCCCGGTGTTACGAAGGTAAATAAATATATCTGATTCATCTGTGCTGATGTTGAAGTGGTATTATGATTACACACTTCATGAAATGTATGTTTTACAACTTCAATATATGTTTCGTATAATGTTTTTATATTATTGGTTTGTGTAGATAATGAAAATACCTACTGACCGAAGTCTGTATGAATGAGTTTTGTACGATTGTTGGTAAAATCCAGATTCATCTGTTCCAAATTGATGTAGGGAACGCAATAAAACAAAAAGTAATTAGTTTCCTCTTTCCAGAACGAAAGGAGCGCTTTACTTATTTATTTATTGTACTACTGATAACATAAATGGTGGTTTAATAAGGTTATTGGTTTTAATTAAGCATTCTCTACCAGTCAACCATGGGCGAGGCATACATATTTAAAGTGGGGTAAAAATTACGGATATTGGATAAACTACTTATACTTCCGTAAAATTCTTTGTTAAAGTTTTAACCGCATCCACGTTTTATAGAAGTGGTTCATAAAGATAAATAATTCATTCAATCTTAATAGACACAAACGTCTATTAAGGTTCAATGACGCCTTTTAGCACTAATGAATATGTAACAAAATTTAATTTACTATCAAGTGTTATGCCTAAGTCACGAATTTCTTTAATTTCATCTAATTTATTATTATTAATACTATAGCTAGAGTTCACAGACAATTTCTTGCGAGTAAATTTTATAAAATAACACTTAGCTGCATTTAGGGACATGTTGTTTCTTGTACACCACATTGATACAGCGTTTAAGTCATTTATTAAACTATAAGCATCTTCGGGGTTTTTTACTTCTTTAAATAATTTTAGATCGCCAGCATAAAGAGAAAATGAACTAAAATGTATAAGATAAGATAAAGATAAGATAAAAACACTTTATTGTACAACACACAACAGAAATAAATAAAGAGTGAAGTTAATGTATATAATTTACTACGTCATTAATAAAACTTAAGAATAGTTTAGGGCCTAAAAGTGAGCCCTGAGGCACTCCTGAGAGGGAATAGTATTTATCAGATGTACATCCATTTACTACAACATTTTGAGTTCTACTTGTAAGATACGTCACAAACCAATTATACAAAGGACCATGGATTCCAAACAGTTTCAATTTCTTTCAGTTTCAGTTTCAATTTCTGGAGTAAGATGGTATGGTCAACTTTATCAAAAGCGCTGGTAAAGTCAGTATATACCACGTCTACCTGTAATTTTTTATCACACTATTACAAATATCATCTAAAAAAGAAACTATATAAGTACAAACAGACCTACCCTTCATGAAACCATGCTGTTCTTCTATAATATGACGATCTATATTCAAACTATTATATATAACTTCAAAAACCTTTGCAAAACACGATAATATAGACACTGGTGTGTAATTTTTTATCTCTGATTTATTACTTTTTTTGTAAATAGGTACAATTCTAGCTTTTCTCCATTCCACAGGAAAATATCCGTTATGGATGGTCAAAGGTGTAGTTAATCCCTTATAACAAGATTTTACGAATAAGCTTGGGATTCCGTCAGGGCCCGGACCTTTGGACGGATTACGACTTTTCAAAGTATCAAATACTTCCTTTTCATCAAATTGTATGTAGCTCAACGGACACGGTACTGAATCTGTCTGGGATTGTCTTTCATCACTAACATAGGTTGCCTATGAATTATTATTAAATACTGATGAGAAATGTTTTGCGAATAAATTACATACCTCTAGGCCACTACTACTTTTAATTGTATCTAATGTAATGACTTCAGGAAATCTGCTCTTGTTATTATTTTTTGATTTGACGTAACTCCAGAAATTGTTTTGGACGTTTGTGCATCTGACTGTTAACCTATCCTTAAGGGCTCTATTACATTTCAATTGTCATTTTTGCGTAAAATATACATTATAGCATTCTTGATCTCTTAACCAAAAATATATTTACAATTTTTAATTATTGAATAGTGCAGAATATTTATTTCGTTGTTCGTAGTTATATTCGTTTGTAGCGTATTTGCTTTTCGTAAAATGCGTTTAACTTTTTAATTAAGAAAGATTTTTATAAAATGCGCGATAGCACTTTTTGACCTACTAATCCAAACAAATTTAATAAAACAAATTAAAAAAATATGTGTATTTCGTTGTCTCCAATTTCATTAGCGCTACTGGGCTTTCGAGTCAATTACAGATAATGGTACGGAACCCTTCGTGCGCGAGTCAACTCGCACTTGGCCAGTTTTGTATTATATTGATAACATCAAGTTCAGTGTTGCCCTCGTATTAAACTAAAAACTATCGCCATTTTCCTTGACTTATCTAAGGCATTTGACACTGTCTCTGTTTCAAATTCAATAAATCACTTGAATCCCTTCAAGATCATGTTCATCAGAGCCTGGCACTATTGATGATTACACTAGTAATGATAGAGGTAGGTAGATCTTATTTATGGAGGTCCACAATGTTTTTTTTTTATCTACATACTTAAATAAACTTTGTATGAAATCATTGGTAGGTAATTCCGATATCATTAATTAAGCATGCAGATGTTGTCGTAATTCTAATTGATTGAACTAACTGATTAGAAACGCGTGCCTAGGTAGACATCGTACTTTTATATGCGGACTTTGCACTGACAAAACCATATATCTCTTTGTTCGCTTCCCAGTCTTCTTTATTAGATTAGTTATCCCCAATCAGTTTTGGGCGACTTTTGCTGATTCTCCTTTAATTGATAGTAAATCTATTCTAGTATAAAACGAGTTATAAATAATTATTAACGCTGCATAATTTTTAAATAGTATTTATATAGAATAATAAATCATAATTAACGTAAAGATTTTAAATAAATAAATGCGTAGTTTTGGTGGACTTCTGCCCATTCTCCTTTAAAAATATTACATATGTTTCAAGATGCACTAACATAGTCTGAACAATTTCATAAAATACCATCCTTACATCATAGTGTGGTGCAAAACTTAAATTTTATATGAGAAAGGAACATTTTTCATAGACACATTATAATGCAAGAAAAGACTTTTTCAAAAATATTAGGCTTTCAATAAATACCAAAACCTTCGTGCGGGTGAAAGGAACGCTTCGTGCTTAAGTCCGACTTTCACTTGGCTGGATAAATTTCATTAGGCATACTTAGCTAGTTTTATACTTGTAATAACTATGTATACTAGTAGAATACACGTAATTGAAACTTAAGTAGCTAGGTATATAGTGAAAATAATATTTAAATATTTTTTTTAAACCTATTGTCTCTAATAGGTCTTGAGGTTTATTCGGGTTATAACAATTATTATTCACACGTTCATATCACAATAGTCAGAAACCTCAGCTAACATTCATGTGCCTTTATCTATAATAGAGACAATCACAGAAATGTTTTATTAAAATTATGCAAACGACGCCTAAGGCTTGCTTTCGTCACCCCTTGAAAGCGAAAGTGCCACAATCGGGCCGAATTAATTTTAGAGATTCCTTCATAAATCCTTCAGCTAAAGTCACTTGTCCCCACCCTAAACGCTTTATTACGCGCACGGGATGAAAACATCAGGGCTCACTCAAGGCCACTACGGACTGTTTCCGTGGGGTCCTTGCGTCCTACATACGTAGCGATATTATGTTTCCTATGTCATTGATAAAAGCGCCGTTTTTGCGTAACGCGATAGAAAATTGCGACAATTAAACTTCGATATGTGCGAAGGAGACGGTTGCCGGAGACACCCTTCCGAGCGTTGTCCCTGGCCGCCCTAGCGGGTGCTTCCCTCGCCCGCCGCTAGTAGGCGCTGCGAGCCCGCCCTAACACAACATGATGTTATTATTTCTTATTCAGCGAGAATTTATGTAAACAAACTGTATTTGTGAATTAAATTGTACTTGGAAGTGATCTTTAGAGAGTGTTTAGTGTTTGTAATTAGTGTTTAAAGACGTATTTGGGCTTTATTTTTGAAGCATCATGTGAACTAGCGAAAGTGACGGGGCTTAAGGTGAGTTACCGCTTGCGCTTTCCTTATCGATACGAGATCTGTAGCTACATATATTAACAATTATACTTACAGATCTTATACCAATTAACTAAAGAAGTTTCATCAATTCCAATAAAAAAAATATTAGAGGATAAAGTCATTGTTTAAAACATTGAAAGTAATATTAATAAGTAATATTTTATTACATCTAAGAATATCTTCGTTGTAACTCGTAAGCGATTGATTTGTTTCTTCTGAATTAAACAATATTAAAACGTAATACAGTTGTCGGGTATATTTTTTTTCACTAAAATAATTAATTACAGTGTATATATTACAATATTATTAAATATATGCCATTGCCATTCAATTCTTTTCTGTTAATAGTAATTTCTTGACTTAACAATGCCAGCTGAAGAATGTAATAAGCATCAACGAGTCCATTAATATAACCGTGTAATGTAATTTACCATGTTTCTAGTTAATTATTAGTATTGAAAAAAATAGTTTTAGTACCAGATTATTAGTATTACCAGATTTTCATGAGAATATTTTAAGGATTTGTTGTTTTAAGGACATATATAAACAACCTGTAATATAATGAACGCTTATCCTTAAAGTAGTTTGCTTAACCTGCGATTCCATAAACATCCGAGCCTGAATTAGAATTCATTAAGGTGTCAATCAACAAAAAGAAAAAACTTGAAATATTTTAGCTATCGATCGGCATTTTATCATTTTTTTTCAAAATAGCAACCCGTCTTTAAATATACGTTAGAACATTGAGAGCAGAAATATACTGGAAACTAAACCTTTAGACTACACCTTGTATATTACTTAATGGTATTAAGTTTTAAATAAAAAAAATACTTATTAAAATCAGTTCACAAAACATCGAAGGCGTCCTGGAAGTTAAAAAAGTTTTAATCTGATTTACAACCCTAGTGTACTAGTATTTTTAACTAATGATCTAAATTATTTAAAACATTGTCACTTATATTTATTTTTAAAACTTAATTATTATATCATTAACAGTGTTGTATTTTGTATTGGTATTCTACCGATTTTTTACAAAGCAATGATTAAAGCGAAGCCGTAAACAACTAAATTACATTATCAGTCAACTGTTTTTTATCCGACAAATGTACACAAGATAAGATTCTGACAACATTTTCCTGTTCCTCTCGTGTTTTTTATATTCCATTTTCTGAATTCTTGAACATAAGTCGACGTTCGTAAGAGGAAATGAAATATGTATTTACTCGTTTATTCATTTTGTTTGAATACTTATTCATCATTCTTTATCAAGAAGTCATAAAGCTGATCCAATTTTCGTTTGAACAATCGCAGAAAAATATATTTGCTAGAGTATTATTAAATGGCAGATATATTTTCTGGAGTAAGTATATTTGGTTTACTTATAAAAACTTCCATTTGTTTTACCTCTGATATGATACCTTTGATATTATATATCATCAGCCCTTTTATGTCCCCACTGCAGGGGCTCAGGTTAAGGAGGATGGGCCATGACCCTCCACGCTGGCCCAATGCGGATTGGAGGGTATTAACGACTGCAAATGCAACCGGGACCAACGGCTTAACGTGCCTTCCGAAGCACGGAGTAGCTCGAGATAATAATTTTTTGGTCACACATCCCGTGACCGACCCCTGCAAAAGTTGCTTAACGACAACGATCGCGGGCCGCGGCGCTTAACCACTACGCCACCGAGCTACTCTATATTATATTATATATATATGAGAATAACTGTGTTTGTCTGTCCGTTATATTTTCATATCCGGGTCATTGGGATATTGTCGATGTCTGAGTAGAAAAATTTGATACAGAGGTAATTTGACGAGAGACAGTTAATAGCTGTGATTGATCTAGTTTTGATTGATTTTAAAATATTTTTCCGAAAGAGTTGATGTTCATATTTATACCCGAAATATATTAAATAACTTTATACTTTATTTCTTTCAAAAAATTTTAGTAACATTAGCATAACAACATAATGATAATGACGCTGAGTACAATGGTTACAATATTTGCTTTTTCTTTGCTAATCCAGATTTGAAATGTTCTCTTATTTATTCCACGTTCAACACTTTCTCTTTCCATCTAGCATTTTGCTGACAAATGTGTTGTTTATACGAAGGCTGGAGGGTGGCCGGTCAGGATCGGCGCCAAAAGTAGGGGGTTGTGCACTCATAAAAGGCGCGCGCTCCTAGCCAGCCTGCCAGAGCGATCACAGCTCTCCTCGAGGACGAACCTCTGTCGTTGTAATATCCGCGTAGTTTTCACAAAACTTTCATAAACTTCGTACGTCGGGTGTAATTCTGACTGATGCCGATGGATTGAAAATGTTCTTCGACGTACTTGTTTATTAGGTAAGATAAGTGGAAGTATTAAATATTATTGTTTAGATTTATTTTGTTTTATTTGAATGCATAGAGATTAAGTTTGCATGTACGTGAAAACAATTGAGTTTATGATATTTTTGCATTGAAACAGCGCCGTGTTCTAAGCGTATACTTATTCCTTTAATAATAAAGACTTTAAAATACAATGTTATTGTTTACAGTGCAATGAATTATTCTGAGATAAAAAGACAATATTATATATTTTTTTAATATGATGTTAGGGTTTTACTTTTTCATTTCAAAATCATGAAATAAATAGTTATCTTTTGTTGTTTACAAAATACATTTAACTGTAGCGTATACCCATAAATTTAATTAAAATTAAAATTATTGTCCGTAATTTACTTAAATATGATGAGTCAATATATTTGAATTAATTAATATTTATTGAAATCATTAACTTGCCGCATTATTTTTCTCATAATGTATACAATAAAACTCTTGTTAAAGCGTGTTAAATAGAAAAGTTGCTTACGCAAAAGACTTTGTTAATGAGCTTTTAAAATACTGTACCTTTGTAAACTTTTAGACGCTAAGAGCTTAATTTTGAAAGTCATTGAGCTTCAATTAAAGTTTATTTGCATTTGATTACCATACTATTGAATATATTTTTAAACTATGCTAAAATAATTAAAGGTAATTCACACTTATTAATCTCAAATTATGTTTTATGTCATTTTTTTACTTTTTAGAGTAGATAATTCATTTATTACATAAACAACCAATGAACAAGTGTCTGGTTTTTTACCGACTTCAAAATCGAAAAGGAGGAAGTTAAACGTTCGACGGCGATGTTTTTTTTTTTTGTGTAAGTTCATCGATATTTCCGCCAATAGATTTTCAAAATTCTTTATTATTCGACACTTTGATAGACCGAGGTGGTCCCATTTAAATTTTATAGAAATCTAATCAGTTGTTTTCCTCTCATAACAAAACACAATACGGTTTTCACTTGAATATTTAGGTGATATATTTATTTCAGTTAAAAAACAAAAGATTGGGTATATTGAATGAATTCAAAATCCGAAATGAGGTTTTTCTGTCTTTAAAGATTACTGTATTTTTTTATGATAGTAGGTCATAGATTTCTCCTTAAATTGATAATCAATTTCTATAAATTTAGCTGTATACACGCGACTTCACCTGCTTAATTTATCCGCGTACTATGAAGTTTCTCGAAGATGAAAAACTTATAAATCGGTCCAACAGTTTCGGAGCCTATATAATGCAAACAAACAAGCAATGAAATCTTTTCTCTTTATAATATGAGTGTAGAGATTATTGTAAAAAAATATGCCGAGCAAATAAACAAAATATCCTTTACGCTCTATAGTAGCGAAAAAGTAATAATTGCTTGAAAGATTCGTCAGTCCTCTTAGATCTTCGGTAGCTCAGTGGTTAAAGCAGTCGCCCAGATTGCAAAAGTTTGTAGTCCCATCTCAGAATGCCAGGAACAAAGTGGATTTTTTACGCATTTTTCATTGTGAAAGCAAAATTGATCAAATAAGATAAAAATCTCCTTTTTTAAGACATTCACTATGTTGAATTTTTTATAATATTTTTTGTGTTGTAGAGTATAAAGCATGAAATAAAATTTTTATTTAAACAATACAACCGATTTCAAACTTTTTAAAAACTTTAATTATAATCGTGTTCAGTTTATACTCGTTAAAAAAATACACATTGTTTCACAAAAAGTTATCACTTAAATCACTTGGGTTTGTGTGTGATAGATTACAATCATGTGATCCATATAAACAAATTACAATAATACGTTATGCTTCTTGATTATTTTTTTATTACCACGGAATATTAAAACAAAATATAAAATAAGGAATAATACTATAGAAAATGGCACCATTGAGTATTTGTATATACTTACTATAAATACTTTTCTTTAAAGTTAAATACATTCAGCAATACTGAGATAAGAGATATGTTTTTAATATATATTTAATATTTTTTTTTTATTATTTCCTTTCTATTTTCTTTAATACACTAGCCCGCAGTCTCTTAACTCAATCGGTGTAGTTTGTTTTAGCCAGAGGTAGTCTGGTAGAGATTGCACCTTAGCAATAAGACCGCCTTTTCGTGTTTTCATATTTATGTTTTACATGTCTCACAAGCGACTTATTCAAGAAAATACTATTGCAGTCGGGCGGAGGTTTTCTGAAGGTTATTAAAATTATTACAAGTTTAATTACAAGTAACTAGCTGAATTTCACCCGCGTATGATTTAAGAATTGGTGCAGTAGTTTGGAAGCCAATTAACAACGAACGAACAAACAAACAAATAATCTATCCTTTTTATCAGTCACATCGTGCTGCTTGTATATGTTACACTGTGATTTTTATAATTTCTCTTTACCACAGCTAGCGACCTTGCTATTTCCATAGACTGGCTAACAGCTAGTGCTGTTGTTATCATAAAAATAATTTATGTTTGAGATACAGTAACAAATAATAGTAAATGCGTCTATAAATCATCAAATTAAAAATTACACTTCGAATAATATGATTTAAATAAATAATTTCATTACATAAAAATATTTTAATAATTTAGCAGCCAAATATGTCTTCTCTATTCATTTATTTACGTATATTATTCACCAGTAACTTAACAGGAAAAGCTGACAATAAAAATGTAAAATACTAAATAAATATTAAAAATAAAATGTGAACAGCCACAATGACAATAATAATGGTTTAAAGACAGTGCACACTAATATTCCCAGAGGTACAATTTTACACGGCTGAAGTGGATTCCTAGACTCAAATTTCTGGTTTCTACTAAATGTTATTATCTGCTCGATATCAGACGTTCTATCTATTTATATGTAACTCGAAACTTCCTCAAGAAATTAATCAGTCACTAAACAAAATTCCCAAAGTTTTGATGGAAAAATGTATTAATTAAACGAAACGGATGCGTCGAGGGAGGCTCATCAAAAATGTATAGAATTCGTATGATTTGCATAAAAGTCATTTTATTGCCTCGAAAGACAAACAGAATGGGATATTAGCTGTTGGAATGAATCCAGAACTGCGATGTGAACTATATCTGCTTATATAATTTATACGTTTGCTTGGAATGCGACGGGACATCAGAGTGGAATGAGAATAAATTCAAACTTTTCCGAAACTTCATCCGAACTGTGAATTTCAGTTTCACTTTCATAAAACTTACAAGAAATATGAGTATTTGAAATGAAATTCCTTATTATTACTTGAATTTGTCGATATTGAATAATTTTATAGTATATTACAAATATTACGTATCTATTCAGTATTTTTCAATAGAAAACTGTCACATGAATACTGCAGTTCTATCTTTTCAATTGACATTTTTAAAACATAATTTGCTATGTCAGAATAAAGAAAGTATTTTATTTCATGACTACGGCTTCGCTACGAAATGCTACACGCTACGACAGTCTACGTTTTACGAGTAAATGTTTGAAGAGGATGATTTTATATCTGTGTAATGTAATGTAATTGTACTACTTATACTCAATTTATAAATAACAGTGCTTAGTCCAATTAAATCTGTATTTTGATTGGAGTATATTTTAATTATAGATAGTGGTTGTAAAAAATGTAAATTAAAAATATCGTGAAGACATGACTCTAAAATTAATATTGTTTTACCATTATACTAAGTTGCATTATTTTAAATAAAGAGTAATTATCCTTCGTAAACAATTGTAGATGACAACAAAAGGCTATTCACTCGTCACACCATAATCAGATAGAATGAGGTCTAAACAAGGTTAAAATAATTATGTCAATTTCCACTAACTAAAACGCGCTCGAAGAATTTTAACAAGTGACGGGAGTCTTGGTGAAGAATTCAATGAGCTCGCTATAATTATGTCGAGTAACTTTGGTGCATTCATTAGTCGTGTTCCGCTTAATATTCATCAGGGTAGCCACAAGTAACATTTTTACTTTGCAAATCAGAAACAGGGAAGACGCAAATTATATGGTAATATACCGAAAAGTTTGTCTTTTCGCCCGTAACGGAATACACAATGTAACAATGCTAACAGTATTTTAAAGAAACAGAACGAAAACGGGTTGATGGAAACTTTTTATATCGTGTTTTGCTTTATTTCTTAAATAGCAACGTTGCATCTTATTTACTTTTTATCTGACTTTTTGTTAAAATGTGGACACTTAATAAGTTATATTTAACATTTTTTCGTTCCAGTAAATAAAATAAGTTGATAGTACAACAGCGATGAAACGAAATTTATATATATTCACAGCCTTAATTTATTTTATCCATCTCTTTCCTTTTTAACTTTTTTTTTAATTTTCTTTATTACGTACAATTTCATAGTTCTGACTGATTGATCACTCAATCTTAAATTATGTAAGACTAGCTTTCAATCAGCAGCTTCTCCCGCGTGGTCCTGTATAATACATTCAAACCATTCTCTTGAATCTTGTATATTGATAAATTTACGCATTGATGTATACATCAATGATAGTGTATTTTTCTTTGTGATTAATTAATATTATATCATGATTAATACATCTATTGATTATAATGATATAATTAATTTCTTTGTTTCAGATGGTAAATCGGACGTTCCTCGTGGTGCCAGTAGAGATAACTTAGCGGCTACCTTTTTTTAATTTTCAAATAAATAGTACAAAGTCGTCGAACTTACTTTTCTAGGCTCAACTTTAGAGCTAAACTAAGTTAGAGCCTCAGTAAAGGCTCGCTGAATCGTTATTTTGTCCGATATATCAGGGAGAGATAGTTTTATCGGGGTAGTTTATAGGCGAAAACAATGCAAGAGGTTCTCATAAAGCATCGGTATCTTGGTGGTTGTGATTTTTGGAGGGTAGAGTAAGTGGGGGCGGGCCCCTAATAATGTGTGAAGATAAGGAGGAGGTCCGCAGTGAGGCGGTGGAGAGTCCTAGGAGGCTGTGCTGGTCGCGGCGCCCCCCTGCTCCCTCGCCGGACACCAGAGGGCTCTGCTGCGCCAAATTATTAAGGAAGAATGGAAAACCTAAGAAGGTGAGATATGTGTTGAATTATTTATATATATGCCATCATTTTTGTGTTGTGCGATCCTCAGTCAAGATTATACGTATACATATTAAAAGAAGAATAATACCGCCCGTAAGCTGTTATAATTACAATAATTATTTGATACTTTGGGCAAGAGCAACTTTCTAAATTTTAATGAGCGAACTTTTTGTCTTTGAAAATTACTTCTCGAATACAATTTTCTGGGCCGATTAATTTCTAAAAGTAACGAATTACTGATTCCTTTTAAAAAATAGCTATAATATAAATGTCTCATAATCTTCAACTATAGATTCTAAACATAACGTTGTTATTGAAAGCGATATATTACATCTAATACGAAATTATATTACCAAGAATGTTCAATTTTGCATCAAAGGGATACCTTTCTCATCACGAAGGTATCTTTACTCCCCATATTTCGAGAGAATGATTTTGTACCTAATATTGAAGTTTAAGGTAAGTTTCTGATACGGTGGTTAACTTGTACCGTACTTAGCGTAAATGACCAAATTGTGGTATACATATCGTCATACTGGCATTTAATGAAAAACCTTCATAACTATCGTTTATAGGAGTATTATTCCTGTGGGTTAAAATATTCACGCATTTTAGGTTTTAATTAGCGTTACTTCGGGTAAAAATATACCATGTTTCATTTATTAAAATTATAATTAATAACAATAATAATTTATTAATCAGTTAATCAAAAATTAAATTTTACATATTATCCTAGTTATATGCCGTTAGTGTTATTTTTTAGGTAGTCCCTGAATAAAATAAATAAATTTATCTATATTTGTCATTTATAATTAGGTACTTTAAAAATTGTATCAAATATTAAATGAATGTCAATTTTACAAGTAGATAAAGTAAGTTACAGTATATTCTTAATGAAAAATACTTAAAAAATCCACTCGCTCTGGCATCCTGAGATGGGATTCGAACCCATGACCTTTTGCTGAAATACTATTAGTGAAATACCATACTTAAGAATATTCTTAACGAAAATTGCTTCAAAAACCCATTGTAAATGCGAAACTGGTCAAATATAATTAGAACAAATTGTCATCTTTATCGAAAGTTTAAATATTTGTAAAACAAAAACCTTTCGGCTGTTTGGGTAGATTGCTCTGTAGTAGCGAAAAAGTAACAAGTGCTTGAAAAATTCGTCAGTCCTGATAGGTCCTGGGTAGCTCAGCGGTTAGAGCAATCGCCCGGATTGCGAAAGGTCGTGGGTTCGAATCCCATCTTAGGGTGCCAGGGACTAAGTGGATTTTTTAAGCATTCTTTATTAAGAATAGTTTTCAGTATAGCATTATAAATGCGAAATTGATAAAATATAATACATTACAGTATTTCATGATACGAATAAAATATTAAAACCTATGGTTTGATGATGACAGTAATGTAATAATAATAAATGTCTACTTACAGATAAAGCTTCGTATTGGTGACAGAAATTTTAAAATAATATAAAATAATAAAAGTAATTTTTAAGTTTGCTCAATATAGAACAAATAAAAAACGATTAATCATTTCTTTATAATAGGTATTAGTGTAGAAATCTCTTTTTGTCATTCCCATCTGTTACAATAATTAAGATTAAATAATAAACAACTGCATTTAAAGTTATTGTTGTGAGAACAATACAATATATGCATTGTTTATATAAAAGAAAACCATCAGTACAATGAGATATCAAAAATACCGACCAAGAGTGTGCACAGAGGAAAAAGGTCTATATATAATACCTAATAATTTTCAGTGGCATTCGTGTGAAATTCTCGTAGTTATTTCTCTGACTATCAATGAAATATACTTGCTTGCGTTTTGCACTCTGATCTTGCTTTTTGTGTCTATGATTTTAAAATTTTTTGTCAAATAAAATTCAATATTTTAAATATATTTTTTATAATTCCCCTTGCGTATTTTTAAATACAGTACGTTAATTACAAGACATTTACAAAAAAAACTGCTCTATAAAGATTTCAAGTTGTAACATGATTTAGTAATTTATTTCTAGATTATATCAATCGTAACAGTGGGGTAATATGTTTTTAATAATAGAGATAAGTAACCGAAAATGAAAGATTATATAAAATACGTTCCTAATATGTTTTCTATATTTTTTTTATAAATCACCAAAGTTGATGTTCATTTAAAAGCGTGGATGTAAATGTGAAAGATTATGTTTCATCCCTTTAAACTTTATTAAAGTTTTTTCATTATATTTAATACATTTTCATAGTTCGACACGGATAACCCGTTTCGAGAGGGTAGAACCTCATTAAGTTTTCACACCAGTATCACCCGCTGAACTTATTCTGAGCCAAATCCAGTGTTATTATAGAACTTGGAGTTGGCGGCTGGATATTATGTACATTGTATTAAGTATGATAACTAGTAAGGCAAATACCCGGCCGCGAACCGACAACTTTAGATCAAATTAGTTTGCGCTGACGACGTGGTTCACTCTACGTTGGCTCCGTTTTGATTAGTCTCCTCCGGGAAACAAATGAACGTGCAGTTATTTTAGCCGCGGAAATTTGAAATTATGTGCTCTCCTAAAGAGGAATGATTGTAACCAAGAAGATTGGATGCTCGAGGTGTTACCATATTTTGTTCAAATCATAAAAATGTAGATACAACGACAATCAATATAAATAAACTTTGTCTCTCTTGCATATGTGAGCAACAGTTAAATTAAGATGCTTAATATTTAATTTTTAACCGACTTCAAAATCCAAAAGGAGAAATTAGGATTTTCGACGGCGATGTATGTTTTCTTTTTGTCTAAATTAACTTAAATGAAAATAGGAGTAGTTAGTGATTTTTCAAACTAATATCTACACTTAGACTTGACGAAGTGTACGATCATATCATAATCAACAAAAAAATAAAACTACTACCTAATGGAATATGTGTAAATCTGAAGACTGCAATAAAAGTTATATTAATAGGTTGTATTAATAAATGTATACAAATGTATCTATATTCATTATTTTATTTCGTTTACATAAAATTGCTGAACTTTCAAGTTGTTGTTGTTCAGAACCTTAAAAGAACTTCCAACTAGTGTGGTTGGTTCCAAAACACAGCTCAGATCTCAGCCGAATTCAATTTACGATAAAAAAAGACTTGTTTTCTTTGATTCAAACGGCAACTGGGACTAGAAGCAGGCACTATTTTGCAATTCTAAGTTGGCAAAGAGGTTTCAATCTTACTAATGTGTCTAGCTATATTTATATATATATATATATATATATATATGTGTACTTACGCCAAGAGCACTTTATACTATGTACCTACTGGTGCACTTTATAGGTACACTATACCTACATACATAAGTCTAAGTGCCCTCATAGATTATGAATGAAGTTTGTAAACAAAGAAGTATCTATTTACTTTGTATGTTATATATTGACGTACTGAATCACGTTATTTTAGGATTCAAGTTTAAGTAAAAAATCGGTGCTATGAATACCACTCTGATATTCAACAATATATAAATATTAAAGCCTCAATTTAAGTAACTATGTTTTTATTTACATCAACATTCGGCCCGAAAGCGATCGCGCTATTCCATAAATTGCTAGCACAATTGCTTTAACTTTGAAATGGATTGCAATAGATTTTGAAATTACACAATTAGGTCACTGATCAGTAATCGAACAAGGCCCTTGTTTAAGAAATTCTTATTTCTGTTCCTCCAAAATATTTTCTCGGATAAAAATATTTTAATTGAGAGCCCAACTTGTTCTCTGATTAATTTATCTATAGATATTAAACAACGAACGTCTGCAGTTAATTAGGCTTTGCATAATTAATCACTTAACGTGATTTACATTTGAAAATGCTGAGCCTTCCAATTTGAAATTAAAAGTGTTTGAAACCCTTTGGTGGCGTAAAATGCTGACGGAATGGAAATCAAGGAGAAAAAGTGTCGACCAAATAACACCAAAATTTAAATCTGAAATGCGAACTCTTTTTATGTGATACCATTATGGCTCTTCAGGCAATTCTCCCAAATTTCTTTCTGCTGTTTGGGCAGAGTAGTCGCCCAGATTGCGAAAGGTAATGGGTTCAAATCCCATCTCAGAGTACCAGGGACCAGAGTGGATTCTTATGCATTTTTCAATAATAATATTTTCCAGTATAACATTGTGAATAAAAAATGTTAAAAACCACTTGTTACTTGTTCGCTGCTACAGAGCGTATTCACCCAAAAGCTGAAACAATTTTTTTTTTAAATCTTTAAACTTTCGATAAAGAAGATAATTTGTGCTAATTATTATATTTAATCAAATTCACATTCATATTGCTACACTGAAAAATATTCTTAATGAAAAACGCTTAAAAAATCCACTTGGTCCCTGGCATTTTTCATTAAGAATATTTTCTAGTATAGTATTGTGAATGCAAAATTAATCAAATATGAAAAAAACTACACGTAAGAAATCTTTACAACATTTAGATTATAGGACTATAGTAAATTAGTTACAAGGGGTAACTAGCTTACCGTAATTTAGTTGTCATGAAACGAATCCTGCCAGTTGTGTCTACGTGAATATCTTGTTGATCATTATATTTATTCGCAAAATTTCACAGACTAGCAAGGGGAGAATGTGATCCGAATACTGTCCTTCTAAATGACCTAGAAGTATTTTATTTTACTTTGCTTTAACGATAGTTTATACATACAAGATAGTTTATTTAAACAATTTTATGCAATGACATAGAAAAAATTGATTTTTTCCAATATCAATAAAGCTTTAGCACAAACCTTCTACATTTTATCTTAAAACATTGTATGTACCAAGTATAAATTAACATAATCATCAGATTAGGCCCAGTCATCAACATACTTTTGCAATAGTTCTAAGACTTAGAAGGGACTTTTCTAACATGAAAACACAGACGACCCTTTGAGTTTATTTAAATTTACTACGTACATGAGAGTCAAAGATAATATTGGTCGTATGTTTGTCTATAGGCAGCCGATAGGAGATACATTTGTTACACCGATTAAGACCTAGGTCGGTAGACGTGTGCTGGGGCTAAGTAATAAATTTCCTCGCTACAGGAGCGCTGAGAGTAATAATTTATGTTTAACACTTCTGTTTAAGCGATCTGTAACCACTTTAACCCTCTGAATGGTGTTAATTCTCATCGACTTTATACTTACCAAAGTTGTGGAAAAGGTTTTACAGTACCCCTGTATTTTAAAGTAAGATATATCTTCGCAACTTTTCACTAAAGAGCTAAAATAAACATAAGATAAATGGACTGTTCTTATAATGTCTCGCTATTTGTTGTAACTAAATGTACAGAATAAATTACATATATTAAAAGATATATTTTGAATAATAAATACACAGATAATTAACAAAATTAAAATAACGGTTCGAAATTTCGTTCGTAAATACACAGAGTAGGTCCTTTTTTTTCTTAACAACCGTATCGCGGACCAAGCGTGCTAGCCACTGCGCCATTGAGCTATACTTTAATGTAACGTATTTATTGGAATTGTTTCTCTATCTAAATATCTCTGCTAAGATTTTATTCCATAGCATAGGTCTATCTTTAGTATAGACGATCATTTCTAACGTCTATTATGTTTTATTCTTGCACACAATTTCCTCATTACCAATTGTTGTTAATTCTCAAATATTAGGAATAATAAAGAAATATTTCGATCTTAAAAAAATTTCAATGCTTCTGCTGACTAGTTGCCACGCGTTGCGCGAACTCGCCTCAAACTACTTGGTACTTGCTACTTCAACAACTCGTTGCGGCCAGCTGTTCCACATTACTTTGTGCATTCGATAAAATAGATATAAAGTTGTTATAAAATAAGAAGATACGAGTTCATGATATCCTTATGAGTTTATATTTAAATTACTGAGATAAAAATCTAGCAATTGTGGATAATTTAAAAAGCATTCATACGGTCAGTTCATACGGTCTCTAATGAATGACAAATTTATATGGGTAATGTTGCTTTAAACTAATGAAAATTTAATGAATGTTTGTGCAACTGGTTGTTAGTGTATTAAATTTTTATGTGCAACATAAAGATTGATAAACTTCTGTTTATTCTATTTTAGCCGATTTCTAAATCCAAAATTAGGAGGTTATTTCCACAATGATTTTTGTATGTTCACTGATATTTACGCCAATTGTTGATCAATTTTCAAAATTCTTTTTTTATTTGACAGTATCACCCAAATATTTAGTTGATATGGTAAGATATAGCCCTTTTCAGCTAAAAAAAACAAAATATTTCGTATTTGGAATTCATTAAAAATCCGAAAGATGAATTTTCTATGTTCAAGGAGTATATAACATTTTTATGAAAGTAGATATATCAATCGATTTATTAAATAATATTAAATTATAGCCTATGTCCAACGCGTATTAAATAGATCCCATAGATGAGACTTTCATAAATCGCTCCATTAGTTTCGCAGCCTATCCAATGCAAACAAACAAGGAAACAAATCTTTCCTCTTTTTAACATGAGTATAGAATTATTGGAAAAAAATTATGCTGAGCAAATAAACAAAATGTTCTTTCCATTGGAAATTTGGTTACTGCTGCCTCCAAAGATTTCTTGAGCGACTCAATATTTGAGTGACGCTTAGAGCAGGCCATATCCTCTAGCACGGACCACAATTTATAGTCCAAAGGGTTTAAGTCCGGACAGCCGAAGGCCAATCATCAGCCTTTATGAAGTCTGAAACATTTTGCTCAAGCCAGGGTAGTGCGCGCCTTATGACATGGGGCTGAATCCTGTTGGAATGTCCACACTTCGTTTTTGAATAAGGTATTGTTAAGAGGTCTAACTACCGCTTCTAACACGGTATCTTGATACACTTTGGCTAAGTTTTCACTTTTTATGTTCGAAATTCAAATTAATGTTTTTAAATGTAGGTATGTCAATTGCCAGTAACAGAATTTATGGTTAGACTAGTTAAATATATATAATGTTTCTAACTCGATGAATTTTCAAGAACTGACATTTATAAACAGCAAATTGATTTACTCGAAATTTCAAATTACGAAATGCGAGTAATAAAATAAATAATGTTATAGATCTTTCAGATCCCTTTCAAGCAGCCACAATAAGGCTTGCAAAGGATGTTAATCAGCTAAATAAGACATATACAGCTTCATCAATTTCGCATTTACAATGCTATACTAGAAATACGCTCTGTAGTAGCGAAAAAGTAGATTCGTCAAACCTGTTAGCTCAGTGGTTAGAGCAGTCGCCCGGATATAATGCTTGAAATAGTATAATAGGTTGAGGAAAAATTTTCTTCGCATCTTATATGAAAATTCAAAACATTTTTTATTTAATTTCATTTACATTTAATGAAAGTATGTACGTACCATTTTGTTCGATAACTTTTTGCCATCTTGTAGGTAGGGACATGATCCCATTGCTATAGAAATTTTGGGGCTTCTGATTAAAAAATTACGGCAAGTATTTTGGCAGACCTCTTTGACACTGCCTTTGACACTTTCTTTGAATTCTGTTTTGTAGCAATTGTCATTTATTGTCATTTATTGTTATTTATAGCAATCCCCTTAATTTAGCTACGTCATAACCATCTTGCTTCACTTTTTCAAAAGTGGCATCCATTTTATCCGTAACAGGGCGACCAAAGCGACGTGCATCGTTGACATCAAAATTTCCAGATACTCATTTTTCTCATTTGAATTCAGTTATCTGCTTTAAAATTTAAACTTTTTAGTGATACCGAAATCAGCCAAATACAAATGGTATAGCGAAAAGTTTTTCCCCAACCTAATATATTATCTGCTGTTGTACGTGTGTATTTTTTAAATATAACACCAAAAACATAAAATAGCTTAATTCAAAGAAATACATTTTAAAGTTCAATCGAATTCCTTATTTATTTTCCAAAACCAATAAGCGTCTTTTAAACCATTGTAGCTACGGTGAGAGTGTAATATCGCGTATCTTCAACCCTAGAGCAGACGTGGGGCTTAATATAACTCCGTTGCATTCCTTTAAAGAACGCATTATTTACACAATGGTTGGTATTATTACTTAACAAAATTATACCTTTGTTTATTATAGTTTTAACAAATATAAAATAACATCTATTATAGAATCACACGAATTTTTATTAGTTAAATGAAAACCTATATCTATTATTATATTATTAAGAGGAAAGATTTGATTGTGTGTTTGTTTGTATTGAATAAGCTCCGAAAGTACCGGACGGCTTTTTAAAATTCATTCACCTACAGGAAGCTACATCATAAATAATATTTAATATAATTATTAGCTGTATAGCTTATTAAACTATTCCTTCTACAGTCTGAATAATTAACATCAAAAGTTTATGTTTAACTGGGTAGTTCGCAACACGTACAAGCAGTATTACTCCAGAGAATACAGCAGTAAATATTCTAATGAAATAACATCTAGAATTTAAACAATTTTAAGATCTACGTGACTCCAGTATTTTATCAGTATTTTAATAAATCTCAAAATAATGTTTACCTCTGAGACTACGATTGGCTGGTTCGTCTTACAGATAGCTCCCTTTGAGGTGAAAATTGGTATTTATTCCCGTGTGTTACGTTGCTCGGGATATCGAAAGGGGTTTCTATATTGATTCCTTGGATAAAGTATTGCTTTCGATTTTTCTATTCTGAACGTGCTTCTTTTACCACATCATAGATTAGTATATGTCAGAAGCAAAGTTCTGCGTTTTTTAATGGAACATTCAATTTAAAGGAATCACTTATTGCTATAAAAGTCATATTTACAAAATTTACACTTTGAGCACTTTAAGTATCCTTCAAATTTATAAGTTCACGGTGTAAAGCTTTAATTTAACAGGCACTCTTTGAATGAAAGAAACTAAGAATAACTAATAACTTGTTTGGATGTGTTATGCCCGTTTTCACTAAACAAATCTGTCACCTAAATATTTGGGCATTGTCTAAGGTGAAAATGCATTTCACCAATGAAAAGGAGCCACCTAACGACTTTAAGCAACGCCTAAAGTTAGGGCATGCATTGTGTCACCGTTCATTGCGTGACGCTGGCCTAACGGATGTGTCAAGGGATAAAATCAATTTAGTAAGTTGGAATCAAGGAGTTTATTTAGAATTATGATATAAACCATGATATTATTTAATGTTTTCAATTTTTATATATGGACGTATAAATAGTCTTGTATTATTTTTCTTGGTTTATTATCTCAAAATATATATTTTTGTTATTGTCTCTTTACGTGTAAAGGCTACTAACGTTATATTGGCGAAATTTTGTAAACGCAAATAGGCCATACATAAAAAAAGAAGAAGAACTGAATTATGCAAAATCAGAGACATTAGTAAGGCATTAGCTAACGTTACAGATTTGGTGAAACGACAAATCTGTTTACGCTACGCTTAGTAATAAATAAGTGATTTATAGTTAAGCTATGCCTTCTTCTAGGTTCGTGAAAACGGGCATTAAAAGACTTCTTGTTTTATTACCTCAAAATATTTATTTTTGTTGTCTTTTTTACGTGTAAAGGTTACTAAAATGACATTGGTGGAATTGTGTAAACAAAAATAGCCCATATATTAAAAAAAGATGAAGAACTGAAGTATGCAAAATCATAGACAAACATTGCATATATAAGCAAGTGCTTAATAACGTTATTAATATTACAGGTTTGGGGAAACGACAAATCTGCTTATGAGCTATACTTTGTTCTATTAAAATACTTTTTGTTCAATAAAATGTAACTGTTTCAATAAATTAATTTAATCTATTTTCAAAGAAACCTTAATAGATATGTTGTTCAATTTGCTATGAAACAAACACATAGGAACCTTACTGCCATATTTTAGAACTTGTTCATACAACATGTTTCGTAAGAAACAACTCGTTTAATCGTCGAGATTATCGAATTCTATAATTTCTAAAATTCTAATTATGTATATATTTGAAGTCCTTTTTAACTGACTTCAAAAAAGGAGGAGGTTCTTAATTCGATTCTAAAACAACGAAACAAATTCCGGACAAGAAAACCTTCTCATTAATTATGCGCCAAAAACACTGTGTCAGTTTGTTCAGCTTAAATATAACTTTTCTAAAATTACGATCAATTATTTTTCTCATAAATACGAGGGTCAAACTGAAAGTTCTTAGAAAATCAAAAACTGATTACATTAGCCAGTTATTAGTTTTATTATATCTTTTCAAAATATTGTCCATTCACGTCAATACACCGCTGCATGCGATGGAACCACTGGGAAAAGCACTTTGCCCACTCGTCCTTAGGGGTCTCTTCAATGGCATCGCGATACGCAGCCACCGCTTCTTCAGCATTCATAAACCGCTTTCCTTTAAGTTTTTCTTTAATTTTTGGAAATAAATAAAAATCACAAGGCGCGAGGTCGGGGCTATACGGCGGGTGACCCAGTAATTCAACGTTTGATGTCGCCAAATAGTCGATCGTTCGCTTGGCGGTGTGCGACGAGGCGTTGTCGTGGTGAAGGAGGATCCTACTGCGAGGTCGTTTCTCTCGAACTTTTTCCAAGACAAGTGGCAAACAATTGGTAGTGTACCATTCTGCAGAAACTGTTTTTTGATCCTCTAACACAATTGTTGCAAAATGACCTATCCTTCCAAAGAACGAGGCCACCATTTTTTTTCCCGCACTTCGATCTCTCTTCACTTTAGTTGGCAACTCCTCGAAAGGAAACACCCACTGAGCAGATTGTCTTTTGGTTTTAGGATCATAACAGTAAATCCAGCTTTCGTCACCTGTTAGTATGTCGAACACAGCATTTGAGTCACCTCCGTTAAATCTTTCAATCATTTTACGACACCAATCCACACGATGGAGTTTTTGAGCCTCAGTCAAATTATGAGGTATCCACCGGGCGCAAAGCTTCGTGACCGCTAAATGTTCGTGGAGGATTTTGTGCACTTGACTCATACCGATGCCTAAGCTTGTCCGAATCTGTTGATAGGTCACTCTTTTGTCAGTCTCTATCATACGCCGCACAACACAGATGTTATCTTCAGTCGTCGCCGTAGAAGGCCGTCCCTCACGTAAATCATCAGTGAGATTAGTGCGACCACGTTTAAACTCATTAAACCAGTTGTAAACAGTCGCACGAGATGGGGCTTCATCGTGAAAGGCCAATCGCAGTCTATCATAACTTTCTTGTTGACTTAAATGACATCGAAAGTCATAAAAAATCATTGCACGAAAATTTTCTCGTGTTAAATTCATGATGACGTGACACAGACAATTTTCAATTTGCCGCCAAATCGTAAAACAAATGACAAATGAATGAAATATATACTCAGTAATATTGGCAAAGAGTTATATTTTCAAATTTTAGAATTATTTTTTTATTATATTGTTTATAAGTGGCCAGTTCTAAGAACTTTCAGTTTGACCCTCGTATTAAAGAAAAACTATTTAATAAATTAGCTGTGAAGTTTAAATCATTTAATTTCAAATATAAAATTAAATTTTCCCAATATTAATAGTAATTGAAAAAAAAAACGAATGTCTCTTTTCGATAAATTTCAAATAAGCTTAAATAGGTACAATAGAATAAACATGCTTAATGAATAAAAATGGCGAGTGTATTTTATTAAGTCTCACGTCGTAGAAGGTCTGGGGATCTCGTCGTCAAGGAGTCGATGGCGCGGGCAAACAAGCCGCCCACATCCGCCCGTCTCCTGACGCTTATGGCACTGATGCATACTTACCACGAGGCTTCTATTACATAAACTAACGAAATAGTTTTGTTCATTGCTATGTTAAGTTAATGTAAATTTTCAACTTTATGTAAAGTGCCAACACAGCTCACCGGCTCAATGGTTTAGTATGAAAGAAAGAAGAGAGGAAAAAAGAAAAAAATAAGAAAAACATCTCAGCAGTATTCCCAGCATTTATTTCTTTAACGTTTATCACAATACAGCACTTAATAATAATAATTTTATTTCGGACAACGTTCAGAATTCCATATGTTTTTGTTGGTGTTTCACAAAACATATTTAATATCCTATGTTAGTACAATTACCTAGAAACTAATTTCGTATCCGTAATACATCTGCAGTCACAACGCTCTATAATAGGGGAGTCGTATTATATCCTGCTATCACTTGTAGAATTGAGTGAAAACGAAAAGTGATTTTCGTCCTCATGATGGCAAAGAAATCATCTATGTTCATTTATGCAAACATACCTGATGCACTGCAGAAACAGGGCAGCCCCAAAAGTATTCTGAAACCATTGTTATATTGGATACGCAATGCACTTAATGCCACAATAGGGATGATGACTAATTTTTGTTTGTTTGTCCGTCAGGTAGAGTGTTTAAAAAGATTAAACACGTATTTTTTTCGTAATCATAAAATTACGGCGTTACATTGAGTTGAAATTTCGCATGACGTCACGTTAGAGTACGTTTTCTACTCAACTGTGACGTAGCGAGCCCCCACTCCACAACTTTAATGCCTGTTATCTAAGCTATTTCTTGTTAAATTGAAGTAAAAAAATATGTATTTAATATTTTTCTATTATCTGACGGACGGACTAAATAGAATTGCATTTTTTTTACCCAGTCATCATCCCTATTCAACGTTCTCTAACTTAGAATCTCATCGATTTTTAGTTTTAATTAGAACATCACGTGGTTGGTTACATTGGTTGTTTACACTGACATTTTGTTTTTAAAAGTGAATGAGTTGTGAAAGTTATGAGTTGCTTTAGTTCACATGTATCTTATTGCTTTATTAGATTTTTAATACAATCCATTGGATTGTTTCACATAACATAAAAAAATTATAAATAACTCAATTACTTAATGTATAGAGAGTTCTATAACTTTAAAATAAAAAGTACCAACCAACTAAAATAAAAATCATAAAGTCTATTGTCATGAAACTTAATACGGATCGGAAAAGCCCTGTCGAGACGAGGGGCTCTCTCTTGCGCCTTTCAAATGAGCAGCGATTTCATTTGAGCTCACCTGTTACTGTCGCTCAAAGTTCTCAACTATTCGGCCGAAACAATCTGAGCAACAGCCGACTTACAATTAAACTGTCAGCTACTTATTTTAATAGCTAATGTAATAGGGCTTAGCAATGTATATCAACTCGATAGCGATTTATACTTAGTGTAAGTTTTTTGACGTTTGTATGTTCACGATCGCGAAGCAGTTAAGATTTTAGAATGGAATCAGCGGTAACTATCAAAAGCTACAAATCTTCATACAAATTCATAACGCGCTTACCAACACTCACCACTCTAATAGATTCATCATCACGGAACGTAAAGTATTGAAGTCGGATCTATTATCTTTGGTCAGTAGAGTAGACACTCGCTAAGAAAGGGTTTTTGAAAATTCAAACCCTAAGGGGCTGAAATGAGGGTTGAAAGTTCGTACACTTGGCTTATGTACCTGATAAACAAAGTTTTCAAGTAAGAACTTTATTTTAAGGTTACTAATAAAGTGAGTAATTTGACAGAAAACGAATGAATTTTCACAAAATCATGACTCCTCTAAATCGTTATACTATGTAAATCGTTATAAACGCATCGAAAACCTAATTTGTAATTACAATCTTCTTGTTATAACTACATCGTGAGATCGTTGATATCAGTTTTTAAAATAATTGTAATTGCTGATGCCCCATTTTTGTTAGAAAAAATAATTTTGTTGTTTCTTGTAATAAAGAGAGAAATGAAACGACGCATCGTACCATCGATACCGTTGCTCTTGTTTCTAGGATTTTTACATTTAACACTTTTTTAAGTATCGGATATAATTCTTGTAATTTTTTTTTTTGTAAAATGTTTTGAAATGTTCAATTTTATATTAAAATATCAGATTTCTTAACTACAAAGCCTTGAAAACTCATAAAAATGTAGCTGCTTTTCTTTTAAAACAAGTCAAAAAACTGGCACTACTTTCGGAACACAACGGGTAGAGCTAATACCTATAGAACTCCAATCTTGGTTATTGATTATGTGTACTCTAATCAACAACTTCGAAAGAACCCAATTTTTATTACGAAGCTGTGAGAACGCCAACGAATTTTCAGTACATACGTACTGAAAATTCGTCAGATTTTTTAAAAGTCTATTTTGTTTCTTGTTAAAAATATTCTAAAATCAACCGAGAGCTTATCATGCAAATTGCTTCCGAGCAAAGCACTTTGTTTTTATATGTTAATATTTAGTTTTATTTCTGTACTCGTCCTAAATTACTAGGTTATATAACCTTTTTTACTTGTTTTCTTACGAGAAACAACAATTAGCTTGTTCCAATAGAAATATATGATGTTTATATAATTGTAAAACTAGCATAGTAACAATGATGGAATTATAAATCTTAATTATGGTTTCGTACATCTAAATAAGGAGTACTTTTAGAGGAGTCACGTTTTTGTGAAGATTCATTTGTTTTCTATCCGGCTCGGATATTCGAGGAAGTAATTATTTCTGAGTGGATCCGTGGATCAATCGGAATAATTGAACCACCAGTTGTATAAAGGGAATAAACGCCAAATTTTGAAAAATCACTTTTTGATGCCAAATTGATCTTAAGTAGGGGACTCGTGCGTTAGGCTCAAGAGAGAAATAAAAACCACACTGTGTACTTGGCAAAATGCGATCTCAAATTTTTGTCAGTTGTAAGAAGGATATAAATCCGGGATTTATTTCTTTCTTACAACTGATGCAATAATTTCGTTGCAAACTATTCTGAACCTTATTGCGTTACATTTTTCTTCCGTTATTTGTTTTAGCGGGCCTTTGTCACGTGATTATTGACAGCTTGTGATTGGCTGTGGAATAAACTTTTAATTTGTTATTGCGTCATCCATAAGTTTACGTTTGAATCTCTGTGTATGTTTTTTGTTTAAAAAGAGCATAATGTCGAGTAGTAGTGATGAAAGTGTGATGAACACGTCTGTAGATGATCAGCCAGCTGTTAAAAAGAAAAGAGGAGTAAGAAATAAGCATTTGTATAAAAGTCAGGTGCAAAAATCACATCGTCTTCATGGCGAGGCCTACACAAGTACTTCTAGTGGGAAATATGTGGAAGCGAAATCGAATACTGGAGAGGAGTGTAAGTGCAAAAAGTTTTGCACTTTGAATTTTGGGGTAGAAGAAAGGCAAGATATTTTACTAAGTTTGTATAATGGAAGACCTAAAAATGAGCAAGACACATTTCTCATGGGTCTGATAAAATGTTCATCTGTCGCCAGGAGACGCTCTTCAAATGAAAATCGTAAGAAACGTGATTTTACATTCACATATTTCATCTTATCTAACGCAGAAAGGATTGAAGTGTGCAGGCAAGCTTTCTCTATTCTGTATGATATAAAAAACAAAGCAATTTTTCGTCTGACAACTATCCTTTCTAAGGGAATGCAGCCTCAAGATAGACGTGGTCAGCATCCAAATCGTGGTAACTCGATGCCTAATGATATACTTCTTGCTATTGACGAACACATTAAGTCGTATCCGCTAAAAGAGTCGCATTATAGCAGCAAGCATGTTCAGTACCTAGATGCTAGTTTGAACGTAAAGATCATGTATGAAATGTTTTGCACTAAGCACCCTGATCTTCAAGACACTGTCAAATATGATTTTTTTAGAAAATTGTACAATGAAAACTACGGTTTTCGATTTGGACGGCCACAAGTCGACGTTTGTTCGACTTGTGAAGACCTAGAGACCAAAATAAAAAGTCCGACTCTTAATGATGTTGCTAAGCGTGTACATGTAGCAGAAAAAATCGTTCACTTGAAACGTGCTAAAAATTTTTACAGCAAACAACAAGAAATTTTAGCATTGTGTAAAGAAAGGGCAGATGTCGGAGCAATCGTTTTCGATTATATGCAAAATTTGCCGATTCCCAAAATTCCCGTACAAGAGATGTTTTACTTAAGAAAGTTGTGGCTCTACGTCTTTTGTGTTCATGATTTGAAATCAAATACTGCCAACTTCTATACGTACCACGAAGGTGAGGCTAAACGAGGTCCCGACGAAGTTTGTAGCTTGTTGTGGAAAACTATTCAAAATATTGACCCAGCTGTAAAGGTACTTCACGTGTTCAGCGACGCTTGCGGGGGTCAAAACAGGAATAATACCCTCGTAAGGTTTTTCCTCATATTGATATATCTGGGTCGTTTTGAGAAGATACATCAATATTTTCCAGTACGTGGGCATTCATTTTTGCAATGCGATCGTAACTTTGGTACTGCTAAACGCCTGATAAGAAAAAAAGACAGGATCTACACCCCTGACGTATACAACGATATGATATCCACGGCTAAAAAGACAGGATTTTCAGTCACGAACATTACTTCAGAAGATATTCTGGATTTCAAGAAAACTTACAAAAAAACGTCGAAATCAGTTGACAAAGCTTCGACGTTTACCATATCCAAGTATCGACACTTAACGTACAGTGCATCACACAAGGGATATTTGACTGCACGTGAATACATTGACGGACTGGTGAAACATCACTTTTTATTACAGAAAAATAATGTACACCCCGCATTGCCTGAAAATAAAGCATACACTGGTAAAATACCTATTAACCACAAAAAAATGGTAGATATTCAAAAGATCGTTCAGTACATACCGCATGAAAATATAAATTTTTACGAAACCATACTTGCGTGGCCAACAACGACTGCCGAAACACCTGATAATGATGAAGACTAACGTGTTGAGATACTATTGTTTGTAATAATTAAATAAAAAAGAACATTTGTGTACAAATTTGTTTGTTATTTAAATGCCCATTTCATAAGTTGTATAAAGGGAATAAATCCAAGCTCTTTAAATCAAAATATCTCAAAAACTAAATAAAATTCAAGTCTTTTCATTGTATAATAAAATTAAGATTACCCTACACTTTAAATCACCCATAAGTCAAAAACAAAAAATATAAGAAATGTAGAAGCTAGAATGTTTTTTTCGATTTCCCAAAAAAACACTTTTTGGATTTATTTCCTTTATACAACTGGTGGTTCAATTGCAGACGAGGTACCCGGCTAGATGGCAGCCGTTGCTCTCTACGTAATCTGTCTCGGTACTATTAATTATACATCGACTCCGTGATATATATGTAATAACCATTCTTATGTAATGGGCTATTATCATCTAGGTCATAAATATGACAGACATTTATTATAACAAAGAAATGACTTTAAGTAGCACGAGAATTTAAGTATTGCTTCCTTTATTTATTCTATATTCTGAGAATATTCAAACCGAAAACTTTTTTTGGTGTTTATTATTTCTACACGAAATTATACACGAACATTAAATTTTTCCCAAGTTATATTTTCATTTCGTTTCCTTCACATGTTCGAGATATCGTTTCTTGTTTAATCATGCTGTTGTAGCCATTACGAATAAATTGTAAACTTTATTTATTTAATAACAAGTCCCATAGTCAATAGAATGTATATGTAATAAAATATGTCCGCTTACCCTATTTTACATATGTGCTCGTGCTCGGTAGGATGAAAGTGTTTTTCATTGTCCTCCAGCCCCCCCCGTGTCTACAGCGGTAGACCTTTTCACAGTCGTGATTCAACCGCAAAACATGCATTCAAACTTCATGAAGCCAGGGACATATTTTTAAAGTTACAGCTATAGGACTCTAAGTGAATGACTTTATATCCTTAAAGAAAATTGGGCTCTGATATTTACGATGTCTTTTTATAAAATAAACTAATAAGCGACAGTACCTAGCAGAATGTTAGGTACACGTACAAAATATAAAATAATAAAATTTTAATTCCAAATCACGGATTTGTGTTGTTACTGGTTGGGTTTTGAAAAATATTAAAAGCGGCATCCTTAACAATTCAAACCACGTGGACACCACTAATGAAAGACTAACTCGAGAACTGGAGAAGAGAATTAACAAGTTCCCAATACAATGCGACCCCTTAAATGAACTCAATTTCGACGGCGGAAAAGTGGAAAAGTTTTACCGTCTACTCTTTTTTTATGCCAAAAAATGTGGAGTTTCGTGCCCGTAAACGTTGTATATAGCGTATAAAGGATTAGTAGCGTTCTGCCAGGTTTTTGTAAAATTACTTTACGATGTTACTTTTTATTGTTATTTTACATTTAAAGTGGAACCATATTTTGAAATGGCTTTTTAACCTTTATTCTACCATTTCTGCGTGGTGTACTTAACTTTATAACATTTTATATTAGTATAAATAATAAATTTAATCGTAATAAGTTTTATCGAAGTTATAAAAGTATGTAGCTGTAATAAATAATTCATTTAAAGTAATCCATTTATTCCCTGCCAGGAGTGAAAGTTAAATTAAAGGCGTCCGTAATCCTGGCGAATTTCTTAATCACTTAAATTCTGTGGCATTGTTTCGATATCTTAGATCATAAGTTCGATGTCTAATTTTGTCTTTGCTTTTACTCTTGTGATATTGTCCCATAAAATCCATTGACATTTCTCCTCTCCTATTGTGGAAATATGGAAGACGATAAACCTTCTTTTTCAGTTAAATATTTATTAAAAGTATATTGCAGCATGTACTTAAAATAATTAAAATTAAATTAAGCAAAATGCATTTGTTTTACATAATCTATACAAAATGTTTTAACGTCGTTAGTTTTTTATTTGAATAACTTCTAATTTCATCAAACAATAGAAGACAGTTTTATCAGCCGAGGGGTGGTTAATAATGTTTAGATCAAAACGTAACGTCGCGTCGTAAATCTACCTATTGATGATAATCGGTATTGTTTTATTATTAATAGGTTTTAATATAGTGCAATAGGTTTTAGTTTCTATCTAGCGAGGATCAAGCGCGTGCATCGTTTGATAAGCCAGGGTTTGCCACGCTTCGAAACCTTCTGTAGGTATGAATAATTTCCTGTAAATCATTTCTTGAAAAAAATGGTAATCGTCATAAACTTCACTCTACTTCCATATCGGTACATACATATAGATATTCAGTTTACTTATGTATATTTATAGTAGTAAGAGCTTAAAAACAACGGTTGCTTAGTGATATAAAAAATTAAAGTGTTGATACAAAGGGCATTGTGAATAAAGATGCGTTTCAGTAGTGTTGTGCGCCTAAACATGCAGATGCTTTATAAATTTGACGGGTTAAAAAAATATTAATGTATCATCAGTCTCGTTGCCTAACACATTCTCCAGAACTCTCGGAGATATTTTGTTAATCCGTCGAATTTATCGAATCATAGAAGAGAGCGTAACAGATTCTTATACTGAAGAGGTATTTCTAGATCAAACAATTGAAGAACTTGTTTTGACTAGACTATAAATGAGGTAAAAAATAAATACAAGGTAATTTAATAGCCACTTTCTGCATAGAATATGAAAATTAATATATGAAGATATATGTAATGTATATATTAGCAGAATAACAATCGTTAAAGATATGTTCTATCGACGTACAATAAAAAATAAATACACCTTATAGATGGTACACGTCACAAAAAAGAGGAGTATGTAGACCTAAATTGAAACCGTCGGTTGCGTCGCCCTGTCCGCAACAACAGGAAATTAAAACTACACTTCTCGTATATCTTACCTTCATACTTACACAATCATGAATACTCTTATAACAATGAGTTTTATAATCTAAAATATTATTTATACACTTCTTAGAGTGATATTTGGGTCGTATATCTTTTAATTTTTATTTTATTACATTATGTTATTTATTTTTATTAATTGTGTCATCAACAACGTATATGTCAATGACCATTTAAATTAATTACAAATTATTTCATTCTTTTCTGATTTCTATAAATAAAAAAATATATTTTAAAATGATCTTGATGAAAGAGGCTATTGATTAAAGAAATATTTAATGTAATTAAATTCGTTTAGAAGCTATGATACTGTAAATAGAAATAATTATAAAAAGTAGCTACCTTGTTTTGACAAATTAGTAATAGCTCTATAACTGCTTACCGGATTCAGTAGCAACGGTGCCACAGGACACAGACAGTCAGGCAAGTCAAACTTATAACACTCATCTTTTTATGTGGAGGTTAAATATAAATAACAATAAGACGACGCTTTTTACAAATTTGTTATCACTTAAAGAGCTCTTAATCATAATATGACATGATATAATTGACTAGATTTACTATTTTGTTACTAATACAGCAATGAAGCTTTAGTTAGTGTCAAACAAATGAAACCTTAATTACCATATGAAGTAGGTTTTATTTGATCGAACCTCTAATCCTGTGATAGCGTTGTGTTGCATTCGACGCCACATTTATTACAAAATAGCACATTTTTTTAAGTTCATTTTTAAATAAATAATTAAAAGTTGCGACACGATATAATGCTTCATTAGTTATGGATAAAAATGTGGAGTTTTAAAAAACAGCTCTTTTTAGCCAGCAACGAATTCCATGTACCAAAAAAAGAATTTCATTTACCTAGTTCCGTCTTAAAATAAATAATACTAATTTGTGCAAGGGCTGCGCGCGGCTTATCTGCTGAGCAATTAAGAAAAGGCTCGCAGGCTTCTTTTTTTCAGATGCCTTGTCGCCGCTGATTGCTAATTCCGCGACAAAGAACGCTATTAGCCGACCACGGTTATGAAATAGATGAAAATATTCCGCCTTGCATCCTACTTGTTTATGTTAACCTTGTACCCTAGCTAAGAAGCTCTTTACGTATGCCATATGAAACAGAAAAGACATATATGCTGTAAGAAACCTTTTTATAAACGGAACAAAGGAAATAGAGAGGAGAAATTCCGTCGCCAGTATAGTTAATACATCATAATGCTATAATTTAGTTATAAAAGGCTATGTGGGTTAGGCCCGGGATTATAAGAAAAAAGAATACCTTTAGTCTGTAGTTGTATAACAATATAGAATTATGTATATAAAGTGACTCGTTATTACGACGTTTTAAAATGTTCTTGTCCAAGAGTAGTTTAAATTTCAATAAAAACTTTTAACTAAAAATTATACTTAAATTATATTTTTTATCAATTTTGCATTCACAATGCTATACTGGAAAATATTTTTAATGAAAAAAGGCCTATAAGATCCACTTTATCCCTGGTATATCTAAGAGTACCCATTAAGAAAATAAAATGTTATTTTAGTTTCGCTTTAGTATCTAAGCTATAATGACGAACTTTTTAAGCAACAGAAGACAAAAAGGCATTTTTATTTTTAGAACAATATTATTATTTTGTGACGAGATAAGATGGTGAGCTGAATTTATCGGTTGCGTCAGAACAAGAATAACAATCACGTCAATTTGGATTCACTTGAATTTTCCGTGCACAAATATCCAGTAAACATGTTTGTACGCGGAAGCGGATCGGAATATAAATTAGATGCACTGTATTTATGTCAACCCGACTGTATTAGAATTACTGCAATAAGATCAAAATATTCTGTCAATGAAAATAAACAAGAATATAACATATTATTCGAATACAATTTAAATTGGACGCATTATATTTATAATACTTAATTGCATTGTAAAAAAACACACACAACTTACTATTTTAAGATATAAATTAATGCAACTCTTTTAAATAATATTGTAACTCTGCCACGAAATCACAAATGCTACGGATACAGAGGCATGTAAATGCTACTACATACAAAATATATTGACTATTGTTACATAATTCCATTAAAGTGAATAGTCATTAGTTCTGTATATCAAATAAGAGCTGATCGCTAAGGCTGGAGGTCCCGAATCACAGGGCTCAGCTCATTACGTACAGATTACACAGTAAGGCAATCACGGACTGGGTCTAATTAGTCCGTATCCGATATCCATTTGCATCGGTCACATTAAGTTATCCCAGGATTAGGGAATGACAGACCTTGCTCTGAGCGAAGGTATGCGTAATGTTAGCCTTGCTACTTAAGCCTGGTTGCGGTGCATGGTCAATCAATCATTATGTATTCAAGTAAATTAGATATTTTCTTCTAACATTTTCTCAACGACGCTCCATCACAGTACATCACAGTAAAGGATATTTTTCAGACTCAAACCCTTAACAAACATAGGAACTTAGTTTTATGACCCTTCATATATTGTACTGAAATAAACTTTAATTTCTTATTACATTTTCTGTGACAAAACTTAATTAGTTAAGCTTGTATATTGATAAGGCAAAATATAAATAATTTAGTTTGGTCCAAATTCTTTTTTCAAAACCTCAAGTGAGGTAATAAGGAAATAAGAACCGCTCCAACAAATTGGAAGAAGGGCCTATCATTATTTATTTTTCCTCCAAACAGACCGTTATTTTCATATTACCGGAAGCCAATAACGGAAAGTAATTTTATATTCAACGATCGCAATTCTCCTATCGGACAGTTCCCATTTTCACTACATTTTAAAAATGTTAGGGAAATTTAGTGGGCCAGGAATCTACCCTCAATTTACATTCGGGAAGGACTTTTGCACGAAGGGACTAAATCGAATTCCTGTCGTTTCTTTTGTCCGGAAGTCGGGTCAGAAGTCTACATTATACGCCGTTTTCGCGCGCAAATTCCAGAAAGTTAAAACATGCCTGTTCAGAAATTGTTTCAGCTTCGTAGATGTTTAGATAATTAAACAGTCTGGCATTATTGATTTACTAGATAAATTCATTGAATATTAAATTAACAATAAGCCTATTTATTATATTTGATAAATTTTGCAAGGATGCTTTCCAGTAAACGAGCCATAGTTTTTTTATTTCTTTCTTCAATAAGATCTGTATAAGGTGTACCAATATTTTACAATACATTTGTCATATGAGACTACTGCTTTACAAAGTGTGTCAGCGTCTTCATTGCCTCGAATTCCAATGTGAAGGTGTTCAAAAGAATGATACAATAATATTTCTCTGTTGCAAATCTCTTACTTTTATCTAACTAATCGATTCTATTATATAACTACGATCAGCTTTATAGATGTGGTTCTGCAATGACTGGCTGATACTATTAACCACTTTTAATAAATATCATTATTTTCTTCTATATAATGTAATGGTTCTAGAATAGCAACAGCTTCTGCAGTGAATATGGAACAGTAACCACTTATTTTTACACCAAATCCAGTTTTCTTGTGTGGGATGTATTTTATTATTCTTTAAAATTTACATTATGTAATCAAAATAAAATTTCAACTTTTTAAAATCGTAAAATATCGCTACAGATAACATTTTTTTTGTGTTGTAATGCAATAGAATTCATAACCTATTCAGCCAATATTGTGAATTCTAGTCAATATGCCAGAGTGCTCCTCTCTTTTCACAATCAAACATTCATTTGCTCTGCAGGTCCATAATCAAATACAGACGCAGTAATTTTATTTATATTGAAAATTCTTTCTTATAATTCGAGGCAATTGAGTATTCATAAAGTCCATCAAATATCCGGTCGACAAGTTAGTAGGAGGCCTCCCAATGAAGATGGAATGACTTTTGTTCCTTTTTTCGGTGGCCATCTGTGTTCCGTTTCACGTAATATTCTTACTTAGAATATTCTTTTCATTTTGTTTACTCACATTTTTTTCACGTCGAGACTGTTTTCTTTACGGGAATCGAATACTTTATTTAGTTACCGAAACGACGCGTGGAGACATTTAACTCAATTTAAGATTGTTGAACGTCTGACAAGCCCTGATACTTGAAGATAACCAGATAAACTTAAGTTTGAAATTTAATAACTGCCTTGCTGCTCTGTATGGTATAGTCGTGTTGAAAGTTTTTCAAAGTTGTGTAAAGTTACTATATATTTTGAATACAAAATTAAGTATGTCACATAATCTACTATAAACTATTATATCAAAACTATGCGTAGTAGGTGTAATACCGTTAAAGCATCGACTACCTACTGTTTGAGGAAAATGCAACGAAAACTAAAAAGTTAACCCGAAAATTCGAAAGTCATTCTTTAAGAACAGGAGGTATAAAGAAGCAACTAGTCGACACAGGGTCCACTCACCGATTTATTACAACAGAGAATCACATGAATTTTCCATACTCAGTAGCTGTAATTTATCCGAAGGGAATTTTCTGTGTGGAGTCACAAAGGGTTGGACAAATCACATTACGGCAAGCGTGAATTGTAAATTGGACATTACTCGTTACCCACGGCCTGGGGTTACATGTAACAACGGCGAATGCTTTGATGGACGGCCGGGAAAACCTTTACAGATACTACTGTTTATTGTTTTTTTTTTTGCATTTTTTCATGTGATTTGTGTATATATTTGTAAAAGTTATTAATTTAATCTAACCATATAGATACAACAGTATATACGGAAATCTTATTATGAATTTTGTTATTATCTGTTGGTCTTATGAATTGGCTATTTGACGAAACTTTATAAATATCGAAATCCATTCACTGTTGTATTTATCATACACACTAACGGAAAGATCGATTACAAATTAATTGTGTACTTAAGTAATAATAACCATATTAAAAGATGAAAAGACGCCGAGAAAATTGATGTCTAGTTTCAATTTTCTGTTCCTTCCTGTTAGAAAACGTTGTTATGATACTCCCTTTACTGAATCTCGTTTCATCGTCGGTTTATTTTTCGTACAATCAGACCAATACCGGATAATTGGCACCCAGCGGGGCCCTAACGAGAGCGATTGTTCGCTGACACCGCGAATCATCTATGGGTTCCGTGTTGGTGTTTATATATTTTGTGGTTTTAAAGCAATAATGATTGGAATGGCGTGCTGATTGGTTTGTGGTGTGTAATAAGTTCGGCTCTAGGGTAATTGCAAGTAATTGACGATACATAATTAAAGTGAGTTTCTATGTGACATTTGATTGGGAGTATAGTGTAGGTTTGTTGTTAAAATCTAAAACTCTATTGGACGCCTAATGAACAAGTATCATACTATATATATACGTTATATGTTATGCCTTTAATTAATATAGATATACTCGTATTTCATACATCTTCATTATAAATGTAATCTGTAATATAAAAAATAGCTATTACTATGTAAAATTAGCTTAATTTTATTTATCGTAGATCTTTTAACAAATATACCTTACCTTATTTTTTATAAACCTTACCCAAATCGCAAATGAAATATTAGTAATAAATGTAATCTTTTGATAATTAAAAAAAAAATCAACGTTTCCATTTGCCATCGTATTACGAAGAGGGCCATTCAGGAAACTGTCTCTGCAATTTCATTTCCGCATCTCTGAAAACGTGTTTTTGTCGTTCCGCGGACATTATTGGTAATATTCTGGAATGAGTGTTATTTGTTCCATTGGTGCACGCGGGGTGGGATGGGACCAATATTTGATATCGGTCTAGCTTCGCCCCGCATGGCGTTCATTCATTCCCAATTTTGTTTTGATGACTAACGTAATGATATTGTGTATACGTGTCCCGGTGACCAATGAGATTTTATAGAATAGCTCGATTGTATTTATTGCCGTCCAGAAATATGGAAAGATCACATTTGGTTTGAAGTAGTTTTCCTGTGAGCTATTTAATGTCGATAAAGAAATATTGACGACGTAATGACTGACGAAAAAAGGCTTAGAAAAGTTCTAACAAAATTAAAAAGAGATTTACTTAAAAAGTCAGTAATTTCTTAAGCGTTTTTTATTGGTGTCAGTATCCGTATATACTATTCTCCAACAACGTTCCTCTTAAAACGAATTAAATAATTATTACTTATTTCAGTCATCATCACGACGTGATCTATGTCTTTTATATTTATGTTTAAAAAACGCAATAAATATCTCTTCTTTTTCTTAATTGTTTTTAAATATATATAATCATATCATAATCCGCTCGAAAATTTCATGCAATGGTTCTATTTTCTTGAAACAGGCACTTAATAATGATCATATCGTTAAAGCATCTACGTTTAATGATATGGCAATCCACAATAGGTCATATCATTAATGCAGTGTCCATAAAGAAATATAATTATTTGCTGATACAGCTAACGAATAACCGTTAACGTTATTATATAAAAAAATACCTCGAAATTTAATACGTACGCTACGCTACGTTTTGCTATCGTCTTAAATTTCTAACTTATCACGTGACCTACAGTAGTGAATCATATGGGGAATTTAGTTAAGTTCATATTAAAAAAAAATATCCGCTAATATATTCTTATCATCCTCTGGAGCTTAATCAAAACGCTCTCTTCATCATTATCTTGTAACATATCAATAAAATTATAGAGATGCCTTTGCCGCCGCACATTCACGCTATACTCCTACAATTATCTCACTAAACTTAATCAAGTAATAGGGATGATGACTGGGTTAAAAAATGCAATTCTATTTAGTCCGTCAGTCAGATAATAGAAAAATATTAGACACGTCTTTTTTTTTTACTCCAATTTAACAAGAAATAGCTTAGATAACAGGCATTAAAGTTGAGGAGTGGGGGCTCGCTATGTCACAGTTGAGTAGAAAACGTACTCTAACGTGACGTCTTGCGAAACTTCAACTCCATGTAACGCCGTAATTTAATAATTACGAAAAAAATAAAAAAATACGTGTTAAATATTTTTTAACACTCTATACCTGACGGACAAACAAACAAAAAGTAGTCATCATCCCTATTGTTTTCCGTTGCTTGGTCAACCTACTTTCTTCAATTTGTTGTATAACCCAAAAAATTTAAATACATAATGTGTCTCAATAATAATCCGACAGCAGCGCCTCTTACTACGACTTATGTAAGTATTTTACGATATGATCACTAATGCTTGGCTACATCATAAAGCAGTCATACGATCAGCCGCCCATATCGTTAAAAGCCAATTATTTATAGACCTGGCCAGGCCACATCATGATGTGGGCAGCAAGTTTTTCCGTCCCTATCATGAATTGGTCCATTCTACGACCTGGCCACGATATATACGATACATGAATTTCAAACTCATATATAACGTTATTCCTACATATTTTGAAATAAATGCACTGCAAGTTTTTTGTACTGCAGTGCAGTTTCAATGATCGCTTAACTGGAACAATTGAATTAAGCTCGGCTATTAAATTCTGCCGCGTCTCTGTTAAATACACTTTGTGACGGTGAACCTGACTGTTGGAAAATAATATTGTATAAATACCTTAACAAAAAACTATAGCTTTCTCATTTATTTTATAATGATTATTCCAATGCTAATTACTTATACCAATAACAATCATACACCAAGTAGTTGCAACAAATTGGTTCAAAAAAATTTCCCAAAGAAAATTACATTAGGTGCATTGTACGTACGCATATCCCTTATTCATTTATTCCGAATAGCAAGACACATCAGCTGTCATATTACAATCCATACAAGTGGGAATAGCTTAGAGTATAACACATTTTTATCAAACTCTTGCTGACCTTCTGTCTCTCTCTGTTATAAGTTAACTCATAATTGGCACTTTTATATCATTCATTTTCATAAACAACTCATTTCCATTTAGCTTTCCGCTTCACTTCAATTACATATAAACTCTACAAATATCAACTATTTAATTTTCGTTCGTATTTAATGATTATATTATAGTATAAACCATTATTGAAAATTATTTTAATTCTTCTTTCTCGGAAGATTTTAAATCGTCATTAATATATATTTCATTACCTACTATTACGTTTGTTTGTTTGTCATAGAGTGATTTTCGGATAACAATAAGCAGACACTTTTTTTGCAGAACACGGTATTAATTTAAGTTATTAATTATTATTTTAATCAAAATGATAAAGGTTTGAAATCAATTAGGCCCATTTTTATCTAATAAATGTACTGTGACACATCAAATAAGATTATGAAACATATACCTTCATTAATTGATCTTTGCGTAGGTTTGTGAAAATATATTATTTCAATATTTATTTACTTACGTTTATTATTCGGTAAATGTTGACTTTATTATTTTATTTACTCGTAGAAAAGTATTAACTATTGGCATACAATATTATAACACTAACACAAACCCTCAAACAGGTTGCATGTTTGAAAAACATAAAAGAATAAAAAGAACTAGTGTTTATGTGCCCATTTAGACGTAGAGCGGCGTGATAATGCTTAGTTTTACCAGAGTTTTACACGCCTTTCAATTGAATTGAATTACTCTCTACCTGAGTTCTCGTCTTTTAATAGTGATTAAGATCAAAATACACACAAAATAACGATCATTATATATATTAAATTGTATATTTCAAATTGAATGATGTCTTATTACGCTTTATAGGTATTTAAACAGTTAGGAGACAACAAATAGTATTATTATTATTATGTAGTTTATGTAGATACGTGTTATTATGTTTACTATTATGTAGAATAAGTAGCGAGGTAGTGGATATGCAGTCCGCGTGGCCAGGACTTTCTTATAAAAATATTTATTAAACACGGGAGCGCCAATTTCTTTCTCAGTACAAAGAGAATGTACTCTTCCCCCACATATAACTGTAAGAATCATCAATCGTATTTAAAAACCGACATGGAGTCTTTGCGATCAAGAATTCTGCTAATCATCTAAAATGTTCAAAATTGATATGCATTGTTCACAGACTTCCAAGTCTTTGGTATTGTTTGATGAATCTACAAATTTAATAAAAAAGCCTCGAACGGGTTGGAGAGCGCTTGCTTTAATATTTTTTCGTTTTTATTAGACATTTTAGAGATTTAACTATGAAGCTTGTTCCGTAGTAACTACACGCAGTATCTAAGTGAATATGATTATATCCTTTCCACATTTGTTTTAATATACGAGTGAATAATGAGTTATAGTGGAACATAAATACAAATAATTTTGTATGATGAAAAAAGTTTAAGACCTTTTATCGGCGTTCTGTTTTTAATAGACTTCAAATCGAAAAGTAAACAGTATGTTCAATAGATATGTATTTTTTTAAATTTATCTATAACAAACAAAAATAAAAACATATTTTTTTAGTAAAATTAGCAGAGAAAAAGGATTATATTTCCTTTCATAATACATATTAACAAATTCGACATTAGGTGTAGCCGGACGCTGGCTGCAAGGCAAAAGAGCGTATTTTCACAGGTCGCTTACCCGGAACAATTGAATTAAGCTCAGTTAGTACGTTCACCGAACGTCTATTTTATAACACACATTTCATTTGAGAGCTATAACTTCCATAAAAGTTAAGTTTATTCAATATGGCGAATGATTTCTAAGGAATTTAAAAGTTGTCTTTCATGTTTTATATTTAAAAAATAAATCTTTTTATTTCATATCAATACTTTTGAATTATAGATTTTTTATCTCTTTTCATATACTTATACCACTGTCTTATAGACAAAATACTATATAAAATCAACAGTGGCTCAAAACTGAATACACTGCACTGTGAATCTTATAAGATACTAGCTTTCCGCCAGCAGCTTCGGCCGCACGGTCCCTAGGACTGTTTATTTGGATATCGATTCATCGATTCATATCATGACACCAACATGACATGGATATAATTACAATGACCAATTAAATAGTAAACAATCGTTACTATGGTAACCTTTTAATTCCCTATACAAACTTCCACTCCCATCCTCAGCCCTTTTTTTGCAGTTTCTCGGGATATAACATAGCCTATGATCACCGCTTCACCGCATGTGGTGTAGCTTCCCGTAGGTGAAAGAAATTTTGGAATCAGTCAAGTAGTTTTGGAGCCTATTTATTTATTTAAATTTTATTGCAAAAACAGCAAAAGGCGGATTTAATGCCAATGGCATTCTCTACCAGTCTACCAGACAGGACGTAGGAGCAAAAAAAAATGTATTCGTTGCGAACACACAAACAATCAAATTTTTCCTCTTTTTAATACTAGTATGAAAATATAAACTAGCTATTATTCTATTTACGTGGCCGAAGTCGCGCTTTATAGTCTATATATATCACCCGCGTATGATGTAGCTTCCTGAAGGTAAAAGAATATACCTATTCAACGTAAACGATAAAATATTTCTTAAAAATATAAGTATAGATAATAATAATAATGCAATCGTATATTTTTATCTTCACATAACATTACTTATCCATATGTCCATACTCAAACTAGTCTCGTAGAATTTCTGTATTCATACTTTTCAAGTTCCCTTTGTATCATCGATGAACCGCTATCGGCCTTAACACCCTTTGTGCATTACGTATCGGGATGCACCCTTAGCGGCGGCCCAAGCCCCTTTGAGTGTGGCCTGCCGCTTACAGTACTGGAAATTACGATATTCGATTCAACACTTTGTTCCATTAAATTGTTGTACCATCAAAATTATTATATTACTAGCTGCCACACAAAATTTTATATTTTTTATTATTATTCATTGATATGTATTGACGAAATAATATGCTTTATACTGACGAAAATATAGTTTATCGATTACAAACACAAAAATCATGTCGTTTTTCTTAACTATAATTTTCTCAAACCAATTTCCCTTATAAAGTTATTGTAAATAGATAATCTAAATAATTTTTAGTATATTTTTTATAACTAGGTAATCTAAATATTTTTTAGTATATTATATATTATTGAACACAATCTAGTTTTGTTTTTTGCCGACAGAGAAAAATCACTCAACTAATCTGTCTAAAAAATGAATTATCGAAAATATAACGAAAAAACATTAAAGCCACCATATCTGTCTAGTAATCGGATACGACAAAAAACCAAATTCATAAATTTATTACGCTTCGATTACTTATTCAAAAATACCTATTCATATATTCACTTCATCTGTTTTATTGCTTCTTTATAATCTCCACTCAAGCATGTCTCAATATAAAGTAATAATCCAAGTCCTTTCTTGATCTTTTTAATTACTTTCATCCATCATTACACCCAAAGGTCATAATCATCGTCAGCTCTAAGAAGCCCACTGCTGACCATAGTCCTCCTGCATAGATACACCCAAAGGTAACGCTAAGTAGTTATCTTACAAAATAATACTTAAATAAGTTCCACCTTTTATGGTAAATTTTCTAACAATTTTGCTAATTCTAACAATTACGGTTGCATTATCAAATACAATCTGAATGCGATATGACTGAATAAGAAAGAAAATAGTAGAAGTGATATTTAATTGCAAAACAAAAAGTGAGATACAAAATATTTATTAGAGAAAGCCGATTTTATAACTAACATTGCTAATATCCTGTATCTCTCCATTCAAGACGCGATTTTTTTATTTTTATTTCGTGACAGAAATTGTTTTGCCGGATGTGTGTACAAATCTATTTTATAAAAATGACCAAAGAAAGATTCAGTAAGTACTAATATATTTTCTTTAGGTCGTATATCAAAACTTTTTTAACCAGGTAAGATCACTAGCACACGTAGTTAACAGTTTTTTTTTTTTATAAACGTTCACAGATTAGTGAGAAAAGAGTAAAGTACCTAAGCATAGTAGGATTTTGATATAATTTTTGCATTTATATTTATAAAGGTTTACATTTTATTTTTATTGATAAATATTTCAAAATCCATCACATACCCCGAGGTGGGACTCGAATTCACGACCTTTTACGAGCGGACTGCTCTAACCACCGGGCTACCAGAGACCCAAGAAGACTGACGAATTTTTCAAGCCATTGTTACCCTTTCGCTACTTACTAGTGAGCGTTTTATCATCAGTGTTCAGGCAATTCACCCAAACTGGGCTTTTAAACATTGCGTTATAAATGTAAAATTGATCAAATCTAAAAATGTAATTTTATCCAATAACTAGCTTTCCGCCAGCAGTTTCGCTCGCGTGGTCTCTAGAGAACAGTTTATTTATATGATGATACGGATATAATTACAATGACAAGTTGATTAGTAAACAATCGTTACTATGGTAACGTTTTAATTCCCTATACAAACTTCCTCTCCCATTTTCATGACTTTATTTGCCGTTAATCGAGATAAAATATAGCCTACGTTCACCATATAGGATGTAGTTTACCATAGGTGAAATAATTTTTAAATGCGGTCCAATAGTTTCGGAGTCTATCAACAAACAAACAAGCAATCAAATCTTTTGTCTTTATAATATTAGTATAGATACATCATTGCTGCATACATGGATAAAATAAGGAAGGAAGAAATACATTTTTAAAAGACAAAATGTACATTTATTTACTATATGTGGTAGTCTTGACATCTACATCAAGCTTTGCATAGTATTCCCATTATGAACGCGGTTGAAAGCTGAATGCCCCAAAATTAAATACAATCGGTTTCTTTCCTCTTTCACGTATCCAGATTCGACTCTATATATCTATATGCAGAATTGTGTATAAGTTTCAAAGTTTGATACATTCACCCCAATTGCTGCTTTACAAAGTTTATACATGCATGATGATCCGATATTAGTTCACGACTGCTTGTTCACTCACATAACTTTGTACTGTCATTACAATATCTCTGATATGGTGATGCGCTCATACAAGTTAGACGGCGTCGAATCTATCGTACTAAAATAATATGCAAATAGACCAATTAAGGATGCGTAACGTTGAGATATAGTTGCTGAAATCGAAACTATGCAAGAACCATCGATTTTCAGATTGTACGACGTTTCGTATTTGATATTTTAGTTAGATTAATCGTAACTGAGATTTTCATTACATTTGAACTTTCGTCTTAAGTACATTATACTTACTTCTGATTTTCTATCTTTCTGACAAAAACCCTATTCAATTTTTGGGAGAACAACCTTCTTTCTTCTATATAACATGATAAACAAAGTAAAAACTAAGAAACCCTTAACAATCTAGATATTACACTTTAGATTTTAGTGTCCGAATATATTTTTAGGAAGTCAAAATACAATTAAATTCTCTGTCTGCTAGTAATTGAGATGTAGACTTCTCAAGAAATATTTTAAGAAATCACCAATCTCATCTCATGCTAGAAATGGAATATAGCATTGTGAATTCAAAATTGATCAAAATATATTAATTAAGAATATCAATACTACTGTTTGTTTGTATCGGTGACATTAAAAGGAAATATTTAAATTTACTAATAATTTACAATAACACACAGTTACAATAACGAAATTACCTTTGCAATAATTTAAAACCTCAATCACCGTAGTAGCACCAAATTCTCTTAACCAATAAAGATACGTACACACTACACCCATATTCGTTTTCTAGTTCTCAATAAAAAAGTAGAGCACAAAACTCATGAAAAATTTCATTGCCCGTTGGGATCAAACTTATTCGTAGTTCTAGTTCGCCATATGTTCTATATTTTTATACTTATGTACTTAAATTAACAATATGGGATCTGGTTTTCTGAAATAAACGATTTATTATTATTATTAACTGTACTGCGCACTCTAAATGTACTAACACTAAAACTACAAGTATTCATGCTTAATATGCAGTTGAGTGCGAACGCCTAAATCTCTAGCCATGGGACACGACATCTAACCGATGTTATTTGGATATTACGTATATAATAAATAATATGACTTTATTCGGGTCACAGTTTTTCCTAGGGACAGTTGTTACATTTTGTTTATTTTTTGGATGAGCAAATTTTGACTGCTTGACGTGTGCTAAGATTTTAAGTAGAACTATTATTTTTTCACTAATAATAACGCTTGACGTGTGCTACATTTATAAATTGTAAAAAGTAATGTTTTGCGGGCAAATGACGGCGGCGAATATCATTATTGCGTTTCAGCTTTTTATGGTACTTGTTTATTGCTACCGCAACATATGTTAATATATTTTTGTGCATATAAAGCAATATAAAACAAACTAGACACCCGAAACAGTAGTATTCCACTCAAACGGAGCAACATAAGGAAGCTTTGCTGCCAAAACTTTATAGGCGCGTATGAATTATTTAACAATAAAATCGGATATATGTCACAAAGAGTTAGTAATAAAAGAATGGGAAAGAGAAAACAAAGCTGAAACAGCCGGAGACTAGTCATGAAATTTTTATCGTCCTCCTTTACTATGTTCATGTGATTCCGTGTTTTGCACTCGATACAAAACAAATAGAATAAGAGTATAAGTTGGCTTCAATTATTCAAAAATAGTTTAATGTAATGGTAAATTTTATCAACATTCTATAACAGGTAAGTATAAATACTAAAATAACAATACTTATATCGACCAAAAATAATGATCACTAGCAGATATATCGTGAACAAAGTTAATCCTCCTTGACTGTGTTCACGTGATTCCGTGTTTTGCACTCGATACAAAACAAATAGAATAAGAGTATAAGTTGGCTTCAATTATTCAAAAATAGTTTTTATGTAATGGTTAATTTTATCGTTTAATGTAATTTTATCAACACTCAATAACAGGTTAATATAAATACTAAAATAATAATACTTACACCTACCAAAAATAATGACCACTAGTAGATATATCATAAACAAAGTTACGTCTAATAAATTGGTTGTTAACCCTTTTATGCTTATTATTCTGAACTTATTATTCGTTATTTATTCTTTCTCTTTTAATTTTCTCACTTTCAACCCTATTTGAAACTTGTCTAACTTTTCAATTAAACTTTTCCAACCTAATTATTACAGTAAACTATTTGACTATGATAAATTACAAGGGCCGCGGTATTATTTAGCATATTCATTGGATGTTTAATTTTTAATCAAAATGTTAATAATGTACTTCATTCGGCAACGATAGTTACAAATGCTGTTCCATAGACAAACATCAGCTAGGTATTTATAGAAATAATTAACATCATATGTTACAATAAATTATTGGAGTAATTATTTTTTATTTAAAAAAATCCTCCTTAAATTGAATATTTATAGAAATAATTAACATCATATGTTACAATAAATATTGGAGTAATTATTTTTTATTTAGTTGTTGCTCGAGTACGATAAAAATAGAATAGGGTTGACGCTGAAAATAGAATATATTAAATTATCTTCTTTGGAAAATGTAAGTGTTATCGACAGCATGAGCGTAGACTGTAGGTTTATTTAATAAAAGAGAAATCAGCAATATATATATTGAAAATACTTTTTAAAAAAGACAGACAAAGTCATATAAAATTCAAGTTAATAAATTTATAAACAACACTTATCTAAACTTATCTAAACTATTACTTATCTAAAAAGGCTGGCAAAGCTGTCGTCAACATTAAGAATGAATTCATCAGGCATGTCTTTATGGCAATCAGGTAAAAAGCATAGTTTTTCTCTTTATAGTTGCAAGGTTTAGGTTAGTAGGCTCATTTAAATACATAGAGGCAGGCAGCAAAATACGATCACTTTGAGTAAGAGATGATTGATCCCAAAAATTGGCTTGCTATTTGAATACTGTAAGGTGCCACCCTACCATCTTAGTATGCACGTCACAGTGTTGCTTCGAAGGCAAACTTGATGCGATTCCGTCGGCCCCGCCTGTGTAGTTGCAGTCAATTATCTGATAAGCCACTCCACCCTTCGAACGTGTGACAATTATTATATGTATCTATCCTATACATCCCTGTTGAAACCTCAACGAAGTGTGCAATCAAAGCAAGTTTGTAATTTTAATTACTACTCAATATTATGTTTCTTTAAAACTGAAAATAAATTTTATGGTTCCTGGGCTGCGCTAGTAATCATAATATTCAATATCTTTCGCTATTGTCATAAAACAATATAAAGCATTATCACTGAAAATAGCTAATAGGCACGCACTTTATAATCTATCTTCTTTATGCCGAATCCATTTCGGGGTTAGCAGAGCTGATGCCCTATCGCCATACAGAAGGTCTCTACATCCACTATAGATACATTGACTACAAAGTATAAATTCTTCTATGACACAATATACTTTGTAATAATTAGTATTTCAAACTACTTATTAGATATAGGTCAATATTTGTTACCTAAAGTTAAAAAGTTAAAATCGACACAAATAAAATAATGTAACGATATTATTCTTAGAATCCCGCCCTTAAAAAATTGTACTCGCCAATTTATGTCACCCTATTTTGAGTAACGAAATTATCATGACATTCATTGGTTTTATAACGTTACGCAGACAGACAACTCAGGAGGTTAGCTAAAGAAGAAATTTAAGATATTTTCTCTTTTCGCCGAACTTTTAAATATAAATAATAAATAAGTGAATATAAAGAAATTATTACTAAATTGACTAATTCAACTGTTATGTAATAGCAGTAAGAATACGTCAGCAATGATGTTTAATCGATCAAATTAAACCCACTTGAAAAGGTAATTAAAGATTTTATTTTAATTGATAGAACTTTAATCAAATAAGACTTATTAAAACAGCGCTGTGTTTGACACTGTATATTTACAAAATACCAAATTTGATTACATTACGGTCTGATATTTAAGTTTTTTCTTCGTGTTATGTTTGTTAACATTAAAAACTATAATAATGACACATAGAAATATAGAAATGATCAAGTTACCTACTGGTAGTAAAAAAATATTTTAAATATATGCAACTGTACCTATCAGGATTGAAACCATTGAAAATATATGAGGAACTCAACTATCTATAGTGAAAGAGCCCGTACGACCGCCTTTCTCGCCGTAGGTTCATTTAATTAATATTACAAAGTGCTTAGCACTTTATTACTGTTATGAACGAATAGAATGTAAATTTTTCACAACATAATGTATCGTAAATTAAGTAGTAACTCTTTGTGTTCAAATTGCAGCAGCGAAGCGTGCGGCTATAGTTGTACTGGTAGTTGGTGGGTCAGATGCAGCCTTTGTCGTGTCATCAGCCTTCAAATTGGCAGTTTAGTTTACCGGGTAGCTGCGGACGGTGAAACCCGGCCAAACCCTATTCCGTGAAGCTCGTTAGACCCCTTATACAAGCGTAACGAAGGAACAAAAATAAAAAATAACTTTGCCACATCTTATGCTATAGGACGCTTTGTTGTATATACGTCGCAGTAATATAGATGAAGCCGTAATATAGTTGACATGTAAATATATACTGGAATGTAGTTATATAATCAAATTATGGTCACAATCTAGTGATATGATTCTTACTAAACTAATCTAGTAAATTAGTTATCATAGAGATAAAACTATCTTACTACGACATACATATCTATGACTAGCTGTAGTGTCTGAGGGTGCTGTGTGCAGGGTCTGCTATATTGGAGTCATAAGCAAATCTAAATTAATAATCTGTCAGTAAGCATCCACCTTTATATCATCGTCATTAGCTTGTAAGCGTCCTCACTGCTAGGGTATAGGCTTACCAAATAAGAAAAATCTACCGGTGTTTCTGTTGACGCGCATGTCTTCGTGGAATAGTCCAGTTGCTCATCTTTCTATTTTAGTACGTAGTACTCGTAGATTCGATACGCCTTGCGAAAAATAAAAACAAATGTTTTCTTTGGAATAATACAAATAAACGGACTATCCGTTTATTGAAGTCATTTAATAATTTCGCCGTCATTTTGCTGGGTATTGGACTACTGTGCTTATTCTAGACTTTCAAATAAAGGCTTTCCAATTTAAGGGTTTAACAGCCTGTTGCTTTGATTCGGTGTATTTGATTCTAGCATTTTCAAAATATAGTTTCGGCTACTTAGTATTTTTTGTCCATTTTATTATTATTTAACTCTGAGACTTTGAATTTAGTTGCTATTTTAGATAAAAATGTTTCCTACCATTAGTAACTTTGTTGGCGTGATTAAAGTGTATACCTACTCATGCTAAATTACTCCTCTCTATAACAAATCGTTTTTGAGCTAAACCGGATCCGACGGATAAACAGACGGACATAACGTAACTGTAAGGGTTGTTTGTTGACTGTGGAACTGCAATATTAAAAACAATAGCTACTTTGTTGGATTAAAATCGAGATAAAATAAAGACTACATACAATAATATTACAATAAAAAAGGGTCACGTCAGTACGATGTAAAAAATTGTCCCCAGCATATACATCTCCAATTATTCATAGACTATAATTGAACATTTTATAGACCAGACGTATAATGATTTAATTATTGCATGTTTTATGCCTATATTTACCTAAACGAGTTAAAGACTTCGATCAACAGTTCAACTTAAAATGTTGATGTCGAACATTATTATTTCTCCTTGTCGTTAGTGTATATATTATTTGCCCGTGTATAAATAATGAAGCTTTTCAAGCGATTAAATAAACCTGACACTGATATATGTATAATAACACGAAGGCTCCAATCGAAATCGGTATCGGAGTATTTTTTTTAGCTCTGGAGTTAGGTTTTGATGCTCCGAATTCAAATGCCGGAGTTTCGGAGTTTCAGTCTCATATAGATTTTCAAATAAATGTAACGTAGAGCATAGGCACTAAAATCGGATTGTCCGTTCTGTTACATAATCTTTGTCAGATCTTTTCACAATTTATAACCGGAATATTTACTCTTTCTTTTATAACACATTATTTTTTTCTGATTAAAACGCAAATCAATTAAAAATATATACTTACGAATGAAATGTGACCCCTTGGTCTTTAGATAACCGTTTCGTATAATGCAAGATGGCAATTTGAAATGATTAAGGTAAGTACATAAACTAACACTTTCAACGCTTTCGCCAGACTGCCCTCGGGTATGCTAATTAGCATAGTTTTAAGGTGACACTTTGTGAATTCAAGTAACCTATCTACCCTTTTTTATTGTTTTATCATTGACTAGTTAAGTATATTACAAAAATACTTTTCGTATCGGTACTCTACCAACATTACATATGCATTTAATATCAGTGACAACGATTGCGCCGTTTTGAAATATTCAAAACATTATTTAAACTTACGTAAAGATTTTAAATCATTATAATTATACTGGATTTGAAAAAGGATGACATAGAATATAATTACAATGACAAATTGAATTGTAAACAATGGTTACTATGACAACGTTCTAATGCCCTATACGAATTTCCACTCCCATTTTCAAACCTTTATGTGCTTTTTTCCAATACTTTCAAAGGGGATCAATTTCATTATACATGATTTTTACGTAACTTTCACCGTTTACGCAACACACGCAAAGCTTTAAATTTCTTCTTCAATTTCTTTCGATAAAAGTCAACATTATCAAAAAGAAAGTATTCTATATACTATAACGGAATTTAAAAATCTACATATAATTGTTCAATAAGAACTAAAGGTAAAGTTAAAAAAAGCTGTTGCATTATTTTGCAAAAATAAAGCATGAAAAAAGAACTAAAAATGTAATACCGGTAAAGCTTTATATATTTTTAATTAAAAAGTTTATAAAGCTGTTACATTTAAAAACCGTTTTTAAAATCCATGCGAAATAGTAACGCTCATGCATAACTAACGCAACTAGCGCTTCCTATTTTCCAACATATTAATACAGTTCCACGCTGTCGCCCGTTTATTTTGACACATAATCCGTTTACGCCCTGTTAATTTAATCGTAAAGCGTGTACCTGTTCGAATGGCTCACTGTAAATTCCAAAATTTCGTAACCTAGTTGCAACAATATGTTTGCTTCTATTAAGCGTAAAATGAAATGCATTTAATTATACAAACTTAATTTTTTTCAATGAAAATATCAGTTTTTGCCGCCTCTGGGACAACAAAAGAAAACGCGCTAGAATCCAGCAAGCGGACATGACCTGAGTGGTAAGTGTAAGTTTTACGCTAACGCATTCATTAGTGGACGCGTTAAGAATTTATATGGAAATTTGTAGTTCTACAAATTGTCTGACTACCATCACCGCTAGGGGCGGTGTACCGGATTCCGTACTAAAAAATCTTAACCCGCTCACGATCGACGGTGAACGTAAACGACGTTCGTGAGCGGGCGGCAAAAAACTTACACTTAGCGCTCTGTTCTTTCTATGTTTCTCCAAATTCGAAATGAATAATTATGTATGTCTAAGGCTAAATAATTATGTATTTAATTATCTATGTTTTGTTAGTACATGGTGCATATGTAAAACTATTTGTTTGTACCGGTTAGTTTTTATTTACTAAATACATATTTTTACAAAATTTTACCAAAACGAATGAGGAAGTATTTAAAAAAAAGTAAGCTCTAAAAGAACCTCCACTAAATGGCGACTCTAGAAAAAGTTGAAATATTTTACAGAAAAAACTACTCTTGCATTCAACACGTATCCGCTGCTCGAGAAAAGGCGTCAAGACATTCTCCATATTTCATGTTCACATATCAGCTGTTAGTCTACGATCAGTTGTCTTGTTCAATTTGATGACATAAATCAATTTTACACAAGCTGTCCCTCTTCAAACGCGTATCGTACGTCAAACATATCCACTATATAAAAAAAATGATAGTGTTCGAGTAAACTTTGGCAACGAAGATTAAAGTGGACACACGTATCGCGACTCCCGACCCTTATTTACTTACTCAGGCCTGGGTATTAAAAGCAAACTTAGCAGTGACCTTTTATGACGTTAAGTCCATTTATTTCATTTTATTAAGTGTGAAGATTAAGTGTGATCTTCACACTTCTCCCAATATTAAGATTTCTATTAAGATCACATATTAAACAAAAACTATGATACAAGCCATTAAAGCGTTTAAAATATATCGTCTATTTCAATGGTTCTACGTAGAAATTCTCTAAATGATTTTTACACAAATTCAAACGTCATAAAATCTACAAAAAACATCCGTTGATCAAAATAAGCTGTCATCAGACCCTTATCACACTATACTTTATTAGATAGATAGATAGATAACTCTTTATTGTTGACATTACACTATTTACAGAAACTTAACACTATACTTTATTAAGAACACATGCAATGACATACACATACCTATATATTTTTTAATTTCGTAAGTAACATAAACAGAAGGTACGAGATGATTAGTAATTTATTACTAGATTAACTCTTATTTTCTTTGAATCATAATCTGAAGGCAAATATTCAAAATAGAGATGAATATTACGTTTGTCGGTACGATTTCGGTTGTAGATTGCTGGCGCCTAGTCGATAGTCACGTCCCGGCACTCGACGCCACTCGACTGTTCGCTCGTTGCCACTGCATTTAGTTGAGCCTTCCGACTGCATCGAGTATCTAGAAGTGACAAAATAAAATAAACAGAACTACGTATATTTTTACATCAATCAATACAATTAGAAATCAGTAGAACTTAATAAAGTGCTATGAAATTAAGACTTCTGTTTATTGACTATTGGTAGGACCGGTAAAAGCTACAGTTGCTCATGTTCAGTTACATAATTTGACAGTTTTATTACTAATAGCTATGTTATTGAGATATTCCCGCTTAGGAAATTAATAAAGTACAAAAACCCATTGCAAATATTTTACGTGTTTCATAATGGTTCTTAAGCTTTATACACACATTTTATTGACCGTCGCTAGTCCTTTCAGTGATATTTATCATTTCATATGAACGAAAATATCTACACTCGTAAGTGTCAGTAACTTATCAAATATTCAGTGTCAGTGCCGGTACTGGTCTTATTTAAATACAAAACTATTTACGCTCAATGATGTACCCGTATTTACGCTTCAGTTTATGTAATCAATTTGAACATCAATCACAAGGAAGAGCAGAGAGTCAACATTCTCGCTGCCGAACACCGACAAAATGGATAGATCTAATTAAATCGTTCATAAATTGTTCCCTTATTGAATGTATAAGTAGTGCCACAAATAGATTAGATGGAGAAGTCTTGCAAAAGCTGCAAGAAACATCAAGTAACTACGACCACTCGACCAACAGTGAGAAGAAGAGTCATTTTGTTCTACTTGAATTCTTTATATCTTTGATTTGTACAGCAGCACCTCCGAGGTCGGCGAGCCGTAATTGGATTTAGTCTGGACTATGAATACGACGTGAGGATTATTGCTTTACGGGATTTCCCTAATTTCATCTTTGTTGCCACTTAGGCTGAACAACAATTTTACCCAATCTTCATTTTTAAACAGTAGAATCAAGTTTTATTTAAAATATTTTATGTTGACTATGTTTAAACAAAATAATATACTACTTTTAAGCCACCTTCAGAGAAACTATAAAATGAAAAAAGGAGCTATCAATATATATTTTTTCTTGGTAACAAAGGTGGTTTTAGCTTATAATATAAAAAAAATATATAAAGATAATAATACGCAATGACAAGATGAAAGACATGGTTTTGCTGAATATTTGTCTATCATAGTCAACGTAAACTCTCTTTTTTAGTTGTGATCTTTTAAATTACACAACGAATTAAAATGCATCAATATACAGAATGATTGAAGAGACAGATATATATTTATAATACAGGAAAACTAGTTCACTATAAACAATATCATAATATTGAATGGATAATGGTGTACCTCTTATATGAAGACTCATATCGTTTTACTCCTATCTACAGATTAAAAAACCAGCCAAGAGTGAGTCGGACTCGCGCAGATAGTCCCGCGCAAATATTAAACTTAAAAAATCGTACTTTTTATGAGTTGCCATGTAATCTAATTGTATTTATTATAAATATTTTATGTAAAACGATAAAGTAAAACGATATGAGTCTCCATAAAAAATTTTGGTTGAAAAATTTCAACAAAATCCGTTCCGTAGTTTTGGCGTGATTGACGGACAAACATCAAAACAAAGAAACTTTCACATTTATAATATTAATAGGACTTTAGACAGTAGTTTCGTCGATCCTGTCGCTCCTAAAAAAATCTAAAATTATAAAAAAATGTAGTTAAGGTTCACAAAATAAATCAGAAAGATCTTTCAATCTTTTAGTTTTTTTTTATGATATACCTACTACATCTATGCCTACTACAAAAAAGCCGCCATGTTTCAAATACATTTAGGTATGGAAGCTATGTCAGTAGCTCGGTGACGTAGTGTATAAGTGTCGCGGCCCGCGATCGTTATTGTTAAGCAACTTTCGCAAGTTTCGGTCACGGGATGGGTGACAAAAAAAATATTATCTCAAGCTACTCTGTGCTTCGAAAGGCACGTTAAGCCGTTAGTCCCGGCTGCATTTGCAGTCGTTTATACCCTCCAATCCGCATTGGGCCAGTGTGGAGGATCGTGGCCCATCCTCCTTAACCATCCATAAGGAAGGCCTGAGCCCCTGCAGTGGGGACATAAAAGGGCTGATGATGATGATGATGATGGAAGCTAGTAAGCTTACATAAATTGTACGCAATTTCCAATAATCCAGCAGCGGATAAAATCGGCTGTGACAAACAGACGGCCAGACAACACGAGAATGATTGTATAAGAGTTCCTGTGGTAAATAATAAAATTATATACTCAGAAAATCTTTTGCTGTAAATAAAAAAAAATGAGCTCCAATCATTTAAGTTTTTATAAATAGGTTCATTATAGGTATAGGTTAAAGATTAACTTTTGTACGTTAGCTGTATCAATGTGGTGTGTTAGCTTTCAACATAGAGTCAATAATGTACTCTTCGATATTATTGTTAAATTACACAATAATATCGAAGAGTACATTATTGACTCTATGTTGACAACTAAGCATATATTGGTGAAAGACTTCTTAGTAGATTAGGTTCTCAATATGACTCTATTGTGATGGCCTTCGAAAATGAGTTAGTAAAATAGATTGTGAAATTATTCAAATTAAAATAGTAAAAACAAAATAACAAGTCTTTTTTATTATTATAACAGAATAATATACTTGTGGACTGGTTGAGAATGCCTCTGTTGCATTAAGTCTGCTATTAGTCTTTAGTTTTAGGCAAAGAAGAATAAATAAAAACAACTAATATTGTGAATATTTAAGAGAAGTTACAAAATAGAATGTAAAGTTCTGTTTCTCCTCTCTTATTACGGAACCATACATACGAATCTATGGAATGTTAAAACTGAATAATTATTATTCTAAGCGTTAAAATGGTTATCATATCCAAACTATAACCAACGAACCAGTAAAGTGCAGTTTATAGAGTAATTAACAAAGCACCAAACGTGCGGTCTCGCTATGTAATTGGATGGAACACGTACGAATCGGTGTCGATAAAAAAAGGTGTTGAGAGGCCGCACGCGCCACCCGCTGAATATTGATGGGCTAGAGTTTTGTCTGGAACTCGCTCAGCCGTGATTTCACGCCTTTTCACGACTCCATGGCTATTCAGCTTATAAAGTTAACACTAGACAGGAACAACGATTTTTTTTTTATTTATCACACAACATTTTAGTTGTCTATGGACAATTGCTCTAAGCTGATTAAAAATTGCTAAACATTTTTAAACTTCAATAACGATTTATTATAAGTCTTAAAAACGGATTGTTATAAAATTGTTTCTGTATTTCGTTTAAATTGCGAAATACGTCCCGTCTGTACCCACAGAATCGGAAAAGTCAAATGTGACATGGGAAAGCTATCTGTAACTACCGTGAATGGGGCCGGTTTCAACATTGTCCTTTATTATAGTGTTATTTTTCTTCACAAACACGACCGATCTCCAAAAATAAATTGGCAGCTATGTGATAGGAATAAACGCTGATCAAGTGCGACTCGGATCTTATTAAACTTTATCGATTTAACGAACTATAACTTGATTAGTGATGGGCCAGACACTTTGGAAATATAATTGATAACCATTATTCACCTATTTTTATTAAATAAATTCTATTTTCTTAATTGAACATTTCTGACAACCAATTCATGCGGCGAAATCAATCTTGCATAAAGAAAATATCAATAAAAGAGATTTAACAAACATTTTCGGTATTGCGTACTCGTATTTTATTAAAATAAGATACCTTTGCATGTTATTTAATATTTTTTATTACTATCTATAAAATATCAACGAATCTTCGCTAGCGTAGTCACAGACGGTGCAAAAGCCATATGACATTCGCCTTGCAAAAATTCGCGCGGCAAAGCTATTATTATTCTAATAATTATATATCTTCCAGAAAATTATAAAAGGGGATTTTTTGCAATGGAAAAATAATCAAAGATTAAATGTGTATGTATAATGTGACGTACTGATGACTGTACATACATAAAATTATTATAACAATAACCACATGTTACAACAATGTGTGCAATATTTTTTTAAAGAAAGAAGCCTACAATTAATTCCATTGAACACTAAAGGAGTATCATTGAATGTGTGGTGTGATTTGAAGGTGAATTTAATAGATATTTTTGTTCTTTTTTCTCAAGAAAATTTTATATACTTCTGTCCTTTCAATCCTTTCAGTAGCCTTACATACGCAATGCATATGTGATGTAGTTTTTCTGTTTTAATTACAGTTTGTATGAACAAAATCAATATTGAAAGCTAGACATTTTCATACACACCCTCTTAGCAGTTTTTTTTTTGCCTAATATTTTTATTTTAATAAAACTATATTAAATTAATCTCATGTTCTTATGTTTAAAATTCTAATTTCAAATGAAAAATAAGTTTCATTTATTGATACTGGAAATACATAGGTTTAAAGTGATTTACAAATAATCAAGGATTTCAAAGAATCCAGGTTAGATTGCTTTTTTTTATATATACTTTATAGGTTAACGCTTGACTATCATCCCACCTGATGGTAAGTGGTGATGAAGCCTTGGGTGGTATAGAGCATTAACCTAGTAACAGCCTATTCACTCTTGATTTGAAGACATTCACATTATTATCGGACGGAAATACAGACAGTCCTTGGCGTTTTTAAAAAATGTCTAACAGAATTGCTTAAAATAACGGGGAAACATATAGTCATCATCGACGTCAAGCTTCATGTAAAATTAATGACATTGGTTCATATCACATCTTATTTTGAGTTTTTTCTACAAAATAAAATTTGTATTGCAGATATGAAAGTCAAACTAGAGCAAAGTACATTAAATATGAACTGTGATAACCTTGCGTAATTGGAGCATATCTGTCCAAATTATTCAAGGAAATTCATACTATCTACTCGATACTGAAGTAGCTACGTTATGTAGAAAGGAATATTCCACAAGATAAGTGCCTCTTCATATATATTAAGGTACTCCAGAAATAGTTTCTTGACGTTTAGACATCCGATAAACGAGTTTCACTTTAAACTTTAGCTACACACATATTAGTTACGCTATAGAATGATATATCAACTTATCACTAATAAAACAACTGTCAATAATAATACATCACGTTTTCAGTAACCAAATCATCGTAAAATGTACCTTTAATAATATGACTCTAGCGTTCGATATCTTTTTATACAACGACATTTATACATTCGACGACCTCCGTAGCCGAGTGGTTCTCACGCCGGTTTCAAGGTGTCAATATTTCAGAAAATAACAACAACGACGTTACTATATTTCAATAATGCGGCAAAATTATATATTTCATTAAGTTCATACTTTATATTTCAATAAATTCATACTTTATAATGATTTAACCTCAGGTCCTCAGAGATGAATATTTTGAAACTGTAAAAGAAAAACCATCATAAAAGTTAAGAAAAGTATTTTTCTAAATAAAAATGTAATAATATTTATTTTAGCTGTTTGATGAACATTGATGAAAATACGCTCTGTAATAGCGAAAAAGTGACTAGTGCTTGAAAAATTCGTCAGTCCTATTAGGTTTGTGTAGCTCAGTGGTTAGAGCAGTTGCCCGGATTGGTAAAAGTCGTGGGTTCGATTACCATCTCAGAGTGACAAAATGGATTTTTCATTAAGAAAATTTTGAATGCAAAATTGATAAAATTTGGTGAAAAGTATTTTTACTTTTTTTACATATAAAAACAGAACAGCATTTTATTTATTGGATGAATATAGCGAAAGTAAGCTTCCATTGTCTGTTCTGTTCGACCACCGATTTTAACAAGCTTAATGGGCCTTCCGTAGTCGATACGACTAGCCATAGAGTGCATACTTATACAACCAGTGCAGGTAGTTACATTCAAAATTATCCGGTCAGAACTCAAAGGAAGACGGTGAGTTCCTAAGGGACAGACGTGACTCCGAAATTCCAACACAAAATTTACTGTTGTAGTTGTAGAGAACTGCGAACATTCAATATTAATTGAAGAATATAATAGAAACTGTTGAAGTACCATTATGCAACCAACATACTATAATGACAAATATAGTAGGTAGTTATAATGATAAATATAGTAGGTAGTTAATTTAATGATTAGATCGATGGTAAAATTTGTTTTGCAGTCTCTCATTAGCCATTCCGCATTTGAAATGGTACAATGAAATGCTTTTAAATCCATTAAACAGTAGTTACACCCGTCAAGGGGCGAGTTGAAGGGCGTATAGTCACTGTCCCGGCGCCACGGAACTCGATCATTAGTCTGTGCACTCAATCCGAAAGCGGGGCCATCCACCAAGATTCCGCCTCTTTGAAAATGACGCAATATTGTCGATAGGAGGAAAACTCTTTACAAAAAAAAAATATTGCCCAAGTCGCAGTCGGCGAAATGAGAATGAAACGCCAGGAGCCAATCGAGCGAATGAGTCTCCGCGGCAATATACTCCCGGGTTTACGTTATCGATGACGTAGCTAGTGAATATACCGCGAGGTTGTAAAAGCAAACGTATAAGTGCGGCTTGGCGCACCCACCGCCCGCGGACGTAAACTTTAGCGTCCTGAAACAACTTCGTTACAACTCCTCTGTTTTGTTTCTGGGCCGCAATATTAGTTTTAGTCAAAAAGCTATTTTTCAACCCGCCGTCGAAAGGCTTGTAAAGTTTTCTAATTTAGTTAATTCGCACTCGACGTTTCGTAAAGGGCTCGTTACGCTTTCAAATTGGAGATGGCTCTTGAAATATTACTTGGCGAGTTTCTCTACGATTGCTGAGATAATATTTATATAGCATTGAGTGGCTGACCCCTTTAAGTGTATCTGTACCAAATGTTTATTCATAATTTTGAGAAATCGATCAGAAATGTCAGAATGTATTAAAAATATTATGAGATGCTTATCTTTGTCTGCAGGTACTCATGTTCCCGGAAGAGGGCTGGGCTCGTAGCGCTTCGTCGTCCTACTGGACATTGCAACCTTGCTGGTGGCGACGGACACGTTGCAAAGTCGTAGAAGTGGCTGGAACTAGAAGGTAGGTTATTATCAATTAACTTCCATTATACAACGTTACACATTCTACACTTTAATAGGAACCTCGTCGTTAGTTCAATAACATTTAATTCGTAAGATAATTTTATTAAAGTAACATTAAGGCGAATTAAAGAGGCATTATAAAAATATTAATTAAAAAAGTTGAACCAGCCACTTAAAGCACGTCTGAAGGGAAACAGTTCATCATGTTTGTTGCACATTAACGTACTTTTCGCAATTAACCGGCTCGGCTCAGGTGAGTGCGCTAAACCTCGTTTGACAAACGGCAGGAAGTGGCCGGGGGCGCCACTATCGCACCGTGTCGTAGCGCCACCACACGCCAACGTCGAGAATGTTGAGAAGTGGCGGGAACGTGCCGTAAATAAATACAACGGATGGTCGGTCGGCGGGCTTAGCGCGGGCTAGCAGCAATTTATATAAGCAGTACTGACTGGTACATTTATTTTTATTAAATAAACTCATGCTTGCTGTTAAAGAAGGGCTATTAAATAACACAACTTTAACTTGGAAAGTAATGTAGAAGTAATCCAGCGATCTTGACAACCATCGATTAAAATGGATTCTGGTAACATTGGTCAAAAAATAAAATTGTAAAATTTTGTATTTACAATGCAATACTGCTAAATAATTTTAATGAGTAATGCTTAAAAAATCCACTAGTCTCGAGTAGTTCAATGGTTAGAACAGTCGCCCAGATTGCAAAAGGTTGTAGGTCTCGGAATAACTTAGGGATTTTTAAGAATTCAATATTATTAATACGGCGATTAAAAATATTGATACAAAAATGTAAAATAGATCGTCCGCCCGTGGGCGTGTGGCGGATGATAGGACGGCTTGAGACTAAGCGAATACCGTTAACGTTAACGGTTTGTGCTCTCCGCCTTACTATTTTTCCTTAACGATTCTTATTTCATGATAACACTACCCGACCAGATCTGTTACCGCTGTTACTGTCCCTTGCTTTTGTTCAAGTCCCGAAACTATTTGTGTGTTTACAGCGTGGGTCGACAGCACCCACGTTTTAATTTGTCTGTTAGAAAATTCGTGAAACGCTAGAATTGGGCGATAACGCGCAAGAAAGTAGCACGAAAGTGCGCATAAAGGTTTTTAATTTGTTCGTGCAAAGTTCCCCGGGGATGTTTGCCGTTATAACAGGGCAGGCTGCCATTACATCGACCGTTAGGGCCGCGATGTACGTGTTGGCTCCGCGCCCTACTAACTGGGATACGTGCCCGGCATCCAGAATCGTCGATCTCTGAGGATGCACTAGCTCCGTCACGTGACCACTAAAACAGCTTTTTTGCTGACATCTCGACACTTTGACACTTGATTAAGAATTGATAGAGAAAATAAAAAGTCGCAAAACGCTGTTTCTAACTCCCACCTACCGATTGGAAGGAGTGAGTGCTATATGTTAAAACTACAGCGTGAAACGAACTACGCTTTATTACCTTTTGAAGTAAGGTTTATTTGATTTAACCTCTAATGATGTGACAGCGCTACGTTTATTTGTATTGTTACAGACTTATGGTCTTACTGACTCGTTAACTCGTAAACATAAAATCCTGTTTAGAAACAATAAGTATTGTTATAAATTAATCTTATTATTGAGGAGGGTGATGGAGATCAGGTATTTTAAAACGGGATAATGGAAGATTTATTTTTATCTTTTATGTTACAAATTTTTGTACAAAGAGTAAAGTATCAAACAAAAATCAAAAATGACATTCTTTATAAACTTAAAATAAAACATAATCAAAGATATAATGAGGTGCTATCGTGCACACTTACAAAATACAATTACAATCTCATCAATTCGCATAAGAACGTACAACAAGGTATTTACGAAAACAAACAACATAATACAACAAGGTATTTACGAAAAAATACCATACTAAGGCTGGAGTTCACCGACCATCGATTATTAAATCAGTCGATTAAATTGTAACCGTTGTTTAAACAGCCATTAAAGAAAATCATGTTCACCAGGTAAATTTTAATCACGATTACCAAATCGGCCGATTATCCATTTTTAAGGCCGATTATCATATCGAACAAAGCCAAGCAAGAGACATCAAATAATGAAATAAGTCAAAATAATCAATGTTTAAACGAGGTTGTAAGGCTCGATTAAGTTAATCGGCCGATTAGATTACGTAGCAGGTAACGAATATTTAAGTTTTAACATAAAAATGGTATGTAAAATAATATATCAGAGTACGGTGCGGACCTGGAGCGCATTTCCGCCCTAATTCTCTCGCTTGAATTACTGTTCCCGAGTCCTGATACGAAATATCTCCTGCTTCCTTCGAAAATTACCTGGCTATATTTTACTTTAGCACTTTAGCAATTCCCGTCTTATCCTAGTCTCTTGAATTGTTTTAAACTAGCGACCCACCTCGGTTTCGCACGAATACAAATTACATGTAGTAAGCTATTACTTGTAAAGCAAGCGAAGTCATTTCTGGAATTTGGTGGAGATATATTACTAGCAAATAAATAGCTTAATTGTACAATCATTTATAGTATTGTTACTCTTACATTCTCAAACCTGAAATAGTTAAATTACATTGATAAGCCATGAAAAAAATAACGAAATATTAAAAACCTTGCTCGCGATTAAATATACTAAATGCACTAACTATAATTTAAATTTATATTCTCATTAAGTATAACATAATCGCTTACAGAACTTATGTAAAATGCTGATCAAAATATGAAAATCGGTCGACTTTGTGGGTGTAATATTTAAATAATCATATATTATTTTTTTTTCATTGTTACAGACACAGCACTCAAGCTAGGATGGTAGTGAGTGGCGGTAATGCAGTATATATCGTAGGCACATTTAAACATCTTGGAACTGATGCTGATTTTAAGGTAACTAAATTTAGTAAAAATATAACAATCATAATATTTTTTAATATAAATCAAATCCTGAAATGTATACAAAGAGTTTGTATAAAGAGATACAGAAAACAATACTATTTTATTTATTATAAAATAAATTACATTTTATTATAGAACAAACTTTTAATGTAACCTTTTTTATTATATAGTTCATGTTTTTCTTTGCCTCGAGTTGCCTGGAAGAGATTCCTACGTAGCAATAAGTCGCCCTTTGTAATCTTTCTCTTTTTTCTATCTTCTCTGTATTATGTCCTGTCTAGCGTGCAATAAAGAATATTATTATTATTATTATTTTATTATAGAACAAGCTTTTAAAGTCATGATTTTTATAAATTCATTGCTCTTTCAATAGTACTTCAATTTTCAACTTCAAACCAAGATCAGTCAAAAGTCGGTAGACCCTCCCTTTTTACTCCTTTCCCTGAAAAGCCTAAAAAATAGTTACCTCCATTACTGGCAATTAATTAAAAATACGGGAGGTCCTCCAATTTATGTTATTAAAAGAAAAAAATACTTTACGTCTGAATGAGCGCGGCTTGGCTTTTATTGAACGTTCCGCTCTACCGATATTAATAATAATCATTTAATGTCTCAACGCAAAATCATTTATATGATACAAGTCATAAGACATTTTGTATATTAATTTAGTGAGAGACTGGTCCGAAATTGGTTTCAGCAGAAACCTGTTTCACAGGTCACCAGGATCTCCCCCGCGGTTAAAATATAATGCATTATAGAATCTAAACCCTAAATGAGAATGCAATTATACTTCTAATTATTTTACTGACAGCACTATTGCAAATTTATATATTCTAAAGTAGCTGCATTCCCGCTACTTTTAAAATTTGTAATTATGAAAAGTCAATAGCGCTTCAACTCAACCCTTTATGAAGAAGTTTTTGTTACTAAATATAAAAATAGTAAATATATCTGTCACCGTCGATTTCAGAGGAAGACATTGCACAAATAATATTTTTTTACTTTAGAGAGATAAGGACGATGGTAAAATGCAAAATGTAAAAGTTATCTTTAATTATTACTAAATTTCAGAGTCGATGCAAAGAAAAATCTTTCACTATTTATAATATTAGTTTAGTTAAATTATATGTGCAAGCATGCACTTTTTGATTTCAATTAATAAAAAAAAAAAACAAATAAGTGCACTAATAAAATAAATGTTCCCGATATATTAATATGATTAAACTGGTGGCAAATATTATCAGGAATGCTAGTGAAACAACCGCAGGCGTATATTTTAGGTATGTACTTGCGGTTTGCACTTCCATAATATAGTGTAGTTTATTTTATTCGACTCAAAATATAAAAGTGAAATGTGCGTCAAATTCAATATTGAATTATGCGTCGTTGTTCGGCATCATTGTTTGTACTGACTCATAATATTCAGTCGTTGGTAAAAATAGCAAAGTAAAATTTTAATGTGAAGCTTGAATTACGACCCTAGTGGACATAAACAATGTACTTGACGATACTTTTGACGCCTTGTTTGTCTCCGCCTGTATTTTGTCCTACAGTTAACATACTAAACCAATCGCTATTTATTACATACAAATTAATATACCATAAACATGTTATTATCGGTAGATACAGAACGGTGTTACAAAATTTCCAAAAACTGTGATGAATTCCTAGCAGACACACATTAACATAATATTAACGACTTTCCGAAAGCGGCTTCGCTTGTGTGGTATATATTATACATAAAAACCTTCCTTTTGTATTACCTTATCTTTTAATTAAAACAGCATCAAAATTTGCGCAGTTTTAAAAATCTAAAAATATAAAGGCACATACGGAAAGCGACTTTGTAGTGATAATACCTTTGATTCTGAACTCTACTGCACGCAGAAGTGCTAACGCAACAATGCCGCTACAATATTACTGGTCCCCACAAATTATTACTATCTCTATTTTCTTTATCACTAATGAAATTATGAATATATTCGTATTTTAAATATCCTTCCCAAAATCTACTAAATAAATAAAATTTAAAGCTCAATTTACATCTTTTCTACTCCTGAACGAATTCAACAACAGCTCATCAGTGCCTTGTTTGGAACTATACTCTATTATAACCGCGCTGCGTGCAACTGGGAGAGGAATCATACCATTACGCGACGCTTGATATATGTTTATAACTCGTACAAATTAACACGACACCTCAGGCCTTATTATATTTGTCCTTGAATGAAAATTTGAAAAACTTCAAATTGTTATTATGATTCTGATGAAAAGATTATCTGTGCACCAGAGACAGTGTCAGTCAGCTCTATCCCGTTCCATTATAAATAATGGAAAATTGCGTTTCTTTGGAGTCATGTAAGCATTTAGAAAATGTATAAAATTTCATTTTCGGAGAAATAGAAAAGGTGTCTTGTTAATTCATACGAGTAGTACTTATTATTCCAATATGACAATTAAACCAATATTCGAAAAGTAAAGAATTGCCTTGAAGGATATGAAGCTATTTCTTCTGTCGGCTTAATCACTAACGTGTTATTCTCGTCAACAGTTGTATCTAACTACAAACGTGACACAAGCTGACTTCAACATGGGTTATACAATGACAGGGACATTGGAGAGGGGCTGTCGCTCCACCAACAACTTCCAGATGACCCATTTTGCGGTGCTGCGGAGGTGCGACCACGAATCGCATCACCTGAAATCCTCTTAGAATATAAAAAACCCAATTTCATCTCCCTTTTCACGGATGGCAGATCAACAAATATTAGAAAGAGAGTATAATTTGTATAACCTTTTTTAAATATGTTAGTACTGTTTGGAGATAATTTGTTATTATTGAAAATGCGTTCAAGTCAAAAATTCTATTTTGATTTGTTCTTAGGAATACTTAATTTGTTTTGATTTTTATAATAAGACAATTTAATTATGTAACGGCTATATTAAAGTTATATTCATCCAAAAAGTAAAAACAAATGTTACCTAGTTGAGACCTGAAATTAAAATACATTGAAATAGCATTGCTCTGACACGGCAGTATTCTTAAAAATACTTTTAAATCTACATAAACTTCTGGGCGTTCATGTCGAGTGCCATTGTGATGGAAGTTTTTGCTTCATAAGAAAACAATGATCTCTTAGAATTTGCTAGTAGTTATTTAAGTTAACAAGTAAGATTATATTGCCAAGCGATATTGTGATCAGGTAATTTTGAAGATTGTAGAGATACTCATGTCATTTGTTTCTAGTCGTCTTGCTTAGGATATAAGTAGGTGTGTTTAATAATTATTGTAAATATTCAGTGTACATCGATAGCTGTAGTTTGTAGAAACATTAATTTATTTTTCTAAAATAGAAATTAAGTTGTAATAACATGTGTTAACCGTAGATGAATCATATGTTTATAGAAACATCTCGTACTATTCGCCAAATATGCTTAAGTCAGGAGTCATACGTACCTGCTTTTAATTAGTCATATAAATTACTGTAAACCTACGTGTTGCAGTGGCGTAACTTTAGTATAATAATGGATTTTACTGCTCATCGAAAATTTATAAATGAATTGATGTTCGTTTTAAAATGGCTGTGAGCGAAAATATTTTGGCGGGGCTACTTCACAGTTGAGTGGATGAAATAATAATATATCGGTCCTCGCTTATATCGACCGGGACCGGACACACTGCCCTATATGACACTCGGCGTACTCCGTGTACTGACGAGGTAAATTATTGTAACATACGTAATATATGACGTGTACAAGCATTGTAAAGTTATAATTTCATCATGTTTTATCATATTGTCACTCCAATGTTTATACACGCCCGTTTTGTAAAAAAAACTTGTATTTTTTATTGTCTTCTAATTGGCTAAGTAGGTGTTCATTAAGGAATACAATTTTTATATGAAATAAAATAATTTATCTGCTCAACTCTATTCAGACAAAGTAACATAAAATATGTAATTCTGAAAGACTTAATTTTGTTGGTATCTTGTAATTACCCTTAAATAACACAATTTTTATCATTATTTAATTTCAACTGCAAAAAAAGTTGTGTAATATTAAAAGTATTTCGTTTTCTTAAATATATGAACAAAACTTTTTTTTATAAATAGCTATATTAATAAATTATCGATTTAACTCAACCGACTTACTTTAGCAACATCGATAAAACTAGGTACCCTAACTATGATTTGTAGAATTACCTAACTATGATTTTAAGCTAATCAAAAAAATTTAAAATTGAACTAAAGACCATTAAAGTTATACCATAAAACTTGTGTAAATGCCAGTTTCTAAGACTGTTTAGTTTAAATCTAAATTATGTTTTGTTCTTAGCCCTCAATTTATTTGTTGACGTTTATTAGTTCAACTTTTATAAAGTTCCCCTGTAGGTCAAATGTACCCTATTTATAGCAGATAATCGTTAAAATAATATTGGTTTTAATAAATTATTAAGAATTTATTCTTTCGTCCCTTGACGGGTTAAAAAAAAGATTTTAAAAATCAAGTTTATAATTTTTGTCTTCCATAGAATTATTATTTAATAAAACATGTCAATGTTCCAGTGGCTCATTTCCTAATTTAATAAATTTACATACTATTAATTAATCTGTGTAACGCTTGACATGTGTTCAGCTTTCATCTAAAAATGCATATTGCTCATATCAAATGGTGGTAATAGTAACAATGCCAAAGATATAAATTATAGAAGTTAATTAGGGTTACAATTAAACTGTAGATTTCACTAGGGATGCATCGATACCTACTTCGGATGACACGATTCCGATATTTATAATACATTATCGATGATACCGATACGGGCAGCGTAGATTCAAAGAAAGCTCCAAAGGTATAAAAAGTCGTAAAAGCTAAAATATTAACCTCCAAAAAATTAAAATAATTACACAAAATAATTACAGAAGTAACTAGCGGAATGGGCTATGTGAGGTGGACAGCACAAGTCTAAGAAAGAATTTAACTTGGAGATACTTAGATGTAGTCGAATTGTGCTGCATTATAAATGTAATTTAAAAATGAATCGGTGTATCGGCAAATCACCATCGCTGATTCCGATATATCGGAAATTTGTATCGGTATCGGGAGCATCCCTAGTTTTCACTCACTAGTCCGATTTTTAATACTAATACCTATCTTTATACTCCTTTCAAAATTAGATTACTAGAAGTCTAATTCTAAAGTAAATGGCCCCGGCGATGGGTTTTTTGTAATTACCTTAGAATTAAAATTGTTCGGAATTAAGTAGGATGTAAACATAAGTTTATATAAAAGGGTGAATTAAACTCAAACGTCCAGTATCGCACTCCCTCCAGTGTTTTACACACGTCGTTTTGTACAAAATTACATTGTATATTTTACTGTCTCATTATATGGCTAAGTACTACTATGTACATTAAGGAATACAATTTTTATATGAAACAAAATATTTTTTTGCATAAGTATATTCAAAGGAATTTTGTTGATCACAAAAAAGTAGAAAATCGATTAAAATTATGAGTGAAATATGTAATCGAGAAAATCTTAAGTTTCTTTTAATTGATCTCAATCACCACCTGCAAATATTTAATAAATAATTTTACTTGTGTAATATACGAATTCTTTTCCTAAATATTAAACAATTTATTTTTTAAATAAACCGATTACAAAATGAATTCATTGACTTACGCCTTGCTTAAGAGTTATAATTATAAATCATCGTTTGAAGTTGGTACGCTGTGAAAATTAACACAAGGTTGATTGAAAAGTAACATACCTGAACTATCTATTGCTATAAAAAGAAGTAGAGACTGTTACAGCATCTTTAATTCAAACATTTATGTAGTTATATTGGTTATACATAAAAAAGTTCACGTTCAAAAAGCTATTAAAGATAGGTATATCAGATGACTTAATAATGATCCTTTCTTGAAGAATTCATTATAATTCAATAGTCACAAATAACCAAACTATTATTAGCTTTTTCGACGTAGTCTATAAAATGCAAAATGTACTATTTCCATAAAACAAGTATTATCGTAATGCAAGTGCCAAAGACAATTTAGGGAGCTTTTAAACTAAGTTTTAATCATAAGAGTGTATGTAAATATAAATCGCTTCAAATTAAATATGTATGTTGTCTTTCGTTTATCGGAATGACTAAATAAATTGTATCAAAATTGATATGTTCTATTATTTCTTCATCCTTTAATTGATGACTATTATGAATATTTGTTATGTTTTTTATAGTTTAAAATCGATTACATCCATCCATAAAAAGGCCTGAGCCCAGCAATGGGTACGTTAAGAAGGTGGAGATGATGATAATGTAATCAAACAAATATTATCAACATCAAAATTATTTATTCAGTCTAGGCTGTAACAAGCACTTGTGAAAGTCGAGAGCTACGCCATCAGTTCGTATATCTACGGCGGGAGACCTTGTAATGAGAAGAAAAGGCCAGAAACTCGGCAAGGGCTGCTTTTTTCTCCCTTTTTTATTTCAGACAAAGCGTAAAGATTGAAAAATTACTTCATTAAAATATGAAGTCACTTTCCATTACAATACTTATAAGAAAATATAAAAGTAAAGCAGTATTTACGTCAATCAATTACAAGTTAAATCATAACGACATCATATAACGTTGTGTAATAGTAAAATAATATACCGTTACATATAATATTTTCCTAAAAAACAAAGGATTATGAGCAAAGTATGGAGCTCGGACTGTCTTTTATAGCAATGTATGTTTCTAGTGATATAAATTATACAAATTCCGTCAATTTTTCCATACTCCATTTATAGCTCATTAGCCTTAAATATACTAATACCAGACTACACATACAGTACGTACGCAGTATGCAGCAAAAACAATTACAATCGTTTATTAACGATTCATTATCTACTTACGCCAATTGAAGCACATACAAGTATCAGAACATAATCATTATTTTAAAGATTCCGTATATTTCTATTATACTGATAACTACGAGGAACTTTTATGATCGAAACTAAATACTGCAAACGATAAAGAACTTGCAACTGATTTTTTCAGCTAACTTTTGGGGAATACAGTCTAAAGATAAAGTAAAGATTTTGATTGATGATTTTCAGAACTTAAAAACTGTGTTTTTAATTTTAAGAATCAATACGACGCCAAAATTATTGAAAAATATTTAGTACATGGGTACTGAACAACTAAAAAGGCAATAATGTCAGACGAGGATTAACTCGACGTGCTTCCACTTCGTGAAACTGGCACATAAAATCCTGATTTACTGAGAAAAAAAGCAACACCCTTTTATAAACAGTTCCATCTTTTCGTTGCCAAGAATACTATCCTGCCGAGATTAGTGGTTGTTAATATTTCCAGTTCAAAACAATGTTATAATATTACCTTAAATTGATCTTTGTTAATTTTACGACTTTCCAGACGCTGTATTTTTGATTTTATGGAGTACTAGCTTTCGCCAGTGGCTTCACCCGCGTGGACCCTAGGAAAATGTTTAGTGGGATAAAAAGTATCCTATTATCTAAGCCAGCTAACACCTTATCTGTATACCAAATTTCATCAAAATCCGGTCAGTAGTTTCGACGTGATTGACGTACAAACATCCAAACATCTAAACATCCAAACAAAGAAACTTTCACATTTATAATATTAATAATAGGATGGAGAAAAAAGCATGGTTAAGCAAGTAGTTCAAATTTTCCATACCTTCTAATTGACATGTGAAATCTTTTACACTTGACTAATTCCAATGTCATTAGGACACGAATATAATACGTATACTTACGTATATACAAGTACAATTTTATAACAAATAATTTTGTTGAATTTATTAATATTCCATCAGTGTCAGAATGGTGCTGGTTGATCTTCAAGTCATTAGAAATTATCAATACATCTAAGTAATTATTCAATGGATCAGGTCAAATAACATGGGCTCAAATACCATACGAAATCTCTGTTAATTCTCTAACAACTTAAACCGTGATGAAACTTTAAAAAATATTGGGCACCAAGTTCTCCAGCTCTTGTTTTCAGAAAATCACCACATTGACAATTTTAAATATTAAGCAGAAGTTCTAGATTTCAATGCATATTACATGTTTTCTATTTATTATGGTCACTCATAATAAATAGAAAGCATGTAATATGAAACCTCGTGTTTATGCCGTAAACTAAGATTGTTTTAAATTACTAGTATTCATTTTATACCTACCTTTTCTACAAGTACCACATAAATAAAAACAAAACTCACCTACCTACATTTAAACAACATAATTAAATTAATGCTAATGTAAATTTTTTAGAAGTTTTATTTTTAATCATAAAATATAGCAAAATTTTATATAGGCGGAATTTAAAAGCGTTATGCCATCAGATCTCTAAATGGTAATTGTCTATCCATTATTAATACAACCGCTAAACTCGATCTATAAATGGATGTCCTAGTCTCGCATGCTGCATTACTTAACTTTCAACTCATATTACTGTCGCGTTTTGCATAATAGTAATTAATTCCACTGAGGATATATCCTATTTCAAGCCTTTTGTCAGTCTTTGTTCGACAACTGAACCAAATGGAGTTCGAACACAAAGTTGTGGTTATAACAGGTGCTAGTTCAGGCATTGGAGCTGCATGTGCAGTTGAATTTGCCAAACTATCTGCTAAACTCTCATTGATTAGCAGAAACAAAGATAAACTGACTAAAGTCGGCGATCAGTGTCAGAAGATAAATGGATTAAAACCGATGATTATAATCGCTGATATAAGTGTTGAAGAAGACGTTAATAGAATCGTAGAAGAAACCATTAATCACTTTGGAAAAATTGATATATTAGTCAATAACGCCGGCACATGCGTGATGGGCAAGACACAAAATGGCATTGAAGCTTTTGACCGCGTCATGGGAACAAATGTTCGTGGCACCTTCCTTCTAACGGACAAAATTATCCCACATTTGATTAAATCCAAGGGTAATATTGTAAACATTTCCAGCATTTTATCAACCAAACCCTTGTCGTCTATGACAGCATATTGTATTTCGAAAGCAGCACTCGATATGTTTACACAATGTGTTGCTTTAGAATTAGGACCCAAAGGAGTAAGAGTCAATTCCGTTAATCCTGGTGCAATAAAAACTAATTTATTTGTGTCAGCCGGCCTGAGCAAACAAGAAAATGATGAGATATTTCAATTTTATGAAAAAGTAGCTCCTTTACAGAAAATTGCGAAAGTAGAAGATGTCGCCAATATCGTAGTGTTCTTAGCAAGTGATAGAGCAAAATGTGTCACAGGAAGCAAATATGTCGTTGATTGTGGCGCTATTATTGCTGAAGGACTTTTAAATTGATTATAGTATATTAATTTCGTAAAGAAAAAAAATCGATTGTTGGCCTTTTATTGTGATAAGAACAATCATTAACATCTATCTACATAAATAAAAATGAATCACCAAAATGTTAGTACGTATGTAACTTCAGAACTTCTTAACCAAGTTAGACATATTTTTGTTGTGTTTGTTATTATCAAGACAAGGTTTGTGTAAAAAATAATTTTCAAAAACCAAAGTCATACATTTTTATATGCACTAATATTACGTTAATGTCATCGCTGTACGCATTTCAACTGTCATTTTTAAATTATAATTTAATTAGAAGCAATAAATTCATCATTAGAACAATTCGGTTTTATTATTTAATGGTATAAATTTCGGGAACGCTATCCTATCAGTAACAGACATCACAAAGAGTACAGAAAGTGTTTAAAAACATTTTCCTGTCTTTCGTCATTTTGAATCACAATATAATGGGCTAGTTCACATTTTTTTTATTTTATAAATAAATAGTCCATGAATATTTCAGAAATAATGTAGGAGTAACATAATGTCTGCGATTAATAGTTTATGTCTGTTGAACTGCTATTACTTGGTACAAAACGCTTCCTACAAATTCAAAGCACTGAGTGACGTCACATAGTGCAACGGTAGCGAAAAACGTATGGGCGTCTGGGCAATCTTCAATCTTTCTTATATCTTTGTTATTTGTGCTTATATGTTTATAGCTCTGATAATGAAAGTTGTATCATTTTATGTAACTAATTTAATACTATATGTATTTTAGACAATTTCTGTAGTATATTTTCCCTACTTTTTTCAAGTTTTCAAAGCGTAATACTTTCCAAAGCAGTGTCATAAAATTTATTTTGTTAAATATTTATATGTTAAAGTGGTTCTAATTTTCTGAATATATAACAAAAATCTGTATTTTCACTTGTAGGACACAAGCCTTACAAATTATGTCTACTTTTTTTATTCAGTACATCAAACGTGCGAAGCGGTCAGCATTGTCTTATAATATTCAAAACACTTATTTCAAGATATCGTTAAATTCGTTTGAAATTCTGGATATTAACAAACATTGGTGGACGTCGAAAAGCTATTTTGTTGCGCATAATCTACACTTATCCTTCTAACTGGCGTATTTGATTAACTTCGTCCAACAACAAACAAACTCATCCAATTGCCAATTACGCGCAGACATTATATTCATTGCGTAGATATCTTTGTTTGAAGAAGCTAATTATGTTTGTGACAAGCAGCTGAACAAAGCCAACACAATATTAAAATATGTTACGCTTTCCTCGAAGATGAGCTGGCTGACTTATAACAAAGAACTTGGATAACGCAATCGCAGCACCACTTTTAGTCGTTAGACACCAATAGTCCTACTGAAGATATCATACTGGATAAATTCTCGTTCTTTCGTGGCCTTTATTGTAGTAATATATTCAGTTATCTGAGCCCCTAATCCTTCCCCAGGTGCGTCGCTAATTCCCTGTTATCTTGCGTTAATTTCCACGGGTAATCTTTTAAATTGATAGTACTCATCCGAAGCACAGCAGATTAGATTATAAAAAAGGTTATGCGCCTTCCTAATAGGCCCATCGTTGATATTATAGCTGCTCCAAGAGATATTAAATTGCCAAGGGTAATAATAAATTCACACAATATTTAAATATTTTTTAAAATTTTAACATACGGTTGACTCCACAATCAATATATTGGTGTCAAAAGGGGATTCTTTTTCGAAAAAATCTCCTGTTCGCTTCATATCTTATTTATAAAAACATTTCCATAATCTCCATTATGAGATTTAACTTTTGCCTTTTTGGCTATTCTCCTTATGTGCTAGATAATTTTATAAAGTCACCAATTTACAACGATGTACATTTTTTAACACAAACATGAATTTTTAATTTTATTGTTTTTACAATCTGCATAAACTCTACTTACGATTTTGTTTTTATGACTGCTTTTATTATTTTTCTATGGCTCTGGCTAAACAAAATCGTGATAACAAAATGCTGCTCTATAAATAGGGGTTTAGTACGTGAGTGAGCTTCGTAAAGATATATAAAATCTATCAACGAGGTAACATGAAGATAATCCTAATGTTCCACATTTAGTACGTCTAAATGTATCGTATCTTCGAAGTTAGGATCTGTAGTGCTATTAAGCTGGGAATTAATTCCCTGATTTCTGACTAATCCGTATATAAAGTAACGCTCGGTATAGCACCCATTCCCTGAGGAACCTCGTTAGGTGTCGGGGCGTTATCCGCGATTAATATAATTCCCTAATTTATACGCAGCGGTGTTTCAGGCTGTCCCATTGTTATTCTACATCGCGGTTTGTGGGCCACACTGCGCACCATCACATGTTTCAAGGTTTATACTTTGAGTGAAAAGTCAAACAATTCATAATAACATTTACGTTGGTCACACTGAAAGCTTTTAGAAAATGAAATATGATTATACCATTATATGATCACGGACCGTGGCGCTTAGCCACTACGCCACTGAGCTATTCATGGTGGTGTTGCCTTGTATTTAATTGTTAAGTTTTATATTTTTCATTGATTCCGCTTTAAGTCATTAATAAATATTATTATATTAAAAACATAACTTAAAAAAAAATAACCTTTTTGATTATTTTTTCTCTTTTGACTAGGAATCAAATATCGCGAAGAGTTGAAATATAGGTATTTGTTTATCTATACATAGTATAAAACAAAGTAGCTTCCCGTTGCTTGTACGTTGAGATCATTTAACCTACTCAAATCTTTTATGCGATTTTCGTTAGCATACAGAGTGATTCAAGAGACAGGTTTATACGTATTATATGCGACTACGTAGGCAAAGCCGCTGGCGATAAGCTAGTTTTATTCTAAACAATACTTGACAGTAAGTTTGCTACAATATGAGAACTGCAACAGAACATTAATAGTATTTAATATCATGTTTTATTTATTTTCTTCTTCACCATCGTGATCTATGTGTCTGTTCCACCTCATTTTGTCTGTTCCCACAACATCCAATTACAAGTTACGTAGCCGGGTGTTATACAAATGCGTTGTAATTATTCAAACATAGTCACTGAAGGCATTTTACGTGCCTACCCAGTAATAAAATTTTTATTTATCAACCGTACCACAAACATTCGATATTCAATATGAGCATTATATAAATACCAAAAAACATTTCGATTAAATAGGATATCCTTTCCGAGAAATGAGGAATCAAAAGTAACTCATCCTTTTTTAATAATATTCTAACCCTTTCTGAATATTTTTTTTTGACATACAATATAATTCCTGTTAATGTCTTTTAGGATTTTTTATTTATTTTATCTCTCATTAAGATACGATAATAGGATGCTTTATTATACCTTTTTTGCGAACATAGTATTATGCATTGATTTAATTAGGGCAAACAAAAATAGATTCGCTTGATTTCGCTTTTAGAGTTCCGTATACACATAACATATTAAATGAAATAAAAACTGTAATCTGGTAATTTTTTCTTGACTAAGAACACAAGAACGCACTGCACTGCAATTGCACGAATGTGAAATCTAAAAATATATTGAAATTCGAGTACAACCTCTCATTGGATCTCATCTCGGTCGAGATGCGTTGTAATTATTGATACTTAACCACGATCGTTACGGACTTGAGAGTTTATTTTATTCCCACGTAAGTAATTCGTTTCCTCTCAGCGATCGTTTTCTTCCTCATTACAGTGGATATTAAACGCATGTACACAGCTACTTCGGTAAGTGTTTCAATGGGGTGCGATATTTTACTTTCTTCAATCATTAAATTATATAATGTTAACATAGATGTGCTCAAACTGGTGTAAGAAGATAATATAGGCGGCTTAGTGAAGCCCATAAACATAGTGCATGATCCAGGTTAAATTCTTGATGACTGGTTGAAATCCGTCTTTGTGACGCTCCCACAGAAATCAAATTCAAAGAAATGTGAGGAATTTCGAACGATTAAATTAATGAGCCAAGTGCTAAACCTACATGAACGCATAAGGTCAATATGTGATGAACATCTTAACGATTGTCAGTTTGGTTTCCGGGTGGTGTGGGAACGAGAGAAACCCTAATTGCAGTACAGATTTTGAACCGAAATTGGAGAAACATAAATGTATACCTCTCTTTCGACGATTATGAGAAAGCCTTCGACCGAGTTTTACATGATCGACCGATCGTGATGCTGAAGGATATTCATCTCAACGAAAAAGATATCGCATTCAATCGTAATCTGTACTTGAATCAACGCGCCACTGTCCGAGTGGAGCAAGAGGAGACCAACGACATTGCTATAAAAAGTGAGTAAAGCTGGGATGTGTTCTTTCTCTTATACTCTTCAATTTATATTCAGAAGCTATAATAACCAAAGCTCTCCTCGAAATGGATTGTTGTGTGAAGATCAATGAACGCAATATAAACAATCTTCGTTATACAATTTTAATAGCATCTACACGACTGAATTACAACAAATGGTTAATAAAGTGAATGAGTATAGTTAAGAGACTAGTATTAGGCGGACCGTTAAAAAGACTAAAGTTATGGTTGTTTCTAAGAAAACACATTTTTTTCGTTGCATATGACTAAGGACTAGCAGGTCAATATTTAGAACAAGTTTAAAAGTGTACTTAAGCACATGGTTCACGGATGAATGAAGCAGCGATATTGTGATTAAAACCGGAATCGAAATTGCTCGTAGTGCTTTTAATACAATGAAAAAAGTACTCTGTAGTAATAGCATTAACATTTCATTATGTACTCTTTTGCTCCATTGTTACATTTGGCATATTGTACTTTATGGCTGTGAGGCTTGGACTGTTAAGGAAAACCTTAAAAAGCTTTCGAAATGTGGACTTACAGACGAATGCTATCTATAGACTGGCCTCAGTGGGTGACCAACGTGGAAATTTTCAAACGGGTAAACAAAAAAAGAACACTCTTGCTCACAATTAAACGATGAAAGGTCTCCTATTTGGGTCATGTTTTTCGACATCTGTGATACAAATTTCTCCAACTTATAATGATTGGCAAAATTCTTGGGAAGAGAAATCGTGGCTCCAAAATATCAGAGATTGGACTCAGTGGGTGACCAACATGGTAATTTGAAAATGTGTGGACCAAAAAAGAACACTGATGCTCACAATCAAACAACCAAAATTCTCCTATTTGGGTCATGTTTTACGACATCGAAGATACGAACTTCTCCAACTTATAACGATGGGCAAAATTCTTCGGAAGAGAAGCGATGGAAGAAGGAAAAAATCATGGCTACAAAATATCAGAGAGTGGATGGGAATACCTAACGCAGCCAAGCTGTTCCAACTCACATGCACTAGGGATTATTGTAAAAAGCTAAGGGCCAGCTTTCACTTGTTGGAGAAGTACTTTACGAAGAAGCAGAAGAGGTTATTAAATTATTAAATGTTTTCCGCCTTATAAAGATCTGATAAAATAAATTGAAGCTTTAGTCCACTTGTCTTGTACAAGTTAAACAATTTTAATGATTTAAATAGCAGCACATATGAAATCCATAATAGACTATATGTCACGCATTCGTGATAATTAACACTATGGTATAAAAAAAAAACAATTTAGAATGAATTACATTTTCTGTAAAACATAAAGTGCTAAAGAAGAAAGTGCTCAGTGATTGGTTTTTTTTAAATCAAAGTAAAAATATCTCTTTCATGGCTGTATAGTATAGACTACTTTGTTTAAACAAACAACAAATATGTTATGTTTTGTACATTAATTTGTTTTAATAACCCTATCAGGGCTTAAGCATTAAAACTTTTCATTTTTCTGAGATTTTCAAGCTAATCTGTTTTCATCCGTATGTTTTTTGATATAGTTAGCTATAGCTAGTCTAGTCTTTGTCTTATCTGAATAGAGTAAGTTAAGGTAGAGCTTCTGAATGCAGTTCCACGTACTAAGCCAGTATAGTATTTCTCCGTTCTTGTTTGTCGGTTTATTTATGTTTATGATGTAATTAAACCGCAGATACTCTCGTGCTCTGGTCGTTTTAGTTACCATTTGCCGAAGTTTATCTACAGTTTAAAATTTATTTGTTAACTATAGTTGTAAATAAATAAATCCTTTCTTTAGTAAAACTATTCCGGCACTAAGAAGTAAACAGAAGAAAATAATTGTTTTCATTTCCTATTAGAAGTTTTTGTAATAAATTCTAATTAAAACATGCGTGAAGTATTTTCTTCTAATAATAGAAAACACAATTTAAAAATTGACATTAATGGAATCATCATCCGCCCTTTTATATCCCCACTGCAGAGGCTCAGGCATTCCTTGTGGATGGTTAACGAGACAATGTCATGACCCTCCACGTTGGCCCAATGCGGATTGAAGAGTTAGTAACGACTGCAAATGACACAGCTTAGCATCCGTTTTTTTCCTTCCGAAGCACGGAGTAGCTGGAGATAATATTTTTTCAGTCACCCATCCCGTGAACGACCTTTAAAAACTTGCTTAACAAAAAATATCGCGGGCCGCGGCGATTATCCACTACATTACCGGTAAATAAAAATTAAAGCAAATAGCTCAATAAATTATAACTAAACAAAATTTCTATTACCTTCATTACATAGTTAATTTTTACAATAACTTAAATATATCATTTAAAATAAATGCCTTCGTTTATTTTCTGTTTTTCATAAGTTCAGACAATACTCTTTGTATATCTTTGATATTACTCAAAGGCTTACCAAACGATTTCAAATATATTTTAGCAAATTCATAAAAATAACAAAATCCGTGTTCCTATTTCTTATTAAATATCTCCATTACCTGTACTTCTACAGAGTGTTTGCCACGTGAATCCAATATATTGAACGTCTTAGACCCAAGAGAGCGAATAGTCGGTGGATCTTGATCATTTCTCATATTAGAAAGAGTCTAGTAGCAAAAACAACCTTGGCACCCAATATATAAAACTTACATTTGTACAGATTTGTGCAAGCATTTATTTTGATAGAAAAGGGCTGGGACAATCTAGAGACGGCTATTTAAGAGCCGAAAGATCGCTTTATTTGTAATTTGTGTCGCTTACGGTTGGAATATTTATTTGTTTGTAGAACCCTTCGTATACCAATTCTATAATATTATATTAAATAGGAGCAGGTATCTCTGCATCACTATATATATTTACGTGTATAATAATAATAATAATAACTTTATTTACCAAAAAAACAGACAATATGGTATGGCATAACAGGTGAAGTCCTTAAAAATACAGTATTGTAGATCTGTGGGAACTTAAAATAGGAGGAACCTGTAGCTTAAGAACCCACAAATTTCCGTTGATAAAAATAATACAAGTGTATATAAGTTTGTAAAAGTACAGAGGCTCATATTGCTTAAATACTATAGAAATTATATTTATACAATTCATAAAAGTTTATTTAATGTGATGAAGTAACTCTTCTGTCTCCTCATAAGACAATGGGAGAAGCCATTGTAAAAGTGTATTTTTTAACTGTCTGGTATTCAAAGGATATATATTAATAAATCTATTAACATAATTATAAAGAAATGGACCCAGAAATGGTAGGAATCTATGGCTAAAGGATTTACGAAAAAGTCGACCCTTGACTATTCGTCTATTACGAGATTTGGCAACATGAGGATCAAATGCTGACTTAGAGTGTTGGTGCAACAGTGTGTACAAAATGAATAGTTTCCGTACGGACGAAACTTCGCAAAATGAATAGAGGGCATCTGTTGGAAATAGAAATGATTTGAAGGTAGCTACTTTAAGTACAGCACGTTGGGCAAACTGTTCCCGATTGTATAAGACGGGTATTAACGCGATAAAAGTTTATATACTATTCCCGGTTAAGAATTACTCGATGTTATAACATACGCGCACATACCGGAAGCATTTTTATGGTAATTCAACTTTAAAGAATCGAGAATTACATTAATGAGGAAGGCGATTGAAGCAATTACGCAACCTGTAAAGTAAAAGATTTTAAATTATATTGGTGAATGAAGAGTGAGTAGCTTGGTGGCGTAGCGGCTCGCGATCTTTGTTGCAAAGCAGCTTTCGCAAGGATCGGTCATGGGGTGGTTGACCAAAAAATTACTATCTCGAGCTACTACGTGCTTCGGAAGGCACAAGCCTTTGGTCCCGGCTGTTTTTGCAGTCGTTAATACGCTCCAACCTACATTATGCCAAAGTGGGGGTCATGGCCCGCCCTCCAAAGGAAGGCCTGAGTCCCTGCAGTGAGGACATAAAAGGCTGATGATGATGATGAAAGGAAGAAAACCGAGTGTAGTGCACAACCTGACTATACTTGTAACATCTATGCAAGGGTTACGTTACAGGCTTCAGTTACTTTAATATGTTTTCTTTGCCTATATCTTTGTTTCTTTCAGCTCACACTATCCATACCATAACGCACCACCTGTCAAAAAAAATCCAAGTGTACCTACGAAAAAAAATAATACACTTGGCACACACAACAAGCGAATTGGATATTTCAATAGTTATAAGGTAACAGTTTGTTTCTCTTACCCAAATCGAGACGGCCTCAGCTAGAGGGTTGTGCCTCATAATAAAAAAGATCGTACGCAATCATATTTTATCGGGAAAGCCATTTTTCGCAGGCGGATTCGAAGCCGTTTATGTGAAATGCCTCAATTTCCCTCTAGCAACATAAAATCTCTTGTTAACACCAGTACATCATAATAAAAACTATTATCAGGTACGGTTTGTAGAACAATGGTGCCAATTTTATTGTGCCACTCTTTAAACTAAAATAATTCCAATTTTAATTTGACTTTTGTATAACGTTATATAATTATAAACAAACATTAATATAATATATTCCTCTACACTATGATATCATAAGTTTACTTCCGTTATCTTGCTTGTTAACAAATTGAAAAGGCAGTTAGACAGGATTAAAACTAATGGGAAGCTAATAAATACATACGAGTAGTATAAAAAAGTTGTTTTTCCTCATCTGTCCCTATGTATACTCGCATCTTTAAAACTGAGCAACGAATATTGATTCGGTTTTTTTTTATAGATAGGATGATTCAAAAAGAAGTTTTTTTGTATAAGACAAGACCACGCGGGCGAAGCCGCTGGCGGAAAGCTAGTATATCGTAAGCGGGTAATATAGGCTATAACTAAGGTAGCAAAGTTGCAGGAAAACATCTAGTGAAAAATGAGTTTCGAAATGACATAGGAATAGAACTATGTGAGACACATATATTCTATCAATTTTGTTTTGTATTTTTATACAAAAAATGGAAGCAATAAAATTTCTATACTAAATGACATAAATTCAGACACATGAATGAATTCGAATTCGGGTCTGGATTTATACAGAATCGCAGGGCAGATACCAAATGTTAACTCATTCTTGTAATAAAAAAGACATTATTTGATTTAGCAACATAGCAGCACCCACGGGGTGGGTGACCAAAAGTTATTATCACGAGCATCTCCGTGCTAAGCCGTTTTGTTAGCCGTTGGTCCCGGCTGCATTTGCAATCTCAAAATAAAAAATTATTCAGATTAGGCTTTTACAGAGCACTTGTGAAAGTCGAAATCGGTTCGCAAAACTACGGCGGGAGACCTTGTACTGAGAAGAACCAGCAATAAAGTCAGCAAGGGCTGCTTTTTTCTCCCTGTTTTATTTTACACAGTGAAGTCTTATTGAAAAGTGACTTCATTTGAATATGAAGTCACATTCCATTACAATATCAGAAATAAGAGAGATATTTTCGATAAGTGATTAATATGCCGATTGCTGATCATCACTTGTTAAAGTACTAGCTGGTTTTTATTCCTAATGTTAAATTTGTGTACATCACTATGCTTGGTATACACATTAATATTGTTCCAGGCCAAAAGAATACAACTATATATAAATTGTGATGCAACCGTCAATATTCCAATTTGTTTAAATTTCTCTCTAAGAGATTTTCGCGACCCCGACTGATAAATAGCTCCTTTTTGTAAAACAAATATAGACTAAATATCGGCTGCCGTTCCCAACAATATAATGCCATAGGACATGATACTGTGAAAATAACAAAAGTACACTGTCCAGGCAGTTTCTATATCGGTAAATTGTCTTATTTTTCGCATGGCATATGCAGCCGAGCTGAGTATGCGGGTTCCATTGCAGTATTGAATCTATTATTACGCCCAAAAATGTTGTTAAACTTACTAACTCTAAATGTTCGCCCTCATTCGTTAAAACGCTCCAACCTACACTGGGCCAGCGTGGAGGGTATGTTATGTTATGTTATGTTGTGCGGCGGGCTTTTCCGCAACTCGACACCTTGTGCCTATTTTGCGTGAATGATGGGGTTGCATCAGTCCTGCCACCCCAGCTCCTCCAGGAAGCCCATGAGTCCTTTGACTTTGCCGCAAGCCTCCTTTAATGTCTGTGGGCTACCCAGATGTGTAGTCCTATGTCCTGAAACGCCCCTGCACTCCAGTAGTACGTGAGCGCTTGTCTCTTCAGCGTCCAGGCATGCCCTGCACAGAGAACTGTCAGAGATACCCATGTTATATAAGTGTTTGTTAAAATAGCCATGACCAGTTAGTATACCTACTATTAGTCTCAACGTTTGTCTAGGTAGTTTGATTAACTTACGTGCCAGTTGCAGGTCTACCTTGGGGATTGCTTCTTTGGCTTGCCTGCAGTCAGTCGTTTGAGTCCAGTATTCGTCGTGTTGTCTGTGACAGCGTTCTCTTACCCAGTTTCTCAGCTGTCGAAATGGAATGGGTATAATGGGTTCCGGTCCAATGGGCTTTCTGCTTGACCCTTCTCTGGCCAAGCTGTCTGCCGCGTCATTTCCTCTTGACCCGCTGTGCCCCTTAATCCATTGTAAGGTCAGTTTATTTCTTATGCATACCTCTGTCAACTTACAGTGACATTCGTGCAGTAGACCTGATGTCATCATATTGTTATTTAAAGCTTGTAATACCGATGCGCTATCAGAGAGAATACGGATATTTTTACCTTTTACTCTCCGGATTATAATTGCCTCAGCAGCCATTAATATACCCACGCATTCAGCCTGGAATATTGTGTTGTAGATTCCCAGTGCCGTGGATATGTGGATATTTAGATCCTCCGAGAAAACACCAGCACCAGTACCTATGTCAGTTTTAGAGCCGTCCGTAAAGATCCTCAGCTCTTTGTGAAGGCAGAGATCTGGTGTGTCTTCGTAGAGTTGTATTTTGTATTTCTTGTCAAAAACATACCTCCTGGGAGTTAAGTCATTGGTGGCCATGAAGAAGGGGTATTCCTTATTAATGTCTTTTAAGATGTTAGTGTGCGGGATACTAATATCCCTCCATAGTCCCAGCATTTTTAGCCGTGTGGCTGCACACATGGCTTCTTGTTGTATAAAGAGATGTAGTGGTCTTACGTTGAGTATCGTCTCTAGCGCTGCTGTTGGGGTTGTTCTCATGCATCCAGTGATTGCACAGCAGGCACGTCTTTGGAGACATTTAAGTTTGTTTATAGTTGTTGCCTGTGTAGTCTTTGTCCACCAGACAATTGCGCCGTAGCTTATGATGGGTCTAATAATTGTCTCATATAGCCATTTAGTAATATGTGGAGTTAGTCCCCATTTCTTACCGATCATCCTGCGGCATTGCCAGAAGATGATGTTGGCTTTTGTGATGGATTTGTCTATTTGTGTACTCCAGTTCAGTTTGGCATCCAGTGTGACACCTAGATACTTTACTTCGTTGGAGAGATTCAATGTCGTGCCAAATAATTTTGGAAGTTTGTATTCGCCTAGTACCCTTTTGTTAGTAAACATTACCATTTCTGTTTTTGCAGGGTTTACCTTTAGTCCATAGTCGTTGCACCACTTTTCCACAACTTTCAGTGCAGTTCTTGTGACGTCGCACAGTGTGTTCGCAAATTTGCCCGAGATTGTTATTACTAAGTCATCTGCATATCCTATCGTTTGGAATCGACGGTTGTTTAAGTTGGCGATCAATTCGTTGACCACCACATTCCACAGAAGTGGCGATAGTACTCCCCCCTGTGGGCAACCTTTAGTCGCTATTGCTTTGATCTTGTTGTCGCCTTGCAGTGTTATTAGCCTGTTTCGCAGCATGTTGCTTACCCATTGTGTGATGGTGTCCTCTACTCCATGAGCAGCTAGGGCTTTCGCTATGCTATCAAAACTGGTTTTGTCAAAAGCTCCTTCAATATCTATGAAAGTGCCTAGACATATTTCTTTCCTTTTGAGACTTCCCTCTATCGTACTTACTACGGAGTGAAGTGCGGATTCTGTCGATTTGCCAGATGTATATGCATGCTGGTTAGGATGCAACGGTACGTTCTTAAGCTGGTTGTCTCTAAGCTCTCTATCACATAATCTCTCTAGAGTTTTTAGAAAGAAAGATGAGAGGCTGATAGGTCTATACGATTTTGCATCATTGTAGTCAGATTTACCTGGTCTTGGGATGAATATCACCGTGACCTCTCTCCATAGCTTTGGGGTATATCTGTGTGCTAAACAGGCCCGCAGAAGAGGCACCAGTATTCTTGTCACTGCTTTATTGGCCCATTGTAGAAGCGCTGGAAAGATTTCATCCGGTCCAGCTGCCTTATATGGTTTAAAGCTGTCTATTGCCCATTTTACCTTATCCGTAGACACCGTCCTTTGTGCGGTGGTCCAGGATTGTTCAGTAGGGGTGCAGTTTGTGTCCTCCCAGTTCTGCGTGGTTTGCAACACGCAGCCCGGAAAATGAGTTTCTAGTAGAACCTTATACGCCTCCTCATGTGTGTCAGTGAGTGAGCCGTCTGTTCTGCGTAGTTGTCCAATGTCCTGTTGTTTGTCCTTAGATAATAGTTTCCTGACCTTGTTGGCTTTCGTGCACGAATCAATTTCGGAGCAAAAATTCCTCCAGGATCTTTGCTTCCAATGTCGTATACGCTTTTTATAGAGCAATTTTGCATCTCTGTATGCATCCCAGTTCCGGTCATCATATGTGTTCATTGCTCTGTTAAATAGTCTTCTCACCTTTGTCCTTAGTCGCTGCAGTTCAGGACCCCACCAAGTTGAGCTGTGGGTTGAGTCTGATGATAGTTGTTTGAGCGGGCAATTGTTGTAATAGGCTGTTTTAATTACCTCACTTATTTCCTTAGCTGCCTCGTCGATTTTGTTAATATCCCGCCAGCTCTTGTCTTGTATACAGTCTAGTAACGGTATTACCTGTTTCTGATATTCTCTTTTGTTAGTGTTCCTTGGTAAGCGTCTCGGTTCAACTGTCATGTTTTGTGTTGTCATGTTGAACCTGAGCCACATGTGGTCAGAACATGAGGCCTCTGACGAGACCTGCCAGTCGGAAATCAAGTCAGCCGCCTCTTTAGTCGCTAACGTAAGATCAATTATGCTTCTAGCTCTTCTCGTGACAAAAGTAGGCTTTGAGCCTTTGTTGATCAGGTTAAGATTAGTTGTGAATAAATAATCAACCAGTTCCTCACCTCGTTTGTTGCTTTTGGTCATTCCCCACAATTGGTGGTGCGCGTTGGAGTCAGTGCCGATGATCAGCGCCTTGTTCGTTTGTTCACAGTGTCGTACCAGTTCAACCAGTTCTCTTGGCGGTGCTTCCTCTCCCTCCGGCATGTAGGCAGAGGCAATCACCAGGATAGGTACACTTGGATTTTGCTGCTGTTTAATTGTTATTGTAGTTAGGTCGCTAGAACAGAAATTTGACATTATTTGGGCTTGCATGTGTTTGGAGCAAACAATGCAGGTCCGCGGTGCTCGGTTACCTGAGTTGTAAAAAGTCTTACCACTCGTAGTGCTGAGGCCACAGATGTTATTGGATCTGATCCACGGCTCTTGGACCAGAGCTATAGCCTCAGTTTTGTCGTTGTCCTCCAGCCACTTCTTTAGTTGAGCCGTTGCTGCGCGACTGTGCTGGAGGTTTGTCTGCAAAAATGTTGTATTAGTCGGTGGTAGCGCCATCAGACGCAAGCAAAACGTCGACATCCACCTCCTGGCTGATGTCGATACCACCGAGTCTGTCCGCCCATTCGTCAATCACGTCCTTTTCGTTACGACTCCCTTTCGCAGAAGTCGAGGTCTCCGGTTTTTGAATGTCCATGGCCTCTTGTGTAGCTGCCGTTGATGGTCCGGCTTCTGTACTGGGTGTCGGGGCTGAGGTTTGGTCCTCCAGAGGTGGCAGGCTGTCCAGATACTTGCCATCCTGATGCCGGAATCGGACGTAAACCGAGCCCATCAGGTAGCAAAGTCGCCTCCCTCTTGCCAGAATTTTTTCTGCCACGTCTCTAGTGGTGCTGAATATGAGGAAGGTGTTGTCCTCTCCAGCGATGGCCTTATGCAGGATCCATCTATCCACGTCAGCAAACTTATTTTGATGCCTCAATAGTTTAGCTGTCATATGTGGAGCCCTTGTGCCAGGCACAAGTAGTCCACATACCACCCTCTTTGGTCTGTCTATTTGCCTTTGCACTGTCAGGTCATCCAGCCCCGGGATTTTCATGGCTGCCACAGTCTTTTTTACCCACTGAAGAGTTTTGGGTGTCTCACACCAAAGACTGAGCACCCCGTCCCCGATTGTCGGTTTCCCTTTCAGGTTCGGTCCCTCATCAGTCGATGGCCCCGCCTCTAGCGTCTCCATTATGACGGCTTCCTCCAGGGCTGCTAGCACTTGTGTTGCCTGGGCTATTGTCAGGTGTCCTGTTTTTTGGCTGGTGATTACCACCAGTAGGTCAGCTGTGGCCGCATCGGCGAATGATATTTTTGCCGGTGTTCGACGCGGTTCCCCCGATTTAGGTTTCTTATGGTCACCCCTTGGAGAGACCGTGTCGTCCAGTCTGGGCCTCTTTGAAGCCGGTAGTATTGTCCCCTCAGAAGTCTGTCTGTCCCGGGTGTTAGCCTCTTGACCCGTAACAGTCGTCTTACTGGCTTCCTCAGCTCTTTGTCTGTTACGGGCCTTCCTAGCTCTTTGTCCCAGTTTGGTCCTTCTGCGTCCTGTCGTGTCAGTGGTTTGGTCCTGATTCCTATCTCCACCCTGCCGATTTCTACGTCGGTGGGTGACTTGCTGCCAGGAATCAAGGTCATCATCTCGCGCTTGTTGCCTGTCGCCGGATTGCTCCTTCACCAGGTCTGTCAAGACACGGGATGAAGTTGGTCTGTCATTGTCTCTGTCATGGTCTTTGTGCATCGGCCTGACACCAGGTTTCCCCTTCACCAGGTCTCTCGATGTACATGTTGTCGTTGGTTTGTCTTTAATGTCAGTTTGCCTGTCGCCGGTTTTACCCTTCACCAGGTCTTTCTTATGGGATCTATGAGTTTCCATGTCCACATAATCTTGTTACTTCATCCTCGTCAGTCCCACCCGCCACGGAGCCACAATTGGGATGCCGATATCAATAATCGGTCATCAGGATTGTGACGAGGATATAGGAACGCAGGGTTTTCCTCCTTGCGCGACATCAGGGGCTGCAGTCGAAGGGATGATAGTCGATCCCAACCATCATTGGTTCCCAACAACCTTGCTCCTTCAGCATGGCCGGAGTCCATCACTGTGATGTTAAGTGACCCCCACGTTCCTCGCCGGCGACCCATAGACGGTAGACGCCAAGACCGTTACCACGTAGCTGGCTGGACCACGTGGTTGCCGTCTAGCTGGAAATCCGGGCCAAAGTGCTGTGTTGCATCCGGGGTGCCGCAGCTACCCTTTCCGCTCAAACACCAGGATCCCTTCATCCCCGCGTACGGCTCTGCTGCGCAGGTCATACCGCAGGAGAGGCTCACAAACCACTTGGCCGCCTCCCTGAACCAAGTGGACTAGAAAGCTGCCTAATTGGGGTGCGACAACTTTAGGGATTGTGGTGGGAAGTAAGGATGAGGATAGGATAGGATTAGTGAGGATGTGGATAGGGGTGCGCCTGATTGTTTTAGTTATATCTGTTTCTTAGGGAATCAGACCAATAACAGGCGGCCACCGCGTGAAGGAGACAATCAGACTTGCCTAGGGGATCAACATGACCTGCACTCTCCCCCCAGACCATTTGCCAGATTACCAGACGGGACAGAATGGTAAAATAGGTGATATGTTAGTTTGGTACTTATACTGAATACAAACACAACCTGACATATCCCCCGCCCTCAGCGTGGAGGGTAATAGCCCGTCCTTCAAAAGAAAGCTTGAGCCCCTGCAATGTGGACGTAAAACAGCTGCTGATGAGGAGGAAGCAACATACTTAACAAAATCTTTGTCCCTTTTTTGTCAGGATTTTTTTTCGGAAAAATTAATTTAAAATGAAATGATATTACTTCAAATATTTTAGTACAAAGTCATAATGTTTGATTTCAACTTTATCAATGAAAGACTGAATAATATTTACTGTTATAACGTTGTGTATTGTAGCAAAATACAGTCCAGGAAACACGACTATTTGTTTCGTATCGCACCAAAAGAAATAGAGTTAGTGAGATGTTTATTCCAAGGCTATATAGAACACTTGTTACATGACAAGAGCCGGTGATCGAGCGCCACCCGTAGGGTGGGAGTTTATTAGACAACATTTGCCACATCCGAATGATGTCTATACTAATTAGTAACATATAAAGCGAAACTGAATACAAAAATATTTTATATGGGTTTTTCTAAATTTATGTATGTTATGTAAGAATAAATAAAGTATACAAAAGTCAAAAACATTACAAAATTAAAAGGAAACCTTTTAAAATGTCCTGTGAGAAGCTTGGCACTACATTACATCTAAAAACATTTTGTCTGTGCGAGCCATATGGTGTCATTTAACAACGTTTTACATGAAATATTGCCGGTATATGGTTTTTTCTTGGAATAACAGCTTATTTAAACGTTTTCTTTTTTTTATTGAAAACCAATTAAAACATGTATTGTTTTAAAATGTATAAAAAATTAACAAGCAGCTTATCAAATGTATTTTTGAATTCACCTTTGATCCTGTTATAATGGAATTCTAATACCGACGTTGGAAAATAATTTATAGTATAAATCACAAGCTTAAATACACCACAGTTATAAATTACAATATAGCATCCATGTTGTCGCGTGTACCTGCTCAAAATTATCTCAAGAGGATTTGTCTGCCGAAATGTATCATAATATCCATAATATTGGGGAACGTGACCTCAAGGCTCATACGAAATTATGGCGAGCAATAATTCAATCAAACACGGCTTAGCTGGCTCTCGCCGTGTTTACTAAACAGGACGCCTTTATCACGTACCATTGACGACCTTATCCTAACGATATATTAATCATAATGAACTCTTACAAAACGAGAAATAAACTCTTTACACCGCAAAACAAAGCACAAAATTGAACGTTTTTTTAATCATTCGTATAAACGTGTTTTGGCGAATTGGTCGTGCAATCATGAAAGTCTCGATTTTAAGCCTTTATATGATGAACTATTGCTTGCGATTTGTAATGTGTAGAGACGAAGAGAAAATAATGAAATGTAAGTGAGTGAACTAATGTTTTAAAGTGTGCTAACGTGAACCCTCCCGAGGCGGTTCTATCTGTGGCGGGTTCGAGGTATATCTTTCATGGAAGCATTGTAAGACTGGCTAGTACTCCACTGGGACTTATATAATGGAGCTGTGGAAATTTTTAGCAACGAATTCGGAGACTACTGTCCACAACTAGATTTAGAACACGCCGGCCGCTACTAAGTATTCCTTAATTTATAGCTTGGCAAGCTTTATCACTTTTATTAAATGATACTTTAAGTTAATCTCTTCTATTTACAGAACTTTTTAAGGTTACTATCTTACTATACTATATAATTAAAAATTGAAAGTAAATTGCTGTAGCCTAATAGAGCTGTAGTTCTATTGCGGAATCAAGGGCTTCCCGTTCACTATAAATCAATCTTAAATAACATCGCATAGCTAGATTGCTCAGACACCAAACGAGGTAGAAGTTTTAATGTTAGTTGTATTAGAAAAACTGAAATGCGACTCCTAAATCCGAGACAATAAAGAAAAGTTCGTTCCACATTGACCCGACCGGAAATTTAGCCGGAGTACACAAAAAATGGCTACACCTCGATCGGCGTATTATCGACTTAACCACGAAGTATACTGATAAATATTAACTGACTTTAGCGCCGCCATTACAGAAAAATTTAGAAATTTATATACAATATGGTTGTATTATTCATAAACTATAAAATGCTCGGTGGCGTAGTGGATAAGCGCCGCGGCTAGCGTTCGTTGCTGTCAAGCAACTTTCGTTGCGTTCGTTGTCGGTCACGGGATGGGTGATCCAAACTTATTATGTCGAGCTACTCCGTGTTTCGGAGGGCACATTAAGCCGTTGGTCCCGGCTGCATTTATAGTCAATAATACCCTCCTATCCGCATAGGGCCAGGGTGGAGGGTCACGGCCCATCCTCCTTAACCAATCTATTAGAGATGCCTTAACCCCTGATGATAAAATGATTTATGATTAAATATGTATTTTTTACAATTTTTTTGTCAATTACAGCATGTTACTGGGCGAATGAAGTATTCGAGCCTTGCTTCGGCGGCTGCGCAGAGGTGTCGTGCGACAACCCGCGAAACCATTTAAGGCCCTGCTATCCTTACTGCGAGGCAGGGTGCATTTGTGAAGAGCCATATGTACGGGACGACAGGACACATCAGTGTGTACTGCCACAGGACTGCTCGCCGTCAGTATTACCTTAAAGTCTTGTTTTTATCAAACAGTTATTAGAAATATCAATATTGGTCTAGGTTGCTAGAGTATCCATATCTAAGCTATTAGCAATCTCTATGCATATCTAGATTGCTAGACAACAAGCTCTTTGCTTGATCGCGGATCTTTTACCAACCCCCCCCCCCCCCCCCCCCCCCCGGATTTTACCAGAGGTAGGTAGGCCAATCATTCTTGTTCAACAGACAGAGGGCTTGTTGAACCCTAGTTTAAGGTATAATGCCTCATACGTTACCATATAAAAAAGTTACTGGGGTAAAAAATCATTGATACCAAATAATAAAAATAAAACATAAAAGAATATATCAGATAATAACTAAGATAAACTGTTACAACACAAAATTCCTCTAGTATTTATTTTTTATTATTTACCTAAACATAGAATAATTTATTTTAAAGAATAACTTATTTATAAGTGTATAAATAATTTTGTTTATTATTTTTTGTAACTTGAAAGAATTTAAAATATTTTTCATTGATACAGTAAATTACACAAACGTCTCATTTTTCACAATTTCTTTTCTAGGACTCAAATGGGTATACCAGTGCCTAACAAAAGGTTCGAAAAGCCTTTACCGTTGAAATACGCTGGCAGATCAGCGCGAGGCCACAGCAAACGAGATGAGCAACTGATGGACTTCATCGAGAATGAGCCTCCTCCTAACCACGTAGAAGACTTTAAGAGACCTTCCGAAGTCTCAAGAATGGGCAACTACTTCAATATAGTGATTGCACCGCCGCCTATCAAAGCATTGCAACCAAGGAAAATGTTGGCAAATGAATTAATCCCAGGGTCATACAGATCGGCTTCCAAAAGAATATAAACTTATATTGATAACAAACTGTTTTACTTATCCCCGCAAAAATATTGTCGACATTTTATAATGGCTGATTAACAATTATTATAGAATATTGGTCTACTGGTAGATAACGTCCCAGCTGCATCTGCGGTTGTTAATACCCACCAATCCTCACTGGACCCAAGTGTTAGGTCATAGAACATTCTCCCTCATCTCATTCGATTTCATCAATAGAGAAGGCCATTAGGGGATATTAATAGGCCGGTGATGTTTTGAACTACTTTCTCTAAATACTTATACACACGGCTGTATCACAGGCTACCACCATATGCCAAATTTCCTCAATTGATTCTGAGATCTACCTCCAATGCATTAAGTTTGTAAATCGGCTGGAGAATTTTATCAATTTTGTGCTGCCTGACATGCTGTTGATTGCACATATTATAGATTTATTTATACCAAAATAGTAAAGTAAGAAAATAAAAAGATTTTTCCAAACTAAAAACTACCTGTAATTATATTATCCTACTAATATTATAAAGGCGTAAGTAGGTAGGATATTTTAATAATTATATTTTTGTTACTTCTTGACGCAAAAACTACTGAACTAATTTTGATGAAATTTGGTATTTAGGCCACTAAAAGTGTGGATTAACATAAATGCTACTTTAATCCCACTAAATGGTTCCCTAGGGATAGAAGTACTTCCAAGGGCGCCTATTTTTGTGAACGCTGCCTAAATAGGAAGACATATATGAATACTTATTAAAGAAAAATGGAAGAGCTTTAAATTATCTATAAAAAAATGGCCATGACGGCGTATAAGTACGTGCTAAGATTTTTTCACAAAAATAAAATACTTCTTAATGAAAAATGCTTAAAATATCCACTTTCACAATCCAGGGGATTGCTCTAAACTCTGAGCTACCCAGGACCTAACAGGACTATCGAATTTTTCAAGCACTTATTACTTTGTCGCTACTACAGAACGTATTTTCGTCAATGTTCAGGCAATTTACCCAAACAGCCAAAAGAAATGTTTTTAAAAATATTCGAACTTTCGATAAAGATGAAAATTTATTCCAATTATTATATTTTGAATATTGTAATATCTTGGTCAGTGCCCGTTATTACAAATCACGTGAATACTAATTTATTTCAAGTAAAAAAATAGTGTTAGTAATTATTATTAAAACCAAAGATTAGTTGTTATTTTTTTTTTAAATGTAAACTTGGAGAAAAAACGACTTCAAAGGAATCGAACAATAACTTTTATTCTTATAAATTCGATATACTCAATTTTTATTCGGGCGAAGATTTGATAGCTAAGTTACACATCGGACTTCAAACGAAGTTTGAATTTGTCATAATAAGAATTGTTTAACGATGTTGATGTCTGTTTATTTATGAAAATAAACACCTTTACTATAGAGTTCCCATGTGACAACCACCACATCAAGTTAATTTGTGCGATATAGTTCTCCCAGTTATTTTATAATAAAATATTGTTATTTCGAGAATATACTCTTTCAAACAAAAAAGTATAATATAGATCAGTGGCTCTCAACCTTTTTTTTTTGTTGCGGCACATATTTAACGATTTCAAAATTTGGCGGCACACAAAGAAAAAGATAAAAATTATTTACTTACTACACTGCATAAATAGTTTATGACAAACATTTTAAATATACGAAATAAACGAATATATACTACAATAATAACTAAACGTTTATTAAGGGATTAATTACAAGCTAATAATAAAAATATTTTTAATGCGAAATTTGAGCTTGATGTTTTTTGATAATTTCATTTATATTTGGTCTCTAAGAATGACAATACTACTCTCATATCGTCTTCTACATTTAACAATCTTGATATTTTTTTAGTTTTAATGTTGGCTAATGCTGAAAATCCGAATTCACACAAATAAGATGTGGAAAATTGTAATAATATGTGTAAACCTTTTTTGGTTTACAAATTTATAAATTGACACTACATGCAAATAAATTAATATTAAACCGAATCACATTCATTTGCCAATTTTAACGAAAGAAAAGGTGCAGTAACTACTATGCAACACCTTGTGAATCCCAACTATCACTAAAACAACACGTTTTGTACGCAGAAGTGGCAAGTGTTGTCCAAGTTGAGACATTTTCCTATTGCTATGCACGCCGCTTCATCATAATTTGGCACTAAGAAAAAACGCGTTGCAAAGCAAATTTTTTTTTGTGGATTTAAATATATATTCATGTAAAAATATTTTTCTTTTTAAATGATAGAATTTAATAATTTTAAGATTATTATATATTTGCAAAATTTGGTGGCACACTTTTGAAATTTAGCGGCATACAAAAGTGCCGCGGCACAGTTGTTGAGAATCACTGATATAGATAAAAGAAAACAGAAAAGTTGACAACATATTCTTATTTTATGAAGTTGGTAAAAAAACCTATAAATGGATACTAATACCACGCAAACGAAGTTGCGGGCAAAAGTTAGTACAAAATAAACCGAAACTAAATACAAAACAAAATACATAAATCAATGTCTATGCCTTAAACCTCATACACAAACGACAGGGGAAGATTCAATAAAATATATTAATGAAATAAAAAAAAATAACAACATGTCAGTGGAATAGGAAAATTATCAAACTTATGAGATACCGTCTATACTATATCTTAGTTTATTAATTTAAATAAAAAATATAACAGTAACAAATATGTACATGTAATACCTATAGGTAATATTCCTATTATTTATATCCTAATTATTGATTCATTTTTTTATTCAATAACAGATTCATAAAGTTTTTAAGACTAAAACTCAATAGAAGGGTTAAAACTGTAGAATTTTAAAACTGTATTGTGAAAAAGGTCAAGTTCAGTTCTAAAGCGTAAAAGAAAATATCCAATCGTTCAAGAAACAAACATCTGAATTCCTCTTAAAAAACAACGCGCAAACTTTTTAAAACAATTCCATTAACGACTCCACACCACTGATACTGATCACAAAGTGAAATGGAATGGTAAGTGCGGCCATTTTAAAAACAGAACGGAAACAATATGCGTAAATTTCTATTGCTTGCTCTACTACTCTGTAAGTGATTCGCATATATAAATATTAGATGTGATTTTAATTAACATACTGATGAGGACGGATAAATCATATTGCAGATAACATTGTTGCATGGGCGACGAGAACGAACAATTACGAATATGATGATTTGGACGGAAATAAAAGACATTCACTCATAGACGATAGGCGGAATTGGAGAAAAAAGGCGTTGTTAAGTCCAAGTGAACTGGATCACAAAGAATATGAAGCAAGGAAACGGCATGACTACGATTCTACAAGGTATTTCGAAGAGTCTGAGCCGAAATCTTTCGGTGTTATAGATAGGCATAGGGATGGAGAGATCCCGAGTTACAGAAAACGGTACGAGGATCTCGAAAAACTTTCAGGATTGAAGAGTTCAGAATCGGGATCACATGGATACACGTAAATATATATTGTAATTTCATGAATATTAGACATTCGTATGCACTCTAGTAAATATAGTTCTTTTCTTTCAGTGATGATAAGAAATCTTCTATTACATATAATTGCGACCGACCGCACGAAAGGTATTATTTTCATTTTATTTGAAAAAAGTTAACAGCTATTATTTCTCATAGCAATCTCAAGTAATTAAACTTAAATTAGAGCTCCACTTAGTTCCAATAGATGTCAAGTGATACGCATAACAATGAACAACATTTCATTTATTCATTCCCGGGGAAACTTGAAAATAAATTAAAGTTGAATTTCTACTACCTATATTAATATATTACTATCATCAGCTAATGCTGAAAATAGTAAAAGCCTATCTGCTGGTTTCTGAAATGAGCATAGTACAATATCTCAACTGTTTATTCTCAATAACTTATTTTTTTAACATTTTATACGTCAAAATGTCCTAGTTTATCAAACTGCTATTAACTGATCATTAAAAAGACTAAAATCGGAAACGAAAACATGCTTAAGTATAGTTTGAGACATATTCAACTTTAAACACTCAATTCAGAAACCGGATGTATGTTACTTACTAATAATATTGTTTATGTCAGTGAAGACTTTTACAATTAACCTAGTATTTTTTATTTGATTTCATCAAATACAAACGAAATATCAAATATTACCTCATTATAATATTATTTATATACGATGTATAATCCATATTATAATGTATAGAAGAGAAAAGATTTTATTATTTGTTTACGAAACTACATGACTGATTAGAAAAAAAAATCTTTCATCAACGAGAAGCTGCATTACAGACGTGTAACAAAGGCTAAGGCAATAATTAACGCGGGCAATGGGAAAGCTAAGATAGTGTAGTACAATTATCAATAATCATGACAGGTATGAATCCTGTTTCTCGGGTTGTGCTTCAGTCACGTGTGACAACCCCCGGGAGCGGCTACATCCCTGCTACCCTTTCTGCGAGCCTGGATGCATCTGCATCGCACCCTACGTGAGGGACGACCGAACGCACAAGTGTGTCATGCCCGAAGATTGTACAAAGTGAGTTCATTTCATGCACATTTCCACTAATTATATTTTCCTGTTATATCTCCCATACTCATATCACTGTTAAGTTTTTCGGGAATATATTACCACTGTTTATCTTTTCAATAACATAACAGATATATATTATAGAATAACTGACAAAATAAATCATAGTTTTGAAAAAATTTGGGAATAAACAAGACTAGGTATAACGAGTAAGAGAGTTGTCAAAGAGGACATCTATACATAGTATAAAAGAAAGACACTTCAGGCTGTCTGTATTCTAAGATCTTTAACTACACAATGAATTTTAATGCTGTTTTCATCATTATACAGAGCATTCAAAAGGAAGGATTATATGTATAATACAGGGCCACGCTGATGAAAAGCTAGTGGTTAAATAAAATATAATTCTAAATATTATTAAAAAATAAATAAGTCCAAAATATTATTATAATATGGTAAAATCCTTTTTAATTACATCAAAAGAAGACATGCTAATGTAAAATATTTCTATAAATAAAGAAACATGCATACAAAATTACCACTCGCCATATTTAACGCTGATGCAAAGCACAATAGAAAACTAATGTTGTATTATTTACAGAGGCCTCAAAGGAATTCCTGACCTTGGCGATGAAACATAGCTTCTAAGTATTAACGCCTGCGGTATTATTAACAAAATATTTTTAAAGATCAAGTACAATAAAGTGTAGTAGATTTTAGTGTGTTTTATTTATAAAAATCAACATTATATTATAAGCAATACATACGGAAAGTATAGTTATAAAAAAAATCTATGGAAAAATGTATAAAATATATGTTTAAAAAGTATGGAATGAAGAAACTTTGATATGGAAAAATACTATTTAGATGTTACCCCAAAAACTTAATTCAAGTTAAACATGACACTTAAACGCGACGGCATTTCATTTCATAAAGCAGCAAAATGCTCGTATATAATTTTTGTTTTCTATCATTTTCGATGCGTTCTTAACACAAAAGTTCTTAAAGAGAAGTCATATAAATAAATCTATTAATTAATAAGGTAAGTACTTAAAATAATAAGTAAGTATATTCATGTCGATTAGAAATATAAGTATTTAATTGATTCTATCAATTTTTCTTTTCATCTACAAATTCTACAGTTAGAAAGCTATTTTCTTTATGAAAATTTTAAATATGTAACTCATTAACTTTGGTGTTATCATGACACCAAAATCATGGATTATAATCCAAAGTAAAATAAAAACATCCATCACGTGTCATTCCAATTTTGGCAGTTGTCGGCAAATTCAGTCAACTATTACGACTTTCAGATGACAAGTAGTCTTCTAGCCTACTAGATTACCATAAAAGACTTTGACAAAAATTGTAACAACTCTTTTATTTATTCATTTCTTGATATGACGTTCTTTCCTGATTAATCATGATAATCATTCCTATTGAATCAAAATTATAACGGTGCGTCGTACCACAACTTTTATTTTGTCCTATGTTCCACAACCAAACTTTTTGTCTCTGATCTTTAAGATGATGAATGAAACAGGTTATTTACAGATTAAAAATATAGTTTTTAAGTAAGTATCACTTTAATTGAAACCGTTTAAAAATTGTTTTATTCATAGATAGTACTCGTGAAAATATAAGAAATAAATACTTTAAAATTATTTTTTGCTGATGCTCATTCTGATTATCAATTCGTAAAAACCAATTTAAAGTATATAATACAAAAATATATATGCGCTGATTTAAAACTACGTGTACGTGAATAAGCCTGCATCTTATCTTCTAAGAAAAACCTAGAACCAGCGTATGTAATTAAATGTTTTTATTCATTTGTAGTCTAATTTCCGTAAAATGTAACGAACGATAGCAAACTGATTTTATATTATTTTTCTGTTAGTTTTTTCTTTCTTTTACGATAAAAAAAAACTTGTCAAGCTTATTAATCCTTTTCAAATGACCATCATCTGAGCAAGCCCGGATAACATTTTTTGTTATTAAACATTTGAATATTCACTAGATCTTTAATTTTTTTTTTATGTATTTTGTTAAGGAATAACTCCTTAAAAATATGATTAAATTTTAAAACATTAGATACTTCATTATTTTTTTCAATAAATTGCTAATCTATCAACTCGAACATCTGGCTTGCGACGCAAACTCATATTGTACAACCGCTCAATTAATTTCAATGCATCCATTGTACGATTGTTTCACTAAACCAATAAATCAACGAGTTCAAACTATTGTTCACTCGTTTTGCTAATAATTTGACTTATGAACAAATTTTGGGCACACTGTGATTTCAGTAAAAACGTGGCATTAGGCAGAACAAATCCTTTTAGAATTCAACACGCAAATAATGGTTTACGTCACATACGAGAGCTAGCTAATCCACAGCAGCCATTTACAACTTGTGATGTGTTATTTCTACGTTTTACTCGTATTGGTTCACGATAATGTATTGGTGGAGTGTTGTACTGGCTGTTGTGTTTCAACAACTCTGTGTTTCCAGTGAAAGCCACTATGGTAAGCAATATAATATTTTCATTAGCAATTTTTTTTCTCTTGTACCTATCTGCTACAAATTTAAGAAGATAAAACGTTTTGTGTAGTTACATAATAGGTAACAAAATAAAAATATGATGCAAAATTATAAAATAATTATTGACTCAAGTATATTTTTAACAGAATGTGGGGCTCATGGCAAATTTGAATATTGCGTAAATAGACAGCCAGGTTGCGTAGTCGGATGCCATTGTCATCCAGGCTATTATTTTGACACCGATACCAAAATTTGTGAACACAAGTGAGTAATAAAAGTTAGATTTATTGAAAATTACAATTAATTAAAAAAATAATAATTCAATATTAATAACTTTCAGCTTAAAGTTAACTCAGCTAAGACGACATTTTGATTTAGAACCGACACGTGTGCCTATTATAAATTATAAATCTGTCACCATTCCAACGTTCACTACGCTAAGTGCTGTCGACGAGAAAGTGGAAGCAATAGCCAAAGACACAGATGATCTCGGTGATTGGCTCTATAATCAATTTTTCAAAACTATTGAGAATCAAGTTATTAATAACACAGATAATAACGTACTGAACACAAGAAGAAGTGGAAATAGTGATCCAGTAAAACCCAAAAGGAGATCTCGCAAAAAGAGTAAAAAAACAAAAATGAAGAAAAAGCATACAAGTATTAAAAAAGGTCTGAGAAGTAAATTATTGCGAATTACAGAAGATGACAGTTTATTCGATTCGAGTTCGAGGTCTAGTTCAGAAAGTGATAGTAGTTCAAGTGAGAGCAAAAGTGATTCTTCTGATGACCATGATCACCGTAAAATCGTAATGATTAACAAAAAATCCACACCATCACTACCATCATTTATTTTCCTACCGAATGTCGAGACTCCTTTTTATCCTCCCATAGGATTACCTGCACCACCAATTATGCCCATGTATCCAATGGTACCAGTTCCACCAATGGGTTTTGGATATTATACAGGTCCGTAAATATATATTTAAATTGATTTATTCATATATTAAATGAAATAATTAACTAATAACCCTTAAAATTATAAATAATATATATAAGTAAGAAAAGAAAATAAGCAAGTTTTTTTTTCATTAGAATCTACGACTGTATTGTCGTCCACACCTTCATCATCGTCAACGTCTCAGTCAATACCTTCATCATCAGCACCAACAGAAACACCGTCCTCTACAAACGTAATAATTACAACGATCGCTCCATCAACTGAAACAACTAAAACATCTGACATATCTGAAACAACGACACTCATAAATGAAGAGACATCAGATATCACCGAGGCTCCTCCTGAATCGGAAAACCCTGCTTTACGTAGTAGAGGTCGATTAGGGAGATATAAGCAAAACCAACGAAATTCACATGCATTGTAAGTGGAATATCACTAACTTTATTATATTTGATCAACTTTTCATTCCCAATACTATATTGATATTATATTATCTTAAAGAAAGGTGCTTAAAAATTAACCAGATTCGGTCCCGATTTTTACTAACTTTATTAAAAGACAAGTAGGTAAATTATTATAAAAAAATTAAATCCCATTCATTGATTATTTCTTTTATAATTATTTATATGTTTATTCTGACCATTTCAGAAGAAACAAAATGATGCAGCGCAATAAAATGGTAAGAATAATAATTTATTTACGTTTTTTATATTAATTATTTTTATGTAATTATGTTTTATATATTATAGTTCTGCATCTTAATTTTACTGAAATTTTCTTCTACGATTCAATATATAATCCTATTTGTTACATGTACAAAAAATTAAGAAGAACAAAAGACCGCATTTAAGAAATCTTGTTGAAGATTTGGACAATTTTGATAGCCCCTTTTTTAATATGCCTGCTGAGAAATCGTCAGAAAGAGAATTTTACCAACCAAGTGTAAACTATATGGCCAAACCAGAAGACGTTGATTTTAAATATCTTACTGAATTAATTCACAAAATCGATCTCAACAAAACAGGACCCAGAAGTCTAACTAATCAAATACCGTTATCTGTTTTAACGAGAAAAAGTAATTATCAAAACAGTGCACCTGTTTATACAAATAGTGAAAACGGTATAACCGAAAACTACTTACCATATTACTTACAGATTCCACATAAACCGAGACCTATCTCTAAAGCTGATGAGATGAACGATTCATATTTTACAAATCTAGGAAAACAAATAGCTTCTTTGATAAGTAATTTTAATTCAAATGGTGAACAACAAGTAAATATTGAGCTACAGCGTCAAAATTCTCCTGATAATATCCAAACTGCAAATTTGTTAAGTGAAAACAGATTTACCCAAGGGCGATCTTATTGGGAAAGGTTTGTTCGATCACCTTTAAAATCCCTTTTACCATTCATTAATAAAAATAATCAAGAAATCCAAAGTAATGAAAACTTAATCAGTATTGAAAACCAAGTAAACGTTGCTACCGCTACAAGAAGACCTTTTAGCCTCCAGGAGTTGGAAAATATGGCAAACATAGCACAACAAGCAATTATGAAACCGAAAAGAGTACAATACCAGCCCACTAAAAGGACTACCAATACCAATATTAATAATCAGTATACGGTTAATTTATTACCACAGTTAAATAGAAGGATTAATTATCCAGTCACTCTTGCCAATGTAAGTGATGAAATGTACTTATTAAATGGAGAAAATCCTTTAATTCCAGCCCGTAATAACGATAACATTTTGACGCGTCCGATGCTTAAAACACAGCCCAACCCACATAATAAAAATAGAAACATGACATACCTAAATGCAACGAGATCTATTATTAATAGTAACACATTAGAGGCACTAAAAATCTTGTTTAATAAAATACAGCCTCACAAGACGCCTTTGCATTATCAAGTATCAAGAATTGTCCAAAGAAATGTCACTAATGCAAAACCTCTTACTACCAACCAGTTGATGAAATATAGTTCGAACCCCTTTTCGTTGGGCCATAAAAGCGTAAATTATGTAAATAATAATCATAATCTGAATAAGTATCATGTTCAGCGTTCATTTCTACCATATCATTTGCCTGTTTTCAAACCGAAAAATACTAAGTCTTCATACTTTCATCACGAATTACATCACTTTGATTTTTTCGACAAATAACTTAAGTACTTACGTGTTTGAATTAAATAAATCAACAAATTTAATACGTCTTCGGTTAAACATATTTTAGTTAAACACACCCGAATGCATTTTGTATCCGTAATCCAACGGACGTTCACGATATACAAGCCGGTGCAGGAGAGACGAGCTCCGCAGTGTACTGAATACAGGGATTATGAACTGCCAGTTACTTAGGACAGTTACGATAAATTAGTACTTCACAGCGTCCAATGACGAGTAAGCTTCTAGAGAAGAACTGCTACTACTATATTACGAGGCAATGTAAATAATTCATATCAATCATCTCACATTGTATATAGGCGGAGATAGACGGTAATCCTGTTGTATTCTTCACAGACAATTTAATTCCCATTTCATAACGTGAGACTCGTTCCAAAATTGAAGCGGCTGGATAAGGGGGGAGGCGCAGTGCAGACTGCAGCGGCGGCGCAAGCCTGTTTGTGTACGTACCATCATAGAGTGAAGCCAAGCGCGAGGGACGCTATCGCAGCGCTCTCATGCTCAGTATACATTGGAATAAAATTTCTATTATAACTTCAAGCCTTCAAGTACCGTTGTACCGTGATAATTCCAACTTCACCTTTTGAAAGTACCTATTGACGGAATCATAAATTAGGAATTTGAATGTGTATTCAGGCAATAAGCTGAATATACTGCTGCAATAACCGTAACAGAGAGATCATTTTATTTGAATCACTAAAAGTTGACGAAAAGCTTCGATTTCGTAAGCTTTTTATATTATTCAATAAACGAAAGGTTTGTACCCTGCTAAATAATAATTTACCTCTTATTTAAAAAGTACATACATCATATATCAATCGAAAATACATAGTTGTAAATATATATTAAAATGTAATTAACAGGACAGATAGTCGAAGTTGTTTTAATTGATGAAATTAAATATAGCAATTCCGGTAATAAAAAGGCTAGATTGCACCATAATAGCAATCAAGGTTAAGGTCCATAACAAATTTGAAAGTAACTGTCACGTTGGCTTTTAGATTGTCTGCGGTATGCGTTGCATCATCCTCTTTCTTGGCATTGTAAAACAATAATTTTAACCAGCGGAGCTTGGGCGATTCTAGTTACAGTTAAAGTTATGACGACATGAAACCATTGTCAAATGGTGCAACTGATAATTTGCTTAACCCGTACTTTAACATGTTTGTTATTATTAAATTAAGTTGTTACTAATGTGACTTAGATTACTAAACTTAGTGAGAGTTAAATAACTTCATAAACAAAGGAACCAAAATAAAAATAGAAAACAACTATGTATTGTGATATCGAACGTGAAAACTATCGAGACATTTTATTATTTGATTTCGCCCGCCGCCAAGTGAAAGATGCGTATTCCTTATTCTGGAGGTGAGCTGTCTGACAATTTACGTCTGCTTTATTTGATTCTCTCAACAGTGGACGAGTGTGGCATTCTATATTATTCTTTAGCTTTTCCGAATAACAAAAGTACTTACTTAGGTCGATGAACAAAAACGTCGAGGTTCGACTCGAGATTTAAGCTCAACTCCCTTGATATGTTTAAATTAAAATCTTAGCGCTTTTCATGATTTAAGAAACATCACAATACAAATTTAAAAACATAAGGTATTATATCGACGTAAGAGATGTCTTTGTTATTAGGTTCTATAATATTGGAGCGGCTACATTTTGTCATACCGAGGCATTCATTTCCTCAACTTGTGCTTTATACTGGAATTATCACAGAACACCATATTTAAAAATATATATATAACAAATTCTTGAAAATACTTCAGTCCTCTTGAATCTCTTGTAGTTTGTTTTCACAAATTAATGGCATTCAAAATTTATCTGTCTGGCATCCAAACTAAATAATCTAAATTGAATTGACTAGAGCTTTTTGTTCATCAAAAAATCCACTTTATCCCTGGATCCCATCTCAGAGTGCCAGGAACAAAGTGGATATTTTAAGAATTTTTAATTAATTTTATTTTTTAGTATAGCATTGTGAATGCGAAATTAATCAAATATAATAATTACAACAAATTGTCGTCCTTGTCAAAAGTTTAAATATTTGTAAAAATATTTCTTTCGGCTGTTTGGGTGGATTTCCTGAACATTGATTAAAAATACGTTCTGTAGTAGCGAAAAAGTGACAATTTTTTGAAAAGTTCGTGAATCCAGGTCCTGGGTAGCTCAGTTGTTTGAAGGCTTCGTTCTAACAACTCGTATTCCGTCTCAGAGAGCCAGAGGATTTTTTAAACATTTTTCATTAAGAATATTTAAAGCTTTTTGCTTAAAGATTTATTAGCTTCAATTGGCATTTTATGATGAAGCGTATTTTATGATGAAGCATAATCTAGTTACATCATAACCAGCTTAATAATGTTCCCACTGATGCTGGAGCGCAGACCTTCCCTGTGAATGGAGTCGAATCGAAAAAAAACAAGGAGATTAAACGTGATTGAAGAAAACTCGCTGAGAATTCGCAACGAGTACTTGCTTATACGACGATTACTGAATATAATGTAAGTACTGAGCGGTTAATGATAGAAGCCGTTAAGAAAAGTGGCATATCAATAGATGCGGGCGCATTTAGGAATCAGGATAGGTATAAAAATCTAACATGAACATTTAGGCATAAGAAAGTGTACTAAGACAGTTTTGGCAGAACGACAAAAAAGTATTAAAAATATAAAAAAGTATGAACTTGTGTCGCTGATGACAGGGAAAGTAAGACAGATGTGACTGTATATTAAAGCGTTTTTTCTTTGTATTCCGTTAATGCTTATATGCTGGGACATAGCGCTCTTAGTTGTGCCGCTTCGTTTTAGTCTTAGATTCGCCCATCGTTAGCTATATTGATGAATTGCGTCACAACTTGCGACGGAATTCGTAAATAAGGGAATTGCTACGATATACTGCCATTTCGTTTTTGAGTAATCTATGCGAATCCCCAATACCCTGCTTACTCAGTCATATTTTCTTGTATTTATAATTAAGCTACACTCAAAATATGTTCAAAATGCAAATGGTAAGAACTAAACCATACTTGTTAAAGCCAAAGAATCAAACAACTTTTTGTAATAGTTACGAAAGCTCCCTTCGTAGCAGAGCCTTATCAAAACAATTTCCATTCGAGCCATTCAATTTGATTCTTGTCCTTTCGCTGGGGATATTTCTGTAGCGAATATACTAATATCGGTGTCATGAGTTTTATAGACAACAATTTCAAGATCATGTTGTAGTTGTAGTTGAATCGATTCATGGGTCACAGGATAAAAACAAAAACCCTTAATAGAAAAAAAATCTTCACACTAATTTATAACATAACAAATTTTTACATTAAAATCATAAACTTGTTCCAAAAACTATTAAGAGATTAGTTAATCTTTATGATTTATTTATTAACTAATATATTATATTCATGTGTATTTATTTTCACGAAGTCGTTGCTAATTTTCATTTTGACCCTTTTTTGTATAAGTATTAAAATATGGTTAAACTTAGGAACTACTAAAATCTCGCAATGAAATCTAAATTTCGCAAAATAAGCATTATCTTTTTCATTTTCTCACTTTATCTAATAAATTTGTCATTTCCGGCTTGATCAGTATAATTTTGTATTATAAAATGTAAATCTAAAGTTTAAGCTCTTGAACAAATAATTGCTTTGGAATAATTAGATTTCACAATTAATTGAATTTGTGTTGAAAGGGTTTAAGAGCACGTTGTACCTCGAATTATACGTGAATCCAAAACCCTCTTGACCCATCCCAACCGGACTCCAAACAGTCTTCATGAAACATTACGAGAGGACGCGAATTTACAATATTCTATTTATTTAACGTATTTGAGGATCACACTGAACTGTCCTCTGGCAGTCAAGTTCAATGAAAAAAAATATAATCGTATTATATCCAAGATCATGTGTAAAGAAGAGACATTTACTTAATTAAAATAAAACTGATTCAATTTAAATCGTAAAATATCAAGGTACGTTCTGGTTAGTCGTCATAAAAATAAATTAAAGGAAAATATATGAGTTTTACTATATAAATGAATCGATATTGCGTAAACTCTTAAAGTAAACAGTGAGCGTGCTGACATCCAATTCATTTGCCAAAACAAAAGAAACATTGATGAATTCAATTTCCCAAAACGGACCGCAGCAACGCACAGAAGTTACTTTTTTACATAAAACAAAAAGTGTTCGCGTCCTTTTGTTGTTTCAATCAGGGTCCGCGATGATATACTCAGATATTGAGCTCGTAGCAAATGTCTACTACATGCATACATGTCGACCGGTTTGGGCCGCCGCTCGACGGCATCCAATTTTCATATTTCCCGCCGTCGAACACACCACTATATTGATATGACTATCTGATATTTTTATAGCTCGAAATTGATTTACACCTGGTGCGGAAGTTGGTTCTACGAGTATTTTAATTCCACGTATATGAAACTTAAAATACTAAAGTATTACAAAACGAATACAAGAGGCTAGAAACTTTCAACTAGCTTTGAATAGTACCTCAGAATTTAGAACTCAGAACTAACAGAAACTGTTTTTTTTAATTACTCAATGAATCAGGGTTTTCAGAGTTCAGTAAGCCAATAGGCTTGTGTTCTGTAAGTGAAAATAATAAAACAAATTTTAAGTAACTAATTTTTAAAATATCATACTTTGAAAACTTGAAAAAAGTATAAAAATTTGCTAAAATACATAAGGCATTAAATTAGATACATAAAATATTAGGAGTTAAAGTATGTAATTGCCGTTTTATTGCATTATGTTCCTTGAATTGACATAGAATCCTCATGGTTTGGGGTTTTCGAAAGAAACTTTTTTAACATTATTTCTATGATATTCTTCTTTTAAAATATGTTTGAATATCGACTTTCAATTGTTTTTGTTATTCAACTTAAACAAGAAAGATGGATACTGCGAAAATTCGAGTGTTTTTTGAAGTAACGCGGACTCGGAAGTAACGCGGCAGAAACAGCCCGCAATATCAATGTTGCGTTCGGAGAGGGGTCTGCTAATGAACGCACCGTACGATTTAGGTTTAAACACTTTCGTGATGGAAACTTTGACTTGAAGAAAGAGCCACGGGGAATAGCGCCCACACAGGTGAATAACGATGAATTAAGAGAGATGGTGGAAGTCGATCCTAGTCAAACTACCTAGAAATTAACAGCATGGTTTAACGTTACCTTACCCACAATATCGACTCATTTGCGTCAAATCAATAAAATAAAAAATAAAAAAAATGGGTGCCTCATGATTTGACTGATCTGCAGAAAGAAACGCGTAGATTGAAACTTGTGTTACCTTTTTGAATCGGTACAGAAATGAAAGAATATTGGATCGAATTGTGATATTTGATGAAAAGTGGATTCTTTATGATAATCGTAAAAGATAAATACAATGGCTGACCCCAGTTTAAACGCCACAACAGTGTCCTAAGGCAAAACTTACCAATAAAAAGGTAATGGTAACTGTTTCGTGGTCTCAGCGTGGTGTTATTCACTATAGTTTTCTCCGATCCGGTCAAGCAATAACGGCAGATGTCTATTGTGCTGAACTCCGAACAATGTTGGCAAAACTAGCAGTAAAACAGCCCCGACTCATGAATCGATCTTCACCATTATTGCTCCATGCCAAAGAAATCGTTTTGATCCTTCAGGAACTGCAGTTAGAAACCATTCGTCATCCTCCGTATTCGCCAGACCTTGCTCCAACGGAATACAATTTTTTTCATGATTTTGACAATTATCTACGTAACAAGAAGTTTTCTTCCCAGGAGGCAGTAACAAAATACTCCTCAGAGTACGAGTATCGCAAAATCATAAATGATCTATTAGATGGCAGCAATGTATAGATGATAATGGTAATTATTTTGATTAAATAAATTTGTTAAAAATGAAAACATTTTCAATACAAATCGGCAATTTCATACTTTAACCCTACTACAAATTTCATTTAAAAGATTGCCCAGATGCCCATACGATTGTCGCAACTGTATGACGTCACTTAGGCCCAAAAATAGCATCGTATCTCCGAAACTATTAATCGCAGACATGCTGTTACTTCTACATTATTTCTCATGGAAGAATATGAAAGCATGCGATGGAATATCCGTTGATTGGACAAAAAGTGAATATCATATCATATATTTACTAATTCTGATGTTCCGACGCATCGTCGTCCGTTGGTATTCACCAACTCTAAATATCATAACCTTAACTGAAACAACTTTGAACGGTAACTTTACACTTTAACCTGTACAGGATCCGAAACATCATGTAAGCAAATTAAATTTGTTTCATTTAATAAATAGTGCGCGTTAAAAAAATCAGATATCAGTAAATCATAACCTTATTTCACAGAATACATTTCTTTGTTTCGTGCCTAAATTGGCAAAGATTATAAACATATCACAAAATGCAATCCTGAATATGGGTGATTTATCATTTGCATAAAATGAGCACTTGCGTCATCTAGTAATAATTCAAAATAATTATATAAAAGAAGGTAAAAACTTTTAAGCTTTCGACATAACTTTTTGTTTTTTTAATGTATAAACCTATTTAGTAAACTTACTGCTTTTATCATAGATATAAAGTAATTAAATCAATGATAATAAAATAATCAAATATAGATGAATAAAAATAACTAAATCAATGAATTTGCTAAAAATATAGAAACAACGAAAACACATTTATTAACCCACAAAACATGAAAAAATCATTAGAATCATAACACAAAAAAGGAAAAAAAAATGTAACCAAAATACCAATGCCCATTGACCCTTGGCAGTCTTCCAAAAAAAATTTTATTTCAATAATTATATATAAAATATTAAATATATTAAAATAAACAACGGCGAAAAATAATCTAAAAATAATAAAATTATCATTGACGTCGCATATAAATAAATATATTTAAAAAAATATTAATTAATTTTACCCTAACAGAACAACGAAATATTTTCCGCAACAAAGAGAAAATATTTTCTACTCTTTATAAACGAAGACGTTTACAAAGAAGTTCAAGGAATAAGATATTTCCTTCAGTTGTCTTAGTTTATCTGAGTACCTTAAATGCGCACTTTGGAAGAGGTTGCTTACCAACGGCACTGAGCAGAAGTGGTCCAATATGGAACCCCCTAGCTCAGCACCACGAAACTAGGGTTTTCACGTATTATTATTATAATTATTTTAGCTCAGATGTTATTCAAAATTTATAATTCATTTACATAATAATTTTAATAACTGAAACAGTAGCCTCTAATTACAATAATTATATTTGTGCCTATGAATTATATTATAGCGTTATTCGGATTGTATTTTTACTCTTGGAAACTTTTGCATAAGCCTTTTTTAAAAAGCATAAAAATAATCACGTTTATTATACAACAAATACCCCAAACGGGAGTCCCCCTTAAATATTTATTTTCAAGTCGCTTTGCGCTGTCTGGACGCAGAAATCTTTTAAATTGCATAACGGATTGTAATGCAGGTTTCATCGCTAAACGATGTGATTTAAGTGCAAAATTTATGTACGATGTACTGTATGTACTGTACGATGCGCGGGCGAAGAAAGCTAGTTTATTTATAAACGATTCCGTTCTTTATGTCTCACTGACAGGTGAGTTGATTTCACCTCGTGTCTCTCTTTGTGTTTATACCCTCAGATAAAAATACATTAGAGTTGTTTAAAGTTCTCTAAAACACAGTGCAGTAGCAGCCCTGTGCAGGTGTGTACGCATCACGATTGCCTGTGCGTTCGGTATTTCCCCGAGGCGTTTTTACGACGCACCCGCGCGCAATCTTCCATCGAATCGTCGCCGACCGCCGACTCCGACGAAACAGTAATGAAGACAGTATTAGCATTTCCTTCTTTAGAAAACTTCGGATTTCCCTGGATGCGAGATTCCGGGAGACATTTTAGTTTTCAAAGACCAATGAGTCAAAGATATATTACGTTACGACATAATTTTATTTTGCATAAAACTAAAATATACTGAATTATGTATAAAAAATGAATATACTGAGCTATAAGATTTAAAAAAATTGTGTTAAATTAGAAATAGTCAAAGCTATGTAAATTAGAATTGTAAATATATTTGTTACCCTTATAAAATTTTGTCACCAGTATCGCGTAGAGTAGTAGAGAGATGTTTGGGTATCAGTAATATTTTCAATAATATGTAACTAATACTACCAAATTTAACAAAAAATGTAAGTGCTTTTAGGTACTCACATATCCTAACTTTGCATAAGAACTGTATTAGTCAATTTAACTTTAGAAATATTAGTAACTTCTTAACAAACCATTCAAAATAAAAGATAAGTATTTTCAAAATCAGTCTATTGGTTTTGCGTTAATAATAGAAAAGACCAAGACTAGATCGGTGATTTTGTGGTTAGCGCCGCGGCCCGCCATCGTTGTTGTTAAGTTTTTTTAAGGGTCGATCAAGAATGGGAGCTCAAAAATTGTTATTTCGAAGTTCTCCGTGCTCTGGAAGGCACTTTAAACCATTGGTCCCTGCTACATTACCCTTTTATTCATATTGGGTCACCGTGGAGGATCATGGCCTATCCTCCTAAAACATCCATAAGGAAGGCCTAAGTTCCTGCAGTAGAGAAGTAAAAAGACTGATGATGATAAAAAAAACTTTGGATAGGTATATAATAAAATAGTTACCTGAAATATTCTTATATCTTTAACACTATTTTGTTATTTGAACGGAATCGACTTCAAAACTTTAAAACAGTAAGAAATACCTTATACTCCACTAAAAAAGGGTTTAATTATTCAAAAACTGTTATCATTAATTAACCTAGACAAAACTTCAGAAAAAAAACATACCAGTTAAACAAAGAACCACATCCTCTCGATTTTGAAATCGGTTAAAAATTAAAAATCATTTAATATACAATTATGTACTCTAACTAATACTTGTATATAAAATAAAGTTCCTAAATCCTGAAAGTGCATTAAAGAAAATCACCACAAAAACAACGTTTTGTCCGTGACCCGAGTCTTCAACCCTCAACATAAATGAGTTCCCCAAAGCAAATCCACCGACAAAATTACGATTAGATGAGGGTACGCCGTTTTTAGACAAAAACCTAAATTGAAATTACCAATTGGAAAGCCCGTTTCCATTTCATTTTAGGTAAGAGTAACATTGTAAGTCGAACTGCGAACCCCGAAAGGTTTACCTCGCAAAATATATACAAAATATTCAGTTTGTTATTCTTTTAACATTTTAGTTACGCAAATTCCAAATACTTATTACATTACATTCTTTTTAAGTTACATATCTTAATGAAATAGTATTTTCAAATATTTTTATCGAAATTAATTTAAAACGTATTGCGATAGGGAAACATTCTATTGTAACTCATTTTTCACATTAAATATATATGAAAGCTCGTATTTATTATATACATGCCATTGAACAATAGCTATACAATAATAACTTGTAAAATTAGCCTTTAAATAAAGAAAACTTCTTCCAAATTGGATATTGAAGCGTAATATCACTACTGTCAACACAAAAAGGAATGGCTCTACATAAACGCCATCATCTCTGCTGTGGACATTCCATTTTTCGATTATTACGACCGTGAAATCTTTGCAGTTTGTCATCTCATAGCGCGATGCCACCAATAACACCTTTAGAACTTACTACGATCCTTTTTATTGAAATCGCAATAGAATTTGACAAATTCTTATTTATTATATTTCATATCCGTGATGCGACTGCCTTACTATCTCGTTATAACTCTAGCCATAGTTTTATTGATTTAATTATGAATATGTTTATATTCTTTTATTATTATTCACATATTTAATCAATGCTTTTAATTGTCTTAGTTTTATAAATTGTTAAAGTAAGACAAAATTAACAAAATGTCGAATTTAAATAAACAAGGCTGTTTAGAAATAAAGTGTTTTAATTGAAATATCTATCTGTATACTCGTATATGACATAAGTGATCTATCAACGCACAGCCCAAACCACTGGACGGATCGGACTGAAATTTGGCATGCAGGTAGATGTTATGACGAAGATATCCGCTGAGAAAAGATTTTGATCAATTCTACTCCCAGGGGGATAAAATAGGGGATGAAAGTTTGCATGAAACTTTGTCAATTTTAAAGCGATCGGGCTGAGACTGCATGCATAAAGCTATTATGACGTAGGCATCCGCTAAGAAAAGATTTTGATCAATTCTACCCCTAAGGGGCAAAATAGGGGATGAAAGTTTGCATGAAACTTTGTCAATTTTAAACCGATCGGGCTGAGACTTTGCATGCATAAAGCTACTATGACGTAGGCATCCCCTAAGAAAAAATTTTGATAAATTCTACCCCTAAGGGGATAAAATAGGGGGTGAAACTTTATTTCAGGTATTTCACACGTTATAATAAATAAGTATTCGTTAGAAATGCTGCTCAAAGTAACTTTATCACGCGGACGAAGTCACGGGCAAAAGCTAGTAGAAATATAAATATTAAACAAACTTTAAATTTTAAAAGAATAGCAATATATTTGTTAATATAAACAATATAACGTTTTTATAGGTATATCTAGAATCAAGCCTAGAGAGTCAGGCTGTCGCTGTGCTGTACATTGTAAAAAACAATCTCTTTCCCGCTGTTAGTGCGCTGAGAACTTTTAAGCTTAACATGGAATACTAATGAGGTTTTCATCAATATATAAAGTGATTTAAGAAGAAAAACAACAGATATAGTGAGTAAGGTTTATGTGATATGTATAATACAGATTACAGTACCACGCTGGCGAAGCCACTGGCGAAGTTTTCCGCCGCAGTTTTAAATAGAAAAATGCTATATGGTTCACCAGTCCCAAACAGATGAATGAATAATTTTAAGAAATATTTTGTAAAATTAGTAGCTTAAAAAATTCATCAAGCGTGCGTAATTCTTGAATAGTTGAATTGATTAAAGCAGTCACCAGGATCAGGAAAGTTTATGGGTACGAATTTTGGACACTTGTAGATATTTTAAGCACTTCTCAAGATAAAGTCTTATTGTATTAGACCAGTCAGAAACTAAAACGAATCTAATATATTACTAAAATTTATTTTCAACTGAATGAAATTCAGGTAGATAATAAATGATTCTTATGTTGTATTTCATTTGGTAAGTATTCTACGATCTGCGTCGTTGTGCCTTAAGTGAGTGGGCAGAAATTTTAAATACGCTAAAACAATTATAACATATTAAGTGTACAAATACAAAGTTTCATGGTTTCACCTTCCATACAAAGTGTCAACCTTCTATCTCGTCAAGAAGGCGAAAATATTAATTTATAAATTTTAGTTAGGATTATTTATTTTGTACGAGTATATTCATTTAGTTATACAAAAAGTATTCGTTCATTCAAAAGGTTTATACGTTCCTTTAAATAAAATGACGTGGTCGACTACATAAGGGACATTAGTAAAAAATCAGTTTCTTTTTAATTTTTACTTGATTACAACCAAAATACTAGAGTGAATTTATTTGTTTAAAGTTATGAACACACGGCACCGCAGCGTCACAGGGAAAACTTCATAATATATGCTCACAGATTTGCATGATAAGTTGTTGAAAACTTATTAATATGTTATAATGAAATATACGATGCAAACACAAACGTATTTTTAACCGGCTTCAATTGAAAAAGGTTCTGTGTTAAAGGGGTTTTTGTTTTTTATGTGTGTTCGTTCACTGATTTCTCTGCAATTTGTAGCATGATTTTTTGAATTCTTTTTTAATAAAGATATTTTTTATCATCGATAAGTAAAAACAAAAGATTGCGAATTGGATTACCTATGATTTTTGTAATGTAACATCAAATGTTATTTCGTTTAGGAACTTTGTACCGACGGCGCGTCGTATAGAAATTCCCTACTAACTGAGGTCTGCTTATGGTGGTATGTAGCGTGACGTGCGGTCGTGCGTACATCACTAAAATATTAAAATTAAATAACAAAATCAAAATATGAAACGTGACAAAATAAACTTAACGTTTATAAAATGAAAAACAAACAAAAAAAAATGGACCTATCATGCTGACTACACCAGAACCTCTAATTAACGAAATAATTATCTGGGACTATTTGGGACAAGGTCCATATTCACAATTCCCCGAAGAGAACCAGCTAGTTAATTCCTTCTCAGGATACGCAGGAGACCAACAGATTTGCCCAAACGAAATTTGCCTCAGGAATACGAAGTGACAAGATAAAAGGTTGAATCGGAAAAACTGCTTATTTTATAGCTGCTCCGAGTTGTAAGGCGAATAGGGTAGGCCAAAGGATCAGGACACTCCCAATTAGACCGCCTATAACAGACGCTATCTTATCCCGCACTTTTTTCTAAGGAAATATTTGACTAAATTATTTGTATTCATTTGCATCGAAAACAGTCTTTAAATTCTTTTTAGCAAGAAATTTCAGATTTTTTGTTAAGAAAATATTTAGTCATTCTTCCCAATTACAAAGATTTCTAATTTTGTGATTTATATATAAATATCAGTACTGATATGCGATAGTATTGATTGTTATTAATTCCAGAATTCAAAATAAACCTGTTTAGCGGAAACCTTTAAAACAACGAACGATCTATTAACGAACCAAACGTATGATTAAAAGAATGAGTCTCGTTTAGTTATAGAAATAATATTTATGTTCTTCGTTCTTCTTATAGCTCTTTTATTTAGAATTAAAAGAACTCTTAGACGTAAAAGAAAGTAGCGCCGCAGCCCGCGATCGTTATTGTGAAGCAACTTTCGCAAGGGTAGGTGACGGGATGGGTGATCAAAAAGTTCTTTGTGCATCGGAAGGTACGTTAAGCCGTTGGTCCCGGCTGCATTTGCAGTCGATTTATACCCTCCAATCCGCATTAGGAGACGTGGAGGGTCCGTGTTTCTTTACCATCCATAAAGAAGGTCTGAGGCGCTGCAGCGGGGACGTAAAAGGGCCGATGATGAAAAGAACTATATTTATTTAATTTTTTTATACCTTATAGTCCTTTTAATTCTAAATAAAGGTGTAAAATACAACTCAAGCTACTTGGATAATTCTGATTTGCGCTTAGAAATTTATCCTTCTGCGTAGGTATGTACATCGGTGAACCGCATTAGTTATATATTTACCTTACTGTAACGAAGAAGAACTGGTTTGTCAGTTACTTATCTCTTGTAAAAATTGATTGTGGCAATCTGTACTTTATATCGTCAGTCATGTATATAAGATGCTGACAATATGTCAAAAGAACGACAAAGAAGAATGGTTTTATTTTATTTTTTATATTACAAGTATATTACTTATATAAATATATTAGGCGAACCTCATTCTTACTATGATAGAAAAAATACTTGCATGAAAAAATGTGAAGTTCCTGAAGTAATGCCGCCAAAGCATAGATACATAAGTTTACTTATTAACATAGCCCAAACGAAGAAGTCTCCAGAATCATTAATATACTTAATCATTACTGACATTGTTTCCTCGTCAAATTTTCATTATCTTTACATAAGTATCTGTCTTTCAAACTTTTCTATTGCTGCTGTCGTAAGCAACATCTATCCATTAATCGAGGGGAAGCTCTACTTAGAATATGATTGATGATTTCACAAAAATACTCCACCACGAAAGTCATTTACAAATGATTCTCGAGGATGAAACATAATTTTCCCTTTACAATTTTATTCGGCACTACAAAAGAAAAATGCTTACTCACAGACTTGTATGTAGTTCGGAAGGCTCGACTAGTCATGCTCAGGATCCCAATTCGTATGTGTGGCGTCTCCCGAGGCGACGGCACAACTTGATATGATTAGAGAAATTCGCTGTATCATACTTTATTTTATGACATTCATCCGCTCCAATACGTTGGACGGTGCATGTAACCGATACCAACAATCTTTGATCAAAAGTATTATTTTTCGATACGGACGTTACATAGGAACATTGTTATTTAGCTTAGTATTCACAAAAGAAACCTTTTCTCAATCGTTAGATGTCAAATGACGCTGCGTAATATACATTAATCATTTTAACATTTTTAAATTAATGACCAAATCTTATTTTGGGAAATATCTAAGTCATTTTATACTAATTACATGTCACTATATCTAAGCACTGTGCTTTAATAAAAGCACAGTCTTAACAAGAAGAGATCTGTAATATCATGGTTTATTCTTACACCGAAATGTAGCTATAATACAACTTTGCCATTCTTCTACAGCTACTCTACAACTCTTATAACGCAATAGGTTGTATAATTTGAATATAATTAAGCATTTACGTACAACGTTTAAACAGTCTAAATTTTATTACATCGTAAAATGAACCTTTATACAACCTCAAATCTATGCAACTTATAATGCAATGAAAGAAATATCCTAAGTCTGAAAGTCTGCCAATCTCTTAGTTGACCAGCAATATATTTATTTTATTACAACACATAATTACAGTCATGTTAATAAATTAGACACATCTATACTTATAAATAATATATAATAATTATATAAAGAGGAATTTTCTTCATTCTTCATTGGAAACTTCATTGTTTGTTTGTTTGCATCAAATAGGCTTTGAAACTACTGGCCAGATTTTAAAAATTCTTTCACTTACGGGAAACTACATACCTACATCGATATAGCTGGCTTAAACCTTTGTTCATTTAAAACATACAAAGCCGGTTAACACACTCATGAACCTCTTTTTTGAAATGGAGCAGCCAATATCAATAACTGTAGCTAAGTAGGATGATATCTGTAACAAGAGAAAATTATATCACGCCATTTATAAGTTTGAAATAGCACCTGTTGTGTGACAAAATATAACATGGTAAATTATTAATGAGTCAACCGCTAAAACAACTTTCCTTACCATGCTACCAAGACCTAACGTTGCAGGGCAGAAAGTGGAAGTGACATTATTTATATATTCAGTACCTACATAAACGGTTTTGATTAGAGAGCGCCAAAACAAAAAATAATGCCGAGTGCGTGTCGGGCTGGCGCACGAAGGGATCCGTACCATTATCTATATATATAAAATTCTTGTTACTGACTGACTGACTGACAACGTACAGCCGAAACTACTGAGCGTAGAAAGTTGAAATTTGGAATGAAGATTCCTTAGGGTGTGTAGAGGAGCACTAAGAGATAATTTTTGAAAATTCCACCCCGAAAGGGCCAAAATTAGGGAAATAAAGTTTGCATGCGGTTTCTTTTTAGAACGTAGGTGCTCACCAAGACGGGATTTTACGAAATTCGACCCCTAAGGAGGTAAATTAGGGGATGAAAGTTTTTATGTAATTTCCTCACTTCTGACTTTAAACTAGACCACGCTTTGGGAACGGAACCCTAAAAAGCACAAACTTTCAATTTGTTATGTCCAAAAATCGTCCAAATAAGTTTTAATTGAAAAGAAGGAAACTTCATTATATTAAAATTTTCTCTATAAAATAAGAACTTGGAGTTTACCTTATATAATGAGAGAACTTATATAATGAAAAAAATTACAAAGTTATATAAATAATTTAAAAAAAAAACATTTTGTTATTACCGTTCGCTTCGCATAACTTTAACGCCGAGGAAAAGCTTAGGCTCGCCTTGGATAAAACTTACCCAACACTAACTACATATAGAGACAACAGATGTCAGGTACACGGCACATAAATTACGTAAGCAAACTGCTCCCTAACTAGTCTACTTTAATTAAATCAAATATGAAATAATTTGCAGGTTAGTATTAGTATTGTTACAAGTTCATTTATTGAGTATCAACCAAATAAACGAAATCAATAATGAATCATTTAAAAAAAAATTACTAGTTTGTCATTATAATTATATAAATATCCCCACTGCTGACTCATAGCCTTCCCTAGCCTTCCCCATTGATATCAAGAGGAATCAAGAGGAAAAAGAGCCATAACCAGTGGGTTATAGTGATGTGGGCCCAATGCGGATCGGTGGCTGCTAATAACTCCAGATTTGAAATGAAACGATACCACTTATGTATCGATGCTTTTACTCGATACCGTATCAGTAATAAGGTATAGATACTTACTTGTATCGAATAGTTTTAATATGCCTCATTATTGTCGTCACTTTTATAGATTTTTAGAGCAGATTTGATACTATTGATAGTCAATAGCAATACTCTGTTTACGGAAGAAAAGAATCAGGTCCAGGGCATCAAAAGTGATAGTTAGGTATTGCTTTAAAATTTTGTTGGCAAAGTCCTTTCTAGAAAGATCTTTAAATACATTAAATTAGTAGTGGTTAGCAATGTTTATTGTCATACGAGAAGGACGCCGCGCCTTTGGTAAATTTTCATGGGACAGACTTTAGATACCTTACCACAGAGTAAACAGTCTTGTATCCGCGAGTTTTTTGATACTCCTTAGTCAGTGATCGACCAAGTACCGATACAAATACTTATTTCAAGATACGTATCGATTTCAAAGGTCTTGGTAACGTAAGAAAAGTAACGAGTCTTGTATTTACTCGTATCCCTACTCCCTACTCCCGATGCACTGTCTAAAGGCTTAACGAAACAAGGAAGAACGCTAGATAATAAATTGTTGGTCATCCATCCGATGATCAATTCAAAAAAGGTTGATATTTTAATTTCAAAAATTAAAAATAAATGTATATCGGCTGATGTACTTCTCTTACTATATTAAGTTACTGGATTGCGTGCTATGTTGTTTACATAGGAATATAGAATTGTCTTTGCATTTGCTAAGTTATAAGATTTACTATATTAGATTAATGTAAAAATGTATAAGACGTTGGTAAATAAATAAAATGACCACTCTTTGCGAAAATTGATTAAACCGCCTGCGCAGACAGAACAGACCATCAACAGCGTAGATAGACAGAGACATCGAGTTTCTCTCGTTTGTGACAGTAACTTTCCACAACTTACTTCCTTATCTGAGAAGTTTTGACAATACAGTTATGTACCTGATATACTTTTATTGTTTGAATTATTCTTTAAGTTTATCTAAACCACGCTAACGTAATATTCCATATTGTGTGCCGTACCCTTTGATATAAGATGAAGTCTAATCTAGAATCGCAAATGCACTTATCATCAAAAGTAATCTTAAAAGTTTTATTTAATTAACTCTTAAAATTTACTTTTTATCTATAAATAAAGAACTCTGATGTTCACTGAGTCGCATACTCATTATCATTAAAATTTTCAGGGTACTTTCTAAAGTTCTAGAAAGCTGGAAGATATGTTATATCATACTTATATCTAAAATTAGTTTTAGGCTAATTAGTTTAGATTTAACGCTTAATCAAAATTTGTCATGAAAGCTTTTCTGGTAACATAACTTTTACCTTAGATCACAATAATGTAAAAAAATTTGAAAACAAATTCTCCCCAAAAACTATAAGGTGAATGTTAAGATTTTATAATGCAGTAATTATAAGAGTTTTGATGCAGCCGAGGCAGTTATTGCAGTCTGGTGCGGAGTTATATCAAAGTTGAACCACGCCTTTTAATGGGAAGTACACTATGGCTGGAAATTTGAATTTTTCAGCCGTTACCTGTGCCTATAAATCAAGTGTAAAGTCACCCCTAAGCTCTCCGAGATCGTTGCCTCGAACGTTTTAAAATGTAAATTACCACGTTCCTCACAAGGCTTATAATTTGTTCGCATTATATCGAGAACAAATATTTTGTACCGAGTTAATATCTTGTTGGCTACCTCTTAGAAACTTCGTACTGTTTACTTGACATGAACATTATACTTTAATGCCAACAATATACAAACGTAAAGTACTGTAAGTTCTTTACAGTACTTTACGTTTGTATATTGTTGAGATTCTTTACCTGTTGAGAATTTTTTTCATACAAACAGAAGATCGGAGAAAATGTTTTCACTTTTTAGAAAATATTTCTTAACTTGTAAATATTATTCTTAACTATATTTTTGGTTTGATAACATTTAAAAAACATTTTTACCTATAAAACAATTTATTCAAAAAATATTGTTTCCAGCTGTTTTCAATTAATTTTCGTTCTAAAAAAATAATATTGAATAATATATTTTTAAAAAACATTACAAAAATAAAATATGCAACTCAGACCGCAAAAATGTTACATATTAATAAACAATGGAGTGTCAGGAAGAATAAAACAAAGTTGGTAAAAGTGGTTTCAATCCATGAATTTTGATATCGCAAAAGCTCTGGTTCTGGTCCCTAGCCCTGATAAATAAAATGGACGCTATTTAAAAAAAGTGGAGCAAGATAGGTATATTATGATGATTGTGATGGATATTTGGATGACACACGAACTCACCGTAAAAAACTTAAACTAACAGCGTACCGTTTCCTATTCTTTATTTAAACTTAATTTAATAGGTCAATTTATTCATAATTAGAGATGAAAAGTGGATCTCGTATGACAAAAACATCCGAAAAGGGTATTGGTTGAAGATTGGTTAGGCTTCACCAAGGCGTGGTCTTATAATAAAGTTATGCTGCGTTTATGGTGGGATTGAAAGTAAAAGTTTGTCAATTTTACTCAGTGAGTCGGTACAGCAAAATGATTTACTGATCCGAATATCAAAGTTCGCTCCGTATGAATCAGTGGATTAGTGCAGCCATACTCAACCTTTTTTTTTTTAATGGGGCCACAAACACGTTTCGATCTTGAAGCGCGGGCCGCAAAAATATGTAGGTGGTATAAAAACAATATTCCAAATTGGTGATGTGTTTATTTGAAAAAACATAATTTTGTAACTTTTATAATGAAGCCTCATGCAATGTAGCCCAATTTTGAAAGAGCAAACTTTCAACAGTTTTTCTGATGGGCGCAACATTTTGAAACTAAGTCAAAGTTTTAAATTTCCAAGTGGGCCAATCACAAAGGCCTGGCGGGCCGCATACGGCCCGAGGGCCGCAGGTTGAGTATGGCTCGTATTATTACTGTTCTCTTTGGTATGGCTGGATTAGTGGCGCTCACTGTCACGAATGAAAGAATGAATGAACTGGGCGACTGTTCGGAAAGATTCGGGCGACATCGTATCATATGTCGGTGACAAATGAATGAGCGCACTTGTCAGCCACCAGCCATTTAATTTAGTTTATTTAGTACTTTTTCTTGATTTCTGTTTTGGAATCATAGATTATGATCAAGGTTTAGAATGCAAAAAAAGACAGATAAAATCTTATATGGTGCTTTTCCATTAGGTGGAGCATTAAAAATGTGTATAAAAGAAACTAATAGAACATTACGAAAATAGTATAAATAGTTGTTTTTGTAGTGCAAATTATCAGTTCTAAGCCTTAACAAAGTATGAAGGAGTATCGATTCGATTTTAAGTGTATTTTGGAAATCAAAAAGTGATTTTTGGTTTTATCTTGATACGAGAATTAATTGAATATACATATTTTTAAAACAAACATTCCATATGAAAGGTCAATAAAAAACATTATGTAATTTTTTAATACATACTCGATTAAGTACTTGCTCTATACTCTTAAATCATTCTGAAAATCAATTATCCAAATAGAGCATTGATTGTTTCTAATCTTTGCACTAATTTGGATGCAAATGATGCAATCTTTAAAAAGATACGTTTTTCGCAGTACTAATGAAAAGAGTATTACACACCATGAGCTTTTACCACTGGGCAGAACCACTGATGGGATTTCCTCTATCTGATCACAACTGATGAAATTGAAGCAAGAAATTCTAGTTGATCAATATAAAGGATGCAGCGTCCAACACGATAACACTAGACCGAAACTTTTTTAGCTACTCGTCAAATAATAAGAGTTTGGGTGGGGCGTGGTAATCCGTAATAACTTGCACTACGTTTTCCTTCTGTTACACTTCCTTCAAAATTCTGTAAGAAGTGTCAGATTGACACCAAAAGAGGACCGTTTGAAATTAAGTTGAGTAAAACAACAACTAACGTTATCTCGACAATTGTATTTGAACTAAATCATAGAGTTCTACTTTGTAAGCACGGAAACTAGCTTCGAAGCATGCTAGCAAACTGACTAGCCTAAGGAGCATTCGTAGTACAAAATGAAACAACAAGAGGGCGCTACGAAAAGTTATATTTGCTACATAGGAAATTGGAATATTAAAAAGTTATTCTCAAGAAGATTCTTCACAAAAACTCTTCATTAATCCTGAATTTCATTGCTAGCAACTGTCTTGAGATTTTTCCGTTGCAATTTCGAAAACACCTTTTCATTTTTGATAAAGTTAAAAGTATAAATCTAACCGAAGCGTAATATTGTTAAATAAACTCTAAATTCTATGAAAAATTATTCAAAATATTTTTATAATTAAGACACCGTTATTGTTTATTTGGTTCGTACGTGAGTCATCTATTGCATGGGTACAGTCTAAATTTGGTGTCACTTCCTCGTGGAGACACGTTTCACCTGACGGCTTCGTGTAAAAATACACAACGGTGTTAACATCACAAATATGTTTTTCCTGTTATACTGAATAGCGATTATTCGTACGTGGATATTTTGTGTTTTTTCAATTTAACATTTACATATATTTCAATATTCAGTAAACTTTGCAAAAGTTTACAAATACTTATACAGTAGTGACAGTAAAAAAAACAAGAAATTTAATATTATGTTAACTTGTGTTAATATTTGTGAACGTATAATAATAGGGAATCGCTATTAGTTTTTTCAATAGGTAGATAAAACATCAATTATCTTACCTTTTGAATGATTAGAAGTAATAGGACTGCAAATTATCTTTGTAGGATCGTATCAAATCGTAAATTTTTCATATCGTGCATATGTTATATAAAGCTCCATAATTCATTTTGTATTTTACCATATACGACTTTCGTATAAATACATAATTTCGTAAACATAAAATAGAACATATTTTATGTCATCAAAACCAAAACCAGAAGCTATAATGATGCTTAATAGCATTTAACATGTTTCATTCGACATAAACAAGAGCTGGTTAGAAAGCCATTTGATCCAATCAACAAAGCAGAACACCAATGATTGAATTTATAAACGAGCTGGCCATCACCCGTGGTTTTGTCTGCTTTATTCTTCGCTTCCTATAGGCACATCTAATAAGTATTAGAACTTCCCTGTCTTATCGACCTTCAGACACACCATATTATTTTTATTTTAATTACGAAAGCATATTACAGTAGTTACGACTGTGCCCTCTATAAGATTCTGATGGGTGAACCATAATTTTATTTAAAGAAAATTAACAATTACGACAATGGTTATATTTTGACTTTACGTACATACATCGTTTTACAAAGTTAATGTAATACTATATTTTTTTATAAAGTTATCTTAATAACTATGTCTATTAGTTATTAGAACATTAACTAAGAATAATATATATGAGTAACATTAAAACAAATCATTCGTGTCCATTAAGTCATATCATATCGTCCGTGATAAAAATGGGGGCGGACTAGGTTAATGGCTAAAATATTTTAGACTGACGAAAATAAAAAAGTCTAATTTTCATCATTTGTATGCAGATGACCTACAAATTTACGCACATGCGGAGACAAATAACTTGGATGAAGCTATATGCTCGATAAATAAGGATCTGCAAAAGATCTCTGACTGGTCTAATACATTTGGAATTCGGGTCAACCCTAACAAGTGCCAGGGTATCATAGTGGGTAGTACGCGATTTTTGGCGAGGGTGGATATGAGCTCTGTCACTCCCCTTAATTTTAATGGCAATCTAATAAAGTTTGCCCCTCACGTTGTCGATCTGGGTATTTGCATTGACAGCTCACTGAACTGGAGGACGCAGATTGACTCTGTCTGTAGTAAAGTAATTGGCATACTTAGGTCTTTTTATCAATTCAAAAATTTCCTTCCCATTTCCACTAAAATCCTCCTAGTCCAATCAATAATCTTTCCTATCATTGATTATGCTGATGTGTGTTATGCTGACATCACGCAGGAACTTCTAAACAAACTGGATCGTTTACTCAATAATTGCATTCGCTTTATTTTCTGCATTCGTAAATATGATCATGTCTCTGCCTTTAGGAAAAAGTTGAAATGGCTAACAATTCGCCAGCGTAGGGATCTGAGGATCCTTTCCACTCTCTATTCTATACTTAAAGATCCGTGTGCGCCTGGATATTTGAAATGTAAATTTCAGTATCTAGGTGCTTCTCACAGCCGCAATCTTCGTTCAGACAGCAAACAAACTCTCATTTTTCCTTCTCACCGGACAGGTTTCATTTCCAATTCATTTTCGCTTCAAGCTATACGACTCTGGAATGTACTGCCTTCCCACATACAAGCTGCTCCAAATAAACTTGCTTTCAAACGTCTACTGCGCGAACATCTATTGAATTCTTCTGTGGTTTGTGGTTAAATTGTTTATGTAATTATATATATTTATTTGTTTATATACATATATTTATATATATTTATGTATGTATGGTATGTATGTGTATGTATGTAAATTTATGCATAGATATTGGTAGTTGTAATTTAATTTTTCACATTGAAACTGTTTGGCTCTCTGTTTCATAGTTGCACCGCCTTTTTTTTTCTCTGCTCTCTGCTAAAACTCTCCGGTTGACTGGTAGAGAATGCCCCCATGGCATTAAGTCCGCCATTTGTACATTTTAATTTATGCAATAAAGCTTAAAAAATATATAAATAATTTTAATTATGAATAGCACATTAATATTGATTTTAGAATAATAATGTACACAAGGCTACACGTCAGGCTAAGACGAACTATCTAATTTCTCCAGTTGATTTTAAACCACAGTTTCTACACGTTAAGGTTTCAAATCATGTACAAAAATACTTTATATTCTGTACAGAATGTAAAGAAACCTATATGTCATTAACGTATTCTTTGACTACATTTGCAGTCTGTATTCAGGGTAATTACTTCGTATTACTGCAATTTCTTGTCGCCAAATTGCAGCCCTAGCAATAAACACGGATGATTTACCATCCGTTATATAATATATAGATAATATAGGTAGCAAAATACATAGATAGTGAAAATAAAAATAAATAATGTATAATCTTTTTTGGGTAGTAGTTAATATATAGTAGTAAACAAGCAAGTAAACACTAACGTTTTCAAAAAAATCAAATATCATTCACAGAGTACTGAGCAAAGAGTAAAGTAGGTAATAGTGAGCAAATACGTAGGAAATATTTTTTTTATGAATGCATAATTAAAAAGGGTGTAATTTTATCCAATAATAAATAATTACTGCATATTTGGATAAAAGAAAGAAGGGAATCATCAAGTTTGTTTACCACTGTAGGATACCACTGTACTACATGTGCTATACAGTGCTGCATATTGGTACGCTTTGCGTAATCACCGATGGTTTAAAAACTATTTAAGAAAAAATTCATATATAGACAAAGACCAAATAGTAATACACGTTATATGTATCATATAACGCTTTATATCTATTACAAATTACATTTACTCGGACCACAAATCATGGTTTTCAATTGCTAATATTTGACACGTTTGTCCTTTTTGCGTTTTTTTATCAAACTGCCAAATAGGTTTACTTCTTCAAATATTGTTTTCCTGTTAAATTTAATTAATGTTTCGTTATTTTAATGTGTATCTACGTACATATTAATTGATCGTTAGTTTCACTTGGTATTGTTAATTAAAGTGAGAAATAAATTGCTATTAGCTCGGTTGACTACAAGTTTTCAAGGTAAAATTACATATTTTTCCTTAACCACATATATGTATATACTAAAATATTTTTTTTATTGGCATTGTGTAGGCTCCGAAACTACTGGACCATTCATTTCCGTTCATCATACGCGGGTGACATAGGCTATACAATTAACGCGATCAAATTCGTGGGAAAAAATGACTAAATTACAAAACAACTTGGGAACAAGTAGAAATGCTTGCAGGTATAATGAGCTTATACCAGTTAAAATTATTACAAAACATTTAAGGAATCTTATATTATTAAAATGTCAAATTCCACGCATTCAAACCCACCAAATCATTAGTTTTCCATACCTGATGTTTTGAACTTTATTACATTAGGTAATAACGAGATCATCAAGTTATGTTTTCAATATTGATTTGTATTTTGATGTACATAAAACATGAACTGACAAGAAAATAGTGTTTTAACAGATTTTTTAATACCCCTTACTTAATTTATTAGAAAATTGATTTAGAAATCGACCTTACATTAAACGGTGTCATTGTCATCGAGTAAAAGTGCACACGATTATATAACCAATGAGTTACGTAAGTGCGCAGAAGGGCAGCGCTCTGGTGACGCGTCGGAGGGCGGCATATACCCACCGCCGCCCGCCCTCGTCGCTCGCGAGTTTCAAAACAAAAATATTATATATTTACATTAATAAAATCAACCATTCATGATAAATAATACATATTAGATTAATATTGTGCATTTGACGAAGTGATAACCACACAAATCAGGTAAGTCTATCGATCTTTATCTCGTTTTTGCTTAGTTGACTGAACTTTGTGCTTTAATCATTAACAATCCGCTTATTATAGAACGTTTTAAAATAAATTACCACATGTGTATACATTACCTAATACCTAATACCTCAATTCATTTTGTGATTGTCTATCTATATTTATATTTTATTTTATTTGTTATCACAATTCATTTGCTTTGGTGACTGTTTAAATAAACAAATCTCACTACTGAACACTATTAATTGATTATGTCAGAATCTATTCAAAAGTATATTTAAAAATATGCAGGTTATAATTATAATACAAGATTAGTTATTTTAGAGCAATACTATAATGACAATTTATTATTTCAAAACTAATAAAAAAGTCTTATACCCAAACGAAGTAGTTCAATTTATTTTATTTAGGTTTTTTACTAAAACAATTATTTTATAGCACCATTAAACCGAGTTTAAGGATTAGGGGATTCCATAAGAAGGCTTAGGGAGTTCGCTAAATATTTAGGTCAATGACCTTCCGTTTGGATAAAACAGCGGCGCGCGCTCCTTTATAACGTTTCGGCGACGATAGATTAGGCCGAGTGCAGACAATGGTTACGACTCGTGACACACACAACATAACAGCTTCAATACCCGATTAAGATGGGTTTTATTCACGAATATTGCTGTAAAATTACTTAATTAAAGTATACCAAGATATTCCGAAAGTAGGGACTCGATTTGAGTAAACTAATTTATTATCTTTTTCTGTTAAGGGTTACAAACCACTATTAAATAAGTATATTTTAATTATTATATATTAATAGACTCTGATTATAAAGTTAGGTAAAAACAATATTAACAAATGATAATAAATCCAATTTTCAATATCAACAAATTGCATTTCTGATAACATTTTCTTATAGTGCCGTCCCTGCCGAAGATTGTCGATCATCTGGGCTATTTTTACTCTATCTGTTTCTACTCGGGACAAGGATTTTGTACTCAACCCTTAATGTTATCCGGAACTTCCATCTTCTTGTCAAGTCTCTGGAAAACCGCCTCAATTCTCACCCTATCTGTCCACGATATTTTTAGTATTCTCCTGTATATCCACATTTCAAAGGCATGGATACCATACATAAGGATGGATAACACATAACATATTACGCCTTATCCGCGTGGCCAGCTACAGGGAGCGATTCGTCAGAAAACTGTTTATTCTTGTGAACACATTTCAAGCCTGGATAAATGGTCTATTCAACACAAAAAGAATTTTTCAATTCGAACCAGTAGTTCCTGAGGTTAGCGCGTTCAAACAAACTCTTCAGCTTTATAATATTAGTATAGATTGACGTTCGACCACCATAAATTTGGCATTCATATTTAAGACCATACCTGCTATTTATATTATCTATACGATTTACCATGTGCTGTAAGTCATCTATATTTTCAGCTAGTAGAAGGTGTCATCTGCATACCGTAAGTTGTTTAGCAGGCGCCCGTTTACAATAATAACTTCCGTTCAATCCTCGAGTGCTTCATTAAAAATATATTAAAGAGGAGCGGTGACAGTACGCAGCCTTGTCGAACTCCGCGCTAACGGTAATCTCCGATAACGGGGTATACTTATTACTATTTATAAGAACCCAAAGAGGAAAAAAATAGAATCAAATCCTTAGCTATTGTAACAAATTTATTAAAGGAATTTTATATTTTAAACAGTTGGATGACAATGGAGCCTTTTCAAGACTTTTTTAAAAGTATATTTCTGAAGTAGATTCTTTGTACGACTTTATGTACATATAATCAACAGCACGACCGGTTATGCAAAACTGACAAATTTCTCCATTTCGTTTTAATCCTTTTTTTCAATGAGCCTTTATACTGTAAATTAAAACTTAATGCATTTGCATGCAAACAGTACTCTGCAAATTTTACAAAAATTTGCAGAGTACTGTTTGCTGACTGTTGCTTTAACGGATGCTACACAAATGTGTAGCACGCGATATATTTAATAATATGTATACAAAAGTCATTTGTAGAAATTTGACATATTTTGGTAACCTGACGTACAGCGTATCAATTTATCATTTTTCGTCACGTAGTTTGAACGATTTTATTTCTAAGACCTTTCTAGGCAGGCAGGAGCGATATTTTGTCTAACCTAAACTGCCGTCTACACGGAGCCTTATAGTAAGTCACTTGATTTTAATCAGAATTTCAGGTTACTGGGAAATTAAATATAGATAGATAAATATCTACATAATATCAAAATATCCCATTAGGCAACTGGTTAATCACAAAGACATTTTTGATATGACATTACTCTTTAAGTCTGCTGTCTATTTACTTTCAATTTCATCATTATTTTATATCATCCACGTAGAACGCCATTTAGGCTCTTTTTTAGAGTTTTTGAGTCCATTCTCTTCAACCCTACGAGTGTCAGCGCAATCTGAAACTGTGTGCTTTTATTAATAAATTTGATGATTTATTATTATAACTTAAATTTTATATAACTTACCAATTTAACGTTTTCCATTCAAATAATACACTCACATTCATTTTGTGTTCATTAACGATTTTTTATAGAATGTCAAAGTCATTGTAAATGTTCATAAGTAAACTACCTCACCCATAAAAAAAGCTTCGATAATCTCTATTACGATATTTTACATATTCTATACCCACTCCCTTATTTTGCGTTAATTCCTCTTAATACGGAATTTTATCTTTAAAACCGTTTGCATTGTAACACCTGTTGCGTGCCTGTTTTTATGTATCTTAGATAAAATCTAAGTGTGCTAACCCGTTACCCCGAAAATGGCATTGAGTATACATTAAACTGAGATAATGGACGCTGTCCTTTATATCGTAGCCATCGTATTTATTGAAAAAAACAATATCGAAGTTTAGCAAAATTTTCGATAGGATTTATCAAAGCACACCGGCATTATGATCAGCTGTTTCAGTTCATTGACTTCTAAATCAAAGACTATTACTTTGGCAGACTGGTTATATCTACTGGTATTTAGTGCCTACGTCACAGTACAGCGAAATAATTTATCTAGTTATGTGTACATACGCAAATATTCGAACATGCAAAATATTACACGAAAACATTATTTTAAAACGGAGCCCTTCGTGCGCGAGTCCGACTCGCACTTGATTGGTTTTTTAAAGGTATCTATCTCATTGATTTAAATAATACGAACCAAATGGTTTGAAAAGCTGCCCCCTTAATACGAGCGCCCTAGGCAGTCGCCTAGTTTGCCTATATGGACGGACCGGCCCTGATCATCACTTAACTTAGGTCTCACGAAGCACCGAGAAGCTTAGCTTACAGAGAAGCTTATTAAAATTCCATGTGCGGCCGTTTGGAAGTATGTAAAGTACAATACGGACAAAGTACATTTAAATTCACATTGTGTTACATTTCCCTAACAGTAAAAATTTGCCTCTTTGGGTCAAATCAATTTTAAAGAACTACTACATAATGAACTTATAAGGTTTCGAATAGGGAAAATGGAACATGACCCACCCCGCGAGGCCGGTGTAGATTGGTAGGTACGAGTATTAACGACTGTCGATGCTGGCGGGACCAACGGGGTAATGTGCCTTCCGAAGCACGAAGGCGCTGGAGATAATATTTTTTTGGTTACACATCCTACTACCGGCCCTTGCGAAAATTGCTTAGCATATCGCTGATCCACCACCAGACATTGCCATCCAGCTCCAATAATTCATAAATAAAAATAAATATCAAAATATTTTAGTTTGAAACACAGACACGACACTCGGTTTTGTAGATGATCTTACGAGTACTTTATTGTCCACTAGTACCTAGTCTAACCATAAATACTGTTACTGTTTACATACATTTAAAAAAAATATTAATTTGTATTTCGAACATTAGCTTCTACGATAAAAAAATAGACTTCTTTCCCGCCATTATTGTATGTTTACAATGGAGTGGGATTGCAGTAATTGCACTGTACAAAAGTAGGTAAGGAGCCAGTCGACATTTTTGATTAGCCGAATGTTTGTGTATCGTACTATCCAAAGGTACACTGAAACCATATCTGTTGATAACCGTGAGAGATCCGGCCGACCGCGGTCTATTCGAACAAACCAGGCTGTTAATGCAGTCAAGGCCAGAATTCGTCGAAATCCCATAAGGAAGCAGAAAATCCCACCGAGGACACATTCTCGGATTATCAAACAAGACTTAGGTCTAGGGGCTTACTGGAGATACACAGGATATACATTAAATCAGGCACTAAAACAAAAGAGACGAAAGATCAAAACATCTGTTACTTCGATACGCAGACGAAAAACACAGAAAAAATCTCTATTCATAATCAGATATAAAACTTTAAAATAAAATGTTTTAGAAATTATCGGATATTTTCTTTCTAACAGAACTTATGGCTAGACTAGACATATTTCAAGAGATCTATGTATATTTATTGTTTTTACTTTCATCATCAATCATACGCCGTCATGGGTAAGAAATTGTGTACCTACCAATAATATTAATTTATTAAAGAATATAACTATTAATATACACTGCGTTGTATCAGAATACAACTTTTCACTTAGTACTTCTGACGAAACGTTTACGATTACGATTTGAATTTGTATTTCAGTAGAATCCCGATTATCCGGATCAATTAAAACCAGTGATATTTCATAGTGACATCAAATCGCTCACTGAATAGTACAGTGGCACAACTCAAAAACCATATTTCGAGAAATGCTCTCCGAAGTTATGAAAATTTAATATATTTATAATTATGAAAATCAAATTGTTTTAACATAACAGTTAAATCATTTGTATTATATTATTACTGTTAAGTTTTTTATTTTTTCTTTAAATTATCTATAGGATGCCACCACAATGTTGTGGCGTCTTCTCGAAAAAACGGTTGTTGAGTTGTGCCACTGTACTATTCAGTGAGCGAAATAATATTCAAATTAATATGTTTTTTTTTTATTATGAGGTTTTACATGCGTTGCTTAGTTAAACGATGTGTAAAAATGATATATAACCATGATGAATAACATAATACCTATGTAATTTAAAATTTTAATTTAATATAACTTATTATTGATCTTTGACGTAATAAATCATTTCTTTTCATTATTGCCAAGTTCCTGATACGCTTCAGTTGTAACAACTGTATGGGATCAACTTAGTCCTGACTTTCAAATCTTAAAAAGCAACATCTTCGCTCACATTTCTATTAAAATAGTATTTTTTTAAAGATGTTTCATTTCAAACAATCTATCACTTAACGCTATTAAAGAAATTGAAACAATAACACACAATATACAGCAATCAAATGAGAGCGGGAGTACATCGCCGAAGACGGGAATAAATTTGTCGTAAATCGTAACGTGTCTCGTTGTGCCGTAATAACGGTTATAAGTTGACAATTAGAGCCAAGACAGATGATTTCCCGATTACCGGAATTCTACTGTATAAAGTTACTAGCTGACCCGGTGAACTTCGTATCACTTACCTCTTAATAAAAACCATATTAATATTGAAAATTATTGCGTAAACTGACCAATACCATAAATATTGATCGTCAACTGAACGTTTAACAGCTAAGAACAGTTTGTATGGGAAAATCAAGTTGTCGTTTTTAGTATTATACTCGCAATTTTGTTATATTTTCTCATCGTGTAAACTTTCCCGGGACTTCCACGAATATTCAAGACTAAAATTTGTCAAATCGGTTCAGACGTTCTCGAGTTTTAGCGAGACTAACAAACGGAGATTCATTTTTATTTATATAGATTTAAAAAAAACTCAAACTGAATTATGTAAGATATCAAACAAGACTTATTAACAGTAGGTATGCCGAATGTATTTTTTTCATATGTTTGAAACTTTTGAAGTTATTTGAGAAAATAGACGAATATTCATCATCCCTTTCCCTAATCTCCGAAAGTACTGATCATAAAATTATAAAAAAGTGCTTACAAAAACTATGAGAAATCTGTATCTAATTTTTACAATACAAGGTCACTCGTCCACCAATGGGATAATATTTCTACAAACACAAGTGCTTGTAACAACTCAGACTAAATAAACAATTTTTAGTTTGGGTTTTGTTTTGTTTGGGTTTGTACACCTTACATGTAATTTAATATTTGTGCCCTGTGTGCGCATGAGTCAGACTCGCTCTTGTCCGATTTTGTATAGGAAATCTTATGGAGACTGGAGGCACTGTGTAAATTTTTTTTTATTGTTTTTCTTAAATGGATCCTATATCCTCATTTACATTTACTGTTTCAATTTAAGATATAAACTCTAACGACCAAAACTCTTTTTACGATCTTGTTTTGAAAACAAAAAATAGTACTGGTCGTAATGAAAAAGTGACGATAAACCTTTTCATATTTTATATCAGCGCATTATTTGCTTTCGTACCGAAATCTTGCCCAGATTATACCAGAAAATGGTTGTCTCTAACAATCTAATTTTCATACTACATTACAAAAAAAAAGAACATCATTAACGTAGTACCTACCATATATAAATGTAAAGTTTTCTTCCACCCGTCCGGACTTATAACCAGCCGGAGCTACATAAAACTTGATTGCACATCCAACATCGTAATATAACGTCATAAATAAGCAAACGCACAAGAAAAAACAATAACAAAATGTTACGTAAATCGTCAAAGCGAGGCGAGGTCTAACCAACGTCCGCTGACACAATACAGCGTGCTCGACGACAAGCGCACGCGGCCGGTCCGACGTCCCGTTCTAATATTTTTGGAAACATACTAATTTCGCTTCATAGAAACCTTAATGTTTTATTGATACACCTACGTAGTGCTTATACTGTGCTCAAATCTGTGCATCCGTTACTTTTACAAACAAATTCAGGTAAGTTTATGTGGTTTTGTTGTACCTATTTAATGTCATTTTGCCGGTTCCTCTCGGTTATATTTCTCGCCGTAGACGTGTACATACAACCGCTCATGAGGATACCATAAAATGTCCAATTACCACATCGGCTTGGAACTTCGAACAAATAAGTTTGTATAAGTATACATAATTGACAGTTTTCTATACGATGATACTCGTACATTTTTGACTGTGCAGTCCGATGGTTATATGTCAATCAATTTTGTTAATTCATCTAGTTTTCTACTTATCTGACTTAAAAAATAATTTTACCAAATTCAATAGATCCTAGAAACAAGACGTATCTTATTATTATTAATCAGTTTTCATATAAAAATAGAATATGGTTATGAACAGTTACTTATAAAATTGTCGAATTCTAGAAGTGACTGTATTTTTAACTCAGCAAAAAATCTAAAAATATCGACTAAATGATCGAAAAGGTGGAGTTTCTATATTCAACGGGAATGTAAATTTTGTATGTATGTTCACAGATCTCACCGCGAATCAGACTTATTTTCAAAATTCTTTCTTATTTTATCGAGATTCATAATGTCATATATTAGTACGTATCCTCGCCTTATAGAATTAAACCAATTTCGCTATTGTTTTGTTAGAAATGACAAATTGGACAAAGTTTGGAAGAGGAAATAGAGACTCAGTCGAGGGAGACTGTAAAATACAAAAAAGAAAGCGAACTTTTCCCTTCAACTATAAGTTGAAAAAAAAACAATTCTATAAACAACCTCATTAGAAAAGCAAAGAATCATGTAATGTAACGATTTCACATCAACATGAGAATCCTCCCACGTTGCTTTTATGGCCTAAATACAGTAACACCTACAAGGTTCAGGTAGCGGTCTTTTAATATGGCCTTTCGAAAATTTTAACTTACGAAATATCTATAAGTGTCATAGTAAATAACCGAGGTATTTTATATTATTTATTTTTATTTTATTCCTCTTAGTAACAAGTATACAAAGTATATATTTTTGGAGTGTACTCATCATACCTAAAATTTGATATCACGTTGTAAGAATTACAATACACACCTTTTTTTGGACAGTCAGTCATCATCATCAGCCCTTTTTATGTCCCCACTGCAGGGGCTCAGGCCTTCCTTATGGATGGTTAAGGAGGATGGGCCATGACCCTCCACGCTGGCCCAATGCGGATTGGAGGGTATTAACGACTACAAACGCAGCCGGGACCAACGGCTTAACGTGCCTTCCGAAGCACGGAGTAGCTCGAGATAATAACTTTTTGGTCACCCATCCCGTGACCGACCCTTGCGAAAGTTGCTTAACGACAACGATTGCGGGTCGCGGCGTTTATCCTCTACGCCACCGAGCTACAGTCAGTCTAGGACCTTTATTGTAATAATCGAAGAAATGTTATATTTTCATATTGAATATTAAAATATATTTGTATACCTATAACCAGTGTTACTCAAGAGGTTGTAATTTAATAAATAAGTATAAATATATATAGAAGTTTTATCATAAAACGTTATTATAATAACTAAATAAAATTATGTAACACTCAATAATTATTGTCATTATATTCCATACATATATATGATATCATTATTATTCGGCAACTCGATTGCTTGATATAACAAACGTTGTTATGATATTTAGTTCGGCAAGTAAACCTGTGTGTCATACTATAGGTACCTGCGTTGTATGTACCTATAATAATAATAATAATAGGCCCGTATTGAACATTATAAGCGACTATGCCGAGAAAAAAAAATATTAATCTCCACCAGCGACCGCCACAGATCGAGCAATAGACTTACTTATTACTCGATCAAAGTTGAAAGTTTAAACAGTAGTTTATTATCAATATTCTTTCATCTACGGGTAACTACATCATACGGAGTTGACATAGGCTATAATTTACGGGTGCGAAGTCGCGGGAAAACAGCTAGTAAAATATAAAATCAATATGGCTTTATCATTTGATTGCTGCAACGGTGTCACGGTCGGCCAGTGTCGCTAAGGATCGTTCAATAGATGTTTATGTTGCTTGGCAAGGTTCCAATACTGAGATACAAATTACTATTGAGGTCATTGGAACACATGTTGTTAACAGTTTTTAAAGGGTAAAAATTCAAAAAAATATTATGTTTCTCCTCCGGTATATTGGCCAGCGTACCTACGTTATATAGCTTTGCCTTGAACAAAAATCGTACATCGACCTTAAAAAACATTAAACGAGCCAAATGTATTTATATTTGCTCATTTAATTTTGTAAATTTCCAAGTTAACATCGGTAGATAATTAAGAAACTCCCTTGTAAATTAATTTACCTATACAGTTCCTTATATAGAAATAACACCCGTAGATGAAAATAATCTATAGCAAACCGATAATTTACTCTGCTTAAGTTTGTTATTTACAATTCAAAATTATGATAAAATCCAGTTCCGTTAGCGCGTCTCTGTTGGGCGGTAATCTTTGTCCTAATTTCAATATAGGTCACATGCAACCGGCGAGCGTAACATTCATGGTTTCACATTACAGGATGTAGGTACGCCAACAGCAATGTGAATAAAATTTTGTCCAATTTATTGTTTTAAGTAGCTCAGTGGCGTAGTGCATAAGCACGCGAACGTTGTTGTTAAACAACTTTCGCTAGGATCGGTAACGGGATGGGTGACCAAAAAGTTATTATCTCCAGCTACTCCGTGCTTCGGAAGGCACGTTAAGCCGTTGACCCCGGCTTAACATGTCTGCCGTTTGGTTAATATTATATTAAAGTAAGTACCTACTAAGTATAAGGAATTACAACTTCCGTATGTTCCTGATCTCATAACCACCAAGTAGGTTGTAAATTTGTAATGTACTTTCAGATACACGATAAAAACCGGTTAGAGTGTACCAATTTAGTTATCCCGTGACAAAGATGTATATAATATTGAAAATAATTTAATCGAAAACCTCGTTCAATTTTTAAGTGGATTATCACAGGTAGGTATGTTGATTTCCACATTGCCATTCAAGGCCATCCATATTATAGATGGAATCAAACAGAAACACAGGACCATAACCCACCACGCAAGCGCAGTGTCATGCCAACAATGACTTAACATGCGTTTGGTTCCGACGCACGGAGGAGCTTGAAAAAATATTTTTTTATTCGCCAATTATTAACAATGATTCTTTGCCAAAGTAGCTTTTAACCTTCGTATCGCAGACTGAAGGCGCTAACCACTGCGCCATCGAGCTCCACCTAAATACGTTCACTGCGAAGCCATCATATGTGACTTTCTACTGGTACGATGGCGGAATAAAATCCCATTCTAGATATTTATCGATTTTAAACGTGAGCGTTGAAAGAAAATAAATGAATTATCGTCTGCAGTACTTATATTTAAACTTGAAAAAAAATAAAACGTCAAACAGACCCTTGTACCCTGTAAAAAAATTAAGTAAGTAAAAGTAATTAAGATTATTTTGCATTTTGAACGTTTTCTGCGCTTTTCCTAGATAGTTTAACTGCCAATTTAACCTGTTTGGATTCATTTATATTGGAAAATATTATTTTTGTTTTAAAAATATTAATTATTATTATTCAGCAAAACTATTCGGCGAATAATCTTTAAAATGTATGAACTTGTTAACCACATATAATTTATTTTTTTAACTAATTGAATAGGAGGGGTGTACCATCTAAAATGTAGCGATGTCCCACTCCATAAGGGCAAAGCACGGTGACCGCCCGAAGACCACTTCCGGCACCGCACTGAGTGGTAAGTGTAAGTTTTACGCTAACGCGTTCACTAGTGAGCGCGTTAAGAATTTGTATGGAGATTTGTAGTTCTTGGTAGTTACCGCTAGGGGCGCTGTACCGAATTCCATACTTAAATCTTAACGCGCTCACGATCGACAGTGAACGTAAACGTCAAAAAAACTTACACTAAGCACTCTGCTCCCTCCCTAACCTACATATACATAGAAATCTTTATGACGTAAAAATTATGACTTATTACAATAGAAATTTATAAATGATTAACTGAAAATAAAGTATATATTCTTTCATAATAATTAGTTATTTATAGTATCTTTTAAGTTTTGAACCAAATTAATTTTCATTAAAATCGCTTGAGTAGCGTTCACAGAAAATATCCAAAGTAACCTTTACCTACAGTACCTACCAATTTTTTTTTATTTAAGGATTTTAAAGAATATCACAACTGTATATATTAATTCTACCTATATTAGGTATGATTGTAATCAATTTTTAATAGCGTTGAGGCAAAGCACATTACATAATAATTCGAAAATATGAACGTTACATTCTAGAGATAAGGGTTAAGAGCTTATGAGAATCCCTAAATTTCACTTTAATTGTGAAGAATTTCACGCTTCGACATAGCACTATTACTGACCCTCAGTAACTGCAATTTGCCATTGAAAACCACGAATAATAATGAATTTTCTTACATTACAGTATGACCTCACCAGCTATCACCAAGTCACCAGACAACCAAAAAGGAGAAAAGAAATCTCCGACGCACTCAACAACGGCAGAGGAGCGGGCGCCCTCCCGCGCGGAATCTGCCGTCGCCACCACCTCAGCCGCGACCGACGCTCAGCAACAACCAGAACCATTCAGTTGGCTGAGAATCTTCAAACTAGCTGATCTCATGATGAAACAAGGTTGTTAGAACCATAGAAGCCAATTCTGCCATACAATATTACGGATAATGTTTAAATTAGTATTGTTGAAATTATTAGCAATAAAAGATAATAATTTTTGTTTTAAAATCGTTTCTCGTTATTTAGATTAGATACGTAGGTAATTATAATAAATGTGAAAGAAAATTAAATAATGTTTTCTTCTAGCTTCGTAGATTTTTCCCATTGATTGCATGCGATTTATATCTAATTACCTATAAGTTCATATTATGAACTAACTAAAAACTACTTTTTAACCTTATAAATGCATCATACATTTTTCTAAATCTAAATATTACGTAATAGGTATAATTGTGAAAGATGCAAGTTAGCATTTTTATGATCTTATTTATTAAATATTTAAATCATAACGCATTATTTTATTCAACTTTATTATAAAAATAGGTGGGTGTGCAAAGTGCAATTTTTCGTCATTAAATTACCAAAAAAAATAGATTAGATCTATTAAACCTACATTTTTAGGTAGGGAATAGTCCTACCTCCGACAAAAAGCATTACTTAACTTATAAATATCATAGGTATTTCCTAGATACATTTAATAAATATGCTTTGTTGGTTAAATGCTCTAGACTAGACATTTTAACGCTTTTACAAATTACACGTCGTGGGACTATACAATAACTCGGGCTTTTCTCTTAAAACAATTTTCGATAAATTACCAATTTCTACTTTGTCACCCTCTATGACATTACAAACGATGGAACAATTCAAAACATTATCGAATGTAAACTTTAAGAGTATTACAGGATCAGATTTATGTATTTTTGTTATATCTGTACAATGTATGCTTTTGTAAATAGTCAACACTGAAAAAAATAATCATTCGTGATATCATAGGTGCAGCCATTAAAAAGTTGATTATATATGAGCTCATAATAATAACTACAAATACAATGATTATAGTGTTTAAACCATATTATTACCAACCCTAGTTGTTAAATAATTTTTATAAATAAATAATCAAGTACCTATTGTAGTTTTATTTTCGAATAAGTTAAATAGCTAATTACCGACGTAGGTAGAGATTGTCATATATATATTGTCTAATTCACTATCATTATCTGATGATCATCTAGTCCACAATGGCACCATCAACATGATTCATTGATACAGTTGAGTGGGGCGCTTGCGCCACACTCAACACTGATATTGCAATCCAGACTCTCTCAACCTAGAATTTTTTTATCGCCTCAACTTGGTTTGATAATAAAATTGCAATAAAGGTTACTTATGTACTATAAACAAAATCAATTTCATTATGCGTTTTGATGATATTGAAATTTTTTAACTATATATAAATATCAATATCACCTCAAACATGAAATGTATATTTTTTTATAAAATTGAAGTCGGCTCTTTTTTTTGAAAAAAATTAGAATGTCTTATCGTAACGTGATGCCAGATAAGTGTTGTGCATGTAATTAACCTTATTTATAAAATTGAATTTTTTTATTAAAAAGTCCAACAGTCAAAATACATACAGCTAATAATGTATGTACATTTACTTGTAAAATTTTAGACTGACTTCCATTAACACTTTTTTGATCGATGGTAGTATATAGTTATTAGCTTAATCATACTCATTTGTTTGGAATTCCGTTGCTTTAAGCGTCATGTTGGCAGGCAAGCCAATAAGCAGAAATACTTGAGTACTATTGAATTAAATGAAGTAAAGTTCGTAATGTAAGTCGCTATTTAGTCTGATTTTTTGTACATTTAAAAATTATAGAATCGTAATTCCAGTGTACCTGCTACCTAGACATCTAACTAGCAGGCACACTAAGATATTAATATCTTAAATTAGCGTCACTATATAATGCTATTTATCGATATAAGAACATGAGACCCTCAAATTCTCCGGCATGCCTATCTTGACGTACACCATACCTACTCTCCTGACGTCAGCCCAACTCAGTTTGTCGTGATATTTTTCTCTCTGGCTATTTGTCCCCGTTCCATAAAAAACTGATAAATAAGGGACTATGCAATGGGTCAACAATTCATTTCAAAATCCAAGAGGTAGCGCTAATAGCCTGAATACACAAAAAAATGGCTTAATCAGGCTAATTAAGATAGCATTTTCTATGCAATGGGTATGGCATTGGTGTTGGCCTACATTTTTGGTCGTATGAACGTGACTTATTATCTAAGAGGGTATCGCCGCTGTACAGTCATGGTCGAGCAGGCGGAACAGCGCTGGAACCAGGTCTCCCCTCCCTTGCCCTGGTTCAAGGCTTATAGTGCTGGCGGACACCTGAAATTCGAGTCATAACAAAATCGACATCTGGTAATTATAGGCCAACACTGACTAACTCATGACCGCAACCTTAGTAATCTGATCAGAATATTTTGTACTATATAATAAAAGAAAAAGTTTTTATGTAATATTTTTTAATAGTATTGGTAGGTAGGAGGTACATAACACGCAGGAGTCTGGGTTGTTTGGATAAAGGGAAAGATACAATACTATTTTCAATATGTACAAAATATACAATTATCTCTATAACCTAGCTTTAAGAACTATAATTATGATCACAATATTTTTATATTCTTACACTCTGTTAGATTGAAACCAACCTCGAGTGATGGCAGCGCACGGTTCGGGTGGCGGTTGTTGCGATATATTAACAATCTAGCCCTCACTTTCACTTTTGCTGCACGCTTGAGATCAAATGTTATTTTTACAATATTACTCTAACATCTTGCACACTGGCAACAACCGCGACCAGAGCAAAATGGCTGGGGTGCCGTTCTATCCTCCGTCCACCGAGAACAAAATGACACCGCACCTACACAACCGAGCTCGAGCAAGTTGTCGTCACGCCCCCGACAAACCAAATCAAGGGCGTCACAACGACATACTCCAGTCAGTTTCAAAATTAAAATAAAACAAAACTATATTATACTTCTCACAATAGTTAAGCAAGATAAAACTATTAAGTCTGCGTTAACTTACGACTTAACCCCACTGAGGAAACTAACTATAAATATACCAGTATGAATAAAGAATTACGGAGCATGGAAAAATTTACGAAAATATGAAACATTTAGTAATTGACATTTCAATAGCTTAAATAAAAGATACGATATATCTTCATAGTGTAGCAGCACACGAAAGCTTGTCTACTATGAAAACATATTGAACCTTATTTACAAATAAGAAAAACGCGTAAATACCAATTTTACCATCGTAAATACATATCTTTTATAATTAATTTGTTATCTCATCTTATCTCATAAAAGTTAATATAGTGTCTAAATACTGTACTGCTATGTTTCGTGAATATATATATTTACATTGAACCTCCTTTTTAAGGAATCCAACTTAGAATAAATACAGTGTACATTATTGGGCATCTGTTAGCTAATAAAATTATACTTTAAAATTAATGGACGAAGTGATGAGTTCGTTAGTGTTCCTCCTAGCCAAGTCAAGAACTGTTTGCGACGGAAACATGATAAACGATTATTATATTATTATTTTTACACCCTAGAACATGAATCCTTAAAATAATATACATAATAATATTACCTGTGCTATTATTTTCTATATCGTAAATATAAAATTACAATACATAAAATATTTTGTACTTTGTTTTTGCGTACGACAGCACAGTCGCACTATTTATCTAACTAGAGATGCCAGTAACTCGAAATATTAACACACTACAGTACAGACGGCTCACTTGCACTAGTTAAAGTATAACCTCATGCAGACGACCTTTATGAGAAGTACAATATTGTTAGTTTCGGCTGAAATCCAGTTATTGCTATTAAAAAGGGCAAACAAATAATTACGTGAATTGCAATTACGTCTGAAAAGGCATTATACCAACAGAAAAACGTCGTCGGTTTTCTTTCTGGCGGTTGCTAAAACTTTTCATGGTGGTATTAATGAGGAATGATAATGGCAAGTGCAAAAATTTCGAATGAAAACAATAATAAATATGATCATCAACTCATAATCATATGTTCGCATGTGACATTGCGTGCTTAGTGTTACCCAGCATAGAGAGCATACGTGCAGCTCTGTGCTAACGGAACAAAACTGGTAATAAATCTATTGTAATTACTGATTTTAAATGATTTCAACAAAAAAATATCGAAAAACGTTTCAAAGATTCCCGCGTATTACCACGCAAAGCGATGAAAAAAATATTCACGTAAGTGAAACTAGAAAAAATTTAATAAAAAAATTAGAAAATTACACCTCAAGTATAAATCAACCTCTTGTTTGATTTAATCCGTCATACCAGAGTTGTAACTTTGTAGCTTCTAACAGTAATTAATATAACAATAAAATTATAAGAGTGAACCTGTTACTATATTACAATAAATTCAAATAAATGAAGGTAATAAATTTTATCAAAAAAAATTAGAATTATAAGGTGCAAAGTAAATAATAAGAGTACTGGTTGCTGGGTTGATATTTAATACCATATGAAATAAGAGATCGTTTTATGAAAGGGCATTGTGTAAAAAAACTGCCAAAACTGGGTGGTAATTTAACTCTGTTCTCGGATTTCACCAGCTCATACAAAGAAATATACAAGCAAGTAATTGATTTTTAATTATACTTTATAGTCTAGATGATCTTTATTTTTGGCCTTTTCCTAACTGGCCTCGATGAACAGAGCAGTCAATCAAAAAGATCACTCATTTATAGGAAAATTAACTATGAAAATATTTTCTTTTTGTCTATTAGCGATACTTACCGCACGTGCCATTACCGCCCGGCGAGATAGATTTGCTCGGGAGTTCCCAGATCGAGTCTAAGAGCGTTACACATAATTTAGGGTTAAGTAAACTTAGCATTTTATGTTATTCAAATGTAGCAACGTTCAAACTCGATCTGTGAGTACGTTGCCCTTTATGATCCATAAAGACTACCTACAGTCTATATTAAAAGTCAGAATCACAGTTTATTTTCCATGTGTTTTCACTTACTGTAATACACTTCATCTATCGTATTTTTACAAATAAACAGTATTTATTCAACCCAGTAATTATGAGTTTTCCATTACCTACCGTAATGACTTAAGCCAATAAATCGAATTTTAGTATGCATAGATTCGGTATTTACAGAATTTAAATTACTTTAGACCTAATCGCTTAAAACAAAATAACAATTTACACTAACAATAAAAAATGCTCGATAGATTGCCATCATCTAATCGGAACCCAAATTAGAAATATTTTTATTAACTGACTTTGCCGTTCTTATCATACTTTTTTTTATAAATTTAAACTCCGAATAACGTCGAATCCTGTCGACTATAACAAAAGGTATTTTACAAATAAGCTATAACTTATTGCTAACACTTAAATAAGTGACGGTTCACCTAGTCATGTGAGACTTTATACAGCGCGCGACATAGCCCCGTCACAGTCGGCGGCCCGCCGCGCAATAACAATAAATAATCTAAAGTTACATCACTATACGAGAGTCCAGTTTCAAAGAGGTAATCCAACTCAATTCCTACGAACTGTCACCGTACTAGGATCGAAACGTCACGCGGTGGCGGCGGTCACATCACGATCTCTACCAGGTCTATCTCCCGGTAATAGTTCATTTACAAAATAAAACGTTTAAAAAAGTTTCACAACCTGGCCGTATTTACAATGCGTAATTATTATTCGGAATGTCCGTATCGGCGAGTGTAAAGTCGAATCCTGATAGTAAAAGTCACTTCCGGGTTCTTTATATTCACTATAGTCACATCGTATACACCGGTTGATATGTAAGGAGTGGGGCGGAATGTGGGATGTGTAGGCCGCCCTCACACGGTGGCGATGACAATGAGCAGGTGCGCGATGTCAGCCACGCGGTGCATCAGATCGGGAGCGATGCGATTCAAGTTCTCGTTTGCGAAATCGCATGACGGGAATATGTGCACGGTGTACACGGCCTGAGGACAAATACACAGTTATAAAGTGGGTTAACCGATTTTCTTTTAATACAAATTATAATATGAAAACTTATATTTATTCCTTTTTTCAAGAGATGCTTAAAAATTCACTTACTTTGCAAATAAAAACAACTTTTGGATGTAAATATGCATAAAAATAAAGTGCCGATAAAATATGGTTATAATGATTCGTTCAAAACACGAGTGATTCTCAGAATACCTGTTGATGTCCGGGTGGGGCGATGTTGACGATGCCGGCAGCCTGTTTCCGCTGCAGGTATGTGATGAAGCCGGCCGTCAGGTTGGTGGACTGCTGCAACACGTCCATGTGGTCGCGTCCACATGGCAATGCCAACAGCATACAGTGTTCGTTTTCCATCTAAAAACATTTAATATATTTCGGTTACCTATCTCACTTCATTTTATGAGGTCGATCTAAAAGTTTACTTTGATTAAGAAAGCCCAAGCTCGATTATTGAAGACATATCACCATAAATAGGGTGGTTAACTGCTCAGTGACAAAAAAAAAGAGAAATTGTGCAAAATACTTATAAGGTGTTGCTATTTTAAGACTCAGAATCAGAATCTCTATTTTTAAAAAGTTGTTAATTCAAGTTTTTGTGCAATTTCGGTACTTGTTTTTCACTACCGAAACTACCCTATTGGGTTGTTAACAATGTATGTTATGTGATCTGGCATATAATATTATTATTTGATTACAAAAGTCCGCATAATCAAAAATTTGTTTTCTGACCTTCATCTTGCGGTGCACTTGGTCCAGCTGCGCGGGCTCTAGTCGCATTCGCTGGGCGATCCGTAGCAGAGGCGCGGAGCCGTCGGCGAGACGAGGCAGCGTGTCCCCCGCCACAGCGTGGTTGCCGCCCACGAAGTGCATCTGGACCGCTGCAGAGTCGTTCTTCAGCGCCAACAGCCCTTGCCACATCACCGGGTATCGCTAACGCAAATAATAATACAATCAGAATCCTCTTAATAAAGGGTAATTAAAATGTATATTCCCCAAGATAAAATATAAGTTTTAAGTTTAAGATAATTAAAATATTTGATCAATTTTGCATTCACAATGATATACTGAAAAATATTCTTGATGAAAAATTCTTAAAAAAATTATCGCGAAAGGTCATGGGTTCGAGTCACATCTTATGGTGCCAGGGACAAAGTGGATTTTTTAAGCATCTTTCTTTAAGACTAATTTTAAAATAATAAGATAACATAAAATCTACCTACAATACTTCTGGTAAAAATGTTGGCAGCTGAAATACAATATTCCCAATCGGTAAACAGTATTTTCTGCCTATTACTTCGTAGTGGGGATAGATAAAAAAATAAACTTGTTCAGTTCAACCCTTGTACATGGGATAATAGTAGATTATATTGCAAGTATAGATATATAGTCACCCTGAGCAACATCAGTAGCGAGTCAGCCTCGCGCGGCACCTGTGACGCGTGCGGTGGTCCGGGCGCTGCTAGCGGCGGCAGCGCGGCCGGCAGGCGAGACGTGCCGTGCGCAGGCGGCGGCGATCGACCGCATCCCACCGCGTACACTGTACCACACAAACACATGGGTCACACACCACACAGTACGACACTACCATTTGTATGAATAGCATAGGCGTAATTTGTCTGTGCACAAGTTAACAAAAAAGTGTTAAACATATTTTGTTGTAATTATTATTGATTTAGAATAGTCTATATAAATATTTTCAACATTAGTTTGTCTTCACCTTGAAAATAATTATTAAAAAATGCTGAACTTCAAAATATTCAAACGCTATTCTACTTTTCAGAGTGGATGTGACGAAAATGTACACATATGGGAATGTCGTCGTTACAAAAACTTAACATCGATACAATATCATATGTATTATGTCGCAAAATAAACAACCGATTACATTTTAAATGATGTTTTGGTTTGAGGTTTTATTTTTTATGGCACCAATTTGGTAAACTGTATGATTATAGAAAAAATCTATTATACTATTACAAAAATCGATTAGCTGTTAATAATCAATCACTCAAAATCCATATTGATTTAAAATGTCATATCTCTAGTCGTGTACTTTGACGTCACAAGTGCACCAAAAATTCCGGCGTTTAAACTGCTTGTAGTTGTTACTTATTATTGTGTAAATTAAATAATAATAATAGTGGTACATATGTGAATAATACTTACTGATAAGTCTATCAGCGGGTGCGGGCGAGTGGGCGGGGCGCGGCACACGCGCAGATGCAGGTCTTCTAAGTTCTAATGGCGGCGCCGGCGCCTCACACCCCTCTGCTTCTAAGCTCCTATACAATAACACATACATTATCTTCAGACTTACTTATTATTTATTTAGGCTAGTTAGGGTTGCCAGCCATACTCTAAAATAGAGTAAATGTACTCTATATCATGTAATCATGTATCAGCATATTTATTATCTTGCACACACTGCGCCAATTAATTTTCAGTACCTATTTACTCATTTCTTTTAACTAGATATGCTGTGATAGTTGATGTTGTAGATGTTACCTAACCGAACTGGGTGCGTTTAAAAGTGTGATGACATTTTTTGATAGTAAGATTGAACTACATATACATTTTACGTAATGTTATGGATTACATCTCATTTAGACTAATACATACATTGTTACCTCCATGGACTATATATTATATATGTATGTATTTATTACTGAAGTTAAATGTCAGATCAATTTGGTTATAGTATGCAAATATTTAAAACATGTAATTGATATATTCTAATATATTCTTCAGGAGTAAAATAAAATCTAATAGTACCTGGTGTAGGGAGAAGGAGAAGCCCTGTTTTCATGTTGAGTAGCACGGAAGTGTTGTTGATAAACCTGATAATGTTGATGTGAGAAATGAGGATACATTCCGTCGCCCTGTAATCACAAAAACGTTAAGACTTATTTTTCATTCATTCCCATATAAATGTTAAAAACGTATTATAGTCGAACAGATCAGTGCACGATATTTATTAACTATTTGATATACCGAGGCTACTGGAGAGGTCTGTTGGTGTGCCGGCGGCGGGCTTCTAACTAAATCCGTCGACTGAGTCCCGGTTAGCATGGACAGAATTATGATAATTATAGTGAAAGCGGCTACATTGAATTTAATAACTACATGCAAATTTACATAAGGAGCACTCACCAATCCCATCTGCCCTTGTGGACTAATAGCTGGCACACTCGTAAGAGTTACACGGGAAGCAGCTCCTATTAAAATAAGATCCATTGATAAATTACATTTAATAATTTTAACAACTAAGAAATTAATAGCTCGACGGCGAAGCGGTTAGCGCATTTGGTCTGCGATGCAAAAGTTAACCAACTTTCGCAATTGCGGATGATGCGATGGATGATCAAAAATGTATATCTTGAACTCCTCCGCACTTCGGAAAGACCGTTAAGTCGGTAGTCCCGACTACATATGCAGTCATTCAGTAGCAAAATCAATGCAATCAGTCACTGATTATGCTACTGATGTCTAGATAGTTACTACAGAAGTAAGCGGAGTGTAATGTCCTAAAAGCCGCGTGTACTATCATGCGTTGCTGCATAGACAAAAATGTTACAGCGTCTCCTCTTAATATTTCCATCATGGTTTAGACACTAGCCTATTCAGTCTAAATGGATATTGGTATAATTTGATAAATAATTATATGATCTTTATATTTAGAATTTCTTGCGCCCGTCTTTCTTATCAGTCAAACACTTGGTAGGTTAAAAATGTTGAATAATATAAATCTGCGTACAATAAGGCGATTTAATTTAAGAATATTTTAAACTAAAATAGTAATTGCACCAACTAAAAGAATACCGAATATTATTCGGTTAAACTTTTACGGAACCAGATATTCAGCGGAATATTTGCCACGTAAAAAGGTTTAAAAACAAATGTTGATTTTAAGTTTAATTAATTTGACTAATTTGACATAGGATTAATTTGACTTATAATATAACTTACATAAGAAGTTTTGTCTTTTACAATATCATGTCAAGAAAATAGGAATACTCAAACCGAATATATTCGTCACCAAAACCGAATAATTCAACCGAATACAAATATTGAAAAAATGCCTAATACCAAACGAATATTCAGCGCATCTCTATTTAAAATCTTGTCAACGTAGTACAAACCTGGATGGTGGTGGGGACCGACGACAGCGACCTGTTTGACTTGAGGATGGTGATGCGGGAGGTGAGCGCCACGCGGTAAGCTGGCGGGCCCCGCGTACGCGCCGCGGAACCGTGATCCACCCGCGCACACGCCCACGCCCACGCCCGCACCCACGCCTACCCCGCCCGCACCGACCACGCCTTCACCCTCGCCGCCCCTGTATAATACAAACACCTATCATATATATTCTTCATACTAGTATAGATACACGAATCCATACAACAAAAATACATCCTGTGCAATTTTTAATATTTCAGACACAAGAACCAATGTAAAGTTCAAAAGGTAATTTCAAAAAAAAATAGTTCAGTTTTTTAACTAATCTAACGTAACGTAAAAAAACGTCACTTTTATAAAACAGACTAAATATTTTTTTTAAATATCTGCTATAAGTATGGCGCCATTTAAATATCGGAAGAATGTGTCAACAAAACCGCGAGTCTAAACATGCTCTTGTCTACATACATCCATCTAGTGCAGAAACAAACTAACAAAAATATCTCGAGTTAAGTGAGAATCTCGTATGAATTCATGTATCTATATTGGTATGGTATAGTAATATAATTATTGCAAAACGTATTAATAGGTAATTTAGGCATTGGATAAAATCAGAACCAGTTATCTTCTATCTCCTCGACGACCTCGGTGGCTGAGTGGTTCGCAAGTGATAAAGTTACTGCATTTAGGATCTAATGTACATGATATTGTCTAACTATAATATAATACCTATCTCACCTACAGAGAGTAAGATCACACACACTTTCCCGCATCGCCTTACAATATTATTGAAAAAACATGTTTTTCAAATGAGAGCTATAAAAAAATATACGAAACCTTATCAAAATCGGAGTAGCACGGTCGGCAGGTCGATGCGTGGAGGGAGGGCGGTGAGGCAAGGCAGGCGATTGCACTCTGGCATCTGTCGCCTCAGTGGCGCCAACAGGCATCATACTCCCTGGCACGTTGTCCACTAGCCGCCTCGCTAACGCGTCACCGTGTGGCTCCGTCACCACACGGTAGTCGCCCAAAGGTGGTTCAATAACGGCCTCGCGCATCGGCAACTTCTCTGTTGCGGTTTCTGCCACCTGCACTCGCTGCGCCACCGGGGGCTGCTGTGTCACACAAGGAATGGGTACGCGAACAGACGACACCACTGCAGCTTCAAACGCGCCGGCTAGCTTGGCGCTTATTTCCGATATCATTTTCTTCGGTGGCTTCATAATTGGCGTGGGTGTCGACTGAGTGACGACAGAATGAACTATTAACGGTTGAGTGACCGCAGGTTGGACGACGGTGGGAGTTACGACACTTTGAACAACGGGTTGGATGACTGCTGGCAGACTAGGCCGCGCCATCGAAGTCGATGCTGATTCAGGATCCGACTTTGTGTTGTTAATAGGGAGTTCTGATAATCTGGGCGTTTTCGGTTCTTTGCTGACTTCGTCCCGACGTACAATCTTTTCGTCGCCACTGTCCATCGAAGTATCCGAAAGACTTCTATCCCTGGTAGTGCGCTTTAAACCCCTTGGCGACTTTCTGGAATCGGATCCTGTCGCTTGATTAGATTTAGGAGCCCCCTGTCGAGTCGTTCTTCTTTTCCCGGATTTCATAGCAGCACTTCTCGAGAATTCATCGAGATTATCGTCAATACTGGTCTTTTGAACATCCTTTTCTTGCAGTCTTCTTGACTTACGCGTATTGAGAGAAGGAGATATAAAATCCTCAGCTTTTTCTTCTCTTCCAGTCTTTTCAATACTTTTCAAATGCTCATTTTGTGTTATGCTCAGAGTTGAGGTTGGACAAGCGTTATTGTGTCCAGAAAGAGGACTTTTTATCGTTAATATTAATCTTGGACGAGATTCAGCTTTATTTGGCGAAGTTGTCTCATCTCCTGAATCTTCATGAAAATCATACACGTCTCCAGGAATGTTATTGGAATTAGTATTAATTACATTTTTAACTTTCTTATCTGCTTTCGCTCTTCCCCTTCCACGCTTGGCTGATGATGCACCTCTTGCTGGTTTAGAAATTTGACGAGTTTGAACTCTATCTACCTTCTCGGACTTTTTGCCTCTAACACTTCTTCCACCTCTTTTCCCCGTTTGTGTAACTTTTAAAGAACCAGAATTATCTTCAACGGTACCGGTTTCCAAAGGAGTGTCTTTTTCTATTTCTGTGGACTTAGCAGAGTCGGGAGTAGAAAGTTGATTAGGGGGTGGATTCGACTCGATGAAATTTTCTGTATTACTTACTTCATTCTCGATATTATCCTCATTTTTCTCAGTTGCTTCATTGCTATCACTACATAATGAGTCAACTTTTTTTATAACAGAGTCTATATTTATATCTTTTGCACTCCATGAATCATTTTCATCCAAATTCTTTAATGGATTATCACTGCACTCATTGACTACTAAAGCAAAAATATTATCCTCCCGAGTTGTGATGGGTTTCCCAAATTCTGTTTCATCTTCATTGGATACATTGAAAATTAAAGAGTCTTTATTTGCTTCCTCTTTAGACACTTGAATACTTGGTTTGACTTCTGATAAAGTATCACTTATTTTTTCATTTCCAATAGAATTTTCTCTGTTTTCTTTATCAAATTGATTGTTCCTAGTTTTATTTTGTTCATCGTTATGCGAGGAGATATCTGAAACAGATTGTGCAGAAACCGTGCTAAGTTTATCAAAATCTTCATTTTTTAATCCATCAGAACTTAATTTCCTTTCTCGGCTCTGTACATTCATTAATGTAATTTTTTTTCCCACATTAACCTCCAATTTTTTATCAGGATCATTAGTAATTTTGATTTCATTAGTAGTATCTTTAAGCAATTCTTCAAAATCCGTCTCACATTTGGCTATTGTTTCAACAGAAGCAATTTTAAAAGATTTAGATTTTTCATTCGTATCGTGAAGAAAATCAGACACATTGTTGTCAGGTTTCTCATCTAGTTTGTTTTCTGTTTCTTTAGAGATGTGATTAGGGTCTATAGTATCGTCTGTGGTATCTTTGTCATTTTTACTAAGTATGATAGTACCAGGAGTTGCACTTGTTTTCAATAAAACTGGAGTCATGACAACATTTGTAAGACAAGTTGTAGTTACAACCACCGATTTTGAAGGATCAAGTTTGGTAAGAACAGTTGGTGGTCTCATTGTCGCCATGGATAAGACAGATGGAGGAGTTTTATCAATTTGGATAACATTAGAAACTGGTGCAGTTGTCAATAACCTTTGAGAGTTTAGGGTATGTATAATATTAGAATTTTGACTTCTTACAGCATTTGTTTCTTGAAGTATTACCGGTTTATTCCCACTTTGGATAATAGATGTCGATGATGGATTAACTCCTGCTACATGTATTATATTAGTAGTTCCAAATGGTACATGATTTAACTGTTCAGATTTTTGAATTTGGTTCTCTCTTTTCTCATTAAGCTGATTAAGATTATTTAACAATACTTTATTGCCAAGATGGAGTGTAGAATTTACATTTCCCACGTGTACAGCATGTTGCATGGTTATTATGCGATTCTGTGCTACAATAGCTGGATTTGAAGTCTGAGGCAAACTTGTAGAAGATGACATGATTTTTGGATTTTCATTACTGTTGTCAATAGTTATGCCCGCTCTTTGATCACATTTACGAATTTCTCCAGGTAATGACTTTTGTGGTATTGTAGGTGAAGCATTCACGGCAAGTGCTTTACTGGGATGAATTACATTATTAACAGTTAATTGCTTCGAAATCGGCGCCAGAACAGGCGTTACTGGCAGACGATTAAAATGAATTGGCGCACCCTGCGTTTGTACTAAAACGGAATTAGGTATATTTGGCGATACCATTGTTCTCGCACCGTGTGGAAGATGCATAGCTTGAATAGGACTCAATGGTGGTTGCTGCATCCTTACCACAGTCACTTGACCTGGTGATCTTTGTTGTAATGCAGTAGGAGATGCTAATCCAACTGAATTCAAATTTTGAGGTGATGTACTCAGGATAGTCATATTTGATAACCTAGGAGAAGTAGTTGATTCTCCCTGTGATATTGGTTTAGGACTTTGAAGTATAGGGTCATTAGTCTGCATCCTTGGCGATATTACGATGCCAGATGATTTTTGATACAGGATATGTGGTTCAGGAATTTTTATCGTCGGTGGTTGCATATTCGGAGATTGAGGTCGAATCATATGATTTATTACTTGATATGGTGTACTAACCCTGTTAGGATTAATGATGGGCCTTAGATTATTACTCCCTGTGGCATTTTGACTTTGGGGTTTTATTTGAACTATATTAGCGGTGATGTGAGTATGTTTACTCTCATTTTTATCTCTACCCAACAAAGAGCTTGTTTGTATATTAACTACATGAGGCTCAATAATCTTATTATTTGATAGAGTCCATGATGTAATAACTGGTGTCGTGGTAGTGGTAGTGGTAGTAGTAGTTACAACTTGAACATTTTCTCGTTGAATATGAGATAATTTAGAGTCTTGGTCGTTAACTTTTAAAATTGTTTCGTTAGCATCAGTAGTTATAACTTGAACTATCGTAGTTTTAGGTTTGGTAATTACCATGTTGGATATATCAGCCGATTTCGACTGTTCAGTACATACAGTTGTGGACTGATTAGATGTGATAATATTTGCAGGTAATCTATCCAAAGTGTCTTGCGGGGTTTCTTCGGCTTCCTCTGTGTCAGTATCTATAAGTAAAAGATCGTTGTCAGAGATTGGGGTGTCTGGTTTGATTTCTAATTCACTTGCATTCAAGTTTTGCACTGCGCGTCTCATTTCTTCCGCATCTTCTTCAGGAATATTGTCAGTTTCTGTCGTAACACTTTCAATTTCAGTTTGATGTGTGGAATTATTTTGAATCTGTTCGTAATCCGTGTATGCTATTTTTCCACCAAAGCTTTCTCCTAAAAGTGCTGCTACGGCATCTTCAGTTTCTTCTTGAGATATAATTGCTCGCGGCTTTTCTTCCACTTTTTTATCAACTTTAGATGTTAGCGACGATTCAAGCTTTTCATTTTGTTTTTCATTTTCCAACGATAAATTGGGTATACTACGAACAGCACTTTCACTATTTTCAACACCGTCATTAAATTTCGACACAAAATGATCTCTTTTTGTTGAGGACTCATCAGGAGGATCTTCCGGTAGCGGCACTTCACTAATATCAATACTCTCAATAGGTGGTGGCATTGGAATATCATCTACTTCTACACGTTTTGTTTCAGGAAAATCATTTTCCATGCTCACGTCTAAAGAATCCTTATTGGACTTTTCAACATCTAGAATTTGTTGTATCTTCGTCGGTGGACTATCTATCAATCTGGGTAAGCTGGGTGATTCAGATGGTGATTTATTGTCATCGATTTTGTCTGTTACACTTATTGCTGGAGTATCACTCGGCAACGGTATGTCTAACAACAATTCCTTTGAGGATATTTCGATAATCGGTACTTCAATTGGAGAATCAGGTTTATTCAATCTATTGTGATGGTAAAAATGATGATGATCTCTGCGATTTAAACGATCTTCTCTATTTTTCTTCTTTTTCTTTCTTTTCTCTCTGCAATCTTTTTTCACTCTATTACCGTGTTTTTCAGTAAGTAAAGTATCTTCAACACGTTCTATTTCATGTTGCTCCATTTTCTTTATATATTCTGGTAACACTTCAATTCCTGTACGATTGTCGTCATCAGTAATTGATTCAGCAAATAAGCGTGCTTCAATGGCTTTGCTAACAGCATCTACGTCTATGCTATTTTCGTCGTCTTTAATAAGAAGCCTCCTTTCTTTCCGTCTTTTCTCCTTTCTGCGCTTTAATTCATCTTTGTCTTTAATTTTGCTATCAACACTATTAATTTGTTCATTTATGACAAGTGGTGGCTCGTAACCTTGATGAAATTCATTTTTGCCTATCATAGGGATTCTATTGTCTTTATCTGATTCATCCGAAAGGGGTCCAAATATGTCTTCCATTTTGCCGTCCTTTTTAGAAATGTTATCAGAACCTACATCAAACGAAGACATTGTCAGTTTCTTGTCTCTTTTTAATCTATTTTTTTCTTCACGAACTTCATCTGTATCTACACTATCACGCATTTTATCCTTTCGTTTATCCTTTTTATTACTATGACGACGAACTCTTTCAGAAATTTTATGTCTTATATCTCCATCATGTCCATCGGTTTCATTTTCAATTTTGTTTTCCCCATCTGATATTGAAGTTTTATGTTTCTTTTGCTTTTTCTTATGTTTTTTACGAATCTCAGATGAATTTCGATTACATAATGTAGACTCGCTTTCTGAAGAGAAATCATGCGAGGCAGTTTTACTGAATATGGATTTATATTCATTATCAACTTCCAAACTAAATTTTAATTTGCTGTCATCACTATCACTCTTTCCGAATAAGTTCAATAATGAATTCTTTTTTATTTTATCTTCGCACGATTGTATGCTATGTGATGCATCATCTTTACTTTTATTTAAAGATCCTGAACTCATTAACTCTAACTCCTTTTTATTATCATTTATAAAGCTAGGGCTCTTGCTAACACTCCGTTTTGCAGTATCATCATCAGATGTATCAGACATTATTCGTGTTCTTGAATTTTTTCTTGACAATTTATTACGTAAATCTTCTTCATTTGTGGAAACGTTAAAATATTCATTTGCCTTACTTCGATCATAGTCAGGACTTGACAAGTCCTTTTCACGTTTTTTATTATACAACATTGTAGCTTCCTCATCAGTAGAACTGTCCATTGACGCTTTTTGACCTTTCTTCCGATCGTGATCAGAGTCACTATCTTCATCCCAACTAGATCTTTTCTTCTCTTCTCTTTTAGCTCTGCTTTGTTTTAACTGACTAAACTTTGCTTTAATTTTTTCCTGACGTTTTTCCTCTTCTTGTTTCTGCATGTTTTTACAAGATCGTGCTTTGACTTTATCATACATTGATATATAAGTAGGTCCATCATCGATAATATCAAAAATAGAATGTTTTTTAGGTTCATCTGAATCAGATGTGTCACTGCTTTGAACATGTTTTCTATTTTTCCGTTTATTAACATCAACTTTTTCGTCTCTGCTTTTGCGATCGGTAGACAAACGTTTGTCACGCGCTGCTTCTTTTTTCTTTTCATCAACGGTTTTAATTTTTTTATCATCTTTTACTTTATTTAACAATTCTGCTTGTTGTAAAGCGTCTTGCTGCAATTGTAATTCGTGAATTTGTTGCAATTGTTGGATTCGTTTCTTCTCTTTCATTTCTTTTCTTAAAGCTTTTTGCCGTTCGTCTTCTTCACTCGACCTAAGCTCTAATGTTGCCAAAAAATCTATGTCATTTTGTAAGCTGTCATTCTGTGATTCGGTGCAATTAGAGTGGTGCGATTTTTCTTCATTTTCAGTTGAGGAACTTTTACTATGAAGTTTTTGCTTTTCATACTGTATAGGTGTACATAATTTCGAATCTTTTGTTTCAAAAGTATCATCAGGTGGTTTAACCTGATTTTTCTTATCGTCTTTAGTTTTGCTTTCTAGGAGTTTAGCAAAATGGTCTTTATTAAACTTGGTAGTTTTATGCCTTTCATTATTTCTTGAATCTTTGCGATCGATATTTTTGCCTTCATTTTTCAGTTTTTTTATTTCATCATTTAATGAATCAATGCTGTCTTGTGAAGACATTCTTCTTTTGTGTCCTATGTGAGAAGGTAAGCTCGAACAAGAGTTAAGACGTTCTTTTCTTTTGGATTCTATGCTTGGTGAATCAAGTGAATAATGTCTCTGTTTTTCAATATCTTTTATTTTTATTTGATGTTCAGAATTACCGTCACTTTTTATTTTGATATGTTCAATAACATCTTTATCACCCTTAATTTCTGTTTTATTTTTCATATGAGGTTCTACCTTCATAGTTTCTAGGCACTTCGTTGATGAATCTTTATCATTTTCTTGTTTGCAACTCACTTCAATGTAATGTTTGACCTTTGGTTTGGTTTCATCTTTTATGTCATTAGTGTCAGTGTCCTTGGATTTAATGGATTCATGAGAAGCTCTAGAAGTCGTTGAATCAGTTGAATCTTTTCGGCATATATCTCTTGAGGATTCATCTCTGGAAGACTTTCTAGACTTTGAAGATTCACCATCTTTTTTTAATTCACGCTTTATATCACTGGGGTCTTTCTTTCTATCGTGTTTCGATTTTTCTTCTTTCTTCGCTTTTAAATCTCCATCAGTAGAATCCTTCCTTTTATCAATTTTTTCTCTTCTATGATGATCGTGCCGGATTGATTTCTCATCTGTATATTTTAATTTGTCAGAGTCACGATCGCACCTCTCTTTATTACATTTTTCACTCTCTTTGTTGTTCTTGTCAGTTTTTTCAATATAGACTTTGTCATTATTGTGATCATCCCTGACTTTTCGATCTTTTTCTACAACTCTGTCATGTTTATTACTCCTTACCTTTTCTTTTTCACTTTCGTATTTTTCTTTGTCAGTGCGATCTTTTATGGGGCGTAATTTATCGCTTTTTGTACGATCTTCACCCATTTTGTTCTTTTCTAGAATCTTTCTATCCTCTAAAAAATGACTATTACTTAGTTCTTTTTCAAAACATTTTTCATATTCAATATTTTCTTTTTCGAACTTTGTATTATGTAACACATTAAGCATTGCATTTTGATTAAATCTTTCTTTTCCATTCTTCTCATTATTTTTTATTAATTCTTGACTAATATCCATAATTTCCTTAGTCGATTTGACTAAAGCATAAGAATTAATATGATTGGACTGAGGTTCTATTTCCTTTACTTCTTTTTTTACGTGATTAGGGTTAAATAATTCTTTTACCTTTTCAGAATCATTTATAGACTGGGAACTAACATTTTCTAGTTTTATTTCGATGTCCAAAGTAGACTTGATTTCTTCATCAATGTGAGCGGGTAATTCAGATTTAATTCCATATTCATCATTCGATTTACTTTTTCTGTCTATCGAACATTCTGATTTAATCATTTCATGCATATTCCCGATACGCTTCAAAAAAGAATCCGCGCTGTCACGTACAGTTTTGTCTTCATTGCGGTTAGCTTTCATTATTTCACTTCGTTTATCGTCATCGTGGGGAAAAACATCTTTTCGATCGGAAGAACTGGGTACAGTCTTATCTGCAGTCAACTCTTGACCCCTCCCAATAGATTGACGTCGCTCTGAAATTAACGTTTTACTCTTATCTCTAGCACGATAGTCAAATTCAATCAACTCCAAACGAGAGGGTCCAGTTTCAGTCTCGGCGGCTGGCTCTGTAGAAATTTTACTGTTTCCATAGAGAGAATCTCGTCTTCTTCTCTCGTTTGGTGTTCTTGGTTCAGATTCAGTTTCCGCTTCGATCTTCGGTGATCTTCTTTCGTTCAAATCAGATTGCGATCGGTCTGTTGAAGGCGTCCTCGGACGAATACGCGACTCATGTCTGAAATCTATCTCATCAAACTTCGCACATCTATCAACAGAAAAGGCACCCCGATTGAGACGCGGATCATTGAAGCGATCGCCCATATCCACTTCGCCATCGGGCTGCAGCGAAGGCACGGTTGCCGGCGACTGAATAAGCGACGCTGGATGCGCGGGAAACGGGTAGCGGAGAACACGCGGCGTAAGGGGCGTAACGCGTGCACGAGGACTTCCAACCGGGCTCGGAGCACGTACCACACTCTCCAGACGCTCTGAATCCTCATCAAATACGGATCGTTTGGCTAGCAATGATCTTACAACTTCGGAGGGTTTCACCTCGTTGATATCCACGTCGAGAAGCCGATGTTTTGGGCGAGGGGGATCCGGCGGTGGAATCCGGGATCCACCGCTCCATCTCTCATATTTCTCGTCGAGGCTTCGGATTCGCTCCTCAAGGGACGGCGAGTGCGGCGCGGAACCACCGCTAGATGAGGAGACGGAGGGTGGGCGCGGCGGTGAGTCGGGGGCCGGCGCCGGTGCAGGTGTAGGGCGAGGCGTTTGTGGCGCTTGTCGTAGCAGCTGTACGGCAAACTTAGGTAATGGAAGGCTCATAGGAAGGGGTGGGCGCTCGCGTGGCGGGCGACGAGGTTCAGTAGGCGGCGCATCAGGCTCATCTCGTAGCGGCGTTCCAGCACGAGATCCAGAGCCGTCACGCCGTCGCCGGTGCCGCCTGCGCCCCGTATGTCTTTCGCCTCCCCGCGATCCAGACCTCGATCGGCGCGCTGCCCCTGCGCATTCTACTACAGAGCTTCCACCGACGCTTCGATGACGTTCCTATTAAACAATGTTAAAATAAGTGTTATGAAAGACATAAAAGTCTATTAATCGATAATAAACATACTGCAATCACTCTGAAATTATATTATTACTACTTAATCTTAACAACTTAAAAATTCAAAAACACGACTGCCAAAAAATAAGAAACAAGTTGTATAACGGGTATATAAATGGGTTTAAATATTGATGGTGACATCACAAATCAAGTTGTATTTTTTATGATACTATATCCCTATTCTAACCATCGGCCTTAAAAATGAAAATAGCCATGATACTGTCCAATCTTTATTAGGATAGGAATGTTTTTAGGCGTAAGTGTAATTTAAAATATTTTATATACTTCGAAAGTATAGATTACTACTAACTTAATAATAAGATGTAGTTGAATGTCTAAATGGCAACTTGGATAAAACCTTTAAAACAGCACAATTGTGTAGTTTAAACAAACTTGTGTAGTTTAACTATGACCCTCCACTTGGTGTCGGACCTCAACATTCGGATTCAGTGCCTCAACGACCAAAAAACTGTTACGTCAACTATACCTTTGAATGTTTACGATCCTCGGGACTAGAGTCGCGTCGATGACGCCTAGCACGATGAGGAGAAACGACGACCGATTGTAACCGATCCTCGAAAGGAGTGTCTTCTGCCTGCGGGCTGGATCCCAATTCTTCGTAAACCCTGTGAGTCATACAATATAAAAAATTAATAATGCTCTGTCGTGCTCTAATCAGAAAGCCGTTCTTACGGCATACACCATACCTGTACCTCCGTTCCGCATTGTAATCAGCCCCTTCATAAGGATCGAGAGCAGGATAACGAGGCGTCCGAGAGGAAGCTCTGCTGTAACTCGATGCTCGCGACCGCGACCCACAGCTGTCGTACCTAACAAAAACAACACCAGTTTAACATAAATACTTCGATATACTGTCATATACTTTCTAGCATCATAGGGTAGGTAATATTTTGTATGGGAGTCCGTCGTTTTGGAAATTAGAAACATGAAACTTCATGTCAGAGCTACTGATTGAAAATTCCTATTATTTTTAATAACGACGGGTTACGTATTTATTTATTTTAAGGCTTATTTTTACACCGACACCAATGTTGCTGTGTGTGAAATAAAACATATTATTTAGATTATAATATATTGTTTATTTTCTACTAGACACCAAATTACATTTTACATAATATTGTGTAGGGAATGAAAAACTTCTATTTGACCGTTAGATAGAAGTGATATAGCCATTAATAATCAGTAAATCAAAAAAAGTTTGACGTCTCGTACATCAAAAATGACAGACTCCCATGTAAACTTTCAACCCTTTGAGAATGGAATTTCCACAACTGCTTAAACATGTATTTACTCATTTTTAATTGTAGTCTTAAAATTGAAAATATTGTTTCTAACTTTAAAAAACTGATACTTTCATACAAATTTTTAACCCTTATTCAAACACCTAGGGTTGAATTTCCGTAATCCTTTCTTAGTGAGTGTTTTCTCCACAAATATCACTACTGACTAAAAATCATTGATCAAAATTTTAAAAGTTTATGCTGAAAATCAGTCATTGATTAAAAGAATTTTATTTGTATGGATTTATGTATTTGTGTCATTATGTATCTTGTACTCCTAATGTATATTTATTTTATGTTTAACAATGAAACACAACTAAGTCAATTACTTGATCGTCCTTTTAATTTCAAATAAATTCGTTAAAAATATGCCCAATGGGCGGGAATTTATGGGCACTTATCGGGAAATAACCCAATTCGTCCAAAATGCCCGGGCATTTTCCCATGACTGGTGGCACAAAAAGAGATGAGGCGAATATCATATCCACCATCCACAGGACTTCATAGGTGGCGACATTTTGAAACCGGCGTGCGAACCAATCGTCTAAAGAGGTCATCGAATGTCTTTTTTGTAAATCAATGGTGACAGATATGCTTGTTGTCTAGTGACCTACTGACGAAAACTGTGTCAAAAATTGGAGCACTTTGTTTGGACATAATTACGCTACATTAACAGAATGAGGGGCCATTAAGGGCCAATATTATAATAATAATCAATTTCTCAGCGTCAGTTGGTCCTTGTTTGTTTTCGTACTAAATGGATTGTATGAATGCCAATTTTTCGAATAAACTCTTTATGTAATAAAGTTTCAAAATAATACCTAAGCTGTTCATGACGAGTTGTTGACATATAACGAGCTGCTGTCGTTACGTCGCCGGTGAGCCGGTCGACACCGTTTAGCGCGCCGGTACCACCATGCTTCTCGAGCTGCTCGTAGAAGGCCTCCTAGTGGACAAATAACTAAACACATGAATAAACTCAAAGACTCCGTAAAAACTTTTTCGTCTATGGAGGCGGTTATTTTTTTTTTCATAATAAAATATTAGTCATATAAATAAAAACTTAATGCCGCGTAAAAAACAAATTGGACGAATGAACGATCCAAACGTATGTACCTTCAATAACAAACCTTATTCTAATATTTATTATGAGCAATCGAATCCCACGTTGATGAATTGGATTCGAATAGTTCTTATAGGATAGGGTTTGTTATTAAATGATGTTATTAGTATAGGTTTAACCTTTAATGAAAGGCAAAATACGTAATCTTTTATTTTTCAATTACATGTGTCTTGTAATTACATGTTCTTGTACTAGTAGATACTGTATGTTTTGTATACTGACATATAACGAACCGCCTAAACTGCTGGTTGTAGAACATACCTGAACTTTGGAGGTTATATTCATTTTATTAGTAGAGGTGTGCTAAGAAGGGATTTTTGTTAATTTCACCCCAAAGAGAGTTAAATATAATGAAAATGTTTTAATGAAAGTCCGGTGTTTTTGTCCGGGTATTTGAGTAGTTTATTTCATAATTTTTTCGTTGTCCGCTTTACGAAAATGGTTATTGTGTTGTTGATATCTATGGCTTTGATTAGAGTTTCAACTGATTTCAAATGATAAAAAGAATCGTAGAAGCACAGATGGCGTTAATGGTATGTGCACACATTGTACCAACATCTAGTAGTGACTTGCCCTCACGATTCCGTTTTCAGAGTAATTTTTACAAAATAACAATCACTTCAAGCAATAACGACATATTAAGAAATAGTTCTTGTAATCAAAATAGATATCGCTACTAACTTTGAAACAGTTGTGTCAAACCTAGTGTACATTTATTTGTCTTTGAAATACGTTCCGGTGTTTTCAGATGTCATTAATATTAATTTTGAGAATTAATTATAGGTAAGCTGTTGTCATATTTTTAGCTCTCCGTATTTCATTTCAGATGTAATAAAATATAATATGAACTTTGAGATTTAATGATAGATAACTGGTAGTCATATTTTTAACTTTTTGTATTTCCTTGAGTATTAAAGCTTAGAAAATTTTAATATGCTAAATTATACACTACCATTTTGACGTTATCGTTTTGCGACAGCAATATTTTGAACATTGTGACACCATCTAGTATTTTAGTAAGAAAATGCGTCCAATTCGAAAAAGGAATGAAAAAGAATTATTATCATCATTATTGCTTTCGAGTAATGTCTACGTAAATATTTTTCAACGTTATTTTGTTTTCGTCTGGAAAATTATAATTAAAATGTTAAAAAAAAGTGGTCAATTCAATATATTCAAAAGAAATTCTATTTGCCAGAGCAGATGTGACGAATATGATGTACATGTTTGGGAAGTCAATGTTATTAAAATTTTTACATCGATGCAAGAACATCAATGTAATTAATATCGCAAAAGAAACAACAGATTCTAATTAAAATTACGTTTAAGGCTTTTATTTCCCTAATTTGGTAAACTATATGATTAGGGAAAAAAGGTCGATTATAATTTAAAAAATCGATTAATTGATAATCTATTTTAAGAATTAAATAATTATTAATTATATCTCTAGTTGCAAAACATTCAGGAAAAATTTCTGGCAAGTGCTCGTGGTTGATACTTAATTTCATCATTTATTTTTATAACAAAATTTTAGCTTCCGGTGCCGGGTATTTATTTACAATTATAAAACGATACAAATTATCATATAGAAAAAAAAATAAAAATGCACATATTCCCTATTATTTCAGTAGTTTGTTATTTTTTATTTTAATGGAGAAGTTATTGAGCAAAATCTCTATTGATTTTTCTCATAATTTATTAGTTTTTCACATCCCATTGATATGTATTACTCATCCTAGTGTAATGTTAAGTAGGATGGCAAGAAAGAAGGTCGACAAATAATATAATTTTAAGCTATAAGTTCAATTAGGTACCTCTACTTAAACGGTCTATGTTCTCAGCGATGATAACTAGCCATGTTTAATTTAAATAGTCCTACACCTGCTTAATAATTGTATGCTTGTATATAGACGTTATTGACTGAGCGTGACCCAAGAAATTGTCGTCGTAAGGATTCAGTTCTCTACAAATTAATATTGAATAAGTAGGTACTAATTTAATAGTTATTAATAAATAATATTTTATAAAAAAACGTTACAAAATGAAAGTTACACAGTTAATAGCATTTGCAAGCGTTTCGTTTCGCCTGCAAAGAATTACCTAAATAGTTAACGGGCAAATCACGATGTTATCCTAGATTATTTGTGGACAAATGAAAACTATAGCTAATGCGAATAATTATCAAAATTAATCAGTAATTTCCTGCTCATAAAATAGATCTTATGAAAATATTTAAGTAAAATATATCTTAATCAATACGATGATTAAATATTATTATATCAATCTTTAATCACTATATTGAAGAACAAGGTACTTTCCGAGTTGTCATAACATTTTTGCTTTTTTATTAAAATTTGACAAGTCTTGGGTTTACAGTTCATTACTAATAGACGTAAAAACAACTCTGACAGTGACAACAATGCTTTTCCACAAGTCTGTGTTGTTCACCGATTTATAACTGAACAAAAAATGTATAAACCTTATTACATATGAAACAGTATCGCAATAAAAACGTTACAGTATCATTTAAAATTTCACGTATGGAAAATACAACATATATATTAACAAATGCTCGGGAAAATTAAATAAAGGATTGTTGAATCTCGTTTTCGCAATATTACAAGTCGTCACAATTGTAGAGCAAAAGCATACTTTAAAAAATTAAACGTCTGCACCGATGGCGCTGTAAAGGCCACGTTTTTTGTTTTTTTTTTTATTAAACATTTCTTCTAGGTCTTTATTTTTTAATTGATGTACCATTTTAAACAAAAATAAAAAACAATTAAACTAACATGCCTGCCTACCCACTAAATAGATTTTTGAGCTATTAATATTAGTCTGTTTAGAAGTAATCGTCGGTTAGTCGATAGATTCTAAAAAAAAACAATTTTAAACAAATTGTTATGTCAACAAAGTCGAAAATATTTTTTATTTTAAAACAACAAAGGAAAGGTCAGCGAGAGCGGGTGACATTGAAAACGTTGGGTGAATGTATCGAGCGCAAGGTGGCGTACCTGACACTCTCGGGAGGCGTAGTCGACGCAGAGGCGCGGGTGATCCGGCTCAGTGGTCGCGGTGTTGACGGCAGTAGCAGCGGCTGCCGCGGCTGCGGCCACACGCCGTAACTCACGCACGGCGGCACCCGCAGCTGCGGCCTGCTCGAAGTGCACCAGCGCCGCGCCAGCCGCTCGGTCCACACACACCGATGTCGCTGCGCCGCACCGCGATATAGCACCCAGCACCTGCGACACCCGTCACCCGTCACCCACGCTCTCTATTCGACTATCAAACATTCCTTCGCCCACTCGTCGCTTCGAAACCTCAATAAATTTGTTACTTTAAAACCTTTCATTTTTTGTTGTCAAATGCGATAAACTGACACATAAACATATAATAATGCATATAAGGGTCGGTGCACGTGCAACGTCTACATATTTGACACTTAATTAAGCTGTGTGCTTGACAACTGTTGTTGTTGTAAAAGGTAATTATGCATATCTATTTATATTAAAGTGCCCAATTGTTTACACAGCGCAGCTGGGCGAAATTGTACCTAAAGTTTGCCATATTGTTCATACATATTATTACCAAACAAATGAACGCTCATCAGTTTTATTTCGATTTTGAATCTCAGCGCACGGCCGCCATGCCACCAGTTTTGTCGTAAAATCAAGCTTTACTTTTGCTTTCGCAAGTAAAAAAAAAATAGGTGCTGAGCGAGTCGAACTCAAAAACACAAAAGATTCCGTATCATTATCTATGAAAACCCATTAAATCACGATTTTGTATAGGATTCCTTTAAATATTTATTTTATTGTTTTTAGTAATTGTTGTTATCACGGCAAGAGAAATGCATCATCACCACTCAGCCGCTTGTGCAGCCGCTGTAGCGGTTATGAGCGAACAATGGTAGGCATAACCGAGCTAGCTTAGATGGGCGAACTTTTACCAACTATGCCTGCTGGGCATAGTTGGTAAAAGTTAATAATAATTAATTATTATTATTATAAACAAGCAGGCCCATACACCGTCAATTTTTATTTTGCTCCCAATTATGATGACAGGTCGCACTGTGTTATGAATAGAGCCTTTTAATTACATATTGTGAATATTCCTTTTAGGCAACACTCAGTATCAATTTTTTATTTTTACTGATTTTAAGTATTTTGTGTACATACTTATAACCAATGTAGGTTAGTAACCTTGATTGGAGATTGATTACAAAGGAAATTAGATATCGATAGTACACTTACAAATGGTCTATGTTACGCAACTATACAAAGAAATGGTAAAAGACGACACTTCCTCTTTTAATAATAAAGGGTTAAATACAACTTTATATTTGCCTGAATTGAGTAACGGACATTCGTTTCCACTTTTATGGATTTTTATACGTAACTTTAAAATCATTTACGCTATTATAAATATTATATTTATATTTTTTCTAAAAATTGAAATAAAGTATTCGCTACCGGAAATGTGTGAACACCAAACTTGTAAATTCATTCAATCGAAAAACTAAATAATGCCATGTGAAGGTACACTTTAGATAACACAAATGCTTCAATATAAATTCACAAATAAGATTATGATTATGACTGACAAACAAATTTTCTTTTTACCTCGCAAATGACTGAGAGTCGACACTCAAATGTTTTATGTAACATTTAGTTGACCCTAAATTCCTTTAGGGAACCCTAATTAATAATATGAAGTAAAATATTAATTAATATGAAGTTCCATATAAGAAAAACGCACATAAAGATAAAAATAAATCCGAACACAAAATAATCGGAAAAAATTTCTTAGGCTTACAAATACAAAGGCCTAACCTAACCTAACAAATGCAATAAACTTTATTTCAATTCGAGCAAGAATTTGACAGCCGCTGATGAAAAGTCAGTCATAAAAGGTACTACTGTTCAAGGAGCTCATGAACATGAATGTGTATGAATATGGTGATGTATGAGTATCGATACTTAATGAATTTGATTTGTGAAAAATTATACTTGCTTTAGTAAGAAAAACCTGTAAATTATTTTAAATTAAAAGTATAATAGATAATTGATCAATGAGAATCTATATATGTATTATTTTAAAAGATTTCAACTCGCATTCCGCTGGCGACTTCGCCCGTGTGATACTAAAAATATAAATCTTCCTCTTGAATTACTCTGTATGTTGATGAAAACCGAATTAAAATGCATTGTTCAGTTTCAAAAGATCTCAGCGTAGAGACAGCGGGAAGCACCTTTGTTTTATAGTATGTATAGAAGAATAGATCAAGATTTATGAAGCTTTCATAGTTAATGACATTAAAATTTTCAAAAATGAAGCATAAAATATGAAGTTAAGTACCCGGCATGCAGAAAATGCACTTTTCGAAACCTGATGTTTTAAGTCCGATATAAAAATCTTTTCCCCTTTTAGCCATTCTGTATCCTCTTATCTAATCTTATTCCGAAAACTGTGTGAAGGTATCAAATATGAGCTAATGCTATGAAACAGCGTAATCAATGAAATCGTTATTTTTATGTCTCTGTCCCAGACTCCACGTACGATAAAGGCGTATTGTATAGCACTCATTATTATTATTATACTCCTTTTCACAGCTTTAGTTGGTTGCCTACATTTCGCGGGTTATTATTAAAGACCTCTCATTTATATATTATAAAGTTTATATCTATAATACAAAACCCCCTAAACCATAATATTTTATTTCTAATACTAGTGGCCGCCAGCGACTTCGTCCGCGTTTTCCATTATTTATTCGCTCCTAATAGTTGCAGCGTGATGTTATATAGCCTAATGCCTTCCTCGATAAATGGTCTATTCAACACAAAAATAATTTTTCAATTCGAACCGGTAGTTCTTAAGATAAGCGTATTCAAACAAACGAACTCTTCAGTTTTATAATATTAGTATAGATTAATAATGTTACTCCTTTAATACGTAACGAGGAGTTATGACTAAAGCACAGTATTTACATAACTGATAAGAATTCGGGGAATAGACTTCACTTTGCATAATAGATTGTCGGAATTAAATTGCTGCTTAGCAAGAAGGCCGTTTTTTGTAAAGTTAAGCTCATCTTGATCTATACTAATATTATTTATTAGAAACTCAAAACAGCATAACGGACACCGAAATATGGAACTGACAAGAATCAATCCATCGACATTTATACTATATTACTCTTTGGACGTTTATGTCGGTTATTGGTGTATTTGCTTCATTTGAGACGTAATGATATTTTAGATATAGATATAGTTACTTTGGTATTGTGGCGTATCGAGATAGTTACTTTGAAATGATTTGCTGAGTTAAGATAGAAATCTTGGAATACGCCACGCCGGTCGCCATTAATGGTGCCTGCTTATCTATACATATATAATAGAAGATGTCTTGACATACTAACTGACAGACAAAGCACGTCGTCGTCACAACGTCGTAAAGACAAAAAAAATCTATCCCCAAGCTCAGTAGGGTGAAAACGTCTGTATGAAACGTCTTTGTTTTTGGACCCTACATCAACAAAAATTGGTAATTGAGTAGTTGAAAAACCCAGGGAAAGTAATAGGTTATATTTTATTTCGAAAATCTCCACTTAAAGGGATGAAAATTTGAGTATAAGTTTTTATGGGGAATCAAAATATTACCATAGCAACCGTTGTTTATTATTTGATTCGGCATTGTAATGATTAGATCCAAGAATATTTATAAATATTTTATTACAAAGTGATGAAAACTTGTATTTTAAACCAAAACATTTCATTTATAACTAATTTCAAGTAAGTCATTTTATTCACGAAAGAAAAATTCTTCTTTTTATATATTTTGTGTAAAAATCTGACATTTTGTAGAAGTCTAGATGGCGGCATATTCGGTGTATCGTGCTGTTTTGCAAGGTTCAAGGTTGATTTTCAAATATATAATAAGAACTTTAAGTTTTGCTATGCTGGACGGCGTAAGTGTACTCAAAACTGTGCTCTCGTTTGGATGAAAGAATTTTGCATAGATTTTAGTTTTCGATTACCTGTATTTCAAGTTTAGTAAATATGGTAATGTTATTGTATTAACATATCGGTAATTTTGTTATCACGAAATTTGCTAGTAGTTTCCTATCGTCATCCTCGACGATTTACCAGTTGCCTGGACTTTATACAGTCGCGCTATAAAAGGGCGTTGTGTTGTTATTAAAGTTATAAATGAAAATAATAAATAAATATAAATATTGCATATACTTAAATGGTCAACGTTAAGTAGTTCAAATAAATAGGCGCAATTCAATCTAAACTTGATAAAATATCCTTTCACTTGTGAGATCTAGCCACCCAATTGGATGGATTGGATATTTTATCCATTCAATTGGTTGGCTATCCACCCTTCCTTCCAGCCCTATTAAATATATTTAAAAATTATCGTATTTTCCGGTAAATCTTTTCAAGTCCTGAACCACAGTGTGTAGTGAAAAACGGATTTAAGTAAACTCGCCAAGTCAATTCATCATCGTTAAAGGCATGTGTAAACTCGTCATAGAATTCTTTTTAAAAAAATTTTTACTCTGACTTTGCTGTAAAAACGTTGTCATTTGCTTTTTAGATGTTTATAATTTTGTTTTATATCAATACTTATATTTGGATATATAAGCTTCATACAGAAATTTTGACACAATCTTATTAGGTTATATCACATTTTGCTATGTTGTCATATACTGCCATAAGTATACTACTACACAGATTTTCTTAAAAGTGTAAGCATGATAATCTGTACACAGCTTTTAGTACTGAAATCTCGAATCACATGAGCAAAGAAAAAAAACTAATTAAACAGTCGTACCATTTCTATATCGACTGTCTGGGTGAACTTCTGATAAACATATGAATTAAAATAAACGAACCTGCTTCTCAGTATGTTCGGTGAGACCATCAACCCAAACACATGTTGTCGCAACAGGTTTGCCGAAACCTAGCTTGACACGCGAACCACCGACGTACTCGCCATCCATCGCACGTATAGCTTGTACAACGCTGGATATTGAAGCATATTGACAGAACGCATAGCCGGCGCCACCACCACTCCCTTTCTTAATGTCGATTTCTATTATTCGCCCAAAATGTTTAAATTTATCTCTTAATTGTTGTTGCGTCACATCTTTCTCTAAGTTACCGATAAATAACGTCCTAGTAGCCTGTAACAAAAAGAAAAATTAAATAACGTATTTAAAAGAGAATAAATATTGATCAAGCTGATAAAAACACTTACTTTCGGATGGTATTCATCGATATCAGTCTCGTAAGGTTTGGCCGAATCGGCATCTTCATCGCAACTTTGGTGAGGTGCTACCGAAATCTTGCATCCAAAAAAAAGTTTATCTTGAGAGACCTCGAGCGCCTTTTCTACATCGGACGGCTTTTTGAAACGAACCACCGCATACCTATCAGCATTCTGACCAACTACTTTGACCCACACCACCTTCCCGTGTTTTTTATATTCGTGGTAAAGGCCATCTTTCAGTGAACTATCAGTCGATCTGGTTGGCAAATTTCGCACACAAATAGCTAACGGTCTTCCACTGGCAGTTGACGACCACTGTTAAAATAAAAAATTAGTTTTGGTCAATTAAGGCAAGACATTTTAACAAGTATCACACATACAGCCAGTTGCACAAAAGTCAATTAAAATTGTCATTAATTTAAAGCGACATTACCCATACCAATTTGACATTTATTGAGCTTAAAGACGTCATTAAACCTTAATGGTCGTTTGTACAACTGATTGATAATCGATGATTTTTATCCGAGAAGCTCTCCCTAGTTGAATTAAGTCGTCCAATGCACCAGTTCTAACTTACCCTAGCCTTTGGTATTTTATTGACCTACTGTTTTAAAGAAATAAATGTTATTAAGCAAGGCATTTTGACAAACATTATTTATATCTATGTTTATAGCCAACGTAAGTCTCGCCAAAACATCAAGGACATCGAAAGAATCATTGATGTTTTATGATTTTTATTTCATATGATCAAACAATTATTGCCAAGATTGACCTATATATGCACTCGCATACTTCTTATCTATACTTCCGCCACAAAAATTATTATAATCGTATATTACAGATCTTACAGCTGCAGGGTTGGTCATTGGATTATGATATTGACATTACTGTCTTCAAAATATTTCGAATGTCTTGCCGAAACAGATTAATTTTATACAAAGGCCACTTTATCAAATTTATTCAATGAAATGAAATTATTCTTCATTCAAATATCCTCATTGCAAGCACTATTAAATCATTGAAAAAAAACATTATCTGCCATTCGTTCAGGACATCTTGTACAAAATGTCGAAAAAAATAAACTAACCACTTTTAACAGAAGTAGAATTAGTAAGTATTACAGTAAACGTAAAACAAATTAAGTTTACGCTCAATTAAGTAAATAAAGATTAACTAACTGTAAGTACATTCAGGGCATGACTTTTTAATTTATTTACTCGTACATGCAGTTCAATTACATTTATGGGCCTTTATACATAACTCAGCAATGACACACACATTTTTTGGAAAATTGCAACGCCAAGTTTTTTCGTATTAAAATTGTCAACACAATTTTTTTAACAGACTTCTAAATCGAAAAGGTTATTTTTTCAGCGGGCATGTATTTTATGTGCACTGATTTTTCTGAAAAATTATCAAAAGTCATTTTATTTAAAAGCTTAAGGAATGATCCTCCTAGGTGGACAAATATGAATTTTACTGAAAACCAGGAATACACGCATACACACGCGAAGACTGTTAATTGGGTGAAAACTTTTGTATGAAAGTTCTTTGTTCAAAAACATCTAAATGAAAATTAGTATTTGAGTAGATTTCGACCCTGGGAAGGTAATAGGTTATATTTAGTCCCGAAAACCGCCAATGAAAGTGAGCTAACGCTTAGTACAAATTTCGTTCAGTAGTTTCAGCGTGATTGACGGATGAACATCCAAACAAAGAAACTTTTACATTTATATTACTAACAGGATGTTGGGTGTGCTTTTAGCACGATTGGAAATGCAATCGAAAGAAGACTGCTAGATAGAGTGAGTAATTAAGAAATATGAAAGAAATTAATAGAGGCATGATATGTTGATTCGGACATGTGGAAAGAACGACGACACTGATATTAAACGCAAAAGTGGAGAATATAGAAGGTAGCGAAAAAATCATATGAAAATCTCAGATTTTCGTTATTTGAATTCGGAGTTATGTTCTTTAAAATTTTAAATTTTTAATTACACTGAAACCAGCCAGATACAAATGGTAAAGCCAGAAACATTTTATTACAAGTTTATGTATACTATTGCGAAAAGAGTTTTTCCCCAACCTAAAGAGTTCATAGTTTCTTTCTTTATTTATAATGTATTGATCTGTTTTTTGTGAATGCCGTAATTCCCATTAGAGCTGGTGAGTTTCTTGCTCGTTCTTTTTATCAGCTGAATGACGTCCTGAACGAGTGGGTAGAAAAAAATGTTGGTCGATTCAATAGTACTTTTAAGAATACTATTTGACTAAAGATTATTTTGAATTTCACTTTTTACTAAACATTTTGAATGAATTTCATTTTGCCACTGACATTTTGGCCTGATTAGTAGCAAAAATCCATACATTTAAATCTTCGCATTTATCTTACTAATGAAAATAAATTTCATGGAAGAAATATGCAATATATATTGGTTACGTGCTGTTTTGTTTTATTTTTTATTTTTACACTTTTTTTTTTATAAATAGCTGTTTCCTTTTTTTATTCTTATCGAATTCAATTTAGTATTTTCTTTAGTAAAATATTTTTGGTATTTTATACTTTGCGTAATATATATTATTTCTTCAACAGTATACTTTTATTACACAGACCCAAATATAGTACAATACTATACCTATTTTACAGTATATACAACCTTATCTAGAATCACTTATTTTCGACAAAATTGTGTATACACGTTCTTTCTTCTAAGGTACGTCCAAGTGACCAGTAGCAAATATAAGTTATGGGTACCTGGTGGTGATGAGAAGGCGTAGAAGGTGTTCGATGGTTGACGTGGTGCGCGAGTGACGGTGCTGACGCTTGAGGCGTAGATGCGCGCGACGTATCGCTGGGTTCCGGCGAGGAAGATTCAGAGCGCGATGAACCTGACCCTGATGGCCGTCGCCGTCGTCCACTCTCCGTACCACCGCCCGGTGTGCTCGGCGTGCTCTCACCACCCGTCGCGCCTCCGCCACCGCCGCCACCTCGGTCGCCGGTCGCGTACCACCGGTGATGAGGAGTCGTCCTGTAGTACATTGCAGTACATTTTGATTCAATCCAAAGTTTAGGAAATCGATATCAGTTTAATTATGCTATAAGTAAATTCGCTGGTCTGCGCAAATGGAGAGTCAGAACATACCATGTTAGTTAAATTTTACTGTACCGCTGCAATATTTTGAAAAACTCACCTTCCTGGTTTAGATCATAAAAACAAAAAGGATGCCATCGACGACAGTCGTACACCCTGTAAAAAATATAATATTGCCATTGACCAATTGTAATGACAAATCCTAGTGATTTTTCTATGAAAACTGATCAAAAAAATTTTTTGCCCATTTTGTAATAATCATCATTTCCAACCTTTGAGGCCCGTATCACACGGTGCAATTCGAGAGTTGACTGTAAACGAAAGAGAATATGTGTAATGTATAATCACAAACATTTATTGATACAGAAACTTAAAAACATATATGCATACTTTACGAATTCCAAATAACTTTCTCGTAATAAAATAGTAAATTGAGTAACGTGTCTCATAGAGACACTAGAAAAACAATGACGTCATAGTTCAAAAGACCATACAGAATGACATTTATATGATAACATTAAGAATAGGCAAATGGATTTATTTTGAAAAAATCGATTCAAGTAGATCACGCCGGGAATAAATCTTGAAAAAACCCGACTGCATGAAAACAAAAGAAAGAAGTGAAAAAATATAAAATTACTTTCACTAAAAACTAAAAAGAAAAAGCAAGCCCAGTAGTTTGGAATGTTATTAAGTACTACTGAATAACTGCTCCATTGAAATAGTTTTAAAATCTATACATACATAAAACATATCATAAATTTAAAAGCAGAATAGAAGGATCTACAGTCAGGAACCATTTCTTTTTGACCAATCAACAGAGCCCCGAATAATTTGAATCCTACGAAACCGTAACAGTGGAACTCTAGTAATTTCGTTTCTTGTCAGTTTGTAGGAGAACCGGAAACGCTACGGAACTAACTATTCTAAAGTATAGATTACAATATAATTCTGTCTCAGATTTCTATTCCAACATTAACAACACAAAGGCGTCACCATTTTATTGCAGTTGGTGCCGCGTTATTTCGGCATGTGTTTGTGGCAGTCAAAAAATAAACAGCGAAACTCCTTTTTTTCATAAAATTGGCTTTGATTTTACAGAAAAAAATAATTTAAAAGTTCAGAAATAGACTTATTCACCTTTATTAGACATACTAATAAAAGGTTATTAAGACTTTAAAAAATGAAATTGAAATAAAGCTCTTATTGCCTTAAATCTGCTTTACCACATCTCCATGGAAACTCGACCATTGCGCTATTGCCTGAAGTCCAATATTATTAGTTGCAATGTCTTCCTCACAAATCAGTTACAAATATATTTACTTTATAGTAACAAGAACTGTGTCATAAAGGGTTACTTATAGTTGAAGCGCTATTGATTTTCCATTCTATAATTTATTATGCTAACGTTAGCAAGATTGCTTGATCCCTACTCAAACTACGCTCATTCGCAGCGGAATTTCTAGAGTGGCTTCGCAGCAGATATGCTAGGGGCAACAAAGCAGCGAAAATACGCAATTTTTAACCGAGAAACATGAAATACTCGTACAATACATATTATCTAAATATTTAGGTGATATATGGCGAAAAACATATTTTGTTTAGTTACAAAAGGAAAACTACAGAATCGATCTCGATAAAATTTAAATGGGACAACCTCGGTACATTAAGCTGTCGAAAAAATTGGATTTTGAAAATCGGTCAACAATTGGTAGAGATTTCGGTCGTCGAACAAATAACCTCCTCCTTATGGCTATTAAAGTGGATTAAAAACTCAATTTGAGATTTTATACTTTTCTCAATTCACAATTCAGAAATCGACCGTTAGTATAAAAGACCGCTTACAATCACGATAATATCGATATAAACTACTCTGCTTACACTGTATAATAAACGTAATATGAGCATATATTATTTAATTTGTAACATTACAAAAAATAAAACATAGGTTACCTACGCGCTTAATCGACGCTTCGCTAGTGTTAAATAGGTTGACGTTTATCAGCTTTAATAATTTATTGAATCTATTGCTCGCATGCTACAGAAATGAATTCTGCTGAAATTTTAAATATAGTAAGTAAAAAAGGATTGAACCTGAGACTATATAAAGATGAGTATCGAAAATTAACTTATATGATCGTGAATGTCAAGGTCCCGCTTCAGCCTTGAATTTCTCGCCACATATTTATAATTTACTACACACTTGCACAAACCTACAAGGCGGACTTAAGCCTAAGGCATAATCAAATTATAATAGATTCCGCTTCCGACGTTACATTTGGATGCATTTAGGCCTAAACAATGGTTGTCAAATCTCACAAGATCGTCTAGTAATAGAAAAGCGTATTTTGATGACGAGATAAGTGACAATGTTTTCATATCGTCTGCAAAACATAAAAGCTGTGAAATTTAAAAAAAGTGATTAAGATCATTCACGAACACTGCAAACAAGAGTGACGCAAGCAGAGAGCCCTGGGGAACACACTTGTAAGCCAACCATATATATAAATTTCCACCACAAATCCCTCTAATCGTTTATTTATTATATGACGATAACCAGTGCAATAAATCGCCACCCAAACCAGAATGTCGAATTCGGTCGAAGGCCTTACTGCAATAAGTGTAGATAACATCGACCTGGAAGCCATTATCAATAGCAATAACTAACTAAACGAATAAATTGGACACAACTGAGCGCCCTTGATGTGTGATGATGTGCTAAATGATTGATTTAATGCAGAAAAAAGTTGTTCTTAAATATTTTTTTCCAGTATATTAATTAAAATACAGAACTATGGGGCGGTAGTCAGTAATATCCGGAGTAGTTCAGAAGATAACCACCTAAAAGCAAACTATTCTATTCTATTCATGCAAGAACATTCATAATATTACAGACTAACATCTCAAGGCTGTACTTTATTAAAAAAACAGGACCTGTCAATCGGAATTACGCAGCGAATGCTTTAAAATTGATCTACATAAATTACTCACTAATAAGACACTCCCTCCTTATCATTGATGGACTTCAAATGGGTTTCAAACAAGTTGCGACCACAAAGCCCTTCGCACACGGGTCGTAAACGTAGTCGTATCGTAAACGTATAATTATGTACGTTACGTCGATACGCGTACGAGAACTTCAGTGATGCACGAACAAATCATCGTGTAGAAGTATAATTTTAGATATCGGTTAAAATCACTGCGTCAACGGCACCAGACGTTTTATTTTGTTAGAAGTAGAAGGCGACCTACCCTCCAATCCGCATTAGGCCAGCGAGGGTCATGGCCCATTGTCCTTCATCATCCACTAGAAAGGCCTGAGCCTCTGCAGTGGGAATGTTAAAAAGCTGATGATGATGAAAAGCGACGTGCTTCTTGGATCCATCAATACATTTGAAATAGTTACAGCATTTAATCATTGAATGTTTTTTGCAACACCGTTCGTATGCGGACTTGTTTGAACATGTTCATGTTTTATTGCTCACGTTGTACGCGCAAATTACGATACGCTTACGCTACGTACGCCGTATGCGGTCGGGTTAACTGAAGTCGCAGTTTCATCAACGTAATTATTGAAGCCCTTACAAATCATTGAAATGATTTCATTGTTATAATCATTGAAGTGATACAAGCCTTACAGGTTGAAAATGATATTATCTTATTATAAAATGTGCAAATGTCATTTACAGAAAAAAACCCTTGCCATTACAATTTATGATTTGCGATCTAATAAATCTTTTATCAAATGGAAATACTATCGATGATAGTGTACGTCTATCATCGATAGTATTTCCATTTGATTATATGTTGTAAAACCAGGAAGGCGAGTGTAACAAAATGCAGTAGTAAAGTAAAATAAAACTATATGGTATGTAATGACTATTCGTTTGCTCCAGACCAGCGGTTTTACCACGTAACTACACTAATATAAATTTAAATAATGTTCAATTATTCAACTTTTCGTAATTTTTATAAAACTGATACAATTTGTCTGAAATTTTGGAATTGAGGCTCATCTTACATTCCTCTTCAAACTTGGCTTAGTCGCAAATTGCGTTTTTTTTTTTATTTCAAGGGGTGAATACTACCCTCAATACTGTGAAAACTAATATATTGAACCAGTAAAAAGGATGTAGCTATGATAAAATATGTTAAATATTTATTATTTTTATGGTGTATCCCTTAAAATATACCTCATAAGGAAGTTAGTAAAAAAAAATACCGAAAAAGCAATTTTATTTTCTTAAATAGAAAAAATATATTTTCAGACTATAGAACAGCGATTCCCCCAGCGAGACCCCCAGGGGTCCACGAGGGATTCAACGGGGGTCTACGTTGGCGTAAAATAAAAACAATTTCCATCGTTAGATCTTCACATTTTGGACGAAGTTTGGGAATATGGTAAAAATGTAGCAGCAAGGTGTCTACCGAAACCAGTAAATTTTTTAAAATGGTCTACGGGAATAAAATTGTTTTGGAACCTCTGGGTTTAATAAATACTTTTTTTAATGATTCAACACCTAAGAGCTAAGGGAGGGAAAGCTTGGCATAGTAGAGGTTAACCAACAATACTAGAATTTAGAGTTCAATTTTACTCTATCTTTAAAAATATTATTTCAATTTAAATATAACTTTTTTCATGTTCTAAGGTTTTTTTTACATTTATTAATTAAATTTTAAAAAATCAAGAATGACCTTAACATGTACCACTTTTTTATTCTCTTGCATTTCAGAATATACGAATGGTTATAATAACTTAAAATATATTAAAATATCGGTGTAAATACACACACAGAAAAAGAACCGTTACCAGGTGGTCACCGTTATAGTATGTTGGGAAGAGTTTCTTCGCATTTAATATGAGAATTCAAATATTTTTTAATAAAGTTTATAATTTAACTAAAGCAGAACAAAATGGTATCAACATCATTTTGTTCGATAACTTTTTGCCATCTTGTAGACTGATTATTTTAAATCAGTCTTCGCGTGATCTTAACCTGACACTGCCTAAAGAATTCTGAAGAGACCGAAACGGGTAGACTGAAGATGCAGGTTAGGAATATACGACGGCTGCATTAACACTTCCCACCCAAACTCTCTTAATTTTTGCTGAGTGCCAAAATACGTGTGCGAATAAGACGTGTGAATAACGCTAGCATTATCATGATGAAAAACCACATCCTTTTTATTGATCAATTCTGGCCGCTTTCTCTCAACTTCTTGTTTTAATCTCATCACATGTTCGCAGTAGAGTTCAAAATCGATGGTCCTGCCTGGCGGCAACAGCTCTTAATGAATAATGCCCTTCCCACCATACACACAACATCTTTGTTGTTGCGAGTTAACCCGAGTTTCGCCACAGTCTGTGAAGCCTGATTGACCTTTGATGTTCCCACGTTCTTGTCGTACGTGATCAATTTTCCATCACCAGTTATCAGCTTCTTTAATAACGGTCCGGTTTCATTACGCCGTAATAAAGAATCACACAAATGAGTACACAGTTTGTGAGGTTTCTTTCAGTGAAGCTCATGAAATACCCAAAAGTTGGGTACTTTTTCATGCATCAAAACAAAAAATGCACTAGGTCCATAAACACCACAAATTGTTTTCGCGGCTTGCGGTGAATTTTACCTTTTTTGTAAAAAAAATTAAAATGGATCGAATTTCTTCATTAGATTCACTCACTTTGAGAGTAAGAAAAACAATTGAAAATCACACGTTTTCGTAATATGATTTCGGTGTTATCTTATTTAAAATTTAAACTTTTTAATGATACCGAAACCAGCCACATACAAATGGTATAGCCAGAAAGATTTTATTATAAGTTTATACATACTATATACGAAAAGACTTTTTCCCCAACCTAATACGTTATATCTCAAAAAATGTATTTTGTTTTTAACGATAACTCTGCTCCCTGTCAAGCTATTTTATTTATCTAAACATGGTTTTGCAGGGTTTTTTATAAGCTATAAATTCATGTGAATAATAATATGTTTCAACCCTCAAGTTTAAAGAGTTTAAAGATTGAAGGATTAAAAAAAATTACCCCTTGATAAAAGGTAAAAGCGCATATTGGCACTAAGTCAGGTTTGTTATTTGTATAATTTTAGAGTTACTGTCAAAATTTCAAATCAATCGATGCAGTTTTACAGAAAAATGAGGTGAATCCGTTAAATAACAGGACTATAATAACATCAGAATAAATAAATGCACTCTACCTACGGTATTATTTAGAAACGTTGAATGCATTTGAATCAACCTGACGTATTGAACATACAAACAATACAGTATTGAACGTTAAGTGCATTCACTCTTTAAAATCTTCTTATCGTCTGCGACTTACGTCACTTATTTCATTCTATCAGATGCACGACACTGTCTTGCCTGCCTAACAGTTTTATTAATAAACAAGGTTTATTGTTAGAGTAAATTTACGCTGACTCAACACTTATTATTAGCCAAATACATATTTACAGACTTGGCAAAGTTAAAGTTTTTTAAGTGTAAATACAATAGGTATTTTTTTGCTAAATTAATAGCAAAGACAAAGAAAAATGAGCTTTCTTTTAATGTGTCTTGAGTCTAAAATGCTCTTAAACGCTATGACGCCCAAATTCATACACCAGAGTGTAAAATTATTCATAAACAAAGAGAAAAATTATATGCCAGGTACGTTTGGTAGGTAGGTTTGCTTATTCTCTGTATAAAATGAATTTGGACTATTACTATAATTGCAGTTTCGATTTCGAATTACTACGACGCTAAATCTTCTTAGCAGTTAATAGCACTGCAAATGATTAGCTGTGTTTAACTAGTTTTTTCAGGATTACATTTCACTCTAGATTGATTAAAAATATTTATCAGCTTCGCAATTTTAATCCTGACTTTATTTTAAGATATTATTTCTTGATATGAAATAAGCTACATTTTGAGATATATCACATCACTAGACGCGTTAATAAATTTTGGGTCAAAATTGGACATGATTGATTAGATACTTTTAATAAAACTTACATAGTGCAATGTCAATTTGGTTAATTAATTAGAAACAGGGTCTGGGTTACGTTTGGATGTGAAAAGTTTACCTTTCTACATTAGATGGTGGAGTTGAATACGGCGCATTTGAGTTGTTCCTCTGATATCGACTATAAGCGGCCGGTGTATTTCCGCGGCGGCAGTACTCTGACGCGCTGTCGTTTGTGCCACGCCAGTTAGCAGGAGCAGCGGCAGTGGCCGCTAAAGGACAGGCGCTACCCGTGCTTTCCTCGCCACCCCTGTGAAATTTACAAAAAAATATTAAAATACTTATGTTAACCTTAATAGGAGGTAACAAGGTAGATACAATAAAATAGATGTGAAAAATAATACTTCATACTTTCACTAACAATATCCGCTGGTATACGTCTAGTAAGTTTTGATAGTGTAAAACGATATAATATACTTAATCTATGCTGTTATAAGCACCTGTGAATGTCGAAACAGTTTTCCATCTAAAACTATTCACAAAAATACAGTGGGAAATCTTGTGACATACGAACCGTCAAGAAACTCGACAAGGAGCTTTTTTTTTCAATTTTCTTTTTATACAAAGAAAAATTACTACATTCATGTATGTGGTCACTATCCATTAATTTAATGATAACAAATCATAAAACTTATGATGTAATAATTTCAACTATATTAGTGTATGTCGCGGCCAGATCGTAGAATACGATCATTTTATGATGCGGTCGGCAATTTCATAAAATAGTCGTTTTTATGAAATGGCCGCCTAAAAGTGACCATATCGTCAACGTTTAATGATAAGGCAATCAACGTTTGGCCATATCATAGTAGGGTAGGGTAGTGTCCAAAAAAGAAATCCCATAATTTGCTGGAATAGCTTGTTTAAGCATTTACGTTATGTGATTGTGTCTGAAAAAAGTGATTGACTGATTTTTTGAGTAGATTTGACACTATTGATAGTCAATAGCAATACTCTGTTTTAAGGAACAAAAAGAAGTAGGTAGACATAGAAAGCGATGCATAGAGAAATTATTTAGTATATATTTTGTTTGTTTGCAGTGCCCGCTCTAGATTGATAGATCTCTACCTGCATAAAATTGGTAGGGGTTAGTAATGCTTAGTTATACGACAAGGACGCCGAGCCCGTCGTACTTTAAGATAGACTTTAGACACCTTAACACAGAGTAAACAGTCTTATGCAAGCGACTTTTTCACACTCCTCATTGAGTGACCGACCAAGTATCGATACAAATACTTATTTATTTACTTCACGATACTACTTACTACTCGTATCGATGTAAAAATACTTTGAATCGAAAGAAAAATATCGAGTAAGTACTTATATTTTCTCGTATCGACCTTTCGCAATCCGGGCGACTGCTCTAACCACTGAGTTACCCAGGACCTAATAGGACTGATTATTTTTTTACAGAGCGTATTTTCATTAACTTTCAGGCAATCCACCCAAACTCATCAATCTCAAGAGTGCCAGGGACGATTTGTATTTTTAAGTATTTTTAATTAAGAAAATTTTTCAGTTTATCAACAAATTTAAAATCTACACATTTCCATAATTTACTATGAACACCGCTATACTTTACGTATCCGTTTGAAAATGATTATGATAGATTTTAAAATTAGTCAATTAGGCCACAGTACTATCCAAGCCTATTCAATGCAAACAAACAAATGATCAACTCTTAATAATTAGTATAGATTAGGTTTGACGTTTGGTTTAATTTAAAGTTAGAGCCAAAGCGACGGCAATGAGAGATTTTTACTTTTATTTCCTCTTATAGTGAGAAATATATGTCGATTTTATATTTAATTATTGATTTTGAGTTTTTTACTTCTATCAATTTATTTAGTTTGTCTTAATTAAATTATGGTTTGGAAAAGCTAATTTAAACAAATTATTTATTGTATGATATTTCATAAATGGAAAGAGACAAAAATCACGGATTTATTTATTTACAATTGAAGTGATTCAATATAATACCAATAAAACATACCGTTGCAAAATAAACAAACTTATTAATTAATAAACACAATGTTTGTTTTTTAATTACTTGGCAAATAATTGCATTAATATATGTACCCCTACCTATACATAATAAATAATATAGGAAAGCCAATAAAAATAATATGCCTACCTTGTTTGAAATTTTTCATAAAATTAATCTTTTTAATTATACACACGAACGCTTATTCAATCTTCACTTATCTTCTACAATTATTATACCAGACAGACTCAAAATAAAAACATTGTTTTTGATATAATAAGACTGTTTTAAAATACAAAATACGTAATATCCCATAGTTGATTTGATAAGTTATAATTCGCTTATCATAAAATCATTAAAGGAACAAATAACGATTTCCAACCCTAATCGAGTGGCAAAATTGATACATCATCATAACGTCACATCACTGGTGCTATCTCGGGCAGTAGCTGTACTTAAATATTCAAGAAGAATTGATGGATTTTTTAATGAAATTATAATATGCATTACACTTTTTTGAATTTAGTTTTAAAAACAAGGGGTGCAAAATAATTTACATATTTCGAAGACCAATCAGTACGTAATAACTTTTTACTGAGTTTGGTTACAGTGGTTTTAATACAAAACAACCGGCATGCCATTTCTACTCTTTTTCTCTGTTCTGTGAATCCATCCATCTGAATTTCATCAAAAACTCGTGTAGAAAACAGACTCCTTAAAACCTTATAACTTCAAAAATGTTAATCATCTTAAACACCATTTATACCTATATCAATGAAACTTATATTAAAATCAAGTGATAAATTTATTACCTACACCAAAATCTCCACCCGAAGTTTCTTGAATATGTGAATCACACTTGGTATAATTTTTTACTTTGAAGTTTTTTATTGAATTTTAATTTATCATTTTAGTGATATATTAAACTGACCTTTTAATAACAAAAATCATAGGAAATAAAAAATGCGTGATTTTGATTTTTTATATGTCAATTTACTTTTCATAATTTATATTTATTTATTTACACTTCATTGTACAACACACTACAGAAATTTTTAGAACGATACAAACATGAAAAACCTAATTGTACAATAGGCAGAATTATCGCTTACCAGCGATTTTACCAAGCAACCTAAATTGTGAGAAGAAATCGTATGCCCAGTAATAAAAAAGCGAGGGTAGGGTGTGCGCATTGTAAAATTAAAATTATTTATTTGAGTAGAAACATACTAAATTTTAACAATTATATAGTTATATCGTACATAATTATAAATATTTTAATATATAACATATACATGAACAATATATTAATAAGACGCAAGGACCACTGACAATAGTAATTATCAATGATTCGATATACCAAAAAAAAAGTGCTTCACAACTAGGGTCTTGAAGACACTAATGTTTGAGCTCGTTTAATGTTTTTTAGCAAAGATAGTCGGATAGGGAGTTTTTTTAGTCTATGACGGTACTGCGATACATAATCATATTTTGGTAGACCAAATATGAACCTAATTTATTAAGGAGATCGACTGTTAAGATCGGGGTAGCAAACATCTGCGTAATCAAGCATTGGTAAGAGAAGAGACTGCGCAAGAGTAATTTTGGTAGCAGTTGGTAGGAAATTAAGCAACGACCCTGCCGCGGCCGTAGCAAACATTCGTCTACTAAGGTCTGCAACCTATAGTCCCAGATAAAGTTCTGTCAAATAGAATCCGTTAGATTTCGGACCGTGTCTGTAAATGGGATCATTGTTCCATTTAAAGTTACTGTCTATCCTAGAGACAAAGTAAGGACTACCAATAATTATACATTGAGTCTTCTTAGGGTTGACCTTCAGTCCAAAAGAGGAACTCCAGGTTGCTATACGGGCCAAATCACAATGAATGCTATCAATAGGTTCACCCAGGTTCTCCAGTCGTTCATGTCCATGCGCGTAAATTTGAAGGTCGTCTCTGCATACAAATAGTAGATGGATGAGAGATTCAGGGTAATGGAATTAATGAAAATTAAGAACAATAAAGGAGAAAGCACGCCACCATGTGGAACACATGCAGATGTAGAGCACCATTCAGAGAAAGAATCTCCCAATACGTACTCGTTGCCGAGGTCTATGTAGATAACTACGAAACCAGTCAATAATGTTGAGGGAACTCAGCAAGCCTAGTAAGATGTCAAAGTCAACGTTGCTGAAAGCATTACGACTGTTTACAACTGGTTTAATGAGTTTAAACGTGGTCGCACTAATCTCACTGATGATTTACGTGAGGGACGGCCTTCTACGGCGACGACTGAAGATAACATCTGTGTTGTGCGGCGTATGATAGAGACTGACAAAAGAGTGACCTATCAACAGATTCGGACAAGCTTAGGCATCGGTATGAGTCAAGTGCACAAAATCCTCCACGAACATTTAGCGGTCAGGAAGCTTTGCGCCCGGTGGATACCTCATAATTTGACTGAGGCTCAAAAACTCCATCGTGTGGATTGGTGTCGTAAAATGATTGAAAGATTTAACGGAGGTGACTCAAATGCTGTGTTCGACATACTAACAGGTGACGAAAGCTGGATTTACTGTTATGATCCTAAAACCAAAAGACAATCTGCTCAGTGGGTGTTTCCTTTCGAGGAGTTGCCAACTAAAGTGAAGAGAGATCGAAGTGCGGGAAAAAAAATGGTGGCCTCGTTCTTTGGAAGGATAGGTCTAAAATCTAGTAATGTCAGGACTCTATGATTCTCCATGCAACTAATCTGGTCATCAACTCTCTCTAAATTGTCTATGACAAACCAATCATTCAATACAGAATTAGTCGTCATCCCTATTCCAGGCTAGAATTTTATCTAAAGAATGATTAATAACTTTTCAAACGTTTTTAATGCGAATAATTTGTAAACGTAAATGATCTTAAATATCTAATAAAAATAAAAAAGTAACACTTTGTAAAGTTTTAATAATATAATATAATATTTAATAATAAATATTTTAAATACAGATGTTTGTGGGTATGGAATGTTTGTTACATCTTCACGTAAAAACTACTAGACGGATTTTGAGGAGAATTGGCATATGAGTAATTCTTAGTCTGGAATAACATATAGGCTACTTTTATCCCATGAAGCGGTTCTCTATTGATATCACTAAGCACAATGATAAAAATTTTCTCAAAGTACGAGTATATTTAAAATTTATGTCCATCTTTTGAGGTTGATAATCAATACTGTTAAATGCTGTATTATTAAATAATGTATTAGGTCCTCACATATGAAATTGGCGTTTTGTCGCTCTACGCCACTGCTACTTCACGACAACGCAAGACCACACACTGCACAACAGACGGCTACCAAATTAGAAGAGCTTCAATTGGAATATCTAAGACATCCACCGTAGCTTGCTCCAACAGATTACCATTTTTTTCGAAATTTGGAAAACTTCTTGCAAGAGAAAAAATTAAACTCTGATGGGGCAGTGCAAATCGCCTTCAAAGATTTTATTAATTCCCGCCCGAATGGTTTTTTTTAGTAAGGGGATCAATGAATTACCTAATAATAACAACAATAACAATAGTTTATACTTTGATTAAATAAATGTATTATATTAAAAAAAATCGACTTTTTGTTCCTCCCATACCAAACACTAATTTCATATGTAAGGACCTAATATAAACAAAAACTTTTTATTTTACCTTTTGCTGCTTTAAAGACATAAAAATAATATGTAACATGAAAGTGCGAAATGTTCGCGGGAAATCTCAATATATTTTTTCTTACTATGAGGGTCGTGTCATAAAAAAGGTTGAAAATCACTGTCCTATATATAATACTGAAACTATCAGTCCAGTAGTTTTGAAGCAAATTCGATGCAAACAATTAAACAACCAAATCTTTCCTCTTTATAATATTAGTATAGCTTAGGTATAAGAGGTCCGATGGCATTCGGTTTAAATTGCAGTAAAATAAGTAAGTAAATACTGCACAACAAGGACATACATGAATACTTATTTTACATAACTAAGTACAAACGACAAATAATAATAATTTAAAAAGATCAAAAACCAAAGAATGACAGTTTAAAGGTACGAATAAAATGCTCAGTTCACAGGATGGGTGACCAAAACGTTATTATCTTGAGCACTGTGCACAACACTGGCACAATGCACGTTAAGCCGTTAGTCCAGGCTGCATCAGCAATTTAACACCCACCAATCCGCATTAAGCCCGCATAGTGGGTTATGGCCCATTGAACTTATTCTACCAAAATCTACCAAAATACTTCCCACGCAAACGTAGTCGCGCGGGCACAGCTAGTCTAGAATAAGGTCTACAGAATAAATATTTTACTTTTTTTTTACTATAACTTTATTTAGACTAAATCGTCGTTCATTATATGTTAAATTACCCACAGTGTATTAAGATTTAAAAATTAAAGTGAGCCCATTTGTGAACTTTCGCGGTCACCTTAGATGTATGTGCCGTTCGATATAGACATGTGGTTAAATAGAAGTCAGTGTGGAAGTATCATTTATCATCTCACATAACAAATGTCATTATGTTGATGAATTGATGTCGATAGAATGAATTTAGGGTGTTGGTTTTTTGTGAAATAAAATATTATTACTAAATTACAAATTATTATTTTATTCGAAAATGGCGTACCTAGTCATGTCTGATAAATAGATAGGAATGGTGACGCACTGCCTAGCCAGAGTATAAAGAGTAGGTGCTCTTCATAGATACGCTCCGAAAATGGTATTTATGTGAGCGCGCCCGTGCGTATGCGTAATCGCACGCACACACTTACAAAATTATCGAAGTTATAAGAGTTCGATCAAGGCACGAGTGGCAATTTGCCAGTTGTGGATAGTAGGCCGTGCTTGCGTATATTCCGCGTATATCTGCGTATATTGCCTGTATTGCCACTCGTTATATAATTTCTGGATGTAAACAAGATTGCTTTGAAAACTAAACCAAAATAAATATTGTATATGCGTTTATAAATCGAATATATGGTATTTCGTTCTTTAGGTATTCGGGTAATTTTTAATAATATCATAAGTAATTATAATTTTGTATAGTTATTTACCCATCGAAAGTGTTTATTTTTACTCAAGATTTCGTTTACCAGATATCAATTTGTAGTTTAATTTATTAAATGTCTATGCCCGAATATCGCCAAATTGAAATTGATATTGAATTGTATATTTGCGTATTAGCCAATGTAATATATATAAAAAAATGGGTCATTGATTGAAACAGTTTGTAAAAAGCACAGTCAGTATCAGTATACTGAATCCCCAAAAAAAGTTTCGCACTGGAAATAAAATATTCCATATAAGTAGGTGCATTCGAGACCCGAGCGAGAGATAATTTCCTCAAGAGCCATATGACAAATTTTCACTCTGTAAGATTAGGTATTTTGAAGCGTTCCAAGTTCTCGACAACTTGTTCAAGGTCACGAGTCCACAATACTGTGTTGAAATCACGTTCAAGCTATTTTGATACTTTTCTCAATTTTTGTATTTATTTTAGTATTTCTATGGTGAGATTAATTATCGATTCCCGAATATTTTAACACGACTGCTCTCGAAAGGAGTCTATTGTTTTTATAACTAATGTATGTATGTGAGTTTTTTATTGCACCATAACTTTTGAAAGATATTACGGATATGAATTTATAGGGTATCATTAGAAATATCATCCTAAGTTACCACAAAATACATAGAGTATCAGTGAAACTAGCTTTATTTATTAATATTAAATAGGTATGGGGACGTGTGACGCCATTTAAAAAAGTATGTTTTTTTTAAATCATAACTTTATGGGTATCAAATTAAAGGTCCATTAAAAATATATAATCTCTATTCAAAATTAGCTGCTCACTAAAAGGAATAAAATATAAATAATTATTTAAAAATTAAAAACACGACTGCTAAGATCGGACAAAAATTAAAAGAAACAAGTTTAGCCAAATCATAGGCTATAAATATAAATAGCGATGACAATATATCAATAAAGTTATAAATATTAATTAAAAAATATTCGTGCCATATTTTTCGTTGACGATTTCGAAATATTTTCGTCATCCATAGGAAACATGGACTGTTTCCTGTTTGGAAAAGTAGTAAATTAGAATTATATTAAACGAGTTGTGCCCGCGACTTTATGCGAATGGAAAGTAACCTAAGGTTCTTTTCTCATGGCTAGATGCGATGTTATTCGATATCAATTAACGATATCACACGAATCGCATGCACTTATAAAATGTATGGAAAAACTCAAGTGTTTGCTCATGAGATTGTACTATCTGTCAATATCGGTCACAAATCTCATGGTCTGCGGTATCACTTCAAATGTATGAAGGCGGTAGAACGCTCGATCTGCTTTTGATTTTCTGTTCAATAATATAGAGGAACGATTGCTCAAACTTACCATAACATCAAAATATATTGAATTTTACAAAAAAATACGGCAATATCCGTATATAAACAAATGAAAAGCCCGATGGTGCCGGATAGCTCGTTTGATCTGCGATTGAGGAGGTTAAGCGACGATTGCAAAGGCCGGCAATCGGATGGGTGGTAATTTTTTTAGTGGAGCGATTTAGGACGACCTAGTAATCCGTACTGGGCGCGTGCCCAGTACGGATTACTTGGTAGATTAATCATTAATTGAAAATATATATGCGTTAGCACCACCAATCCGCACTGGTACCTTTATGTGGGACCAGTACGGAATTCTGGATGCATTTAAATCAACGATTAATAATATGTGTTTTACACTACTAATCCTAATTGGTGTGCTGAATGCTACGAGAAATGCTGGTTGGAATAATTTCATCTATTGAGAATATCTGTACTTTAGCACCACCACACGTGGGTCCAGTCAGAAATGCTGGATGGATTGACTTGATGCTGAAGTAGTTAACAAGTTTGATCTGCGATTGTAGAGGATAAGCGACGTTTGCAGTAATCGGATGGGTGACGAAATTTTTTTACACGTTACTAAACAAGTATGAGTTAAAAAGAGAGTAAATACTCGCCATGCCCCGCTCCGCCCCACCACCAACCCTTCAGTTCAGCTAAGTAAAAAAGATTGATCGCCCATCCCGTTATTGGCTTGTCTCGTATATACTACTCAACACTCAAGCCCTTTTATTTAATATCCGTATTGAGGGAGTCGTGAGAAATATGTAGGTAATCTAACATTTTTGGTGGCGGCCATCTTTGATTTGAAATTTGTCATAGTGTTCAGTATTCTACTATTCAAGCCCTCTTATTTGATACCCATATTGATGGAATGGTGATAAAATATGTAATCCGACATTTTGTGGCGGCGGCCATCTTGGATCGATTTTCATCAAAGTGAAGAACACTCCTGACTAATACACCTTTCAAACAAAATCAAAATCGGTTCATCCGTTCGGGAACTATGATGCCACAAAAAGACACAAACACACCACACACACACACACACACAGACACACAGACATGTCAAACTTATAACACCGCGTCGTTTTTGCGTCGGGGATTAAAAATATATTGAATTTAGAAAAAGTTGTTTGATATGCGGATCTCCGATAAATTTGATATCGATCGAATTGCATCGAGCCATAAGTCTAAGTTAATCCTCATAACTCATAACGTAAGTCAACTTCTAGTGAAAGTCTCTTCAAAATCGGCCAAGCCGTTTCAGAGATTAGCCAGAACTAACAGATAGAAAGATAAAATATATTATTTTTGTATATGTACCATGTATACACACAAATGTATTCAGTGAAAAGCGGTTATTTTAATATTACAAATATGCACTCCAATTTTTATGTACTAGTATAAGTCTATTGATAGAAGAAGTACCTTGCTTTATTTGCATTTCTTAATATAAATATATATTTTAACTTTCTTATACAAATATACCTAGGGGTCTTTCGACCTATGCTGAAAATAACAAATGTGTATTAGAAATAATTCAACAAGCTATATAAATTTCATATAAATCGAACTTCGTGACCAAAGTTGGAAGTCCCACTATACTGCTCTATTTACGCTCGCTCGAACGTATCTAGATCGAAAAATGGCGCGAAGTAATGCGACACAGGTCTAACGTTGAGGAGCGCTCGCGCGGTACTGAGCTCAGACGGCCGCTGCATCTTATTTTGTAGTGATTTTGCGTTTACATTTATCGTATTTATTGAAATAATATAATAAATTTATGCTTTAAATTTATAATAACTTTGTTCCTTATGAAATAGTCATTAATCTGGTATAAATTTTGTTAAATAATATTGTTGTGGCTACGAGAAATTCAAAGTTAACTTCAAGCAATTTTTGATGTTTTTTTGGTTTGTAATATGATTGTTTTTCTATATTTAATCATTGCTATTTCAAAATTTCGAGCTACTGTTTACTTTACGACTATATAAGAGATATCATTCTATTTCTTTTATTTCGTTTGTTAAGAACAGTAGCTCAACCCAGGACTTCAAAAAAGTGTCTTTGCGCATTTTATGAAAATCTTTCTCTGGTATTTTGGGTTTAATTAAAAAGATGAGCAAAATTTCCAAAAAGTTAAGCCACTTTTTTCTATACCAAGAGTTATTCTTCACTATTCAACAAGTCAAAATTGTTAATTTGTTTTTGTTTCCGAGAAAAATCACGCAGAAATCACAGTTGAGATGTAATATGGCTCTTAACATGTAGGGCTTTCGCTTATATGTTATTCAATCGTCAGAAATGCATGATCAATCAATCTTTAAAATATAGTTTCCCCCGGTATGGCAAGTATCCGGAAACTTTAATACAACTTATTTTTTTTATATATATAGACCAGACTACAATTCCTTCATACCTACGTCATGTCATCAATTAAGTGTTTTGTAAAATGAATACGTGGTTTTTATAAATTATGTATTTATTATTTTTCCAAATAATCAGGCTACAAACAAATAAGAAAATGCCGATTTTAATTTTTAATAATCATGTGCTTTTTACAAACTGTTTCAATCAATGACCCATTTTTTTTACTGAAAAGAACACTTTTCCATAATTAGTAAAAAATTTTTTTTTAAATATTTTTATCCCTATTGAAACGGTAGAATATGGACACATTTTTTAAAATAAAATTTCAATGAAAACGTCTCCTCTTGCGTATGCCACCGTGCATCCCCGCCGCGCCCGGCAGCCCTCCGCCACAGCCCCCGCCGCTCGGGACCGAGCGACGCGCGCGACAGTGGCGGCAGTGAGACTCATACGCATGCACTGATGTGACGTGCCCTCGCGTTCCCGCGCAAGGGCAGTGCCCGCCGTTCGCGCCAATCACGATGTGAGTTTTACGAGATGGTACGAGTTTATCTTCTGAGCGGCAAGAACCTAAGCGCAGTTCGGAGAAAGTATGCGACGGAGAGCATACCTCGTATGCGAGCCTTTGGGATCGTAACCCCGCGGTCCCTAATGCGCCAACCAATTTAACAGACGAAGTCCCAGAGTCAGTACCCACGATGCGGCACGTCGCTTTGGTGTGAGCCAGCCCGCGGTATTGAAGCTACTTAATACAGCCGGACTCTATCCGTACCACTTTCAGCCGGTTCAGCAGCTCCATGACCTAGACCCAGTACCACGTCGAGTCTTATGCGGGTGGCTTCTACATCATCGCAATGCAAACATCGTGTGGACGTATGAGTCATTGTTCACACGTGTGGGACTATTTCTTATGGGAAGAAGTCAAACGCCGGGATGTAGAGAAGGTACAAAGCCTAGAAGACTTAACAATAAAAAATAACGCTTTTAGTGAAGTGGAAAGTGACACTAGTGTATTAAATATATTAAATAACAATTTAATGAAACGTGCACATTTATGTCTGGACAGCGGTGGACTTCATTATGAACAAATATTAAAATACAGTGATCAGCCCAGTGATTCTGTAAAAATTCAGATCCGATTTCGAATTCACTCATGTGTCTGAATTCACGTCATTGAGTGTAGTAATTTTACTAGATATGGAATACGGAACGGAATTAACATATGCCGCAGAGAAAACACTACGTTGCTTAGCAACCGAGCGAACGAATGTTACTCGCAGTTCGTGCCATCCCGCGCCGTTTACGCCGATCTTTCTAACCGGTCAGTGGCGGCGTGTCATGATCGGCGGCGTCAGTCATCGGCGCGGCGCGGCGCACACGTCTAGTGACCTAGTATTACAAGATCTAATGCGATCCATTCATAAATATTTTAACAAGATCTAATGCGACCCAGTCATAAATAATTTAACAGGTACTGGTCAATTATCAAAATCGACTTCAAACTTTCAAAAAGTGAAAAATAACATTTATCTCAAAAACGACTTATCCAAGAAAATGCTATTGAAAACGGGCGGAGGTCTTTTATAGGTTTATTAATTAGATTACAGTGATATAAATAAACAAATATGTAAAAAAATAAATATACCGAGCATAATTGTCACCAATTTTGTCATAATTAAAAATCTTAAGACTACTTGATTTATATATATTTAATAACGTAATTAATTATTTGAAATGGATATTTTTTTAATTGTAGGACTGAAAACTACATGCTCTAAACATAATACCTATGACTAAATAGGTCTAAGTATCAATCTACTTCATTGTAATCTACCCTATTTATATAAAATAAAGAATTATTATTACTATACTAATTTACATTTAACTATATCCCGATATAAATCGTGTGTGGATAGACAACGAGGTTATGGAGTACGTACCTCTACTTCACCAACTTTGTCGCATTGATCGACTATAATAATTTAGCCCGATCGACAATTTAAACTTCACTATAGCCCAACGTAGATCGTGTGTGGATAGACAACGAGATCATTGAGTATGTACCTACTTCATCAACTTCGTTGTACTAAGAGACTACAATCTATCTCAACGTGTATCGTGTGTAGATAAAGATAGCCAGATAAATCATTTGTTGCATCATGTGGTAACAAAAGGTCTTTACCTTGTAACCTAAACATGAGAATCGTAGACGTATTTCACTCATACATTAATCAACATTTAAAATTGTACATAAATTAAATCAAATATTATGTGTCGATATCAGCCAATATCTGGCTATAAGGAAAACTTGCATAATCATATTGAAATTATTGTTTTAATAAATTTATGTAATTTCTAGTCTATCTCGATGTATATCGTGTGTGGATCGTGTAGGATAGTGAATAGTATATATGTAGTCCCAATATCGAAATAAAATTTAGAGCCACCTCTGAAGAATTAAATATTTTTTCAACAACACACGCACGATATTTCTTTTAAAAGTAGTACCTTTTATTTAATAGATAAAAATTGTGTAGATAAAAAGTGTAGATAAAATAAGGATAAAAAGTGTGAAAATTTAAGAAAAACGGGTATCGTGAAACGATACCTACCTACTCGGAGAAAATTGCACCTATGTATGTGAAAGTACAAAAATCAAATTGAAAGTAGCATAACCGCTTTTGGCAGGGGGTCAAAATTTTATTTTTGTCAAACAATATTTTTAAGAAATATAATTGAAACATTAACGATGACTGTCGCTTAATCTGCAAAACCCACTTTAGAGAATTTGACATTAATTAATTGAAACGAAACATATCTTCAAATGCCATATCAAAGCCTGCATTATAGATAAAATCTCCTACGAATTGCCGTAGGTATATCCAATGAAGTGCATCTTATATTCTAAACGCCATAGGGGCGACACATGCAGCGGTTGCCTAAAGCTAGTGAATTCCCTGCAATCCCCTAACGATACGAATGCAGCCGCCGCAGTCCGCCGCACTATGGGAATTTGCGTAACAAGGTTATGCCATAAATACTTATGTCAAAAGTCTTCAGAGATACATGTATCACATACCTCAAACTGTAGCTGAAACATAGGTTTTTTATAAAACATAAGTATTTTACTTATTTTGGTTATTATTTTGTATCAAATAGCGTTCAAACACAGGTAATGTAAAATAATAAAAATTACGATTTCTTTAGCTTGGTTTTTAGTAATATAGACGAAAAACTCACAAGTATTATAAGTATATACCATTTTAGAAAGCTCAATAACAGTTTAATTTAATGGAAATAGCAAATATGCGTTTTATTTATAAATGTAGTTACCAGAGACGTACATCGCATAACATGTCCAATTTTGCATTTAACAAAGTTTCAACGAAAGTTTGGCTGTTGCCGAAACTTGCGAAGTTTTAATAATGATGTTTTATTGTAGGATATATAATTTTAATATACTAGCAGAAAGAAAATCTTGCAGCTTTGATGAGCAACATAATTGATTAAAATACGACATTAGTCAAAAGTACGTAAAAAGTATTTTTTTATTTAGTGGTTGTTATTTTAATAAGGTATTTGTGCCCTATATCGTATTAAGTGTTCTCATAGATAAAGCAATTTAGTAGGTTCACAGTAGATGCAGAAACCGCATAACCACGAAATGATAAATATTTTTTTTCTGATGACATACATTTTTTTCACTTGTTTTAAAACCACAATACACACAATCCTAAATAACAATTAGGTATATATTAGTGCAAAATAACACCAAAAATCACAGTCTTCCAATTGCTTTTGCCGTGCATAAAAGTGTGAATTATTTTTCTGCAATAGTTGCATCCTCTTGTGTTACAATTTATGTCTCATATTGATTGAAAATAATAGCACAATTAATTTAATATTTATGCTTTAACAAACTATATACGTGATAATTATAAGGACGAAATTACAGAAGAAATATAGCAACAATCATTGCTAACATACAAAACAATATAATCAGCCTGTTTCGGCAACGCCACAATAAGGCTGGGAGAAAAAAAGATTGTTTTTTTAACCCTCTATTGCATGAATTATTAAATTTAATAGAAAAAAAATATTTTTATGTTTTAATGTGCTTTATTATGGCTTATAAGACAAAATATAAAGTGAAAAGAAAAATAAGTTTATTATTTTGGAAAAAAAAAACAGAAGCCATTTTTGGCTTCCGATGCACGACAAATAAACATCATACAAGGTGAAATTCTCTAAAACAGTTTCTTTTCTCATTCAAGCATAGAAAAACATTACATTTCTCACATTTTATATGGGAACGCAAAGAACAATCATTCTGACATAATTGACGAGTCCTTTGATGAATCGGAAAATGGTCAATTTTGTCTGAACGTACTGAATTTAGAGGTAGCTCTTGCACTTTTGCAGAGATTTTTCGTTGTTTACGTTAAAAAAAAAGAACTCTGTATGCATGCGAAGCCAAAAATGGCTCCCGTAGAAAATAATGAAAATGAAGTATAAAGAACAAATATTTTGAATAAAGTGTAAGAGGCATCAAAAACAGAGGCTTTGTAGAACATTATTTATATTTTGAATATCAATATTCTTACCTTTTCTATTTAATTTTCACTAATAAATTTGCAGTAAATTTCACTAAGAACGACTTTGCGTACGCACCGGAAAAAAGTGAGGTTTTAATGAAATACGACTTTGGCCATAGACAATAAAAATTGCGTTTCGTTTCAGTTTGAACTCCCTAATATTACTGTGATACATTTTAAAATTTTTGTTTATAATTAGGGTAGAAAAAAATTACTAAAGTTTAGCAGCCAAAAATGGCTCTGTATGCAATAGAGGGTTAAGACAAAACAACGAATGTTTGGACGCGATGTTCACCGTTAACGTTAAATACCCTACTTGTGAGTCAGATCAATCAAAATCAGCAGAGAAGTGAGATAGGCCTTCTAAAAATTACGAAGGTAGTTCGGAGAGAACGAAAAATTAAAAAATAAGGAATTTTGATGTGGATTGGATTTTATCATGAATTCATATATCCAGGACTGAGATCTAATGACGCAACAGATGAAGCTTTTATAGTAGAAATTCTACGGGCATTGCCAGACGAGGCCTGGGTATTTCACAGCATCAAAAGTTGTGATGTATCAAGTAGGCAATTGATTTTTGTCTCTTCAGTTAGTGTTGAAAAAACTATAAGTGTAATTAAAGAAATTAATGCACAAATAGCAACACTTTCCCCTACCTTGATCAACAAAAACGGTGTAGATATTGAAATTACACACATATCATTTTTAACAATGGTCGATGGAAGAGTAGCGGCAGATATATCTTCAAGTGCTGTATGTACTATTTGTGGTGCAAGGCCACAGAGATGAAAAATTGAGAAAAAAAAAAGATAGGAACAAAAATGTTGACGAAAGTGCTATTCAAAATTACATTATTAGATAATATTCATGGAATTTTAACTTAAGCTTTGAAAACTAAAACAAGGTACTGGTAAATAACTAATGACGGCAACACTACAAGGTTTTTCGAAAATTATTAGTGTACAGCTGAAATTACAGGCGTAGATGAAGACTTAATAAAGCGTTTTTACATACTGCTTTAAGTCAAGTTAATGTCAAGTGGAATAAATATTAATGCCTCGGAATTTGGACGGTACGTATACGATACAGGACAGCTCTTCGATACCAAATGTAAGTGGTATTATATGCTCTCTGGTATTCTGTGCATAAAAGTCTGATGGAGAAAGTATAATTCGTCATTATTTTGACTGCCCCTTGGCCAGCTCTCCGAAGATGTTCAAGAATCACGAAATAAAGATTATAAATGTTACAGACTTCACCGTACCAGAAATTGCTCTAGAATTGCTACCAATAAAGACGTTCTATACTTCAGATCCTTCCAGAACGAATACCTTGCAATAAGAATATGTAGAGCTATTAGACGAAGCTTTGGCACTGCTTGGTGACAATTAATATATTTTAAACACCTAGTAGTTTGCTTATAAGTCTGGTAAAGAAAGATACAAAGCACTAAGCTCACAGTAAATTTTAATATTATAATATTAATATCGCACTGCTTGTTACTTGAAAACTGTATAAATTTTACAGCTGTATTGTTTTAATCCTCTAAACTTACACTAAGGTGTCATATCAAATATAATGTCAACAAATAACAACAATACGATAATAAATAGATCTATTTTATCAACATACACTCACAGGCACAATTAACCGCCCACCTGTATCATTCATCACCCTGTTTGGTTCCGTCAACTATGGCTTATCAACTGTTTTGTTTTTTGATGTTTTGTTTATATTGGATACTCTAGCAAAAAATAAAACACTTAAACCATTATTGTCTTTCCTAAATTAGTGTCACCTAAGAAGGATTTTCTGAATTTAGTCGTCGTTTTACATTGTTCCTGTTGTGTTACAGAGTTAACATTTCCTGTTATTTTCTATTATAAAGGTAATATTGTTTAATTTGAAATTATACTGTTTGCTCTTTGTTTGTGATTGCAGAAAATGCCACTCGATCCAACTGATGTAGCTAGGGCAGTGGCTTGAGCTGATGCGGGGTGTTAGCCAGCGTCGCATCGCTCGCACACTCTGTGTACCTCGAGATACATACATACATCATCAGCCGGAAGACGTCCACTGCTGAACAAAGGCCTCCCCCTTTGAACTCCACGACGGACGACATTGCGCCAGCTGCATCCAGCGGCCGCCCGCGACTCGGACGATGTCGTCCGTCCATCTAGTCGGGGGTCGACCCACGCTGCGTCTTCCGGTTCGTGGTCTCCACTCGAGAACCTTTCGTCCCCATCGGTTATCGGTTCGTCGAGCGATGTGGCCTGCCCACTGCCACTTCAGCTTACAAACTTTGCGAGCTATGTCGGTCACTCTAGTTCTTTGGCGAATGTCCACGTTTCGGATCCTATCGCGCAAAGAAACCCCTAACATAGCTCTCTCCATGCCTCGCTGAGCGACTCTGAGCTTCTCTAAGAGGCCAGCAGTTAAGGACCACGTTTCAGTGCCATAGGTCATCACTGGCAACACACACTGGTTATACACCTTCGTCTTTAGGCACTGTGGTAATTTGGACGTGAAGATATCGCGTAGCTTCCCGAACGCTGCCCAGCCGAGTTGGATTCTTCGAGCGACCTCTTTGTCGAAATTGGATCTACCTAACTGGATTGTCTGTCCAAGGTACACGTAGTGATCGACAACTTCGAGAGTATCAGTTCCAATGACCACCGGTACGGGTGCAACATGGACATTCGACATGATTTTCGTCTTGTTCATGTTCATTTTAAGACCCACCTGTTTGGAAACGATACTCAGGTCGCTGAGCATTGTACTGATGTGCTCCATCGATCTTGCCAAGATGACTATATCATCGGCGAAACGAAGGTGAGTGATGTATTCGCCATTGATGTTGATGCCGTATTCGCCCCATTCCAAGAGCTTGAAGACGTCCTCCAATGCATTCGTGAACAGTTTCGGAGAAATGACATCTCCCTGTCTCACGCCTCTGCGCAATTGGATTGGTTTCGTGCTCTCTTCCTGGTAGCGAATCGACATTGTGGCGTTGCTATACAAACGCTTCAACACTTCGACGTACCTGTAGTCGATTTGGCATCGTTGGAGGGACTGCAGTACTGCCCAGGTTTCGATTGAATCGAAGGCTTTCTCATAGTCCACAAACGCTAAGCAAAGTGGCAAATTATACTCCTCGGTCTTCTGTATAATCTGCCGCAGCGTATGTATGTGGTCTATGGTGCTAAAGCCTTTTCGGAAACCGGCTTGTTCGGGAGGCTGGAAGTCATCAAACCGGCGTTCGAGACGATTCGTAATGACCCTCGAAAACAGCTTATAAACGTGGCTCAGAAGCGAGATTGGTCTATAATTCTTCAACAAGGTCTTGTCACCTTTTTTGAAGAAGAGCACAACCACGCTTCTGTGCCACGCTTCTGGCGTCGTACCCTCGAGAATGACGGAATTGAACAATTTCTGGAGGACTAAGAGTACCGGTTTTCCACCCGCTCGCAAAAGTTCAGTAGTGATTCCGTCATCCCCCGGTGCCTTGTTGTTCTTCAGCTGTTTGAGTGCCATTCTAATCTCGTACAGGCTGATGTCTGGGATATCCTCGGTGTGATGTCGGGTCAGCTTTGCTCTGGTGTCCTGAGCATTGCTTTCAACGGGTTGTTGTGATGATGTGTACAACTGTCCATAAAACCTCTCAAGCTCAATCAGAATCTCCGGTTTTGAAGATACGATCCTGCCGTCGTCGATCTTCAGCTTCGTCATCTGACTCGACCCAGCAGACAAATTTCGTGCAAACACTTTGGAGCCTTGGTTCCGCTCTATTGCCTCCCTAATACGTGTAGTATTATAGGAGCGCAGATCGCGTCGCATCGATTTGGAAATTCGTCTGTTAAGTCGACCATATTCCGACATATCGGTTGAAGATTGCAGTCTCATATCCCTCCGGTCCGCCATCAACTTGAGCGTTTCGTCTGAGAGCTTTTGAGATTTAATACGGCGCGGGGCCTTATAGAACTTAGACCCCACAGCTTGGACTGTTTCTACAAACCCGTTGTTTATTTCGTCCACAGACTCGCATTCAGCTAGACACTGAAAGCGATTGTGTAGTTGGAGTTGGAAGGCTTCGGGGTCCATGATATGAGCAGCACTTGGACGGAGCGTAGACTTCATCAGACGTGACCTTTCGAGCTTAACATTGATATTCAATGTGCCTCTAACGATTCGGTGATCACTACCGGTTTTCACCCTGCTGATCACGGAGACATCATTGAATATGTGCTTTCTGGTTGTCATGATGAAGTCGATCTCATTTTTTGTCGAACCATCAGGGCTCATCCAAGTCCACTTCCTGGAGGGTCTCTTCTGGAAGAAGGAGTTCATCGCAAAGAGTCCCTCCTTCTCCATGAAATCGATCAGCTTCTGGCCCCGGTGGTTGCGCCGCCCATACCCAAATCGACCCACCCTCAACTCATCGCCGTTCGAAGCGCCCAGCTTCGCGTTAAAGTCCCCCATTACAACGGTGAAGTAGGTATTAGTCGTATGTATGGCTTCAGAAATCTCCTCATACATAGCCTCTACCTCATCGTCGGACTGTGAAGAGGTCGGGGCGTAAACCTGTATGACCTTCAGCGAATACCTTTCGGTAATTCTGAGTATAAGGTACACCACTCACTATCGATCTTCACCACGTTGTTCACGAGGGACTTGTGAACGAGAAACCCAACACCACCTTGAGATTTTTGATCTCCTTCCCGGAAGAAGAGCATGTTACCGGACTCAAGGATTACCGTATTCTGGCCCTCTCTTCGGATTTCGGATAATCCCACTATGTCCCATCGCAACTTGCTCAATTCTTCCTCCAGCTCTAATAGCTTCACGTCAGACCTCAGTGTGCGGACATTGTATGTTGCCAGGGCCAGAGTCCGTTTGTGTTGGTAGCGCCTAATCTGCCGGAGATTCTTAGCACCCCCTGCCCCTCCGTTACCTGTCCCGCTACCAGAGACAGGAATAGAGGGGCTGCCGGGGACTGGGGGCCGTACATCATTGTCGTCCATCATGAGGGGGGGGGGTTGCCATAATCCCCACGCTTGGCAGGCGACTTGGGGATCGCAGTAGGTGGTGGTAGATGATACCGGGAGGCGCTGCTGCCCGCCTTCCGTATAATCCCTCTGTCGGCTCCTACGACACCCACGGGAGGATATGGGGGGGTGCTACTCTTAGGCCGGTACCCCACGGCACCTCACCTCGAGATGCTATCAGCCGATTTCGGGAGACAGGCTTATACACCCGCAGGCCAGGTCAAGCCCGACATCGATGCACTTCGACTCGCGATGACCGTTTCATTGTCACCAAAGTGTTGAGAAATCGTTTTTCTAACCACTAAAATAAGACTAGCAGAAAGTATTTTGAGGGCTTTTCGTTCAGCTCGCTCTCCGCAACTGCTCCCACAACACCATAGAGCTAGACTAAATTTTGCGCGAGAATATGCTGACTGAACTGTAGAGGAATGGACGAACGTACTTTTCTCAGATGAGAGCAGAATAGTCGTAAGAGGTCCAGATGGACGTGTCTACAGGCGTCAAAATGGGAAAATTGCTCCATGCGCTTTAACTGAAACAGAAGGTTACCAGGGAGGGTCCATAATGGTATGGGGAGGTAACTCTTATGAGGCTCGTACCGCTGTAATGGAATGGAAGAAGTTTTCAAGACCATGTCATACCCTTTGCCAGGTCGTCAGTGAGTACATTAATGAGGTCGGGATTCAAGTTTTACCATAGTTCGCAGGCAGTCCCGATCTTAACCCAATATTTGGTACAAACTTAAAAGACGTGTCCATGGAAGAGTACCAGTCCCCACGATAGGAGAGCTAAAAACGGCTCCAGTAGAGGAGCAGCACAATATCCCACAATCGGATATTCAAGACATCATGGATAGATTGTAAAATTGGCTCCTAGAATTCATAAGGGCCAGAGGTGGCAACACTCACTATTAATTTTTATTTATTCTTAAAATTACCCCATTATTTTCAAAACCGAAATTTTAAAATTTCATTGATTTTTGGTAAGGTTCCTTTAATAAAAGAGTTTTTTCTAATATTTCTGTTGTTTCTTATTCTTGAAATATAGTTTTTTACATTATTTTCATAAAATATGGTCCAAGTTTGGCGATTTCTGCGAATCGAAAAAAATAGAAAGTGGACGGTTAATTGTGCCTGTGAGTGTAGTTGTAAGCTTTGATTATTTTCACATTCTATGTTGTTAATATTTTTTTACTACTGTTAGAAAATATTTATACTCATAAAAACTTATATTATTTGAAAGCATATGTACTCAATATTATCATGTCCAAATTTCATTGTTTGAAATATATTTTTAAATAAAAAGATACAGATTTATGACATGAAACCGGTCCGGTTTTCTCTAAGTGCGACAACAACAAGTCCTAATTATGTCTACTAAAATTGGAGATATCAACTTTACCAGAATAGATAATTTTATCCCTACACTCCAACCCTGATAGGATTTTTTTTTTTAGCATTTTGTTCATGATAATGATGATGTCAATATAGCGCTGGGAATGCAAAAATTATCAAATACAATAATGCCATGGTTACATGTAATTAAAGAAATGTAATTATGCCATAAATTATTACTAAATTTGTTGTTGATTTTTTTTTTCTTATTTGCAGTATCAAAAGCTGTTTCACGAGAGAACAACTAAATTTATTCTACTGCGTGGAATACAATCGCACCACGATATCTTCAAAACATAGAATCATCAGCTCATAGAATGCAAACTTTGAGTCTACTTTAAAACTCCTAGGCCCAACTTTAATCATCTTACTACCAGTTATTATAGTAAATTTTACTAAATTTTTCTGTAAAAATGTAAATATAATTGATCAGCTATAGTGTGTAAATCAGAAGATAAAACAAGTTTCTTACTAGCGATAATAACCTTTTTACGAGTTACCGAAAACCACATAAATATATGTTTACCAAGACGTTGCCAGGGCCAGAGTCCGTTTGTGTTGGTAGCGCCTAATCTGCCGGAGATTCTTAGCACCCCCTGCCCCTCCGTTACCTGTCCCGCTACCAGAGACAGGAATAGAGGGGCTGCCGGGGACTGGGGGCCGTACATCATTGTCGTCCATCATGAGGGGGGGGGGTTGCCATAATCCCCACGCTTGGCAGGCGACTTGGGGATCGCAGTAGGTGGTGGTAGATGATACCGGGAGGCGCTGCTGCCCGCCTTCCGTATAATCCCTCTGTCGGCTCCTACGACACCCACGGGAGGATATGGGGGGGTGCTACTCTTAGGCCGGTACCCCACGGCACCTCACCTCGAGATGCTATCAGCCGATTTCGGGAGACAGGCTTATACACCCGCAGGCCAGGTCAAGCCCGACATCGATGCACTTCGACTCGCGATGACCGTTTCATTGTCACCAAAGTGTTGAGAAATCGTTTTTCTAACCACTAAAATAAGACTAGCAGAAAGTATTTTGAGGGCTTTTCGTTCAGCTCGCTCTCCGCAACTGCTCCCACAACACCATAGAGCTAGACTAAATTTTGCGCGAGAATATGCTGACTGAACTGTAGAGGAATGGACGAACGTACTTTTCTCAGATGAGAGCAGAATAGTCGTAAGAGGTCCAGATGGACGTGTCTACAGGCGTCAAAATGGGAAAATTGCTCCATGCGCTTTAACTGAAACAGAAGGTTACCAGGGAGGGTCCATAATGGTATGGGGAGGTAACTCTTATGAGGCTCGTACCGCTGTAATGGAATGGAAGAAGTTTTCAAGACCATGTCATACCCTTTGCCAGGTCGTCAGTGAGTACATTAATGAGGTCGGGATTCAAGTTTTACCATAGTTCGCAGGCAGTCCCGATCTTAACCCAATATTTGGTACAAACTTAAAAGACGTGTCCATGGAAGAGTACCAGTCCCCACGATAGGAGAGCTAAAAACGGCTCCAGTAGAGGAGCAGCACAATATCCCACAATCGGATATTCAAGACATCATGGATAGATTGTAAAATTGGCTCCTAGAATTCATAAGGGCCAGAGGTGGCAACACTCACTATTAATTTTTATTTATTCTTAAAATTACCCCATTATTTTCAAAACCGAAATTTTAAAATTTCATTGATTTTTGGTAAGGTTCCTTTAATAAAAGAGTTTTTTCTAATATTTCTGTTGTTTCTTATTCTTGAAATATAGTTTTTTACATTATTTTCATAAAATATGGTCCAAGTTTGGCGATTTCTGCGAATCGAAAAAAATAGAAAGTGGACGGTTAATTGTGCCTGTGAGTGTAGTTGTAAGCTTTGATTATTTTCACATTCTATGTTGTTAATATTTTTTTACTACTGTTAGAAAATATTTATACTCATAAAAACTTATATTATTTGAAAGCATATGTACTCAATATTATCATGTCCAAATTTCATTGTTTGAAATATATTTTTAAATAAAAAGATACAGATTTATGACATGAAACCGGTCCGGTTTTCTCTAAGTGCGACAACAACAAGTCCTAATTATGTCTACTAAAATTGGAGATATCAACTTTACCAGAATAGATAATTTTATCCCTACACTCCAACCCTGATAGGATTTTTTTTTTTAGCATTTTGTTCATGATAATGATGATGTCAATATAGCGCTGGGAATGCAAAAATTATCAAATACAATAATGCCATGGTTACATGTAATTAAAGAAATGTAATTATGCCATAAATTATTACTAAATTTGTTGTTGATTTTTTTTTTCTTATTTGCAGTATCAAAAGCTGTTTCACGAGAGAACAACTAAATTTATTCTACTGCGTGGAATACAATCGCACCACGATATCTTCAAAACATAGAATCATCAGCTCATAGAATGCAAACTTTGAGTCTACTTTAAAACTCCTAGGCCCAACTTTAATCATCTTACTACCAGTTATTATAGTAAATTTTACTAAATTTTTCTGTAAAAATGTAAATATAATTGATCAGCTATAGTGTGTAAATCAGAAGATAAAACAAGTTTCTTACTAGCGATAATAACCTTTTTACGAGTTACCGAAAACCACATAAATATATGTTTACCAAGACATTATCTCTTTGAATTTTAGGTAAAAGTAGCATAAACAGAATATACGTCGTTATTTACAGTTGTTGATGCGATGCAGGATCTGTAACTCATTAAAGCTGCAGACTTGACAAATATTTCTTTAATTTTATTATAATATAGAATACATTAGTGAGATATTTGTACAATTTGCAAATGCTATATTTCGATATATAAATTACTAGGCGCTATGTCAACAAACTCGAATTTTTGGCACAAGTTTTAAAATTATAGAAGTAAACAAATTATATTATAATACTATATATATATATTATAGTACTATACCACCCTTTCCCAAAGTGGGCAATAACGCCCCCTGTGGGCGCTGCAGACCTGAAGGGGGGCGGTAGGAGACCGAGAAAATAATGGGGGCGTCGTGTAGGCTTGGGGGGGTGGGTGATTTGTAATTTCATTTAAATAGGAGGCCTGTTAGACACCGACAGAATGAGCTCTCGACTCTCAACTACAATTTGTAAACATCAACTACTATTTGTTAAGAAATTGCTCCAACTCGGTTCCATAATTCCTCTCCGCGTAAATCATAATCTATCCTGTTTTATTGAATATATAAAATAAAAATCAGGTCAATCGTTCGCCCCGTTTCGAAATGAAAGTAGACACAAACAAACAAACAAATTAAAAGGCAACAGACATACTTTCGCATTGTAATAGTTATTAATCCTCCTAGATATGTAATTTTCGTAGATATTACACCGAGGGCAATCATGTTTTAACAAGTTTTTGTAAAATAACCCGAATTGTGCATTCATATATAAATCGGCTGGTTCGCGGCCTAACACATAAATACTTAAACTATTTTAATGTAACTGACCTCATTCGATTAGTTTACTCTCTGGTTATCAAATTGTAAAATTCTATCGCAACAGCATTAACTGTATTTAAATTAGACTGAATTTTGTGAGCCTTTGTGCAGCATTTTTAAAGAATGGAGAAAATTGAGCAACGTGTGTCATCAAATACCTGTTTAAAAAAAACTAACTCCAAATGAGATTCACAAAGATATGTCAACAATATTGAGGGAATCTGCTCCATCGTAAACGACTGTGAAAAAGTGGGTTGCTAATTTAAACGTGGACGAGAGAGTATTGAAGATGACCCTCGCTCTGGCCGGCCTATGACGTCTACGACTGAAGAAAACTTCGGGAAGATCTGTGATCTGATATTGACAGAGCGGAGATTAACCATCAGGGAGATTGCAGACACTATTGGCATCTCGTATGAACAAACACAAAACATCATAGTCAATGAACTTGGATTTTCTAAGGTTTCTGCGCGGTGGGTACCCAGATTGCTTTCAGTCGAACAAAAATGAATACGCCTCACGATTTCTCGCGACTGTTTGGCAATGTTCGAGGCTGATGCACAAGATTTTTAACAATGGATGAAACTTGGGTTGCCCCTACACCCCAGTGTCAAAACAGCAATCCAAGCAGTGGAAAAAAACGTGATGAACAGACTCCAAAAAAAGCCAAAACAATTTTGTCAGCTGGCAAAGTGATAGCGTCAGTTTTTTGGGATGCTAAGGGTGTCATCATGGTGGACTAACTTGCAAAAGGTGAAACTATAAACTCAGCTTATTACTGCACCCTCTGAAAAAGAAAAAGCCAGAATTACTAAGCAAGTGTTGTTCCATCAGGATAATGCACCCGTTCACACATCTGTTGAATCTTATATGATTTGGCACCTTCAGAATTTCATTTATTCCCAAACCTAAAAAAACACCTTAGAGGTCAAAAATTTTCATCAAATGAGGAGGTCGAAGCTGCGGGGGGTGACTTTTTAGAAGGCCTTGAAGAAACTTTTTTTATGACCAGCATACAGGCGTTGGAACCAGATGGAAGAAGTGCATAGAGTTAAGTGGAGATTACGTGGAAAAATTAAATTAAATTTGCTTATATTTTTTATATAATTTTTTTGCTGAGGCCACGAATTTTTCAATCCACCCTCGTACTTGTTGAGTACGATTAAGCGTCGAATAAGATAAAACAGTTTATGAATGTTTGTTTTATTCTGTCGGTGCGTGCTGCTTGTGCAATCCTATATAAACAACGTAATATTTATTTTATTTTCATTTGCGGTTTCGCGCATAATGGATAAGCAGTAACTACTTAGGTTCAACATTTACTTACGTATTTCACAAAACAAAACAATGTCGGAAGTAAAAAAGAAGAGACAGCAATACTGTGCTGAATATATTAAATTCCGATTTATTGAAAATCCCACACCCATCATCGCCTTTGTGCCTACTATGTCGAAAAATATTTTCGAATAAAATCTTCAAGACTGCAAGATCATTTGAATAAAAAGCATCCAGATAAGAAAGACAAGAATCAAATTTTCAAGACCTAGAGGAAAAGCATAATACTCAGCCAAATGTAGCAAAACTATTTTCGACGGCTGCTAAGCAAGATGACGACAGACTTCGAGGTTCGTATTATAAATAACTCTTTGTTAATTTCTCCAAAAGGAAACGCAAACATCGGAGAAGAGCTAATTTTGCCAGCAATAAAGGAAGTAATAACTGCTGTGCTTCATAAACCGGCCCTAGAGATTATCCGAAAAAATCCTTTGAGTAATAATTCTGTGCAAAGACGAATTGATGAAATGACTGAAAACATTGAAGAATCATTGTGCGATTACCTGAGAACAAGTGAATTCTCAATTCAACTCGATGAGTCCACTTTACCAACTAAAGAAGGATTGTTGCTCTCTTACGTGAGGTTTATTTAAGATGAGAAAATATGTGAAGAACTATTGTTTGCTAGAAATTTAGAGACTGATACAATAGGCGAAAGTATATTCAATACATTAGAAAAGTTTTTGACGGCTACGGATGGCGCTCCGACTTTGACATGGTGCGAAAAGCTTCGTAGCGCACTTAAAAAACTAAATTCCAAGTCCTTGCTGTACATTGCGCAATTCATAGACAACATTTGGTCGCTAGAAACTTAAGTGAACGACTATTTCAATCACTGCAATATGTCACCAAAGCAGTCAATAAAATCCACAACAGCTTTTTGAATGATAGATTATTTCATCAGCTTTGTGTTACTAATGACGAGGCTTTTAACCGTTTGTTGTTTCATACTAAAGTTCGTTGGCTATGAAGAGGCAATTGTGTAACTATTCGATTTTACAATCTATTTAACTCTGTGATGGAGTTCTTGGAAACTAGATACAGAATTGCACAAAAAGCTCATTTACATCAAAGAATTATAGCAGACAGATATGTATACATTGTTCAACGACATGAATGGGCGATGAACTAATTAAAACAAAAAACATCGATGCTGCTTTCGCAGTCAAACTGCTTCTACACGAAAAGAATGTGGGCAGACGTGAATTTCAAATTTTACCGATTTTATCAAAAACATTTGGAAAACCTCCATATTGACTTCAGCGAACGATATCAGGACATTTTGAACTTGAAAATACCAGACTGGGTGTTGGATCCGTTCTCAAATGTCAACACAGCAATGTTACCTTAGCTGGAAGAAGAACTTATAACAAACGACGAAATAAAAACCAAGTTCAAAAATGGTTACCAAGAATTTTGGCTACAAAAATCGATCCCGCAATTGTACCCTGGATTGTGGTCAATAGTTCAACGATTCTTGATAGCATTCTTATCGTCATATTTGTGTGAATGTGGATTTAGCGCTGTGGCAACACTGCTTACTAAAAACAGTAATAGTATGCATGTTACTGAACCTGGCAACTTGCTACTTTCTTGAGTAAATTGGAACCTGATATCAACAGAGTTATTAAACAGTTTGTTTTATTTTGAATATCCTGATACAAATACCAACTTTCAGTATGGAGATTAAACATTAAAACATAACAGCTGTTTTTTCTTATTATGAGGCTATCACATATTTCCTTTTTGATATATGAATTAATCCAACGACATTTTCTTTCGGATTATTAGTAAAAAAATAAAATTCCTTTAATTTCTCAATGGCATGATAAGCAAAATACATATAAAGTGACTTCTACGTATTTTCACGCTGTTACTTATGTTACTTCCATGAAATACATAAATCTTCCTATACATAAATATTTGGAAACTCATATTTTTTTATAACACGGACATTAAATATTTAAAAAATATTTGTAAAAAAGTCAATAATATTAACAATGAAATACGACTTCAATCGATATTATTATATTGCGTTAAGTATATTTTGTTTTAAATCCTATGAAAATTTCCATGGGAATATTGCATACCAATTGCCTTATAATTATTTATAACACGCAATATATGCAGCATACTTTTGAGTTAAACACTACTAAAAATCATTAAATTCCACTCAGAAATACTTTAAATAAAAGTTTTATCATATTAAACTACTAAAAAAAAAGTTTAAAAACAAAACTATTACGTCTGTAAATTTTTTAGTTGGATTTCAGTAATTTTTATTCTAGCTATGATAAATAAAACCAAAATTTGTGAAAAAGTCGTGTTAGTTATTTTGCGTGAAGGAAATGAAGGTTTTTGACTTGATGTTTTTTTTATACCTTCCGTAGCTAAAATGAGATGGATTCTTAAATATAGTCTCTTGTAATTGGCTCACAAACTCGATTAAAAATATTACAGGCTTATATCGAATTATTTCCGTTTTTTTCGATTTTGTATCAGGCTATAAAAGATACTCTGAATACTATAAAGTTGCGTTTCAATTATCATTTTCACTGATAGGTGTAGCCCGTAAAAGTCAACTTGAGAACTAAACGCCATTGTGCACCTACTGCGCTCAGGTCTCAAGTTATCAAGCGTTATTAAGTCTCGTTTAAAATTAATGTTTAATCTCCGCTAATATAGCTTACAATAATTAATTAATTTAATTTGAAGTCATAGTGGTCTTTAAGTAGTTGAAAAAATGGGGACGCTAAAAAATAACTTATTCTCAAAGTTGGCAGTAGACAAAATAAGTTTAGAAACCCCTGCTTTATACTAAGGCACCTTGATAGAATCATATCACATTTGCGGTGTCATAAATGATTTCAAAAATATGGATCATGTTATAATATTATTAGTCTGCATCTTATATAATAATATGCAGTCGGCATCTTACTGGACATGACAAAAGCCTATGACAAAATTCAACATAACATACTACTAAAAAAACTAAATGACATAGGTATCAGAGGCAAAAGTTTTAATTGGTTTAAATCCTTCCTGTACAATCGGGAGCAGTTTGTAAGTGTAGAATATTTTGACTATAATTCTAAAGAAATAAAGTACATATTATCAGATGGCCAAACCACAAACGCTTCTATTCCTCAGGGCAGTGTAATTGGTTGTTTGTTATTCCTTATTTATATTAATGACCTGCCGAAAATAGTGAACCATTATTGCGTATTATTTGCAGACGATATCTCGCTTGTTGTCCCAAGTACCAAGTAGTATTTTAAAGAATGAATTAGATAACTTATTTAATACAATCAATAACTGGTTAACAAACCATAATCTAGCGCTCAATTTCCTAAAAACCAACATAATAACTTTTCATCCATATCAGAAAATCCCATTAAACATAAATTACACATATAAAAACAACAAAATCAAAATGGTTAACGAAGTTTCTTTACTAGGCGTAGACTTAGATTCACATATAAACTGGAAACCACATATCCGGAAGCTCATGTCTAAGCTTTCTAGCTTTGCATATGCGCTACGAGAAATTAAGACAACTACTGACGTACAAACAGCACTTACGACCTACTATGCTTACGCATATGCATGGCTTAGTTATGGCGTGATTATGTGGGGAAATAGCACCGAATCCAGCTCTCTGTTTACTCAACAAAAGAAACTAATACGTATTATTTTTAATCTAGAAAACACGAGGAGTTGTAAACCATATTTTACTAAGTACAAAATTTTAACTTTACCAGGTATATATATCTTACAAATTTGTAAATTTGTTAAAAAAATATCCAGAATTTTTTAATAGGCGAGAGGAATTAACTTCCAGATACACTCTGCGAGATCGTAAGAAACTCATATTGCCGGCTTCACGCATGCAGATATACCACTCCGGCCCACTAGTCATGTCCACAAGAATATTTAACAAACTTCCAAGTGCAATTAAAAGTATAACCCAAGATAAAGGTTTCATAAAACAAGTTAAGAATTTGTTAGTGACAAAACATTACTATACAATTAATGAATATTTAACAGATACATTTAATTAACTAAATAAACAATATCAATAATTTAATTATGTAAAAGATAAGAAAAACAATTGATATTTAAACATAGTATCAACCTATATTTGGGATTTTAGAATTCAATTACATATGAACGTAGATTATATATGTTTTTCTTATAAATATAACGGGGTCCATGATGATACATTTCCGCTTTGTAACACCTTTGTTATACATTATGGAGTGCAATAAAGAAATTGAAATATCACTATAAAAATGTATTGGAAAAGGTCATGAAACCTTTTAAAATATTTTAACATCGTACACGCAACTTGTACATAGGTCCAAATTTTTTTCAGCACAGAGTACCTAAAATATAAATGGATAGGCTTCTAATGTGTCCGGATTCAGACTCTAATAGGATTTTTTATGAACCGCTTATAAAAAGGAATGAGAGTGAATATTTGTTAGTTATGATATGTTATCATAAAAATAATAATAATAACAAATATGGTTTTTATAGATATTAACGACAGCAATTAAATAGTCCGTAATAAAAAAATATTAGATTTTAGAGATTGGATCTGCGTGTCTTCATAAATATAATGAAATTAAGTTATTCCGGAAATTCGCTGTATCTTTGTTAAACAATTTTAAACACTTGTAGCTACAAAATAAACATTGACTTCATTTACGGAAGGAAAACTAATTCGTTTTGACTCAAATTACGACTAATCAAACTATAAAGTAAATGACAGGTGAAAGGGTGACCTGAGGGGAGCTTTAAAAGTGGGTAGTGAATAAAGTTTCTTTTACTTAAATAAAAATTATTAAAATAACTTTTGAACTGCAATGAGGACATCTCATGTACTGCTTCATGTTATGTTTAATCATTTTCGGTTAAGACATTTAGATAACAAACTTCACAAGGTAAGTTCGTTTGATTCTTAATTAATCTTAGAAAACGGGAATTTACTGTTTCTTCTTTTACTGGTTGTTACCAACTGGGTGACAAGTTTCGGAGCTAAATTATAATTCAGATAGGGCCAGATTTCAATAATCAAAAAAGGGCCAAATTGTCATCTTGATAAAAAAGTCATTTTAATGAAATATTCATTTTGCATCTCCATCGCCATTTATCCGTAAATAGACAGAATTCAGTGAATTTCTTAACATCATAAAATTAAAAGGTCATTATATGAACGTCAATTCAAAGACAACATCGTATTGTAGCACAGACGAAGAAAGAAATACTATATTGCATAGATTTATTATTATTATAGATGGATTACATTTTAGCTGAACATTTCTCCTATATCTTACTCCACAATTCCAATGGCAAAATTACATAGGACAAATACAATATAATATACTCTATACAAATACAATATACTCTATAATACCACCAGCAAACAGCACAAAATTATGTTACAATTCTATCGATATTGAAAAACTCCTATTCTTGTTATTAATTTGTATAAATTACACCTTTACATTATTTTCCATGAAAACAGACTACTTCAGAAAAACCCGGTACTGTACAACCCATTGTTTATGCCGAGCACGTAATCACTATGAAATCACAGTAAAATTCACTTTGCATTAAAATTTTAATTGACAGCAATCTATTAGCCAGATATGTAACAACCAAAATGGCGTTTCGCGACTTGTGGCGCGCTGCGTTTCAAGACGTTCGGAAGTGCCATTGTTATCTTCTTTAGGGGAGGCCGGGATGGAAGTTCCGATTTTCAAATAACATATGACAAAAATTATAAGTTTTATTTTTGTTATTTGAATCTATTAGAAAATCTTAATCAGTCTCTGTAATAGTATAGTAAATTCTGCCAATACCTGAATAGTATTTTTTACAGATATATTTTTGCGAAATTTCGAAGGGGAACGTTCAACCCTGCGTTGGGGCGAGTTGTTCCATGTGTGGGGCACATTGTACCGCTTGGATAATAGAAATAAAATATAAGAATAATATAGGTTTGTTTTAAATATAAGTCATTTTTAAAGTCACGTTTAGTAATTAGTAATGTAATGCTACAAATTACAAATAAAACAACAACAAAACTACTAGTTACATCTAGATAAACATCTTGAACTGGTTAACTAAAATTGAGATCTATATTAGCTTATAAATCTCACTATCTAAATGCTTAATAATAATTTAGGATACGAAAATTCTAATTGGAAAGGATACACGAGATAATAACTTTTTTAAAACTTCAAAATTATAGAACTCAACTATGAAACCGCAATTAATAGTGATATCCGCTCTCAGACTCATAATTTTTTTGACAGAAAGCCAAATATCGCATCGATTTTTTTGTTTTTAATACCTTTGGGGCCGTCCATTAATCACGTGAGGCTCGAAAGGGGGGGAGGGATTCGTCAAAAATCACGAAATATCACAAGCGGGGTGGGGGGTCTAGTAATATATCACGTGTTTTTATTTTTTCCTCGAAGCGCGAATATTTAACCTAAACGTGAAGTCAATAATTAAGATTTTTGTTTTTTTTTAAATACACGTGATTTGGTTGAAGGAGGGAGGGGGTAGTCTTAAACTGCCCCATGTATCACAAAGGGGGAGGGGAGTCAAAAAATGTTGAAAAAACCATCACGTGATTAATGGACGGGCCCCTAACTATTCAATTTCAAATTCACAACTTCGGTATGTGTTAAAAGTTTCGACGAAGTTGAACAATAATTTTTTTCTTTATTTGTTTTTTAATTATTTTATACAATTTGGTACATTTGAATTCAAAACATTTGTATTTTCTTTTTTAATCAAGAAAAGATCAGCTTTTAACAAATATATAATACCTTACACTTGTAAGTTTTAAAATTATTTCACTTTGAAAATCGTTAATGAATAACGTAATATTTGTTAACTGCTTAAAAGTTACACTCTAAAAAAAAATTGTTACATCAAACAATATTGTGATATATGTGACCAAGCATCTTGTCTCCATATGAGCCTGACAAGATGTTAGATACATTAAATAAGCTGGTTTTTATTATTTTTAGTATAGTTACTATTTGTTAAGATAGTTAAAATTTCATTCGATTTGATCATTATAAATAACTATAGCAACTACCGCCTAGTCTTCAATTTAAATAAGATCATAGTCGATATGTCTATGATATGTGACTGTATGAACAATTTACCATAGTTGATTCAACCAAGAGGTTGGTAAAAATTAACATGAAAAACGTGGCTAAACTAATCAATTCCCGAAAGTTAATTTGACCAAAGAGTTGGTCAATTGAACCATGAAATATGATTGTACTTGCCAATTTATCTTAGTTCTTTCAACCGATAGGTTAGTCAATATAAGCATGAAACATCGTTGTACTAACCAATTTACCAATGGTAATTCAACCAAGAGAACCAACCACTTTAGCCGTTTGATCATTCTGAACTTTTGGTCCAAAGCGAGCTCTGAGGCTCTGAGTTGTGGTCCGAGTTTAAAGTCAAACTCGGACCACAACTCAGAGCCTAACCAAAGAGCTGAAGTAAATAACTATAATAGTTGGTTTCGAATCCCATATTAAGTTCACTTTAAACGGCATATTACTTATACAATCTAACGATATAAACTGATACCGCGATGCATTAAATGAACAACGTCATCTAATTTGCAGACTTAGAACTATTCGGGCACCTATGAAGATGATGGGCGTGTTTCATATTAATATCGACCAACATGTTAGTTGTATTAATCTTTTTCATAACAATATTCAAACAAAATTCTCACAAACTTGCCTCGTCATATTTGACACTGGTGGCAACACTGGCGTGTACGATTGTCAAATCCTTACAGCTGATTTAATTTAATTTTAAATTAAATATTTCCCGATATTTATTAATATAAGATTTGCGAAAGATTTGACACTGGCGGTAACACTGGCGTGTACGATTGTCAAATCCTTACAGCTGATTTAATTTAATTTTAAATTAAATATTTCCCGATATTTATTAATATTAGATTTGCGAAAGATTTGACACTGGCGGCAACACTGGCGTGTACGATTGTCAAATCCTTACAGCTGATTTAATTTAATTTTAAATTAAATATTTCCCGATATTTATTAATATTAGATTTGCGAAAGTGAAAACAAAGTCTTAAGTGTTGATAATTGATCTTACTGTGTATATATAATCACTAACATTCAAATAATAGTGCCAGACTGTAACGGCTATCTGTCGCATAAAAACGAAAATCTAAAAAAAAAAGCAAACAATAATCTATCAAGGAAAGATATAAAACTGTGGACTGATGCATCATAAACCAGTCTTAAACAGAAGAAAAGTGATTTTTGATTGAAAAGTGAATTTGATAAGTTTGTGTGGATTGATTTAACAAAGTCACTCTTTGTTGGCACTCGCTTTTCTGAGTTGATTCATGTAAGACAGTATTTAAATCAATCAGAATTTGATAATTATTTTAACAAATACATTGTAGGCATGAACAGCTTAATTTTAGTTAGTCCAATAATGTCAAGTAGTTACGACTAATCATTCATGTTTTTGAATTGACTAAATAGTCTTTGTCGTTTGAAAAACAAAGGGATTTTTTGGTTCTACTAACGTTCTTTGTTAAATCAAATACGAGAAACTTATTACTGCAACAATAAAAATCGTCTAATCTATTACTTTACCTATTTATATTGATTAATTTGTATAAATTGCTTCAACACACTTAGTCGTTAAATTTAACTATTAAAAATAATCGATTCACACAAAAAAATCCAGTAATGATAGATACGATAAATATATTTGATAGAATTAATCAGAGTTACCAAATTTTTAATTTAACCATATTTTAACTAGTTGGTTTAATGTTTCAGCTTTGATTGATTTATGTAAATAAGTAATTGTTTTATTCAATATTATGTCAACCAAGAGAAAATCGCTCTTTGTTGGCCTCCATTTTTTAGAGTGTAGCCTTGGCTACGTGAAAACAATAACTTATACTAAATACAATATAAATTACGTTATATAATATTAAACGCTGATTTTCGAACTATAAAATAGCAATCATTAAGTACCCTATTTGCTGAGTGGTAAAAAATCATTTTTAACACGCCTTTGTTCTACAACATTTCACAGAGCCACGCCCACTTTACCGGATCACCTTCACTATTTGTTTAGTAGTTAAGTACTCATTACACTTTATACTCACTTTACACATTTCTTTTATATTATTTCTGTACCATCTTTCGTTTTTGTCAATAAATTATTTATTTGGACTTATCTCTTAAAATTCTGTAAAGAGTTATCCCTCGTTTCATAACAAACTGAAAGTTAGCTAACTATCTGTTATAAACAGAAAGTTAGCTATAAACTGTAATAAGTTATTACTAATAACCCTATTGACAAAGATCTCTTGTTCAGTACGACAATTATTAATTTTAATAAATTCTTATTTTACTACGAGTATCACCTAAATATCCGGATTGATGATGTTCTATCCGGATAGTGAATAAAACTACCTTAATATTCAACTTCGAAGATACTACACTAAACAAAAAGCTATCAATTTGGAATATTGATGAAACAAAAAACACAAATAAGAATTTTATACATAATCGAAAACTAAAACCTACGCAAAATTCTTTGAACCTAACGATAGGGTAGTTTGAATACACTTAACGCCAACAGGTATAAAGCTTGAATTAAATTCTTATTACATTTATTTTTAATTTAAAACTCAACCTCGACAAAAACAGTACGATGTAGAATTTACTTAACGCCATGAAGTGTAACCCAAAACATTTTTTTTTCTTTCTTAATTATTTAAGAAAGAAAAAAAAATGTTTTGGACACACGTTTACTTGGACATTTTTAAAAATCTAATTCAATCTGTTATTTTATTATAATTTAATACCAATGCAAATTCTCTATGTTACAAAATATTTATAAATAATATTAGACACATTTATAACAATGACAAAGCAAATAATAAACAATGGTTGCTGTGGTAAAATTTTGATTCCTCATAAAACTTTCATTCCCATTTTCATTAAAGTGATAGTTTTCGGAATAGAATATGACTTTATTACCTTACCATTCTATAAAAATCCAGACCCGAATTCGAATTCACTCGTGTCCGAATTCACGTCATTTTGTGAAGAATTTATACTGATTTAATTTTTTTGTAAATATTCATAACAAATTGATTGATTATACGTGTGTTAGATATTATATTCCTATGTAATTTCGAAACTCACTTCCCTTATGCCACGAAACGGTATTACCAATTCAAGATTGAGATGATGCCGTTTTTTTTTGAAGTGAATTCGGACACCTGAGTGATTTCGAATTAGGATTTGGATTCAAATCAAATCATTTATTGCATGTCACATTAAAATTATAGAATGGTAATTATTATGTTGTTCGTGTACAAGTGACGCCCTGTAAGGGCACAGCAATTTTACAATACAATTACGGAAGATTGCAAAAATACAAATACCTATACTCCATTCATTATAACATTAGAAAAAAGAGGGTCATAGAAACAGCAGTTCAGAACATTTTTTTTTTTCAAGATATTTTAAAATAATATATATTAGTTTTGTTAAAAACTTTGAACATTAGGTAGTCTGAAAGAGCTGGGCAATTTTCCATTTTTTACGATACCTCGGGGTTGAGATGAGGCCAGCATCTTATAAATTCATCATTTACTCCCAAGCTAAAATGGAACTAAAACTGAAACTATATATCTGCTTTTTTGATAAATTCTAATTGTAAGTGTAATTAGTTAGACTTTTGATGAAGACATTGGAAAAACTTCCTGAAATGTCAATGGTTGAGGGTAGGCATGGGCGCTTAGAGTGTAACTTTTGTAGGCCACTCGGGCCTGCACCGGAATGGCAATTTAGCAAAACTTAACATAAAGATAACAACTAAAACAAAACTATAAGAAAACAACAATAAAACAATAATTACTCAATCACCGAAAATAACAAAACAACAAGAAAGGCAGTAGTATCCCAGATTACATATTTTGACTATTATGAATAAATCATAATCTGACAAAATTAAAAAGCTGTACTGCCGAAATGTTTGAAGGGATTAGGCAACATCTTAAATTTGGTAGTTATAGTGACATGAGAATCATGCTGAAACTATAGAACCCTGCTTCTTTAGGTTCTTTAAGATGAACACTTTTTATTGTAATAATTATTAAAACGTTTTAAGTCAGTCAAATACTCATAAATTTGTTTAATATATAGCTTAAAAGACTACGGTTAAGTATAGCAGCTGGTATTTAAGTGGATATGTAGCAAATTAGCCGTTAGTCTTATGAGTAACATGATTATTTATATTTTGCCACAAAGTATACCATAAAAGGAACTTTATTTTCATTCTGTCTAATGCTATAATGAATGGAGTATAAATATTATTTAATAATATTAGAAATTACATGTCAAGAAACTTAAAACAATAAATATTAACAATAATTAAATTGAATATAAATTAGGCATTTCAAATATTACAATGTTCATCAATAACAATTTTTGATTTATTATTAATAATAATAATAAAATATTTATGTCAGTTTTTCAAAAAACTATATTGTAATATGCTTGATTAAGTAAGAATAATTTTAATTGATTATTAAATGACATTTTTGTTTCCAGATTTTTAATATAGTTTGGTATATGATTATAGATTTTTATTGACATAGCATGCGGACCAGACGAGGCTATTCATAATTTAGAGAAGTGTATTTTTAGTTTGTTTAAATATCTATTGCCTTGCCTCTTTTAACGTATAGGTGTATAAAATTCTGGGTGCTTCCTAACGAATTTACATGTTTCAAGAATATATATTGATACAAAAGTCAGTAATTAGTGTTAAATAAAATGCGGACGACCTGATTCCATTTGGTCAATATTAGTCATTATTCTGATACACTTCTTTTGTAGTATAAATATTTGATCTACATGACATGAAGTTCCCACAGAACAATTTCGTAGGAGAGAATTGAATATGCATATGCATAGTAAGCTAAGGGCAGTTTTAAAATCTGTTACACGTTTAAGATGATGTAGTGCATATATAAAAGACGGCATTTTAGTTATTGTTTTTTTAATATGTGTTTTCCAATTCAAACACGTATCCAAATCCAGTCCTAACAAAGTAGCAGAGTCAACGGTCTCCAATTTTGTACTCTTATAACTGTATGAATTTGCAATTTTATTTTTGAAATGGCTTAAACTGAATAATTTTGGTTTACCAAGATTAATTTGTAAATTATGGAAGTCTAGCCAGTTTACTATTTTTTCCAATGTAGAATAGAGTTTATTTTCTAAGTGTTCCATTGGAGCACGAAAACGTGACAGATACATAATCGGCAAAAAGCATTTATAGGTCGTCTAATATATTTGGACGATTATTTATATAAATAAAGAACAAGAAACATCCTAAAACGCTGGCATGGGGGATAGAACCTTCAATATGAATTGCATCTGATTTGGTATAGGTAATCATACCCGTTTCAAAGTTTGTATGTTGAATTTCTACATATTGATAACGGTTATGGAGGTAATATTTAAACAAATCATGAGCTTCCCCTCTGATTCCCGTTTGGTATAATTTATTCAAAAGGGTTTTAAATGATACCCTATAATAGGCCATACTCATATCGAGTAAAAGGCCTACCGAGTACTTTTTATTATTAATTTCGTTTAAAATATTTTTATATATTTATATATTGCTAAGATGGTGGAATGGTTTTTTCAAAAGCAGTTTTGATTTTTTATGCAAGATTTTATATTTTTCAAAGAAGGAGTATTCCTTATGTAAATGCGAAGCGTATGTATATACGCTTCGCGATTACTGTTTCAAATATGTTGATGTTGGTAACAAAGCGATGGGTCGGTAATTATTAACGTCGGTTTGATCTTCCTTTTTGTGGATAGGTTAGATTATGGATACTTTAAGCGCGTCAGGAAATATACCTTCTGAAATGGATTGATTTATTAATTTAGTATATGGAACCGTTAGTAAATCGACATGACTTTTAATTAAAACCGGAGGAATTTCATCAATACCGTAAGAATTTTAATTTTTATTATTATTTTTTTCATCATTTTTACAGAATCGCAGGGCAGGGCCTTAAACTACTGAAATGCCAATTTTCACCGATATAGGTCCAAAACAAAGAAGTTTTATACAAACGTTGTCACCCCTTTTAACCCTCTTCCATAAGTCCGTTAAAGTACACGTTTCCAATACGTAATAAGAAGAATGTACCCTCCAAATTTTAAGTCCCTACGACCGGCGCTTTAAGTTGGCGATGTATGTCAGTCAGTAAGCCAGGCCATCTCCTTTTAAATATATATACTTATATAGTTATAAATTATAAAAATATATAGCCAACGACGTCACTCGGGATGATGTAACATTTCTAATCCGTTGTCTTTCAAAAGTTATGATGGAATAATAACTCACATACATACATTAACCCTAAACACAATACACTCCTTTTTGGCAGTCATGTAATTATAATAATAAATAAATGAAATGCACATACATAGGTTCAGTCATAGTTTCTGAATTTATAATACCTATTAGAAGAAACTAATTACTTTCTTATTGATTACCGTTTAGTTTTATTAAACTACCTAATTAGATGTAGGAAAATTATAACATGCTGGTAATTACTGATTTGCAAAAGCACGTAAGTAACTAAGAGTAAGCTATTATTGTACCCATAGTAAGAGTTGATTAAATATTTATAAAAACTTAATCACCTCTTACTAGGGGTAAAATTATAAAGTTTTAGTATTTAGTCTTATTAACTTGAAGATTTACAATTCTATATACACCTAGCCTTCCGCTAGCGGCTTCGTCCGCGTGGTCCTGTATTAGACATATAAATCTTCCTCTTTAATCACACTGTATTATTAATGAAAATCGCATTAAAATCCGTTGTGTAGTATAAATACAACAGACGACCATTTGAATGAAGTAAAAAGTATTAGTAGTAGCTTTTTTCAATAGTATTCTAACTATTACAGTTCTTTCTTCATTCAAATTCTTGTTTTAGTAAAAATATCTGTTTACGTTGTGACATATTCTCAAGTTATTACTTTTCTCGATAATATTTTTTTTTAGTTTTAAATGGCAATGCGCTTGCAGATGGAGCTTTGAATACGTTTTACGACTTTTCATACCTCCTTTACATTGCCCCGCCGGCTGCAGCGCGCCTCACCGTCGCATTGGAATCTCTCAAGAGTGATGTTATACCGTTAAAACTTCAATATACTGAAATATCAAGCTTTAAAAAGGCCTTGTACATGTATTTACGACCGCTGATCATAATCATCATCAACAACTGTACGATGCACACTGCTGAACATAGGCATCCCCTTGATTTCCACGACATCTCCATAAGATCGTCAGTCCACGTGATGGGGGCCTACCCACTGAGCACTAGCACTACGTCCGACACGCGGTCGCCATTCTAGAACTTTTCCGCCCCAACGGCCACTGGTTCTTTTAGCTATGTGGCCCACCCACTACCACTTCAGCTGAGCAATTTTTCGAGCAATGTCAGCGTTGGTTCTCATACGGATTTCTTCTATCTGACTGATGATCCGTCAAACGTCTTACAGAAGTATGCGTAAGTACGCGTTACTTAATTTAACATTAAACAATTAGGCCACTGATCGACACTTTCTAAAGGTTCCAGTTATTGAAGCTTTCATTTGGCAGATCGACACTTACACTTGATTTATCTTTCCATATTTTCACATCAGATCCTTTACTGAGCAGGCAAAAAAGAGTGCCCCAAGGCACCGTCATTGATGAGGGTAGTGAAGTCCCCATGAATATATTCGACCAACCGACGCCTCGCCCACAGTACTGATCACTGGCAGGCACTATGTAATGCGGTGAAATTGGAGTGTGATTCGGGCCAGACTTAATCTATTCATCTTGTTGGACTCAAAGCCTTCAATCTTGATAGTAAAAATGAGTACAACTGAGTAGTTCAAGATTATGGTCTTTTTTCTTTACTATTTTATTTTGCATAGACACATGTTTGATAGTCTGGTTTTGGTATTCAGATCGACACGTTTGTGCGAAAAGCAGTTAAAGTGATTTGAATCATTTTTCTCCACCAAATCTGAAAAAGCATCAATGTGTCACGATCAAGCATTTTAAGAATCCAAATCTCAGCACCGTAGATAAATGCGAATCCAACGTTGACTTATTTAATTTTGATTTTGCGCGAGATATTGCGATAACCATATACGAAAGCGATTTATTACTGTCTTACAAGAAATATAAGTGTAACAGCACTTGTAAAGGTTCAAGATTAGTGATATAATTATTTCAATAAACTAATACCTACTTAATATTAGTAAAATAATTGCTGGAATGTATAGTTTTATGTACATTTAGCAGCATTATGATAAAGACAGGAGTTTGATCTAGATTCGGAAGATGATAAAATTATATTAGAGGCATTAAAGTTTTTGAAATATGAACTGATCCAAATTTTCTTTAAAATTCAGTATTGTAGTTCACGTGATAGGATAGATTTTTTTTAATTCCGAGGTTATTTTTTTCAGATCACAGTAAAAACAAAATATTCATCAAATTTATGATTTCCTTTTTGGACACCATACATCCAAATAATATTCGAGTACATATAGCCAAACGTGAATTGCCATATCATTAAATGTCGACGTTTAAACGATATTATCATGAAAAAACCACCATTTTATAGAATGACCTGTCAGTAGAGCAATTCCGTAAAAATCCGAACCTGAATTCGAATACACTCATGTGTTCGAATTCACTTTAAAAGCGAATCCGCCTAACTTATATTAAGTGTTTTCCATTTTTGGTATAAAAATACAAAACAAGATGGATTGCTTCATAAGTGTCTCAGATATTCTATTTCTATGTCATTTCGAAACTAACTTCACTTATGCAACAAAACGTTAATACCAGTTGAAGGTTAAGCGGATGCCGCTTTCGAAATTAATTCGAAAACTATGAGTGAATTCGAATTCACTTCGAAAGCGACATCATGAAGTGATCATTTTCTACCATTTGGCCAACCAATAGAAAGAGTTCGCTTCTACAAATATTTTGGATGCGTTGTTAACTAACAAGAAGTTCACAGCGTTGAAATAAATGTCGTATACAACTGGCACGAAATGCGTTCATGAGAATGAATTCTAAACGAGTCCAGGAGTTTGAGATACATGAGTATAATGAAATGAATCGGTTCTCCGGAGACTTGACAAGCAGGCGGAAGTTCTGCATAACATTTGACAGAAACAGTTGGAACGTCTCGACCACATTATATGCAAAAAAAAGGACGGTCTCCTTCACCTAATAATACAGGGGAAAATATAAGGACGTCGAAAACCAGGCAAACGTAAAACCTCATTGCTCAAAAACTTGCGTCCGTGGTGTAATATGTAGTTTTATTTTACTAAAAATGTTAGTCGGTAAAAGTTGGGGTATCAACCCAAAACATGCAACAAGACCGTACATAACTTTAATAAGAAGTAAGGAATACGGCTGCTTTATTAATGACTGTAGTGCGAAAAGATACGTGTCAAAGTTTGAAAGATTACAAAATTAAGCTCTGGGACTCATAAGGGGATATATTAAAAGTTCCCTTATTCACGTAATGGAAAATGATCTGAATATTCCGCATTATTTTTACGAAGGCAATAACTTGCCTACAAATTCAGCTTAAAAATATGTCTAAATTAAATAACAAAACTATTAAATTAATATTGGATTTAGTTAGACAAAGCAATTATGAATACTGGAAAAAGAAAAATGCCTATACTTTCTCAGTGATATTCGGATATAAAACAAGCCAAATGTTACACTTCCGTTAATTAATCCTATGTTTAGCCTACAATTTTAGGTAAGCTGTATTGCACTTATAATAACGAATCTGGATTCTCTAAAATCTGCTAGAAAGGGCCATCCGTATAAAACTGACACAATTATACGTATAAAATTTATACGGATGGCTCAAAATGCAATGGTAGTTCTGGAGCAGGGTTGTATGATCAAATTACAGGATATAATACCTTATATAAGAACCATGTCATTGGAACTCATTGCAATATCCAATCCATATTATTAAATGCCAAAAATCAAAAATTGACACAATTTGTAAATTTTTTGTTATAGTACTTTACAGCATTTGGCTCGATGCATCTCTGGTATCAGAGGTATATCGATAGCCTACGAAATTCTGAATAGTATCCAAATTTTATGTAAAAAGAAAATGACTGTCAAATTGCAATGGGTTGCATATTGTTCTTAAAAGAAATGTGGAGGCTGATCGTATATCGAAATTAGCAGTAACACAAGGTAGTAATATTCACATAGAACCAGACCAGAGGTCTTCAAAACGACTAAAAATCATTAACGCACTAAAGACTAATGATAATTTTTTTTAACGTGTTAATGAAGACGCTAATTTATTCACGCGTTAATTTAAAGAAGCGTAAGGGTGCGTGAAGACTCGTTAAATTATGTAGCACGCTAAGCGTAGTTACACGTTCATTATTTTATGTTGTACGTTATACAGATTATGTGCTATGTTAAACAATAACTACTTATTATTTAAAGGAAATCTATACTAAATTAAAAGAAAATCGATAAACTCTCCTTCATACTTTTCCGGCTTAGGACTGTCTATAATTCAATTATAGGCGTATTTAAAAGTTCATTGATTTTATGTACAAGAATTAACTATGTACATTTGCTATCATATATTTTATTTACTCACAATATAAGTGTTTTAAACACCCGTTTATAATCTATTTACACAAAAACTATTTAAACATACACAGAATAACACATAATCATCTAAAGAACCTTCATTTCTAAAAGTTCTTAAAATATCGACTTAGTAAGCTTTGTTAAAATACAGGAAATAGGATCACTCGTAATAATTACCTACTTAGCGTGCTCAGAGCATTAGCAATGACAAGTCTGCTAACGATCGCGCACACGCATTAACTGAGCGGCTGGCCGCGGTCTCGTTTCGTTCGTTCGTTTGGTCGTTGCATCGTTTTGGAATTTCACGCGTGAATCGTGTTAGCACGTGAAATTCTTAGTGTCTTCGCGTAAACCTACTTAGCAGTGTTAATCGTTAAGAGAGAAAAGCGTGTTAATTAACACGCTGGACGTTAATTTACCTACTACTAAACCAGATTATTCGGAATTTATACTCAAATTCTAAAATATAACATTTAATAGTTGGAATGATCATTATGATGAGAAATCTAAAGAAATAGGTATATGGTTTAAAACCATTGAAACTCAACCTTCTCGTGAAACCTGGTTTAATAATATTAAGTAAAAAATAAGTAGAAATTAAATTAAATTGATTTTAACACTCCGTTCTGGACACTACCCATCGGCAAAGTATGTAATAATGCAGCGCGATAGTTTAAAAGTGAATAAAGTTTACATATTTAATGAAAATTACTGACTCTGATAAATGTCACGCCTGCAATAAAATTGAAGATGTACAACATTTGCTGATGGAGAGTATTAGAAACAAAGATGAGAGGGAGTTATTTATGAAAAAATTTAAATTTAATGTCTTAGAATTTTAGCTAATGGATTAATTCAAACTATTTTAGCAGAGCCTAAGTCTATAATTGCACAAAAATTATGTAAATTTCTGATAAATTTAAAATAAACTAACAAATGCTGCTGCAAAAAAAAATATCTAGGGAAATATTGTCATAAAATTAATTTAGATTTAAGTATGGTATGATGGGGTTGACATGTTCATATGAAAAAAAACCCCTAAAAAATTAAAAAGAACCTATTGTATTATTTGTGTATACAGACCACCTAAATGTAGATTTTAAATTTTAATACAATGTGCTAAATCGAGTAGGTAGGTATGTAGGTTGGAGTACAAAATAAAATATTTATTATTATTATTGTATTCGATCTGACCATAACGCATCGTGTTTCTCATAAACGCAATGAAATTTGTAGACCTATTACTAAAAATAATTTTGAAATTTTTTAAAAAGCTTATAATGTGGAAACTCAAATTAATGCATATTTTTTTTACTTGATAAAGGGAAATTTGATACAACGTTTAAATTCAAAACAATAACTTTAGTAACTTTAGTGTATCTTTAGCCTTGGAGCAGACTGGAGGGAACGTGCGAGAGCAACTAAGAATGGAACGATTAAATCGTTAATACAATTACTTTTCTTTCGATACCAAGTATTTTGGTATCGATACTTTAGAACTGAGTAACAAGTAGTATCGTGATATAAGTATTTATATTAGTACTTGGTCGGTCACTCACTGAGGACATACAAAAAAACTCGCGTGCATAAGACTGTTTACTCTGTGGTAAGGTGTCTAAAGACTTTATTTCATAAAAAATCTCGAAGGCGCGGCGTACGTACCTGTCATATGACGAAGTATCGCTAACACCTACTATTTTTATGTAATTAGAGATCTATCTACAAAGGCCCATTGCCAACAAAATTTTGATTAACTATATGCATCACTTTTTAGTTTGGACCTGCTTCTCTCTCTTTCTTAAAACAGAGTATAGCTATTGACTATCAATAATATCAAATCTGCTCTGATAATCTATAAAAATAACAACATTGGTGAGGCATTTTAAAACTATTCGATACAAGTAGATATTTATATTTTTAATAAAGAGTAAAAGTGATATCGGTGCATTCCTATGGGCAACCGTTTCGAAAATAATACGTACGTTATTTCAAGTGAAACGACGAATTCTTCCTTCAGTCGGTTGGTACTTTACGCGTTCTCGTTTTAAATTAGAAGCAATTAGAAAAAAATAATAAAAACAATTTGGAAAATAATGGTGTGGAAAGTGCATTAAAACTGAGTTAAACGAGAGCCATCTCTTATTTCATTACACATGTAAGTGATTTTCTAACTTTAATTTGAAAATAAAGTACAACTAAATAAAATATCACAGATGATTTATTTCTGAAATGAATCCGTTGATGTCTTCCATGTCACCTCTTTTTGTCGCATTGATTTCTCATGAATAGTAATGTTTTTTTTCTCGATAGTGCTGTGCAACCACATCGTAACAAAATAAATAGACTGTTTACACATTTTTTTAAATATATAATTGTCTTAATCTATCTCTACTTATTAATAAAAATGAAGAATCGCCGAAATTTATGTATGCGCATAACTTCCAAACAACTGCACCAAATTGGATGATTCTTCTTTCCATCTATTTCTTATTGTCAGGACAAGGTTTGTATATAAGAATATTTATAAAAAAAATAATGTATAGATTATTTCAGAATTAATTTTAACAGTATAATAGGTACAAAGTGGTTTTGATTGATCTTTGACGAAACCATGGCGTTTGCCAGATTACTGGAAAAATGAAATATAGCGGCACGAAGTTCGCCGGGTCAGCTTGTTTAAATATAATACCATAAGCTAGAATCATTTTGTTTTATTATTATATATTTGCATGAGCTACCATTCATTAATCATGAAATTTCAGAAACTTGTTAATTTACTGACATGAACTTTGGCAAAAAATAATATTTTGACAATGTAGTTTAAAAGGTTTTTGTGACAGGACCGAATTAAGGTGACAAAGTGCTTTAAAAGTTTGTATGGAAGTTCTTTGTATATCTATTTAGAGATCGAGATTTGACAAGATTATTAGCGACAGGAATGGATTAAGAGGATTAAATGTGAAATCTAACTATTATGTTTTTATGTGCGATCTGAAATACAATATTAGGTTTGTATGATTGTCTTCTTTGCGCATCTAAACGATATATTTGATGAACCTTTGATGACGTATTAGCCTAATAATGAAACAGAAAGTTCTAGAGTTTTGTATTACTCAGCTAGTATTAGGTAGGTAACTAACTACACTAGGCATGTGCGCCGATGCCAAAATCGCGGCGTGGAGGTAAAAATTGAGCAGCAGAAAATTAGTGTTGCCATCTAATTTTCCATCTAGACATTTCGTATGATGTCCAGAGTCTCGAAAAACAAATGTCCCGACAAAAATTGTTAGATTCTGAAAAATCGAAATCCAAGTATAAAAAAATAACTCATATAATAACAAACATAATAAGTAGGTATATTAGCTGTTTAAATGTTATACTATTATTATGTGATCTCATAAATTGTCAAAAAAGTAGATACTTATTATTATTTTAAAAATGTAATTAATAAAAAGTGGATTTTTATTAGATTTTTTTTGTCCCGACTGTGATCCCAAAATCCCGAACTTTTCAAATTTTGTCCAGATATTTTAGTCTCGCTATCTGGCAACCCTAATAAAAAAAAGCACTGCATAACCTTCCCATAAAACCCAACTTAATCTTATCTAAATAATAATACATTAGCTCGATTTCACAGAGACTTATGATCATGATTTGGTCGAACTTTGGTTGTAACCGTATTGACCTAATATATGTAAACCGTATGTAACATTACAAAAAGGAGTACAAATTACTTTCCTAATCATTATTTATAGAAATATGAAAACAGTTTAAAATAAGCCAAGTGATTCAGTAAACCGATCGAAAAAAACTAGTTTCATTCCATATTTGGTTACTTTCTCTACTAACTGCACACAAAAAATACACCAAATCTAGCAAGTACTTATCTCATAAGATTTTTAATCCTTATAACACAAAAAAATACTTCTTTATACTAAATGTTCATGGATGCTAACGATGAAATTGTTAGTAAATGGTGATTTTATAGTGTTCCTGCTATTTAGACGTGTAGATAGCAGGCGCACTAGAAATAAGATTTGTATTAGTTAGAATTACATGTAAAAACTATTGTGACTAAAAGTCACGTTATCTGTGTATAGAAGTCACGGTCAAACAGAAAGTCATAACCTGAAAGTTATCTATGTATAAAACAGTAGATGCCGCATGAAAGACAGTAAGCCGTAGCCAAGCATCTATGATTCTGCAAAGATAGTTTTAACAAAAGTAGTAATACGCGTATGCGCATCCTCAGTTACGATCAAGTGTTTGATCTGTGAATATATGGTTTGACAAGAAGACATTTCCTTATAATAAAGTAGTTATCAGGTTAAACATAGCAAGTTGTAGTGTCACATCGTGTGAAAAAAATCTAGAACACTAATTGCAAGAAAGATGGTATAACTTTTCACCAGTAATATTGTATTCTTATCTCGCGCCGTTCAAGTTATAGTGGACTTTTAAAGGTAACTTCATGAAAAAGCAGCATGCGTTGATGTCTTCTTGAAATCGATCCCTTTATTATATCAGTAATTTATTTTGTTCTAACAAAGACGCGTGTAATACTAGTATCGCCACTGCATGTTTTTTCTAGGTTTGATCGATATTCCCATACGTAAACATCGATAGGTATTGTTACTATTACAGGAAAAAATTGTACTCAGTGCATAAATTAGTACACAAAAGTACTCGGTGGTTAATAAACAATATTTGTCATGTACCATAATTAGTTGTATATTTCACTAATAATATTCAACCTATTTAAATACTTGTTCCTTTTTTAGAAGTCTAAAGTTAAGAACTTTTTCATTTCTAAATAACCCCTTTTAGAAAATTTAACTTAATATTTTTATATGTATGAGCATGGTGGCGCAACACTCACTTTTATGTATGTTTTGTGTCTCAGTGCATTTAATCATAACTTTTATGTTAGAAGATCTTGCAGGTAAAGCAGTGCTATAAGAAATGCAAAAATGGTTATTTTTGGGGAACTATGATTTTTTCCATCTGGGTTATAAATTCACGTTTTAGTTGGGATTGAACAATTGACAACTTATTTAAAAGTATTTCTTTGTATTTTTTTGAAAGTAATTCTCACCAACTGACTGAAAGTTGCAGGTGCAAGGCAGAGTGGAGGGTACCAGAACCCGTGGTAGATCTCCCATGCGATGGACCGACCAAATAAAAGCAGCTGTGGGTGGCCAACTACATGAGTGCACCAGAATGACGGCCAACAGAGCGAAATGGCGAGAGATAGTGCACAAACTAACAAAGACAAGGAACGAGACAACATGATGGCCACGACCGCTTTGTCAAGAGCTTAACGATAGAGAAGAAGAAGACTGAAAGTTAGCGAGTTTAGGCAGACGCATTCACTGAAATATTGCCGTTGGATGCCTTGTCCATCAAGGAGTTTATAGTGCTATAGATAGTGGATTAAATAAAAATAAATATATTTTAAATGATATCCAATAGTAACATTTAATATTTATCAATTACCGACAAGCCTTTAATACATGGTTCCCATTACTACGTAATGCGTGTCCTTTTACTAATCAATCGCCCGCCACATGCTCCACAGCTAAGATTGGCATCTTTATTTTTTTAACAACATAGACATCATGCGGTATCTATTGGAGGTTATCTGTGCTTCTATACTACGAACATTCATCTCATTCACTTTAATAGAATTCTTAATATTTCTGTGTGTTCTGGACACAGTGGCGATCATGCACGATTATCCTCGGCCATTATAGCCTGTGATCACCCATCATGGGCGATTGTGTGGAGGCGCTATGATGATTTATCGGATAAACCGACACAGCGGCAATCATGTAAGATTATCGTCGATCATGGGCTTATAGACGACCATGCCCTCTACACAACGGTGACGACCTGTGATCGCGCATCTTGGGCCATTATGTGGAGCCGCTATTACTGATATATTTTGCATGCATCCAGGTGCTGGACTGGTAGATTGGGAGTTAAGAAGTTCTCAAAATTATGGAATACTGGATTGATGTCGTCATGTGGAGGCCCTAAACAAATTTTGTTTATCACTTAATATGCTGTGGTTAATTAGATTAGTAATTTTTGTATTTGAATAAAATAAACATATTTTAAAATATTTTGGAGTGTTTTTGTTTGTGAAAAGATCGTCGTCATCTACTCATTTCCATAGCTGGGTCACAGCCCATTCTTGTGGATTAAATGAAATAGTAAGAATGAACCATAGCCCACCAAAAGGGGCCCATTGTGGTATATCGGGTAAAAAGGTTAATAAAAAAGTAATATTAAGTTTGATTATGTCAGATCTATGACAGTTTAATTTCATAATCCAGGACAATACTCCACTTTTCTTTGCTTAAACTATTAATACAAAGATACTGATTTAAAAATAAAAATATAATTAAAAAATAATTGGGTTTTTTATTTGTAGTGTTGAATGCATGCCTATTGAATGTCGGTTAATACTCATAATTATAACAAAAAAAAAACCTTTAAAAAAATCAAAAACAAACTTAATAGTAACAAACTCCTTATTTCGACATTTAACACCTTGTCGAAATAAGGAGTTTGTTACTATCTTTTAGGGGCACTCATCAGTAGCGGCGTGCCTCAGGGATCAGGATATTTATTAGCACATCAGCACAAGAAATAAATTCAAATAGACGAGTTCTGGCACAATTTTCTAAATTGGGCTATATTGGTGAGGCAATAACAGCAAAATAATAAAGGAATTATGAATTAAGTCATAGCTTAAGCGATTACATGCAAGTATTCAAAACTTACATGGTTAAACAAAATTTTAGAATATTTAAATAATAATAAAAATAAAATATGTTTCATTTAATTAATTTGCTACGGTAGCTTAACAAAAATATTCGTTACAAACACGAGTTTTGCCCACCAAACACTGCAGTAAAAAATATATCCTGGCAATCTGGTTTCGAGAAAAACTATGTTTGGCTTCATGTTTTTTCAAATTCGCTACGCGGTCAAACAAATTGAGCTCGGACGGCCATCGCATTATGTACTAATTTTGCAGTTATATTTGTTTTTATTGAAATAGGGTTGTAATAAATATGTGCTTAAAAATGATGATATCGTAATAATTATTCTGGTACAAATTTTATTATCATAGATAGGAGAAATTCACAGTTAACATAAAGCAATTTTGGAAGTTTTTTGGTTAGTAATACGTTTTTTTTTTTCTAAAACCTTAAAAGAGTGAATTTGTGTTCTAATTATTGTTTTTAATGCTATTAAAAACTATATTAAGGTTGTGTCCTACATATATGTTTGGAAAATATGAACCCTTTTAAGTTAAAAATATTAAACAAAATAAATTTTATTGCCCAGACGCCCATACATTTTTCGATACCGTAGCAAGGCGTGACGTCATTTCGTGGCTTGAATGTGTGGGGGGTGTTTTCGGCCTACTAGCAGCAGTTCCATAAACCTAGCACAGGCTGTTACTTCTACATTATTTGTCAGATATTAATAATAGATTATTTATTTATGAATTTAAAAAAGTACAAATAATATAAAATACATTAATATTATTAAATTCATATCATAAAGCTACTCTTATATCACATAGCTAACATTTATTTTTAACTAATGAAGATTAACTTAAATATAATTTTGTAATAAAAAAACTTAAATCGTTTATCTTTTTATTTAATAAATATTATTGTAAAAATTGCTTCAAATCAAAAGATATCATCATCATCAGTCCTTTTTCGTCCCCACTGCAGGGGCTCAGGCCTTCCTTATGGATGGTTAAGGATGACAGGCCATGCCCCATCCACGCTGTCCTAATGCTGATAGGAAGGTAACGTGCTTTTTGAAGCACGGAGTAGGCTCGAGATAATCATTTTTTGGTCACCCATCCCGTGACCGACACAAAAGGAATACCGGAGGTTTTTACTCAAAACAGCCGGCTTTTTCGATTTTTATTTCAAGATAAATGAAATGAAATGAAAATGTTTTTATTCAAGTAAGCACTTTTGAATCGTCCAAAAATATTTTTCCCTCACCGCTTGTTCAGGAGGTCTTTTAGCTGACAAGAAGAACAAGCGAAAGAAACTTACCAGCTTTTATCATAAGTGATGACATTTACATAAATCATGTCATTACCGAAATAATACATATATTGAACAATAATAAATACAAGTTTCAAAGTCTGTAGGACATAGGTTGGTACATACCTATAATTAATCGTTATAGAACAGAGCGAAGGCTAGTAATTCCATGCATTGCGGTCCTTAAAATAATCATCAACTTTATAATAGCCTTTACTCATAAGTATATTCTTTACATGAATTTGAAATTTATTTATGGGTAGGTCGATTACATTTTGTGGAACTTTATTGAACATAGCAATACATTTACCCAGAAATGATCCTCTGGTTTTATAAAGTCTGAAGCTTGGAATGACAAGTTTATTTTTATTTCTTGTGTTAAGATTATGAACACTACTTTTTTTTGTGAAGGAATCGTAATGTTTTCTTGTGTAACATAATATTCTCATAGATGTATTGAGAGGCAACAGTCAGAATATTTATTTCTTTAAATATTTCTCTGAGAGATTCCCTAGACCGTAAATTAGTTACTATATAGCACGAACAGCTCTCTTTTGTAGAATAAAAATATTCTGAATGCTAGCCGCAGAACTCCACAACAATATACCATACGTCATTTACACTATGAAAATAACTAAAATATACCAATCTTGCCGTTTCAACATTTGTCAAGAGTCTAATTTTCTTAACAGCAAAAGCTGCAGAACTCAGTCTACTTGACAAGCTGCTATGGGATATGAGCATCCCATAGCAGTCGGGAATCTAGTGTAATACCAAGGAACTTTGTCGATTCTACTAACTCAACTTTTTTAATATTTACATTAATAAGTGTACTGACATGCCTCACATTAGGTAATGCAAACTTTATGCATTTCGTTTTATTTGAATTGAGCTTTAAATTATTATTATCAAACCACTGTAGAACATTGTCGAGACCATTATTTACATCGTCAAAACAATCATTACCCCTCTCAACTTTAAACAGTAAAGAGGTGTTATCTGCAAATAATACTGCAAATCTACTGAAAAGATATGTATTTGTTTTGCATTTGAAAATAAACAACGAAAAAGATTTTTGGAGATTTAAAGTATTCATTTAATTTATTTTGCTCCAGAAACATATTTCACATAGTGAAATTGATAGAATAATATTTAATCTGTTTTGTCTTAATTAGATATTGCATAAAATGTGTCATGTTATCAAACCAAGAAGTTACTTAATCGCTACTTAATGATCGATAGCAATGTCGAGACTGCAGGCACAGCAGAGTTCACTGACTTGTCAAACTCGATCGCTAGGAAACTAATGAATATCGCTAATTTGGCAATTGCACTCGTTAAGTGTCTAACAAATAAAAATATAATTAACTGTAGAGACTTTCAATGATCTTTAAATTACGAGTATGAGTTAGCACCGAATTCGGTAAGATTGCGATCGCAAACTCTGCAGACCCTACAGTGTTGCACAAACGAATTGTCGCGTAGACGTACACGGCACCAGATGTTTGTATGTTGAGGAACTTACCTTCTCTCCAGACGAACAGGTTTTTTGTGTTAGAAGTAGAAATCAACGTCCTTGTTGGATTTATCAATACATTGGGAAAATTACAGGAAGAGATTATTAGATTAGACAAGGGTATCCTTCAAGCAGTTTTGACGAGTTCAATTATTTTTTCAATCATATTGAAAGTTTAAAGTAAGAGATAAGAGATTCAGTTCAATTCAAGTGCTTATAAAGAAAATAAAGAAAAGTTAACTTTTTATGTTTGTGTTTTAACGCCAGTACGCTATGCTGGTCTTGTGTAGTACATGAACGATGTACCTTCTACACAAAGTAACATTCGGCTATTTTTCGTTATTAAGGCACTATGAGCCAGCAATAAAATTTATTTTGGTAACTTTATGTTCTAATCAAATATATACGAGAACTATTCTGCCCTCCCGAGCCTAAACCGCAGTAACTGAAAAAAACGCGTTTTTGAGTTTTTCATATCGTTTGAAAACCCAAGCCTAATTTTATCATTTTTTTAAGAGCAATAATAACATTTTTTTGTTTCTTTTTAAAATCAAGGGGGTGTGGGTATGGACGATATGCCTGTGCCTTGTATGTGGACGTCACTTTACTTAGTTGTGATCATCCAATGCGTCATATTTTATTTCAATCGTATTTGAAATTCAGCTCAACGATATGTAGCCGCATTACAAAATGGCGGAACTTTTTTATTGTTTGTAAGTTGAATTGAAAAAATAACGAAAAGGAAACAATTTACATACAGGTACTTAAAAAGATAGTACCTATAGATACCTATTTGTATTCATGAATACGTTAAAGAAGCATTTCGATAATAAATTTTCTTTTATTAAAATTAAATAGTTTGGTTTGGTTTGGTCGGTCAAATTGTAAAATGTAATTTAATATTCAATTTGGACTGCAATAAAAGGTTTAGTAACTTGATACCTATAATATAATATATGTACGTAGTAAAATAAGTTTACCGACTAAATAGACTAACAGTAATATATATATAGTATACCTATTACCTTTGATACAAACCGCGATTGGTTGAATTAAGTAATTATTAATAATGGTATAAAAATAAGTTTTAGTGTAAATCGTAATGAACAACGAGTACATAAGTAGCTGTGCCCAACTTCAATAAGCAGTCCTAAAATTTATTTTTATGATGTACTAATGTCACCTTTACCTATTTATTCTGTAAGTTAAGATTAGAAGTAAAGATCTAATTATAACAGAAGATAAAACAATAGTACATATCATAATTCTGATTAAAATGAACATAGACACTGACTTACAAAAACACACAGCGTTAATAACAGGGTGCACACAAAACAAGGAGCCGCCGCCAGCCGTTATTATCCTAACCATGCTAAAATTTACATTCACTGCACTTCTTCACATTGCACTGTTATGTTGGCACTATTACGTTTCAATCACTGCACTGGTATCACTTTTCCGGGGATTTTCCGCACTGCAATCCAAGAAAATCACTGCAATCCATGAGGCAATCCATATCAGCCTGATTAAAGCGGGGCGGCGGCACCAAAAGTGCGAGACTAAATTAAAAAACATGCTGTCTCCACATCAGTTAGAAACGGCACAACAAAAATGCAGTAAAGCAGTGTTTACGGATCAGTTGTCAAGTATTAAGCCACTGACCGTATCTTCCCGCACTGTATTACTTACCGCTCCAAAGGCAAACTTACAGTGAGGTTTTACTTTAAAAAGCAGATCTGTATGTACCATGTTATTCAAAAATTCAAATTGATTCATTGTATAACAAAGATTAACGAAATTACCACGGAAGTATTCAAAAACAATTTATTAAACATCTTGTCACAACTATGAAGATAATGAAACTTAAAAAGAAAATAAGCAAGCATTCTAATCTATGTGAACATCTAAGGCCTCCAAACTATATTTCAGGATGTTTTCATGTGAGGGTATATATACTACATAATATCAATTTCCATCCGTATGTTAAAGTGTATGGATGGGTTCAATTGAAGTTATTCTACATTTATACTTAATGCCGAACCTAGCATGACCGCATCTAACCAGTGGAATCAATTATAATAAATTCGCGTGATTTACAAACAAAATTGTCGTACTCTGCATTAATATGTTAATTTTCGTTTCGGGATCACGTAATCGTTCAATAACGGGAATGAAATAAAAAATTTTGTGAAAATGGTTTTCACGGTCTTACCATACTAACTTTAATGTTCGTCTAATCACCCATTAAAATATTTTTAACGGGTTTCATGTGGGTATATATCCTGGAAATTCCAAGACATTAAAATGCTCTTATTTTGGACCCAAACCCTATAGAATATATGACAGTTGCTAAAAAAGGATAAACTCATCTTCTAATCTGCCAGAAACAGTATATCGAAGCTACGAAATGTAGCACTGCCCGTTTGGAAGGGCTTAGATCAATCTTGAACGAATTTAAAGACACCTAATTTGAAAAACTGTTTATGATAGTTTTCATTTAACTACAAATGTTAGTTTTCTTGCCGGCGGTGAGTGTATGTATGATTGTATTACCTATTCTATATTAAGAGGGCCCTTATATCACAAATTATTATCTTTCAATTGGTTTGTATCAAGAAATAACTTGCAAATAAGCTGTCATTAAAAATGAGTAAACTACGACATATTTATAAGGATTTTATAAAATATTCTTGATAGAGAAAAATCACAAAGTTACCCCTAAAATACACAATTATTCATTATAACCTAACACAATTATCGCAACAATCATTGCAAAAAAAGTTTATTGAAATTTCATTAATAGCTATTCAGTTTATTATTATATATATATAAAGAATGTGGCAAGTCGCAATGTATTTAAACGAATCAGGTTTACCAGTATTAAATCAGACATTATGGCAGTAGTGAATCATTATATAAAAGAAATAATAATTTTAATTGATATCAAATTAAGTATTAAGCCATAAGCCTCTAAAACTGGAAACCATTCGGCAAAAGATACGAGTATTATAAGAATGGACTGAGTTTAATCTTTCGTCCAAGTCTATCGGAGTTCCATTTACCACACTGAAAAGACGTTTGTTGTTTTTGCTTTAGAAAAAAAACCTCAGGTTACTTTTTGTCATTACTTCAAAAAATCTTCTATTTTCCCATAATTATTATTAATATACAAGTTCATTTATTTTTTTCAGTTGCTAAAATATGATGCAAGTTTCTTGGTAACAGTCTAAAATTATTTTTAAACTAATATAATATCTTATATTTTTTTATGAACTTAGTAAGAATTTTAAATTCCTATACATTTCAAAACTTTTTCAAGGAGGGTTTTTCATTGCCACTATGCATTATTAGAGCCACCAAGAAGGAACAAAACTAATCCCTGTGTACAGTCTGTTTTATGGTTTAATTTTCGATTTAAAAGAAACGTGAAAAGTAATAACAAATTTATTTACTGCATTTGAAATAACCTTAGCTTTGTGTTTGTATTCACTATTCCAGTGATTTTCATGCAGCAACCTGTTAACATTAATTTATTAGAAATTTACATCGCTTCGCAAAAAATAAACTATAATGAATTTTCCAATTTTCGACTGTGTGCTTATTCCGCTTAGAGAAGATCAATTATTAGATCTTCTCTAAGCTAAAATGCTTAAAACATTATTTTAGATGGCATCTTGTTTGTAAAAAAGAGTGGTGGTCAATTATTGATACATATTTGTAGTATGGAAATTATCCGTAACAAATCACTGGTAGACGTTTTTAAACGAATGTAATATAATTTAGTCACCAGTGGTTGACCAAATGGAATGCTTCATGAAATTTCTACGATTTGTGTTACCAATGACATAGATTGATTAAATTACTATTTTCTAAAAATAAGTAGTAATAATTTGTTAATATACATATTATGCAGTTCAAAGAAGAAAAAAAACTTTTTCATGCATGATTACTAAATGGACACTCGGATCGAAACACTGGCGCACCCACCCACCCTAATATATGAGTCATTCGTAGCCGAGGGAATTATGCAGCACTTTTATAATAATCGTAACAGTTTGCGAGTACTTCATTAAAAAGTTAAAAGACTAATAAACGATATACATGTAATCCTCGTACAGCATGTTAGTTATCGATATAAGCGATTCGATTCGAGACATTTTTTGTCATATGTAAAACCCAAGGGGGTTAGAAGTTCCAAGTATACTTACAATAGGACAAAAAAAACAAAATTGTATTTATCACAAAAGATATGCTTTATCATTAAAAGTTCACTGTTCATAAAATAATGATGTAATAAAGAAATTGATAATTTTGTTTCTTGTAGGATTTTGACTTATGACTAATATGCAATATATTCTTAACACTGATAGGCCGCCCAACTGCGGAAAACCGAAACAATTGACGTGTTTGCGGAACAATGTCAAAATATTGTATGATGTAACTCAAGGACTGTCTATAATTACAAGAAATGTTGAATTTTAGGAGCAACTTTGTGGTTTTTTCCATAGTGAAAATTTATGAATTCATGTTTTGGTCGTGACACAAGCCTTAGAAATATAATGTAGTTTCCTCCTTTTCACCTTATTTGGACGTAATTTCTTTGTACAAACCAGATAAACGATAAGACATTTTGGAGTGTATGGCCTAATAAAGAAGTCATTGAGTATAGAATGCTGACTTAGTTTCTCTTCAGGAATCAGCTTCAAGAACACTACTGTTGACTATATTTATTTAAAAAAAAAAGATTCTGGTATAATGATGAATTCAACAATTTGATTGAAAACACGATATTGTAGATACTTATAATATTCAGCAGGCGTCAAAAAACTATATTTTTGGGTATTGACTTTTGTGATATACATGATACATTCAGATTGTTAGAATCGTGACTAAATAAAATATATGAAAATATCAACTTACGAGAGATGGTAACGAGACACAGAAGAAGGTGCCGGTGTTGAGTTCACGGAGGACGAAGAACCAGAGTAGCCGGAACCGGCGGGCGACGAACCGGCCGAGGGCGCACCCGCTGCCGATGGTATCGCGGCCGGCTCGTAATACTCGGTGGTGAGCGTACGATCATCCAGGACATGCTCCGCGTTATGTGCTTTTGAAGCTGACTTGATGTCCATGAAGGCAACAGTTGCACAAACTCCACTGTTGCTACTACTACTCCCATTTGCAACCGTGCTTCCACTTTCCGTTCTACCCAACAACTTGATATTCTGGACTCGGCCATATCTGTAAATTAAAATTAATAAATAAATAACTTTCATTAGGTCGATGCGATTTTTTACGCGGTAGTATTGCCACAGGAGTAATACATGGGATAAAAAACCGATAGCGCAGGAACCCGGATCCTAGTTTCTTCCCACTTCTTCAACATCGTTATTAATATGGAGTCATTGTGGCAGAAATAGTTACACCAACGTAGAGGGGGGTCATTACGACCATGGATACAAATATCACAATTTTGACTAGAATAAATAATGTTAGATATTTTGAAAGAAGTAGCAATAAAACACAATGGTAACGGCTGAAGAATTGATTGATCCACTTATAAGCTCGACATTGAAATCGTCGCAGGACATATTAGCTTCTACTGGCGATTGCTCGAACTGCCGTCGCGTCGGGTGGGTGTTCCGTCGTCCTTTGGTCGTCTCGTGTTTTATAGGTACAATATTGGCACTATCTTCCAACACCAGTGAGCTTTACAGCATTTTTTAAGTATAGCATTGTGAATGCAAAATTGATAACATTATCAAATTATCTAGTATGCATTCCCAATCAGATTATAAAAATTAGTATCGCAGAAGGTCCGTTATATTAACGACACACAAAATAATCTCAATTTGTTAGTAAATTTACAGCGTCCATTAAAAGTGATAGCTATGATTTAGCATGATAGTCATATGAACTAAGTCAGTTCACATTTGGAAATGTTCGTAAAATAAATTATATGATTGTACTAAAAACGGACAGCATGGCTTTAACCTAAGTTCAAGGGTTAAAGGCCAATTGATCCGAGCGATGTTCAGTTATATAATTACATGGACATAGAAATTAATTAGGAATTATACATAATGACCGCGCAGTATGTAAAATGCCTTATATGAGAATTTAGAGGGCAATGTGATAAAAACTATAGGAATAATCAAATTGCCCGGACTTTATATATATGGTAGCCAAGTGACGAAATTAGGCGACTAACCCTTTCATTGAATAGCGCCATTCAATTGCAAGACTGACCTTCGATCAGCCAAGTTGCCAAACACAACGTTCTACAATACGGCACACAGACAGACCCTTGTCTACAAGGGTCTGTCTTGGTCACCCAACTAATTAACTGACAATTTATTGGGGTTACCGTATTTATTAAAAAGATTAGGAATAAAATAAAATAAATAGGTAATTTGTAATAAAATAGAGTGTTCTAATAATAAAATATTTACATAACGATAGGAAGATTCCGAGATATAATGTTTTAAAAATAAGCAAAATTGAACATTTATGTGATGTTTTAAGAACTTAAACAAATGTTTTTATTTTGAACCATGTTTATTAAATAGCAAAGGCATTTATATGCATACAGTCAACTTTCGAGGTTATTTAGGTCCTGTATGTCACGGTAACAGGTTTGGTATCGCGAAATTTAAGAAGACTTGAATTTTGAGGTTATTTTTTAACAAATATACAAAAGTATTGATAGAATAAACAAAGTTATTTTGGTCCTGTAAGTCACGTGATAGTTAAGAAAGGATATTGCTCAGCGTCCATACATCGATAGCCCCAAAGAGCAATAGAAATAAAAAACATATTGTCATATTTGGAATCACTAGTAAATAATCATAATGTATTGTCACGGACACTGTGTGGAATTTTATTACGCAAAATATATTACTTTTTAAGGTTATAATTCGTTTGGAAATCCACCAAGAGATGGCATTCTACGTACGTGACATGAGATTGATGTCTATAACGTCAATTTTAACTCAATTTTAAGAAAGTCGGCTGTTTTCTTTGTGACGAGTAAAAGTTAAATAATGATACCTATTGATAAGGCTTTAAATTAAAATACTATAGTTTTTAAATATCAAAAGATGGCGCCTTTGGTACGTAAATGACGTGATATTATTATGTTTACAAGGAATATAAAGGTAATGTAATAGAAATAAAGTAGTTTTAAGGATGTGTCGGTGATTATCAAGCTTTCTGAATAAATAAGAGTAAATTAACATCATTAACAGATAATGAATTATAATATTTAGTTCTTGAGTCTATGTGTTTAGTTTGGAAAACCACCAAGAGATGGCGCTTTTATCAAAAATGATTTGACGTTTATATTTACTAAATTTTATTTTCGATGAATTTAATTTAATGTTTTTGTGTTCGATGATTTAAAGGTAACGTAATAAAAATAAATAATCTTCTTGATCTGACGTGTAAATAACATCCATCTGATTCAATGGAATTTGAGTATATTGAATGTGAATGCTTATGTATAAGTATAAATAAAATATGTTACTGTTAAAGCACTTTTAAATATTAATTTTGGATCGCAGCTTGTCCATATCAAATAAATATTTAATACCGATTTAATAAATAAATAACAATTATTGTTGACGTATTAATATTTGCTGGTATTGGGGCTATTGCCGGTGATATCCTTTAAGACTCAAACTAACATATCACGAAAAAAGCAACATTACACTATTTCATGCAGAAAACGACACTAATAGGGCATCTTTTTTGCATAAATACAAAAAATATTATAATAACTAATTATAATAGTCGTATTGATCGAATAATTGACTTATAATTCTGAAAGAAATCATTTGTAGTGTAAACGTCAAAGTAACATTTTGAGTCTTGTTACATAGATGTAGCGTGGAGGGTCAAAGTAACATTCTGGCAACGCTATACACGTTTAAAAACAAAGCAAAGTAAGCGGCACGTTAGCGAATGAATTTACTAAATGAACGTTTTGGCGGCTTTATAATCAATCGGCTTGTCGAATTTCATAATGATTTAGAAAACTAGGCGTGCAATTGAATGGCTGATTTAACCAGTTAGAACAGTAAACCAGAGAAACAGTAAACTTTATAGTATAATCAGCACAGCTTCAGAATAATCAACCTTAATTTTTTTCTATGTAGATAGAGGTATAATTTATTTAAATATAAAGTGGACATTGGCTTACCCCTGTAGGTTAGAAACTAAATTGTTTTTAACAAATAATACAAAAATAATCAGTATCAATTTATTTATGAATATTCCTTTTCGATTAAATCTTACATTTATAACTAAATACGAAAGTTTTAATGTGTGGATGTTTGTTACTCAATCAAGTCAAAATAGTTGAAGGGTTTGGATGATATTTGGGACAGAGACAGAAACGTATGGTTATGCTGGCAGAAAATTGTTTGAGTGTAGGTACTTTTTGTTTTGAAAACTATATTTCGTTGAAGAAATGTTGGCAACCGTGAACATGATAGCGTATTGTCGGTTGCGTAATTAATAACATATTAAATAAATATATTGCATAACAATTGTTCACAGTCCGCGGCTTTTATGTTTGGTTAAGACTGCAAGTTTTTTTATGTCCTGGTGACGGTTCGCGAGTTGAGACCACCCTACTCAGTATCATTCTGCCCCACCTACGTCCCTCGCTCTATCGACCTGCGCGGGCAACCCAGGCCAACCGCCGCGAATACGGGTTTGGCGACCGAACCGACCGAATAAAGCCTATATTCACCTACACCTAGTTCGCATTAGCTATGCATCATTCACTTATATGCCATATAACCCAAATGAAATTATATAAATAACCATTTGTTCTATAACTATAGCCATCATAATAAAATAATATTGTTAACAATAACCTGTCTATGTGCACTTCGAATGTAATAATTGAAGAGAATTAATAATTCTATTAAAGTTTATTTTATATGCAACATATGGTACCTGTTAATAATCTTATTATAATCTTAAATATTAATAAAAATACAACACGGCCGAGTTGACGTGAATGTTTGTTGATGCAAATAGAACTAGAACGGTGATTGTTGTTTATTGCTAAATTTACGAAACAATGTATACGCGGCAAAGTGACTACTTGGTGAAAGTTGAAATACTGGATGCATTTTTGTAACACTATTTCACGTCGATCATTAAGGTCAATGAACTTTCGAAGTCGTAGCTTGTTATAATTAGTTATCAGTGAATCTATCATTTATAATGTAAATAGGTACCTAGTCAAATTCAATTTTGACTAATACAGCTTTAATGGGGCAAAACATTTAAATGTGTGTAATAATAGGTAATAAAATCAGTCAATTTTATAAATTGGCTACCTATTATCGACTAGATTACGTTTTTATAATGCCGTTTCGACCATTTCTAATATCGTAGAAATAATAAATTCTAAGCGTAAGATGTGTTGTTGCAACGCTACTAATTGCGGTAACCTTGAAATTGTAATCGTTGAAAGGGGGACTAAACCACTAATTCAATCAAGGATCTAATTCCTACAAGCCTTTTTAGTGAAATGTAGGAAGTTGTATGAACACATACATATAAGTACAATTACCAAAAAACCGTATAAGTAATTTTTATTTTTATTAAAATAGGAATCGCTCGTAATCTAATCAATCGCAAAATAAGCATAAATCAAAATACATTATATGTAGTGCAGATAGGCATGTATAATCAGAAAGTAGATTGACGTCACTAAGCCGGTATCTCCTTCCCCCTTACACAAACCGCTCGCTTTGTCGCTTGCTCGGAACGAAACGCGCTGTTGACTGCCACTGCCACCTCAAACACACAGACGCAGTTTGTCGAGTCGAGTTTCACACGGAAACGGGTACAGCGAGCGCGGCCATGTTGTAAGAGTAAATACGGCAACGCCGCGCGCCGCAGCAGACATCGACCGATTTAATCATTCTTTGGTACCGTTGATTAAATATACATACATTTATTTAAAGACATGAAATTCACCTATAAAGTAAAATTATTATATAGAAAAGTAATACGTATGTTTAACGATATTCCCTAAAGGAATATGTATTTATTTTTGCGAAGTATAGCATTTAATTGATCGCATATGTGGATTATATTTACGCACCTTAAATCAATCGAAACACAAATTGTTAGATCTGTATAACATATGTAAAACCGACAGCTTACATAATAAAATAACAAAAATATTAAATATAAATATATAAGTAGCAGTTAGCTATACCTATAGCAGATTTAGGATAGGGACTAATCATATAAAATATACTTAGGTAATTACAACGAAAACGTCTTGATGCAGATCGAGTCTAGTCTGGTTTAGTCAAAGTTGCAATCCACGCTATTGAATTAACCAAAACTTGGTCATACGTATTAATCCGTACGATGCTTTTTAATAAAGTGTTTTTCTACCAATTCGCAGATTCAGCCGTTTTAGATGTGAATTGACGCAATAAACGTACACTAATAACATTTATCTACATTATTATGTTGACACCACGTATTCCTTAGATATAAGTATGTACCTATATAAAGATTTCATGAATTTTGCTCAGAGCTTCATTGTTAAACGGAAATACACGTTATAAACAAAAAAGTCTCTATATCTTTACAATTTTAAACCACCACGATAGATAAAAGTAAGCATTAGATATGGCTTGGCGTAGTTCTTGAAATTTTCTAAACAGCTAACAACGGCTGCAACAATATAAAGTACTCTGTCGTCATACATATTTGTAGGTAAGGTAGATAAAACAAGTCTGACAGAGTGGCAACAGCGCATGTTTGCCCGATACTGCGACCAACGCGGCAACTGCGCATTTTTTATAACTGCTCGCCCTCACGAGTCATGCCGAGCCGCTCTCTTCGTCTGGTCATGCTAAAGTATTTTTATTTAGTAGAGTATGATTATAAATTTATGATTTGTATTTTGTTATTTTAAGTTTATCTAAATAAGGTGATGTTTACGCAAGTATCTAGTAATATTAAATATTATTTTACATATGCATAGTATACACTATTACTGTAGAATACTGTTATATTGTGTGTCGTGTGGTACATTGTTATAATGGAGAAGAGGGGTCTACCGTTGTTTCATAATGACTAGAGTTGAATTTCACTATTATTGTGTTTTTAGTTATTTACAATATACAACGGCAATTACGTACGTAATTCGAAAAATCGAAATAAAAAAATATTTAGAAAGGAAAGTAGGTAACCTTACTGTGCTACCAGAGTATACTAATCCCCACAGTCAGACAAAATGTTATAATAAAATCGATTAATTAATCGATTTTATTATAAAGAAATAGAGTAAATAACTCTGGGTTAGGATAGGTTTGGTTAGAACCGGAAGAAGGTCAAAAAGGATAAAAACGTTTGTGTGAAAAATCTTACTGTTTACTCTTACTCTAATTACTGTATAAAAATAGGATTAAAATTTATCCCCAAAAACAGCACTAGAGGAATGAAAACGGTCCTCTTACAAAAGTTGACTTTTGTATAGGGAATTAAAACGTTACCATAGTAACCATCGTTTATATTGTATATGATTGTACAAAACTTATCTTAAACCATTTATACGGTTTATTATTATAGCAATGAAAATTGGTATTTAAGTAAATTATAAAAAAACATTAGGTATATTTTTAATTACAATTATAGAAAATGTACGCACGGTCGTATTTCACGCTACACACCACCACCGTAAGCAGACCTCTGCTAGTAGAGAAGTTCTAACTAAACGAAGCGTTCGGTACGAAGTCTACAATGAAGTCTGACGTGTAGCCAGCCGTATGTCTATATATTAGTCATTTTACCACCAAACAAAAATATACTAGATTTAGTATATCCTAATTTATGGTTTGACAAGGAAATTTGTCAAGACTTCAGTTTTAAATATTTGCAAGAAATTTTCAGCTTTTCTATACTAGATGGAATTAAATATGACGCTATAGTTTGTTTCAAAGAATTTTGCGTAGATTTCGAAATTTAGATCAAAATTAGAATAAACAGTTTATATTGTCCGTGCATTTGTTATTTAATTTTAAATATAAAAAAAAATATTGTACGCTAACAAAACCAGTGTAGTGCAATAATTCATGGGTTACAAATATTAAATACGAAGTTCGCACTTACAGCAGAATAACTATATCTATTATAGTTCAAGTCGTGCATGAACTTTTCTACACAAAGTCTTTACATGAACTCGGTATTTAAAGTTCAAATTTAAAGTTCAATGAAAATGGCAAGCTGGTTCGCATTTTCGACAGACATAAAGTCGGAATTAGAACCTGCTACTTTTTCAAGTAAAATCAATTCAACATATCAACATTCCGTCCCCGAATATTCGATACCTATAAGAATCTATTAAAAACATTTATGGCTCTAGTTAATATCCAACTTAAAAGGGTAGTTACGGTAAGAAAATAAGTCACGAAAATCCACTATATTATATTCGTCTTTTCATGACATTGTTTCCCTAACGAAATAACGTCACGAATATGACAAAATAATTTCAGAGTTGGTTTCCTTTTAATAAATACATACCCACTGCAAGAACATCGCCGTATCAATATCTACAGCAGTCCAGTGTGTAGCAGCATTATTAAAAAACTTTATCTGGTATAGGGTCAACGAATGGGAAAATCAAGATGACACCCTACAAATGGGAAGACTACAACCAAGGTTCCACTATACTGAGTGTGAAGTAGACATCTAAACGTGACTAAACGGGAGTTGCAGTATTGCATTAGCTCAGCAGGCCAATTCTACTAATCTTTGCGTAATAATCACAAAATAAATACAGAGTTGGTTCCTTTTTATAAATACATACCCACTGCAAGAACAACGCCGTATCAATATCTACAGCAGTCCAGTGTGTAGCAGCATTATTAAAAAACTAATATCTACAGCCAAGGTTCCACTATACGGAGTGTGAAGTAGACGTCTAAACGTGTCTGAACGGGAGTTGCAGTATTGCATTAGCTCAGCAGGTCAATACTGCTACTCTTTGCGTAATAATCACATCTCTATAGAATATCAACTACTTGTATTTTGCCATTGCTTTTGACTAACTACCTGAATTCCAATCCTATTATTAATATTATTAGGTCCTTACATATGAAATTGGCGTTTTGTCGTATTAGTCACTTTAGTCACAAATTTTACACATGTATTTGTGTTTCGTTAGGCGGCATTCATAATTTTTTTAAAATCGACTTTTTGTTCCACCCCATACCAAATACCAATTTCATATGTAAGGACATAATATAACTAGGAAAGTTTCTTTGTTTGGATGTTTGTCCGTCAACCACGCCGAAACTATTGAACGGACTTTGATGAATTTTGGTATACAGATAGGGTATTAGCCGACTTAGATACTTTTTATCCCCACTAAACATTTCTCTAGGGACCAAGCGGGCGAAGCTGCTAGCGAAAGTTAGTATTAGCATATATCTGTCACCATTAATTTGTAAGAAAGACATGGCACTAAATTAGACTTTAATGTGGATAGTACAATGGTAAAATGCAAGTCGTTGAAATTCTATTGAGATTAACATAAACAGAATTGTCCTGCAGGTAATAAGTGTCACATCCCTTAAAAATCAGAAATTCATGTGACGTAACATATGAATCGCCCCTTACGCTCGAGTGTCGTATGTTACGTGGGTTCATATAGTTGAATTGCACGAAGCTCGTGATTATTTGAAAATGACACTAGTGGCTTAGAAATATGTACATATGTCAATCCGGTCATAAATAACAGTAAATTAAAAAAGTTTATCTTTATAATTCAATTGTTAGCTTATGTAAAACCTAGCTTTAAGTGAAAAAAAAAAATAGTTCTCATAGGAAATATATAAATTTCTACTGGGATTAAACTTTTTGCTGTTAACAAAGCAATTCAAAAGTTTTCATCAAAACCAATTCATTACTAGCTTACGAGGTATAAACCTAACGGCATTCCACTATATTATTTGTTTTATGCTGGAAGTGATAATTTTTCATTTTAATTTGTAACTATAATTATAACTCGCAATCTTTTACGGGGACTGTTCGAAGTTCTCCCAAACGATCCAAAAGTTTACATGTCAGTTAAACAGAATTGCAGTATTGAGAAGTAATTTGTTATAATGCAAAGACGAATAATAATGCTAAGTTGCGGATGAGCGCACCACACCACCCGCATTTAGGGTACGACCGGCGCAACAGAACTGTGCGCATTGCCCCTTACCCCTCAATGTGCCAGGGCCCAGGGGGCGATAACGGGCGGCTAGCATCGATCGTAGTAGCTACTGCGTCCTAAAGTAAGTCGTCGATAGCTAGATCAAGAAACAATGCAGGATTGTTCGATTCCTGATTAACTGAAATTGTCTAAATATCAATGTAAATATATAATATAAATCACACTTTGCACATATTTACAAAAATATTACATATTGATAGTTTAGTCAGACTAAACTATCAAATAGGATAACGAACAGAGTATTTAACAGCCTAAATATTTCTACATTACTACTAGACAAGCTCTGCTGTATTGAAAAATTGGGTGCGTATCTTTTGGGAGAATTTAACGTTTCCTGTTGCCGTCCCACTTACTCCTTACCAAAATTTCAGCTCCCCCGCTCTACATACCTAAACCGACGCGCGCTCACGCTGTATAAGTTTAGTACTGAACAACTTGTCTAGTACTATTACATCGTGGCCTGGCCAGATCGTATATTTTTTTATGAAATGGTCATATTTCATGGAACTGAAAAAACTTGCTTGCCATATCATGACGTAGCCTGGATAGATCAATGAATAATCTGCCTAACAATATGGATGGCTGATCGTATGACTGCTTCACGACTCGACCTAGCATTAGTGATAATATCGTAAAATTATTATATTAATCTTCGTTTACAGGATTTCGTTTATAAAATTATTATATTAGCGCCTGATGTCGCATTATTTTAGATAATACAATAAATAAAGAAAGAAGGGCGTGATCAAGCAACGGAAATTATTTTAACAGTTTAATTTTAATGAAATAATAGTAGGATAGTTCTATGGATATATCGCAAGACTTTGAGAGAAAAGCAGGATTTTGATCTCTATCTGGAAGATGATAAAATTATATTGGAGGATATTACAATTTTTAAGATATTTTTTCCTATATGATTCACTATGTAGGTTAAGTAATAGGTTTAATATTTAGCGTAGCCATCGTCTTTATCGGGCTTTTTTTCTATCCGCAACATCACAACGATAACGTATGTGTGATACATAAGCTATTCCAGCAAAATAGATTCTTTTTTTGGACACCCTACATTAATGATGGATAAACATGGATTGAAATATTAAATGTTGACGGTGAAACGATATGATCAGTTTTAAGTGGCCGTTTCACTATTTATTGAAATAGCCGGTCACATTATGAAGTGATTAATTTACGATCCGCCCTGTGATTCTGTAAAAATCCAAATCCGAATTCCAATTTATACAGGTGTCCGAATTCACTTCAAACAGCGGCATCCGCCAAATTTTGAATTGCTAATAACGTTTCGTGGCAAGTGTTATTTAGTGTAAAAATTCTATTCATTTATGTATTGATTCTATTTTTGTATAAAAATACAAAACAAGATTGACTTTCATTATATTTTGAACTTTCAAGCCACTTTTGAAATGATTATACTAATTTTAAGGACCGCATAGTACTGTTAAGAGTTTAAGTTTCATTCCCTCTTTTTTCTTTAAGTGTTTAGGTTACCCATGATGTCTTGAAATTCCTTCAAATTTCTTCACAATGGAGAAATATGGGATTTACTTGCTTACAAAGTTAACAAAATGAGCCGAGTAAGTTTTATCACAAACAAGAAGGCATATTGTAAATAATATGGATAATCTTAATGTTTAAGACTTCTTTACATACAAGTGGATTATATTCACAACAATCCAAGTGGTGCAAAAATATAAAATGTATGGGGTATGTTTGATTTTTAGTGTTGCATACCTGAATAACAATTGTAATTCAGTTTTAGACTGTTATCTCTTCCTCATTTCACCAAAATGGCAAATATTTTTTTGTTGGTCAGGCTGTCCTTATATAAAATTTCAACCTTCGTCACACTGGTATGACTATCCACTTACCTAAATATTATTTCGTTACTTTTTACTAAGCAATTTTTCTGCAATATGATTAAAATGATAAAGTAGTTACACTATAATATCAACGTTCTGTGGAGGAAGATACAAAAATCTTTATCGATGAATCTTTGAATCACTACATGTACAAACCCAAAAGCGACGTTGCCAGTTCTCTCGTCGGTCGTTACTGCGTACGTTAAACCAAGGCGAACGGGCTTGTGTGCGTGTATCATCGTCGGTCCGTTGAAATTACTGGTAAAATAGTAACCGAACCAATTCAGCGTTTAAAATATTACGGAACAAAAGTATGATTAGCGGATAGGTATAATATATTTTGATCATGTATTGAATTTATTTTATCTTTTGATATACACATGAACATTCATATATTCAATAATTGCATTCTTCATGTAAAATCTGCCCTTAAACATAAAAAAAGAATCATGTTCGATTTTGTCCTAACAATTTACTAACGCGTCTAGTAATGAAATTTATCTCAAAATGTAGCTTATTTTTTACTTATCAATTCAAATCAAAATATTTATTGACCATATAACTCAGAAAGTTACACTCGGTTAGTCTTTTACTATAAACATTTCAAAATGCTAGTCAAATCATTATAGGAATGTCAAAGAAATTAATTATTTTAACAATGTCAAGTACAATTCTTAGTTATCAATTATATCACATAGTCAATTATATATGTATATAATTTAATTTTTAATTTATATGTATATAATTATATATGTGTATAATTTAATAAATCAGGACAAAAATTGCGAGTTGTTGTTGTGAAAACTACCCACCCCAATACGAATCGGACTCCACAATGACGGTTTATTAGGTTTTTGTTTAATCCATTACGGAAAAATATTCTTTCGTCAGAAGGTTAAAAAGTGCACAAGAGCGAAATGTCAAACAACGCGAGTAACCGTTTGTGGCAAATGTCACATCCAATATTTTTATCTTCTTCAGCATGACTAATCCGACTCTTTTTCTCAACCTACACAAAGAATTTTCTCCAAACTTATGCACTGAGAAAGTAAATCTGCAAGGGCAGTTTCGTGATTGCAGGTCCTGGGGAAGAGGTCATTACCTCTTTTTGACTACTTTTTTTTTGGTTGGCTCGTTTATTTTTTATTCTTGTTTCCTTCATTTAGTTTCTTTTCTCACCTTTTTTGATAATACATATTTCCCTTTTTCATAGTCTTTCCAGGTTTTAAATGAAATACTTAGCGGTGTGTTTTCGTTTTAAGGTTTGGTTTTGGTGCCAAGATCTAAAGCTTAAAACGGAAAAATTAGTCATGCCGTGACGTTGTAACACAGGAACAAAAACAATTCGAACTCGTAGTTCTTGGATTAGCGAGTTCAATATCAATCAATCATTTATTTATTGTAATTAAATATGGTTACAAACAACGATGTCAAGTAATATAAGTATCTCATAACCTACTGTTAAACAGCATGCAATAACTTAAACTATTTGTAAGAACTAAGTTATTAATTATTATATGTCGTTCAATTAAAGTTTTTCAAATAATATATTTTATTAAAAAACTCATTTTCTGAATAAAACATTTAATATTTTCAAACACCATATTCTCAAACGTGATTTATATAATTTTTGTGGCAACAATTTTAGCTCATCCGGTATGTTATTATTAAATATCTTTATTGACATCAGATATGAGTTTCTCTTATAATAGTTGGTTCTAATAAATGGCGAATATATTAGGAAATCTTGTGTAATTAGTTGGTATTTGTATTTTAAATATATTTTTTGTTACATACAATTCTAACTCAAATAAACGAAACAGTTTTTGCGACAAAGATTGTACGATTAAAATTATTCAAAACATTATTTAATCCTGCGTAAACAGCTTAAACGGTTTTTACGGCTAACCCAAAGGTTTAATAGATTTGGGAAAGGATGACACGAAATATAATTAAAATGACAAATTGAAAATAATGGTTACTATGGTAACGATTTAATGCCCTATATACTAACTTCCACTCCCATTTTCATTCCCCTGTGCGCTTTCTTTCGAGATATGTTTATGTTATATCACATTAACATATGGTTCCGCTGACCTTTTTTAGAACTGTTAAAGAGTATCATTTTCGTAATACATAATTTTGTTTAGACAAAGCACATTTTTCATTGCTGCTCCACTCCTATAAGTCATAGCGTGATGTTATATATGGGTGATTCTCAGTTAAGAGGTAATTTCGGCGGCGGAGCTTAAAATGTACACTTTCTTCTAAAATTTGTGGGAAAGAACGCATTAATCTCGTAAAATACTGCACCTACTATATTGGCAGCCAATTTTATTACTAAAATCGACATAGTTTTCTAACAATCGTATCTTAAATGTCAAAATACTCTCTACCCTGGCATGTCCCTTTTCCAATTTCTCAGTTTGTCATCCGTTCAAATAATAGTATAGCCAATGTATACTTCCATTTTAATAAGTTATAGAAACAAAAATAAACAACAAATAACATCGTATTATCGAAACAATACTAAACGTAAATTTTAATGTAAAAAAATGTACACAAAATTTGTCCCTCACATTTTGACTCTCCTCCCCTGCCTCTTTTAAAATTTGCAAAATAGTCAAACGGTTAAACTTTCCCGCGCGTAATCCGGTGTACACACGTTCATTTGAGTGTGAAGTCAGCAACAAACGACGCAGGATCGAATGGACGGCGCACCGTGGAAAATGGTAGAACAAGAGCATATCAAAAATACTTTTACGAATGTCATAATTTGTTTGACTTGGTGATTTTATTAGGATCTCAAATAATCGAATTATAATATTCATTAAGTTTTTTTATCGAAAATGCACGAAGTTACATTTTTTTCCTAAGTAGAAGTACATAGAAGACGGGAGTGCCGAACTCGAGTCTACGCATATACATGTTTCAAAACCATATTGTGCAATATATATTGGGTACATATATGCAGTATTATACATTTTTGGAAAGGTTATTTCATGCTTATTACGTTACAGCTTTTTAATTTCTAAAGCAGCGACAATTATGTCAGTAAGTAATTAAAAAGTGGCATACCTTATTTTTTACTTTTCTTTTTTTTCATCTAAGGTTTTCAATATTACACACGGCTCCCCACGCGCAACTTTTTATGTTAATTGATAGTCTAACTATTCAGTAATAGAATACAAAAAAAAACAGCTGCGGAAGTTTGCGGTTTTAGAAAATATAAGAAATAATGTGTGAAAAGTCGGAAAATAAAAATCAGTATCTTTGGCGGTTTACCACAGACACCGTTCACAAGGACAATAATTATATTACTTTTGGAATATTTTATTTATTTAGCAATAACAAAGGAATCTTATCAAATTTGCACTCGTTATGCGAGAGAAATTACTCGATAATAATTATGTGGGTAGCAATTTGATATTGGAAACAATTTGATATGGCAATACCGCACGAAGTTTTTTTTAAAATTACACTTGCTCAGCGGAAATTACGGGTGGAGACGAAACATTCGATCAACATCGAAAATGCACGAAGTTACATTTTTTTCATAGGTAGAAGTACATAGAAGACGGGAGTGCCGAACTCGAGTCTACGCATATACATGTTTCAAAACCATATTGTGCAATATATATTATGTACATATATGCAGTATTATACATTTTTGGAAAGGTTATTTCATGCTTATTACGTTACAGCTTTTTAATTTCTAAAACAGCGACAATTATGTCAGTAAGTAATTAAAAAGTGGCATACCTTATTTTTTACTTTTCTTTTTTTCATCTAAGGTTTTCAATATTACCCACGGCTCCCCACGCGCAACTTTTTATGTTAATTGATAGTCTAACTATTCAGTAACAGAATACAAAAAAAAACAGCTGCGGAAGTTTGCGGTTTTAGAAAATATAAGAAATAATGTGTGAAAAGTCGGAAAATAAAAATCAGTATCTTTAGCGGTTTACCACAGACACCGTTCACAAGGACAATAATTATATTACTTTTGGAATATTTTATTTATTTAGCGATAACAAAGGAATCTTATCAAATTTGCACTCGTTATGCGTGAGAAATTACTAGATAATAAGATAATCCTATTGGACAGCTGTCGGAAGACGCACAAGAGTCTCGCAACAAAGACTACAGAAACATGCGACTTCATCATGCCAAAAAATGTTCCCGGTCTGCAACAAATGAAGATGTCTTTAAAATGCTTTTGTGAACGTCAGATCCATATATAACAAGTTTAAGAAAACCATACTTAAGAAATGTAAAAAATCTTGAAGTGGAGGCAATAAAGTCTTTTAAAAGTGGTACCTGAAAGTGAACGCACGTTTACCGACCCTGATCCTGAAGCAATATTGATACCTATCAAAATAAAAATAATATTGATATTTAGTTATTAGTAATGTTTGTAACGAGTTATATCAATCTCTGAAGCTACAGGCCTTATATAGTTTGTTTGTTCAGCAAAAAAAATTTTTTTTGAATTTTTTATTAATTGGGTAATTTTGTATTTAACCGTAGTTTTAGCCTTTTTAGTCATTAAAACTTGTCTTTCTTTTGGAATTATTTTTTTTACCATTTTATTTTTGTGTTTTCCCATTTTTTTTACTTCTATGACATATAACATATATATGTATATAGAAAAACACTACAAATTATACATCATTTGAATTTCCAAACCTCACTGAATATTTGTAGCAAATTTCATTGCGGTACTACAAAAAATCATGAAGTTATACATTTTTGATCCGATAACGACTGATTTTGCCCACCGTGCGGCGCTCATTGGTTGTCAGTTGAGTCACGCCACTCGGCAAGAACGAACGTGTTTCGAGAAGGCGTTATCTACCCTGGTAAGTTTTATTTAGTGTTTGATTAGTTGTAACAGTTTATTTAGTATTCATTCTTGTTTGAATTTATGCATGCTTTCCTGTGACCCTTTGATATTTCGGAAAATTCAGTACTTTTACGATGAAATATTCCTTTTTTGAAGAAAAACTATCTCCCCTGGCAAATCAAGTGCCAGGGGATATAACTCATGCCCAGGGGAGATAATGTAAATATCAAATACAGTTTTAAACGATCTTACATCACTATCCTATTGAAAATATGTGTCCATTATATGAAATATGAGGCCGGTGCCGAATTTTTGTTGTTATTTCGAACTAAATTGATATTATAAATAAATATTTATCTTTCTAGATCATGGCACCTCGAAAAAAAATATCAAGAGAAAAACGTCTCGAAAAAAAAAAGGATTGCAGAGAGGTTACGTTACCAAAGAATAAAAAATGATCCCGACAAGTACGCCCAGCAAAAAGAAAAAGAAAAAAAGAAGTATGAAAGTAAAAAGGAAAAATTAAAACTGTACATAAAATGACACCAAGGGAACATCGGAAAGCTAAACAGTTATGGCGTAAAAAGTATCATCAGAAACGAAAACTTCGTGTAGCTGCTCGAGTTGAAGTGACTTCTTACACTGATAATGAAGAGAGGCAGAATCAAACTACAAGCAACTCAAAAAAACACAAGAAGCAGTACTAAAGTCGGCGCGTGCCAGAAGGGCAAGGAATTTACTGATTCAAAAGCAGGCACAAAAAATTAACCAACTTCGAAAGACTGTAGAAAAGTACAAAAAACATGCAAGCAAACTGAAAAATAAAATGGAAAGAAAAGAAAACCAAGACCTTACACCAAACAGAAAAGTAAACGAACTTATCGAGTCTCCAACAACGGCAAGAGAGACAATAAAGAAGAAGCTTTTGTTTGGAGAAGTTATTTCGCAGCACTTAAAACAAAATTACGCAAATCTTGAAACACAGAAAGAAAAGAGGCTATTCCGAAGAGTTATAAGCGGTGAACTAGAGATAAAGTATGGAGTTTTACGAAACGAAAAAAATATCAAACCAGTGAAGAAGAAAACCAAACTGCTGAAACTAACTGATCAAAAACGTCAGGCCCGAAAAAGATGTTTGAATTTGAAGAAAGGAATCGCAAGTTTTATGGAGGATGACACTAATAGCAGGGTTTGCGCTGGAAAGAGAGATTTTATAGTCAGACAAGGCGAACGCAAGCAAAAGCGTGTAATGCTGGATACCTTACTAAACTTGCACAAAAGATTCCTGCAAAAGACCGGAACGAGTGTTTCCTATGCGGTATTTTGTAAGTTTCGACCGTATTGGGTAATCCAGCCACATGCGACAAACGCGGCACTTGCTTGTGTAAACCACATGCGAACATCTTATCTTAAAATGCCTCTACCACGCAAAAATAACATCTGTGTCCAACCATGTTGGTCTCCTCGATATGCTTTGTTGTAATAGATTCGACGAAAAGTGCCTGTCAAGAGAGTGCGACAGATGCAAATGTAATGCTTTACATTACAAAGAGTTTGACAATTCGTTTCCTGTAGTATATCAAAAATGGCAAACCTTACCTCAAAACTTCATTGATCCCAAAACCAAAGGTATCCGCAGAGTAAATAAATGTACAAAAAGCTCAATAGACATAAAGCCACGTGACCTAATATTGGAAATCTGAAAATGAAAGGTCAGCGAATTTTCTACTCTTTTCCTGAAAGTGTTGATGTTTTTGAACGCGGATAAAAACGATCTCATTTCTTAAAGACTATTTTGATATTTTTTTTCTTAGCATGTAATTTACTTGTTTTTAAATTAAAAAGGCTGATTAAATAGGAACTATTTTGGTACTACGTAGGTACTTCTGAGTGTTATAGTAAAGTACATTATATATAGGGGAGGTTGTTTGTATTAGTAAAACAACTGTTAAGACTGTTAATTTGAGATAGTTTTCTAGAAATGTGTAATTACTTAGGTCCAAAGAAGTTTAATAGTACTCATTTTTATTTTTAATACATTGTTGCGTGGCAATATCAAAGGCTGATTAAACAGCAACTATTTTTATACTACATGGTTACTTCTGAGTCTTAGACTTACAGTAAAGTATGTTATCTATATTAAGGAAAAGTATTGTTTGTATTAGTAAAACGACTCTTAAGAAATTTATGTTGATTTTCTATAATGTTTTTATTACTCGATGTCAAAGAAATTTAATAGTACTTACTTTTTGTGATACTCATACGTTTTTGTAAAAATTAGCACTAATTGTTGTGTGATAACAAGAGACTAATTCAGTATTAAAAATACAGTTGATTGATGAGAAAAAAAATCACGTTTTATTTAACAAAATACTAAGCTGATTTCCCTTCCCTGGATGGAGTATCTCCCCTGGCTTCTTATATAACATTGAAAAGTGTATTATTTGATTGGCCATCACACAAGTATGCATAAATTAGTTGTTTTAATAGACTAGTACTGAAAAACGCTGATTTGCGTAACATTTTAGTGTCGCCGCAGCTTCCATACAACGTTTGACCTCTTAACTAAGAATCACCCATATAGCAGGGTTGTTGCGAATATCAACATGAGCATCAGCATCCGCAGATTATCAACATTATTTTTAATATCAGAATCAGCAACGATCGACGCTGATTTTAATGCTGATATTCAAGTCATAATGCGTTCGTTGAAGGCAAGAACGATCGCAACTCACGTGGAGAAAGCATGAAAATACAAACTGGCATATGCTTGCTCGTTAGCTTGTTTATTTAGGCTCTCAATGCCAATAGGGATGATAACAAATTTTTGTTTGTATGTCCCTCAGGTAGATTAATGAAGAATATTAAAAACGTCGTTTTTTTGCGCAATAATAAATTGCATCGATACAATGGGTTAAAATGTCGCGCGATGTTACACCATTGTACATTTTTTACATAGTTGCGACGTAGTCAGCCCCCACTCCTCAACTTTAATGCCTATTATCCATGTAATTTCTAGTTAAATTGAAGCCAAAAAATACGTATGTAATATTTTTTATTATCGGACTGACGTACTAACTAGAATTTCTTTTATTTTAACCAGGCATAATCATATTTTTTGTTAAATACTAGCTGGTCCCCTCGAGACTTCGCTCGTGATAATTGGCTACTTTTGTTGTATAACTGTTTTGGGAAAAGTATTTTAAATCTTTCACAGGATCATAAAAAAACGACTATCAGATTTATTTTTCTCCAAAAAGTGTTATTAAATAAAGAAAAACCGCGATTTTTATTCATTAATTTAAATTGTTCCTCGTAAACAATCATTCACGTGACATTTTGGGTAGTGACGTTATAATTTAATAGCATGAGTGCATTGCAGACACAACAAAGACGTTTATATTTAGTTTATTAAAATGTGACGTCACAGGATGTTCCCTCATGGCTGCCAGAGCGTTTCGGTTCTTGTAATCCACCGATTCGAATCGCAAGTTAAAAATAAAAAATGTTAGTTACATACAATTTCTAACATATTTATAACTGTCAAATCACCAATAATAAGTAATATAGCGTATGTTGTAGCTTCTTGGGTGAAAGAATTTTTAAAATCAGTCTAGTAGTTTTAATACCTATGCGATGCAAACAAATAAATCTTTCATCTCTATAATATTAGAATATTAATTATGTACAACTTGTGTTTTATTCAAAATAACATGCTTTTAATTTTGTGGTATATATTTTATTTGAATTCTTTCTTCATTAGCTTTCAAACGAATAAACCTCATTGTCTAATTGGCGCCTAATTATCTAATTTTAAAATCTATCGCAAACCTTTCAATATGTCATTTGAAAGATTTTCACGAAGTTTATGCTAAAACTATTTGACATGTGATAGCCCATTAGAATTGTCTAAGGCAAGCTTAATACGCAAAAATGACTAAGTTTTTATGTTTTTGATCATTCAAAACATCATTCGTTCCAAAAGCGATTGCGACTTTAAACGTTACATAATATTATAAATCGCTATTACAATTGATATACCTTTGTAAGGGATCGTGATAGATTTTGTAATTAAACAATTAGTACACCTGTAGCGGTCGCTTTCCGAGGTCGTTGGTCGTGGTTACCGACATCGAAATGCTTACTAAAACTAACTTTTAATTATAATATGTACCTAGTACGATTTCAATAAACTAGTATGATAATAAAAATATTTTAGACAACGTAGGTACAACATAATTTCTCATAAAATGTGAAATTCTAAGAGACGCATTTTATTTGATATTTAACATAGATATATGCCTATTTTTACCCGACTGCGCGACGCACAGGAGGGTAAAGTGTTTATTCCTTAAGATAATAAGAAATATAGGAAGTTTACCTTTTACTTTAAGAAACACAGTAAAATTTATTTTTGTAAAATATTTTCTTTTTACGTGCGGTTTATGGAAAACGTAACGCAGACGGCCATAATAGATCATGAAGGTCGTCCATTAATCAAGTCAAGATTGTAAGTAGCTTTTTAAGCTGGGGTCAATAAAGCAAAACCGGCATTTTGTGGTATTAATTTGGTGAAACCGGTATTTCCCAGATTTAAATAGAGTGAGTATTTATTATTTTAGTGGTAGGTAAGTAAGGTAGAAAGATTTGAGAAGAATAGCAAATTAAATAATTTACCAATTAAAAAACAGGTAATGGTTTATTATTAAATAAGATATAATCAGATACTAGTCTTAGATATTCTAGAACTATAAAGATTTAAAACAAAATATATCACTATAATCAATACTATAAAATTATACAATCCCTCAGGGGGTTGTTCCGTATTTTTCCTATGACGTCTCATCCCATTTCTTTACTCATCCAAAACTAGTATTCTTCCTCTACCTATAAATATCATTCTCAATTAATCCTAAATCCGTTTAGGATTAGGATTATATTACAATATAATTTTTATCGAATATTATAAATGAAATAGGCACATTTAGTTTTTAAAAGTATTGACCTACATGTTTTATTAAATATGTACGTACATGATCATCATTAACCTATTAACGTTTCCACTGCTGGGGCATAGGATGCAGTCGAGATTAGAGAGAATGGGAGGACCCCACTATTGCAACAGATTAGTATGAGTATTATAGAGAAACTTGCACGTGCTACAAACAGGCGGCAAAATGAGACGGCGATTCAGTGAGTATTTTGTTCTCACTGAATCGCTGTCTCTTTCACACTTTTATGCGTATTATATTAATAATATGGCTTAATTAAACTAATTATGAAAAGACAAAAATGTCTATGCCCTATTATTAATGCCTTTCTGTATTTTAAAAACTTTTTGCCAGTAATTACGGATAATTATTAAATACATATATATAGAATAATTGTCAAAAAAAAAATATCTTGATAATTACGAACCCTGCTCAGGAGTATGTTATTTAGTTAAGAGATGGAGTAATTTTATTTTAATTTATATAAGTAATGTTCAAGGAAATATTAACAACCCGAAGAGACCAAATCAAATCAATCTATAATACTACCAATATACTCAACATTAGAATCAAAACTATGTCAACGACTACGTACGAGCTGGGAATTTGTCGATTTACATATTTCGTTATCAGATACAGACCGCCATCGATTTTCCGTTAGACCCTATTTAGTCTAGCACTCGGGCGCAAAGCGCTTAAATATTAATTCTAATAATAATTAAATTAATAAATACTAGCAATGAAAAATGTATTTGTCACATTCCAAGTACCTATCTAAAGCTTTATTTGTTTTGATTTAACATTATTGTAAATACGTAGTCGATTCCAATTTTTTTAAATACGCCTTAACGCAGAAGTACCTATGTAACTTCGGCATAACGTTAATATTTTTTTCTAGGTAACGAATTTCTTTCTCTTTTATTTTTTTGCATTTTGATGGCCTTAACCATAAAAGTATGAAGGGAAAATTGAAATTACTCTTAGAAATCACCTCAGATCATGGCATAAAATCTAGTTCGAATCTAACAAAATGAGCGGTCAGCGACCCGTGTAGATAGGTACCTACGAGTACATACTTACGGCACAGTGCTTACGGCGCGCGGCGTCGAGCGAGCGCTCAGCTGACGCATGGCGCGCGGTGTCCATAAATTAAGTTTTAAAATCTCGATCTTTGATAAGCGATAACTTTATTTTTTAGTATTGGAACATATCAAAATTAAAAATACGTGTTTGTTCAAATTACTTAAAGTTTATTTTCACAAAATCTTCGCAGTGGTTTTAAATTATTCCTGTATTTTGCGTCAGAGTAGAAAAAACACGTTATTATTAATTAGAATCGGACAGTTTAATTATTTCGGTATTTTTATACATATTTATTTTATACTTTTGAAACATTGTATCGATGAAAACAAAAACATTTGTTCTGTGACGCTGTATGGCCTGTTGCGATAAAAAAATTTGCTTTGCTAAAACCTCTTTCTCGTTCAACATTCGAGTGTGGCAGAGATAAAATTGCCCACATAAACTCGGGCAAATACTTAAAATAGGAATTCCCTGCAGTGTATATGTAGCAAAGCGGAGTCGCCTCTTACCAAAAAGCAGATAATTTGGTATTCATTCACCACAATTTGCCACTTGTTAATTTTGAGTATTAAACTAATTAATAAATGTATGTAAAGTGGTGTAAAATAATGAGATTTATGTTTATTTTACCGGATATCGGATACCGGATATCCGTTTCATCTCTAATATAAACCATTGTTATCTATGTACTTTTGCCATCTCATAGGTAGTTCATTGATCCCCTTACTGAAGAAACATTCGGACGGGAATCAATACAATCTTTAACGGCGATTTGCACTGCCCATTGGAGTTGAATTGTTTCCCTTGCAAGAAGTTATCCAAATTACGAAAAAAATGGTAATCTGTTGGAACAAGGCCCTGGGAGTACGGTAGATATCTTAGACATTCCAATTGAAGCTCTTCTAATTTGGTAGTCGTCTGTTGTGCAGTGGTCTAGCGTTGTCATGAAGCAGCAGTGGCGTAGAGCAATTGACCAGCCTCGGTTGCATTAGTTTTTCCTAAACAGCTAGAACAGATAGAAGTTTTTCCAGCATTGTTTGCAATTGATGACAATAGACGTCTTCCGTAATCGTCTGGCCAAATTTGAGAAAACTGTAATGAACGACACCGGCACTAGTCCACCAAATACTTGCAAGTAACCTTTTTGGGGTCAATTTTCGCACTTGGGTCAGGATTTGGCTGGCATGCCAGGGTCCAACCATTGCGATGAACGCTTCCGATTATCGTAGAGAATCCACTTTTCATCAAAGTTAATGATTCGATTTAAAAACCCTTCATTTTTGTGCCGGTTAAGTAATGTAACGGAGCAGTCGAAGCGCGTTGGCTTGTTTGCATCACTCAATTCGTGAGGTACCCACCTTTTAAACTTTTTAATCTTTCCAATTTGCTTCAAGTGGATTAAAACAGTTTTATCACTAACACCGTGGCCTGTAGCTAACTCGGACGTGGTTTGCGATGGATACGCTTCCACAATAGACTTCAATTCTTCTTTATTAACTTGGGTCTCCGGCCGTCCACGGGGCTTGTTCTGCAAGTCGAAGTTTCCAGAACGAAAATGTTGGAACCAAAAACGCACTGTGTTTTCTTTTGCGACACAAGCGCCATACACATCATTAACGCTGCGAGTCATTTCCGCAGCACTGGTACCACGGTGGAACTTGTACTCTTAATAATTATAACACGATATTTCAAGTTTTCCATTTTTTTATACTGGGTAAATAGGACAAACAGAAGAAAAAAAAAATAAATGCCGCCTATTGAAACACAAATACATGTGTAAATGGCTGTATAAATTTAAATTTGGAATTCCCAACCAAAGGGGAGAAATTTGTGATTAAAGTGACCAGTACGATATAACGCCAATTTCATATGTAAGGACCTAATATTTATGCAAATCACAATATTTGAATAAATCATGAAAAAAACTATAGGAATTATAGATATTATAATATAAACAAAGTTTTTTATGTATTTAACATTCTTTGACGCAGTTATATCTATTTATCTAAAACCTTTAAAAGAGCATGTACAATTACTGTATTATTTTTTTTAAAGTAATAATCACAAAGGTATACCGCAGAACCCGTTTAATACTATCATATGTTTTTATACATTTCTTAACGTTTTATACGATTCGTCGTCTCGTTTAGTACGACGCCAACACGTACCACACATTACTACAATCAAGCTAAAGGCATTGTCACTTCAGGAAAAAATTAAGATATTGAAAGATTTTGATGAAAAATTACAAACTAAAAATCAAACTCAATTAGCTGCTGAGCTTCAGTTACGAGTGTCTAGGTTACGTACCATTTTAATAATAGAGAAGAAGTCAAAGAAAAATATAGATTTGGAGATGTGCATAGAAAAAAAACAAAAGTTGAAAAATTTTGATAAATTAGAAAAAGTTTTGGTGGTATGGCTTCATCAAGCATGAGCTTTAAAACTGCCCATAAGTGGGCTCACAATACAGCGACAGCGCGTAAAATTTATTTAAGCTTGCAAATCGCTGATTTTAACGTTTCAAATAGCTGGATAGATTGTTTTAAAAATAGCCACGGCATTATGTACCGTCAAATCAGAGGATGGCAACACTTTCCGAACTGTTGGAAAATTACGAATCACGAGACATTTTTGACACAGACGAATTCGATTTATCTTTTTTAATTGATGCCAGATAAATTCTATGTTTTCAATCCCTCTTAAATACGCATTCCCGCTAAGATGCGTTTTTGGTAGAGTCCCAGTAACGTCGTCTTAAAAGGGGTTTACTGTACATTTCTTTCATGTTAAAGTTAACAAATATTTTTTTTTGTAGTTTTTATGTATTAGCTATTTACAGGATTCGTAATTATCATCATAATTATCCGTTAAATATCTGATAATTATCCATAGTGGTATTCGCTCTCCTTTAAATCGCATAGTTGACACTTATAATAAAAGATTTTGTACAGTAGACATTTTTTCTTCTAGTGTAGGGTCATACAAAAAACAAATAGTTGATATTTTGTTGAAATCTTAAACACTTCATTGATAGTTTTATTTTTGCATTTGCTGACAGTCTCGAATATACACACTCGCATACACACACACACACACATACACACATTCACACACATGCCTATACTAGAGATCATATATGCGCACACAAACATGCACTCAATTAAAGAAAAGACATACATAAATATGCACAAATCTCTGTTTCACTGTACATGGATGTAATAGAATGGTATTTTTCAATATGATTTGGTTCTATATAAATAGTTTTAATTGTAATTTAAACATAAGTTGTATGAGTCTTGCAAAGAATCTGCATCTTCAGTTTGCACTAGAATACTTGTATTTAAATGTAACCAACGATATTGAGTTTACAATAAGTACAATAAGTCCTAATTTATGTAACTTTTAGCATTAAGTTTATTGTAAACTTGTTTGTGGTTCATAAATAAATCAAAAAAAAAAAAAAAATAGTTACTGGCAAAAATTTTTTCAATACTAGGCTTTCATACTTGAATAAACTTATATTTTTGTAGTTTTAAATTATACAAACTAAAAAAAAACAAAAAAAAAACAAAATTGTGAAATCACATTGAACAGAAAGTAAAATGAAAATATTTAAAAAAAATTAAAAGGAGGGCTTTTATATCATTTTGTTTTTTTTTGTATTTGTAGGTCCATCCTAATAGATATTCTCTACCAGATAAACCATATTACAGTTGTATAAAGATGATTCTTCTTTAATAACAAGTCCTAATGTCCAAAAAGATTTTGTGTTGTGTTTTGTAATTATATAGACGATTATTGTGATAATTATCAATCTAACCCTGCATGTTACTAATGAAGTACCACAAATATACCAAATGCTAATAGGTAATTACTTTTTCTACAGCAACAACAAAATAAATAAGACTGCCCTATAAATTATGGAAAATATAATTTTTGTCACCAAAACAATCCTAAAGATGCACCAAATCTAAAATTGCTAATTCCCATATGAAAAACATTTTTCAATGTAATCAATCACTGACTCTGCTGGTTTAATTAGGATAGTGATATTCTGAAAACTTTTATTTAAAAAAATTAAAAGAATGCTCTGTATCATCCTTATGAGAATTAATGTTAAGCAAGGCTTTGAGTAGAGTAAAATACCCAGAAGCTGACCTCTCACTAGTAGTCAGTGTTTACAGGCTTATTCGTATAAAAGTTTATACAATTATGAATGCCTTCTGTATAAAAAAAATGTTGCCAGTAACTATAACTATAATAGTTATCAGAAATTTATCCAATAATTATCCAACAAAATAATTAGCTTGATAATTATGAACCCTGGTAACATGTGAAACATCATTTCAAAACCACCTTAAAAGTATTTTGAATATTGATAAAAATATAAACCTAAAATACCTTCTCATAATCATAATATATAAAATGTTTTGAAGCTAAAAAATACAGACAGCAGGCAGCCACTTTGTTTCATACTATGTATAAATTACATGTTTCTAAATAGTTGTTGACATTTTCACGTCATTATTAATTGCAAATGCTGTTACTCTTTATAAAATGTTTTGAAGTTTCTTGCACCTGTTTTACTTCACAGTTAAAGGAACCTGAGAAGATAAAAAAATAGAATAATTTGGACTATACAATTTTTTTTTGTGTGTATTGTATTATTGCTACTATTTTGAATAAAGAGAATTTTGGCTTCTGAATTTCTACCAGTGTTATATACTTAGACTTACCTTGTCCCTGAGGAAAAGCCTAATATATACAAGGTGTATGATGGCAAAATTTCCATACGATCAAGAATCACAAAACAGTTTTGAATTTTTTTGTTTTGGTTTTATAGGAAAATCTTAAGTTTTACCATACTTAGAACTGTTACAGTAACATATACACTGTAAAATTTAGCACACGTATTTAGAAGCCCATATGGACCAACATGTATTAATATTATGCCTTCCAACGAAATTACATATATACAGGTCAAATGGAAAATGTCTTTTTGTTGAAGTCGCATTACTTATTTTAAAAATCTATTAAAAATCCAATGGGTGAAACACATCTGATTAACGATCATTCGAACATATATAACGCAAAATAATGTTGCCAAAAAGCCAGTGATGACCCCAAACAACAGGAGTGCCTATCAGAATTGATTCTTAATATTAATTAATATTTATCGTCTCAAAAAATATTTAAAATAAATATACCTCATTTAAAATTAGTAAATATTAAAAAATGGGTTAGTTTCTATCAAAAACTTATGTGGGCGTCATTATACATATACACCGGAATCGTACGAAGGCCCACGAACAAAGTAATAAAGAAAGATCTCAAGTCCATACAGTTAATGTTACATACCTACGTCGTCTGTGATAGAAAAGGATAAAACATTTATAATTACTTAACTAAATAAATCTCAATAGAGCAAAATTCATATATATTTTAGACTTGTTTATACGAAATTAGTTAATTTCCATATTAATCATGAACAATTCAATGTAATTCAAAATTGAATGGTAATTCTATCAACAATGAAAAAAAAAAACACTCCAAATCAAAATATTTGCGGTAACTAACTCAAAAAGAGTCTATTACATTCAAAAATATTTCACTAGGAATTTAATGTAGACAATGAACATCGTACCAAAACATTTATCATGGAGATAAATTCGGTAAAAAAACTATAGGAAGAATAAATATTATTACCGTTTGAAGTGCTCCCTTATTCGGTCTTCACGAATGTTATCGGGTAAATTGCCAACCCACAGATGCCGAGTCTCTCTAACCATCTTGCTTCGAACTCCACATTAGGAATCATTACCCGTTCGCGACACTACGTGGCAAATATTAATTTTGCACACAGCGGTGCTTCACACATTTTGATTTTATCACAATATTAAAAAATAGACATTGTTTTAGACACATAGGTAACACTATTTGATAAAAACAACACGTACATTCACCTCCACGACATTCGATAATCTCACTACACAATTCCACTTCACTATAAACACACCACGTAATAGACGCGAGCGTACTCTTCGCAGCTCTCGAATTGACAGTGAAGTCAGCTTCGACGCGAGTTTGCCGATAAGCTCCGCCTTCTGACCGCTGCCGCGCAAAGTGGAGTAGGGTGCCCAGGTTAGCCAACCCCTTACCACCTTTAAGTTACTAAAATAAGGTTTCTAGAATTGGATATATGTCAAAAAGGTTGTTTAAAAAATACGTATCTGTATTCTAATTTTAAAAATAACCGAGTAAAAGTGTTTACTTATATCCACCCACCCTGGCATCCTACTTACTTACTTAAACTTAAAAAAATACAAAACAATTTAATATTGTATGGTAGCCAAAAACACAGGATTTACTATTATATTGTAATAATTTAGTTATAAAATTACCATCTATTAATAAAAAATAAATACGGGAGGTATCCGTGAGAATGATATAGCGGTCCGCTGGCTAGATTACCCCAAAATGTTCTATCTCTTTCTGCTCGCAATATAGCCATCCCGCTTCGTCTCTGTATTTAACAAATTCGGTGTTGCACTGTTCTTCAATTACCTTTTCGCGTTGGTATTATTTATCTGTTTCTGTTATCGGTGTGACGAAAAATTCAAGTTAGATGAAATTCAATTAATATTTGAACATAATTTGAATTGGGTGATGATCTCTTTAAGTACAAACATTCTGTTTTTGCAAAAGTGATATTTTTTTGACGTCCGGCCAGGCGAACATTTTTTTTTATATTTAAAAATGTTATTAATATTTTTCATGATAATGCATTTAGTCTTTTAATTGTTTTAGCTATCTAATCAATAAAAGCGACAGTAAATATATGAAAAAGTTGGTGCCAAAACTACGAAGTATAATTTTCTTAACATGTCCATATGCTGTCGTTCCTGATATTTCGACACATATTTCAGAATTATGAAAATACTGAATATTTGCAGACTTATTTTACACTAGCTGTGCCCGCAACTTCGTCTGCGTGGGAAGTATTTTGGTAGAATTCTCTTTTCCTATGAATGGAGTCGAAACGATTAAGATCAATGGGCCATAACACACTATGCGGGCTTAATGCGGATCGGTGGGTGTTAACGTTGCTAATACAGCCAGGACTAACGGCTCAAGATAATAATGTTTTGGTCACCCATCCTGAGTACGGTGCTTACGAATGTTCTTTTTCTGTTTTTTTTCGTTTCTCGCGCTCTGGTAGTCGCTTGTGTCTGAGAATTTATTCGTACCTTTAAACTGTTCTTCTTTTGTTTTTGATCTTTTTAAATTATTATTATTTGTCTAGTTGTATGTACAATCGGTTATTTATTGTTCTATTTTCCATGTAATGCTAGGTTACCTGGAAGAAAACGCTGGCTAGCGATGAGTTTCTCGTTTGTACTTAGTTATGTAAAATAAGTATTCATGTATGTCCTTGTTGTGTTAGTATTGATAATTTCTTCGTGCTAAATAACCTCCATCAAATCAAAAAAATATTAATTCATATATATCCGAAATCATGGTTGTTTTCTCTCCAGATTTCGGTTGTCTTAAAAATATGACCTTAAGTGTAAATAATATTCTTTTGAAGCAATAAAAACTTGAAAGATTGTTCCAAGAAACTAGTAATTGCATAGACCAAAATGTCAAAGACTATTGGTATTAGTAAACATTTACTTCATCTGTAAAATTACTGTATTTCTGTTGATTAATTTCAATTTCATTTAAATTGTCAGATATTCAATTATAAATTAGATAATTTTTATTCTAGAGAACATATAATATGACACAAGATTAGATGCAGTCTTTTTAAGAGAATGAAATTTTAATTCAAGAGAATGTGTCAGACGAATCAAAAGAATGATTCTCTTAATTCTATATTATGATTTTTTTATATTTAAATATGTGTACTATGTTCTAAAATTAGCATCTTTTCATTTATATGAACATTATTTTTGTCTAAAACAAGGCGATATTTTTGTAAAATCATAACGTGTAGGTTTTAGAGAACCCTGTGTTTACTAGAAAATATGTAATCTTCAGCGAAGAGAACCGTTTTTTCTATTAGAGAGAAAATGAAAATTGTATCAAATAAATTAACTGTGATTCAATAATGCTATTATCTTGAATTTAAACACATAAGTCTTGATACAAGAATTAGTAAATTAAAGTAATGCCGCAAATGTTTTGATTCTAAACACGAAAGGTTTCCTACAAACGTCTAGTCGTTTCACCCAGACGATACTGTTTTTTTTAAATGAGACTGTGTGAAATTCAGTCAATGTAGTTTATTTTAATTCAATAACTTCTATAATTTTATTCCTAGAAATTTTAGTTTTAATGAAGGTGTGGTTCTATTCAATATAGCTCATAATTTAAGGGTCAGCGTAGGCCAGGCGAAGAATGCTTAAGCATTTTTCTATTGAGTCTTATCGTAGATAATTTTACCATGATGTTATCTAGAGTAATACTATCAATAGAAAAATGCTCGAGCATTCTTCGCCTGGTCTACGCGGACCCCAAAATTATGAGCTATATCGAATAGAACCACACCTTCAGTGACTCTCAAAATATGACATAAAAACAAATAAAAACAAGCTTGATTAAAATTTTATTTATTTGTCACAGAGATATAAAAATCGAAACAAAAATTGACTTTTAGACAAACTCAAATAGGTACAGTAACAATATGAAACTTTGACATTGCTCAGACACCATTCTACTTCGACAATATTATGTAACTTCGACACCATTTTACTCCGACTACTCTAATCTGACTCCGACACTGAGCCACTCCAACAACAATTGACATGACATAACATGAATTTATTCAGATAAGGATTTTCTTGGGAAACCACTGGGATCTTTTTTACCAACCGATGAACGGGAGGAGATAAGGGTTGATTGGGTGTTGAAGATTGATGGCATGGAGGGGATTGATGGGGGGAAGGTGGAATGATGGTCAATGGCGATTGATGAGAGAAAAGTAGGATTGACGAGGGGATGGAGGGTTTTAATGAAGCGATGGTGGAGATCGACGAAATGTGGGACTTGATGGTAGGTGGTGAAAATTGACGGCGGGTGATGGGCTTCATCAATCCCCAGCACTCACTATTAAATTCCACCTGCCCCACATGAATCTTGTCCATACCCTCAACAATTCCGACCATACACCGTCGCTTTCTCAATCGACTCCTCTCTATCTGGTCCAGATCCATCATCGAAGTATTAGGGATCATCAAAGGGTTTTGATGTCAAAGTAAAGGTCACTAATCTTTCCTGTCCTTTTTATGGAGTGCGATTTCCGAAAATCAAGTCAAATAATCAAATCAATCAATATCTGAAAGTCAAGTCTGTATTTAGTTGTCGGAGTGGCGCAGTGTCATGTGTGTGGCCCAGAGTAGAAACGCAGTGAAGTGGTGTCGAAGTGCAGATCAGTCAAAAAACCTTACTTAAGTAAGCACACACAATAAAAATTTGCAGAAATTATCAAAGAAAACATGTTAAAAAATAAAAGAAAATGGATAGAAGCGATATCCTAAAAATGGAAAGCTTATACTTAGTTACATTTACTCAGTGCAAAAGATATAATTGCAACCAGATATTGTGTTAATACTTTTAGGTAATAAACTAAAACAATCATCTAAACTTAAAAGTTTGAATATGTCCCCCTTCTCAACTACGAATGATTTAAAATGTTCAGAATAATCCACTGTCCTTAACATACAACAATAAAAATAAAACTTAGAATTGTCATGCTTTGAGAGTAATATTTGAGAAATTTGACAAAATTGTGGATGACAATCCTCGAATTCATACAAAAGGCAATTGTCAATTGAATATTTGATGCCATTAATTATATACCATTTAACGTTTAAAAAAATAGCATCACCTTCAGTCTCGGGGATTACTTGCTCGTTTTTTATTTTACCGTGTTCTATAACATCAGGTAGACCTCTATTATTTAGGTACATATAACAACGTTTTAGCTGGCACTTAATTGCTAGAGACAATGGCAAATTTCTTTGAGTATTTATAGAATTGGAGACACGCTTTAAATCCCTATGCTTAGCCTCATATTTAAAAGCACTTAGTAATATTAAAGGACCAATATCTTTAATAATGTCTGGATAATGCAATAAAAAATGATGCTTAGGTTTAAGCGTAGCTCCATACAAAGTAACATACTTTTCGTGGTGTTCAGATATTAGAATTTTTAAATAATCCAGTAGTTCTTCACTATAAACTTGTGACATAAGAACATTGGTCAATTCAAGCAAACATAAATAATAATCCCAAACTTTATCGTCATAGGGCACCAAATCTGCAACTAGGAACTGAAAATTCCTGACGAGACATAACATTTCAGATGCAGAAACGATTAAGACACCTTGCTCTAATTTATTTTTGTTCACCTGTGGTGGACTATTACTTGATTTGAAATCAAAATACTTAATTCTTTCATTTAGCTGCTCCAAAGTAAAATGTTCGGATCTAATTAAGTCGTTTATTATGAGCGCCATACCATATCGAAGGACACCTTCACACAAATCGTGCATTACGTCACAATATACGTTGTCGTATACATGGAATCCGGAAATATTGTTCCAAACACATGTCTCTTTTATTCCGCAATTTTGTAAAACATCATCGTCATACTGATTCTTGGATCGCTTTCTACTTTCATCGCAAAATATTTGAGATTGACATTCTCGTTTAGTGCTATAGCAAAATCTACAATAATTAGTAGACGAAAAGCTTTCGTTGAACCCTAAAATACTGTGAAGACCTAAGTTATCTCCGGCTATAACACAGAGTGCAAATTTAACTTTTATTTGACGACTATTTAATATAATGTCAACACCGTAATCATGTAAATAGTTTAATTCCTTAATTAGTGAATCAAAGACACTTTCATTGCCAAATTTTGTACGATGGTTGCTGTAAAACAACATAGCTAAAAACACGTTCTCTAGACGACTAGCGTATTCCGGGGGGATGGAAGCTATAGATACATACACTGCACCAATTTTATTGTATCCAGCCCGACTTCCAAGTGGATTTCCAGTTTCCAAATCATCAAAGAAGAGAACAAGAGGAATATAAGGATCGCTATTGTTTGTATGTCTGTGTCGCCAAAGCTTACCCTGCACTACGTTTCTAAGAATATCTTTTTCTTCAAAAAGTTTGATTTGATAAGCTCGTATTTTATCATAAACTTCAGGAATTTCTAAAAATAACTTAAGATTTTGTTTTAATGATATCATACAGACAAAATTTTCTTTTAATGTCATCACAGTGTCAACGTTTTTTTTAGACTTTTCTTGCGTAGAGCCAATGAAAGCTAAAGTAGGTTTCACGTATTTATTACAATCCTTGAAATACTTCAATCTTTTATATTCACTATCTATATGTGAAAAACATGACATCACATCGTCAGTTACAGTACTATCAAAAGGACCCTCAATGTTTAATTCCTTTAATTTTAAAAAAACATCAGTTAATAGTTGCTTAGCAGCAATTATTACTTCCTGTGTATGTGCTCTTGACATATTAAGTGTGTCGTACAGCTTTGATACAAATGAGTCTATGTATGTTCTCAATATGTCTTTAAACGTATTGCTACGAGTCTCAGAATTTCGAACTAGTTCTATATCATCAATTTCACGGCTTTGATTACGGTGCTGTCTATTATCATCTATGTTTGCTTGGCCTATGTGTTCTTCTGTTACACTAATACTATTCAGAGAAATATTTTCACTATGGCACAACTTTAGGTGATTTTTAAGAGAATGTTTCTTATGATATACTCTATCACAATTTATTATAGGACAAGAGAAGTAATCAGTAATGTTATGAAAAAGCTTCAAATGAATTGTATACTTATTAAAAGTGACAAAAACCTTACCACAAATGGTGCAATGCATGTTTGACTATTAATGACAAGTTTTATGTAAAAATTATAAACTTAATTTTTTGTTTTTTTTTTTTTTAAACTAAATATCCATCTTAAAAATCAATTTGTTACAATAATAATATATCGGTAATGTAAGGCACGACGTTGTCATACCTAGTTATGATACCATAAATACATCTCTGTATTATTAATAATATATGGTCGCTTGATTTCGGATATTTAGCATTAAAAACATGGTAAACCTTAAACAATGTGTCAAAAGCCTTTAAAGGAGACACAAACGTATACCTAATTTCATTTATCACTAAGTACAATTGCTTGACGTCCTGTAGGCTGCCTAATAATATTATATATGGTTGAACAGGGAACTTTTTTGCTTTTATTTTTTGATCTTCTATGGTTTTTGTGAGATCTCCAGGATTCTGAAAATAAAGATTTATCTATAAAGCAGAGTGTATAATCAAAATGAGATGTTTTTTGATTGTATTCTAAGTCCCAGGGTAGGACTTGAAGGACTCAAAGCTGAAAGTGCGGCGGCAGTGACTACTTTCCATTAGGTGAGCTGTCAACTTGTTTGCTGTCCTAATGAAATAAAAAATCTACCACCACCACAATAAACACCGCTACAACTGTCAATGCCACCACCCCCGCTGCCATCCCCACTACCAGAAACACCCGCCAAGCACTAGTAATAATATTATAGTACTTACTTCTACTATTATTATAAGACTATCCATACATTCTTGAATAGAAAACTTCTTTTTTTGACTGCTCCTGCCTTTAGGGGGCACCAAATGAATCATCAAACTTAGTTGCGATGGAATTTTATGCTCTGAAAGAAAACAAACTGATAATATATTTTATATTTTGATAATACAATGACACAAAATGCTTTATAGACAAGTACAATAAAAGTGTAAGGATTTTTGATGTGCAATGAATATTTTTGGTGGAAAATCGAAATACTTTTCATAATATATTTTGGTCTACGATTAAATACTACCATTTTCTTACCATCATCTGTCATAGAAGATAGTGAAGTTAATAATTTTTCTTTACAATCATCAGTTCTTATTTCTGATTTTTTTAATTCTATCAGTTTATAAAAAAACTTTTGCCACTTATTTTCGAATTCCTTTTCTTTTCCTGGATATAAATTTTTAAAATCTTCATCAATCTGAAAGAATTGTTCATAATATTACACTATCAAAAATTTTGAGTATGGCTATAATACAACCAACATTTTAGCATTCCATTTTAGCATTTAGCATCGATTCCCGGTCGGGTTAATGTAGAAAATGAACTTTTCTATATTAACTCGGGTCTGGGTGTTGTGGTACCTTCGTTGTCTCAGATACTCCATAATACGGGGGCTTTAGCTACTCATCTTGGAATCTGAGCAATGTATGTGATGTTGTTAAATATTTATTTATTTATTTTTTTTATTTTTTATCCATTCATTATTACTAGCGTCCATACACAACAATTTTTTAACACACATAAAACCCAATCATTTTCACTTGCAAGTCAACCTAATGACTACTTATAAACAAACCAACTCTATTAATTTAGCGTTCATAACAAGTTATTTTTATTTATATTTTCATAAAAAGTTATTAATTGTTTTATTTTCTTAACCTCGTGTTAAGATGAAGAGGTTAAGAAAATATAACAATGTTTAATGGCCTTCAATGACAGCCATGACCTATCCTAGGTCTAAAATTTTCTGAGACAAAAAAATAACTGTTAAGCTGACTATTCTGTAAAACGCTATGCATAAAACAATATTGTATACACTTAAACCTGCTTTGAGTTTTCTCATGCATACCCTTTGTAAAGGTTTTAAGAAAAAACATACACATTGCAGCTTGAAACGGAACAACTTTTCCCAAGGAAAATATGTTTATAAATAATATAATTTATTTAAATTTTTATACTTATTGATCAGCAGATCCAGAATGTTGTATAAGGTCAATACTATAATTTTTACCAATAATTTCTTTTTAAACTTGTTCCTCGGGGAAAGTTTTCAGTTGAAGGTACATCACATTTGTTGCATCAGAAGCAGTGCCTTAAGTTGTATACCACACAAAAAGTTATTATCTGAGTACAGTAGGGTTTTCGCCTGACTGTACCCAGCCTTAGAATCTTTGATTGCACAAATTAACTATTAAAAAAAAATGTTACAAGATAAGAAGTAAATGTTATACAAAGTCATGCTCAGCCTTGAACTAATTATACTAGTTATAATTATGCCTTACGTTTTTTTACAGACATTTGCTGCAACTAATGTGTAGTGCAATAATATCCATTTATCTTCAAGATGGCAAGAGGAATCTCTAGAAAAATACACATCAAAATTGTGTTAAGTAGCATTAATTTTAAATTTTCAAAAACAGAGACATTATGCGATGAAAAGGAGTCATCCAATTTTTAGCAGCTGTCTCGATTACTTAAGTAAACCCACCAATCTATTGTGATAATTCTTTAGTCTTTTTGGTGAAATGTGCAACAACTAAGTGTGAACAACTACTTACAAGTTCAATTGCTTTGGGCAAATATAACAATTGCCATTCATTCATAAATGTTGTTATACTTTCATAATCTTTTCCATGGCGATACTGACTAGTTTTATTCCATTTTAATATTACTTCGCTCCATGGCTCATTGTTATTCTTAAGCCAATTAACATCTTCTTCAACTGAAACTACAAAAAAAACAGGTATGTTATAAACAGTATGGCTACATTGTATAAGCAGAAATAATATAACTAGTGTGCATTGGTTTTATAACATCTCGTAGAACCATTCTCTTTTTCACTTAACCAATCAGGGATTAAAAAATACACAGTATGACACTTCACAATGCACTTGTGGAAATTTTGGCACAGAATATTACTATCATCACAGAATATTACTATCATCACGAAGATTAGCTGCTTCAACCACTACTAGCTGCCACTTTTTTATATTTTATAGGTTTACATCTAACCTTAAATATATGTGCATTGTATTTTAATGGGAACACCGCAGCTGGTTTTCATTCCCGCATTCCATTCCCTTGCTGTTTTGATAATGAACGAAGAAGTGAAGTGGGATGTTCGTATAGCTATCATAATCACCAAGACTTCCTTCATCACTAGCACCACCACCACACCACTAACTGCCACCACCATCATCACCACCACTGTTACTAGCTGCCCCACCACCACCACTCTTAGCTGCCATAACCATCATTATCATCATCACCACTACCATTAGCTACCGCCACCACCACCACTACCACTAAAAATCAGCACCACCACTGCTAAGAACAACCACAATCACATCTGCCACCAGCACCATTAAGACGACCACCACCAGTAACCATCAATCAACTCACAAGAAGTTTACAATACTGTTTCCTTAATCAAATTAATGAGGCAAGAAATTACATAATGATTTTTCACTAAAACCAAAAACATGCATTCCCTAGTTGGGAGAGGCACGGCCAATCAAGTAATAATCTTAATCTACTAAAATTTCAAATAACTTACCAACTTCAGCTTCTGAAAGTTTAACCTTTGAGCTTTCAGTTGTGTTCAGGTATTTGCGCTTACATTCTCCTGATTGAAACAAGTAGTTACGAACTTTGTCCACTAGCTTTCCACGAGCAGCAACTGATTTGCCATTATAAGAATCTCTCTTTCTAATAGGACGAGTGAAATACGTTGCAGCAGACTCTTTAGGAAAAAGAGTGATGATTTTTCCTGCTAAGATTGTATAGTCCTCATAAGTTAGTCTCCTGAAATTATACACTTGTCATGTAATATAAAGCAACTAAGTATGGAGTATGGATGGTGTAACTTTGGATGTAGTTTTGTTCAAGGGGTTCTAAATTCAATCTCCAGCTATGTACAAAAGGGATTGTGACAGACGACGGATTGTGACAGTGTTTACAATCACATGGCTTATTAGCCTGTTAGCTATCTCAATGAATTATATAAAAAAGGAAAGTAATTTAGTTTAGGATCAGTAAGTTTTTAAATTTATTATGCTTATCTGCAGACAATGCTGATGTTCTTACAGTGAATGAAAACATTGTGTGAAAACCAATCATGCTGAAGAAGAAAAATACTAAGGCAATATAAGTTGTCTGAAACATTGTATAATTATTTTATTACCTGTTAACAATATTTGTGAACAAATGCCGTATTATTATATCTGTGAGACGGCCTCGTCGTTTTGTGTCAAGAGAACCATTCACTGCATAGAATTGTAAAACACTTTTGCCTAGAGGAGAAGTTTCAAGTAAAGTTTTTAAGTCAAAATCATTTAAAGTGCTCTGGAAAAGGGCACTGAATGAAAAGCTAAGATTCTCATCAATAACGCCGGATACGTATGACGAGTCGGCCCCCAAATGGGAATCGATATTGAAACTTATGTTTTAATATCGACTTGATGTTCAAACACGATTTATGTACTTTTCGCGACCGACTTCCGCTTTGACCTTGAGATAGAGAGCAAAATATCCGTATGCTTGACTATTACTGAATGTGATATATCTCTAAAGCTAATTAAGATAAAGAAGTGAAACTAACGCGAGGTGTTAGGTTACATTACAGAGTATATCACATATATTTTTTTATAATTTTTAGAATAAAAAATTACATTAAAAAAATAAAAAATAAAAAAATCATGTTTTTTTTTCTGAGTTCTCTGTGACTTACAATCACGAAATTAATATATGTTATGCTCCTTTGTGTGCTCTATTACCCATAAAAATTGCGTGAAAAAAAAGTTGGTGCAACACAACGAAAAAAAATTATATGTGATTTCTGTCTTATGGTATACCCCTGTATTATAAGGTTTTCACATTACATCATTGTTTTTTTTTTCGAAATTTCACATCAGCTTGTTTTAAAACATAAGTAACTAGTCTTAAGAGATGGGATAATAGTTAAAAAAGAAATGAAAAAAAAAAACAGCCAGTGTTCAATACTTATTATTATTACTTTTTCGTGTCTATCAAAATACAAGAAACAAAATATTAATCATCGTCACTGTTGTAATTAATTACAATCGGAACACTTTGAGTCGCAAATAACTTAGTTAGGACCTCAGCAGGACGTACGATTTTGGACAAATATCATCCATATGATAGATAATAAATAATAGCTGCTACATGAGAACAGCATCCCACTGTACGTTTGCCATTGGGGCAATCACAGCAATAACGAAGAATACTATTGTAGTCATTACCTTCGGAAATATAGTGAATGTAAATTCGATAGACTTTTCTATTTATATGTCTTGATTTTACTTCTGCTTTGATGATATTAGGTGCTGATTTCACATATTGTACTGAGAGATTATTTTGATCGTCCATTATTTCGGCCAAGTTAAATGCTGCACATTTAGAAGTAGAAGCTTTTTTGTTAATATATGGGATAAGTCAACACTTCTTACAAAAAATATCATTAACTATTACGATTTTATTCAAACAGTCACTAAACACTTTAGCTTCTTCTTCATTCTTCATAATTTTTTTATAACCAGGAACCTTACACAGGTACTTGTTACAATTATTACACTTTCTCGACATTATTACTTAATAATTATTTGGTTCGATAGTTAATAATTTAAAAATGCTGATACAAAATACGTATGACAGAATTGAATTCCCAAACTGCCTTCTTGTGTAATACAAATGACTGCTACTTTAGCTAAACAAACGATGCAGTAAACAGCTCGATAACAAGTTCGAACTTGTTTGTTTATACACTTACACTACAAGGCGCGAATCACATATAATTTTTTTTCGTTGTGTTGCACCAACTTTTTTTTCACGCAATTTTTATGGGTGATAGAGCACACAAAGGAGCATAACATATATTAATTTCGTGATTGTAAGTCACAGAGAACTCAGAAAAAAAAACATGTTTTTTTTTATTTTTATTTTTTTAATGTAATTTTTTATTCTAAAAATTATAAAAAAATATATGTGATATACTCTGTAATGTAACCTAACACCTCGCGTTAGTTTCACTTCTTTATCTTAATTAGCTTCAGAGATATATCACATTCAGTAATAGTCAAGCATACGGATATTTTGCTCTCTATCTCAAGGTCAAAGCGGAAGTCGGTCGCGAAAAGTACATAAATCGTGTTTGAACATCAAGTCTATATTAAAACATAAGTTTCAATATCGATTCCCATTTGGGGGCCGACTCGTCATACGTATCCGGCTAAACCCTTTCAGGTAATAACTGTTCTCCGGCCTCACTGCTATCTTTGAAAGTATTGGTAGTTGTAGCAGTTTCAGTATTTGCCTAAAATAAATAAACAATTAAAATTTTTTATCTAAAAGCCTTTACATTTAAAATAAAAATTATTTTAAATGTAAAAAGGCATTTAAATAGTCAAAGATATATTACCTGTGCATCATTATATTCAGATAAGCATTTCTTCAGATTAATTCTAGTGCCCATATGAGGACATAACTCTTTTAGGTTGTCATCAGATAAATTGTTCAAATGACATACTTCAATCCCGTTATCTGTTGTAATTATTTGGACAGCATTATTACATTAGTAGGGACATAAAAGTAATAAGACAGTGTAGACAGATGGAGTGGTAAATAAGCACAGCCATCCAGTTACAAAACAAGCACATTGCTCAACAGAAGAAACTACTTTATTAGCTTGTTTCGGGGTGAAGTGGACTAGCTAGCAGGGCTGCTATGGTTTCCTGGCTCTACAGCCTCTCAATTATAGATAGTTTTTTGAGGAACCACTATGTACTCAGGCCTCCACTTTTATCTTGAGATCAAACAGATTAAAGCACACAAACATACCCCTCTCATTGCAGGGTGTGACCAAGTTAACCAGCTCTCGGGCTTAGTGCTGCAGTGAGACGTACTGGTGGGTGAATGGCGGAGTGTGTAGCTGAATGAATGTCTGACATTTTGTGAAAGAGATATTGTGACATTGTTTTATTAATTTTAACATTAACTTTACATTTTATAATTACTTTCATGAAGTAATAGATTTTAATGGATAAAAATACATTATCAGTATACACTGCTCAGTGCTCACCCTTAAAAAGTATCGCTATTTTGATTACAAGTTACGATGTACGAGAGTACGATGTAGGCATCTGCTTTTAAAGGATTTTGGGAAATTCCCACTGAAAATGGAGACTGAAATTGACGCGGACGAATTAACGGGCAGTCGTCTTGAAATATAATGACCGGCAGTCATGATGCGGTGCCATAAGCCTCAACTTAATAGGTACTAACGAAAAATAGGTAGGTACACACGTGCAAAATCCACATGAACACGCATCAGTTGAGAGGAAGATGGCAACAAATACCTGGTTAAGAGTCCTCATGCACATAAATAAGTCCAATACCTTTTCACACATTTACGAGTATGTCACCACTGTTAGGGCTCCGACCTATAACTTTCTGACGTTCAAGATGGAGTGATAGGTACTTTGTAACGAAGTTTTGTACTTACTTTTGAATGTCACGACAACGTCGGCGGGCATTCCCCACCGTGTTAGAAGGTCTTCTATTGACTCCTCCATACCAAACAACACTTAGGGTGACAATTAAATAACAACGCACTTCAACTAAAGAATAAGAAAAAATAAATAATAAGAAAGTGATTGCGTCGGTTAACCAGATAGAATAATATGTTAACCTCTGGATCCCGCGTGATACAAATTCAAATTAGTAAGAACTAAGATTCATAGATATTTTAAGATCTCTATGGTAATAATATCTAAAAAAAGTACCTAACCAAAGAGAATATAGGTAATCAAAAACTAGAAAGTAACGCTGAACGTGTCGTGTCGTGGTCAAGTCAATAGTGATACGCAACCAAAAAAAATCGATACCTGAGTATTATCGATATTTTCGATTCTATCTGCATAATACCTTTACAAGCAGTTCTTGTACGCATATATGTACGTATATGTATTTAAAAGCTAGTTCAGTAGGGCTAAGCCAATGAGTATAAATTAAAACGAGCAAAGGTCGGTCAATCGAAGTACTAACATTTATTGCAATATGTACTTGTTAATAAAATCAATATTTTCCATTCGGCCTTTACGAGACCAAAGCTACGTAACCGGTTTCGTAAAAGAAAAATAATAAATGATTCTATTTTATTTATTTATCGATCAGAGGAATTTCAAATGAAATCTTATATCTTTAACTTCATTTAGAAATTATAATATAATACTTTTGTATATGTGTATCTTCTATCTTACCTATTCTTATAAAATAACATGTCCTGAATGACTGACTGATTTATCATCGCCGGTCAAAAATTTTAAAGTTTCAGCCATGAAATTTGGTGAGTAGGGTTGTTTTATTGAGTAGAAACCCACTAAGGAAGGAAGTTTGCAAATTCTATCCCTAAGGACGTGAAATAGGGGTTGAAAGCTTGTATGGAAGACCGTAATTTATTTAAGTTAGAAACATGAAACATTATTTTTGGGCTCAAAAAATGCCTATTTATTGATTTATGTAAAAAGTAGTCCTTTCCGGGAACACCGAGCTTGGCTGCTTGTTCTACTCTCTTTTGTGTGGTTCGCATTATGAAAGATGAGGTAAAGCGCTTAGTACGGATAGGTTGAATATCCACAGTGTAAGGGTGCATTTCCGGTGTACGCCTTGAATTTCAGTAATGGAAGGGAGCAGGTGGTATAAGATTATACAGCTCTTGACCGCAAAATGCAACTTATAAAATACCGATAAACCACTCTAGCCAATGTTTAAAACTGCCCTCAAGTCAATGCGCGTCAAATCAAGGTCACGGCGCGGCGCTACACTAAATCCAAAGCTGCCAACTGATACTTGACAGAGCCGTCCCACAAGTGACTGCAATACTCCATGCATGATCGGACTTGTATAGTTTTAAAAGCTGTCCTTGCGAGAAGTATCGCCTAACTTCACACTGGAAGCCGAGCTCTTTGGCCGTAGCTGGTGGTAGTAACCGTCTGGATGGGGACCATCGCCTTTATTAGTGTTGCCGCAAAGAAGTTCGCTGTGCTCCGGTCTGGTGGGAAAGGTGCAATGTTATTACAGGATCACATTCGAGGGTATTCCATCTTAGACCCCAGGGGCAGCAACGTATTTGAGGGACTTGATCCTGAAGGTGTTAATAGGCGACAGTGTTTGCTGTCTCTTTAACATTAAAAAGTTTCAGCGTTTGATTTAGTGGAGACCCAGAATATCTAGGCCATTGGTAAGTAATAGGCACTGACAGATCTTGGAAAATGGGAGTCAGGTCAGTCGGTCTCCGCTTAGTATTCTACTAACATTCATCATAATTATGATGAGATTGTCTGCATAAACAGTCACAAATCACATCGACTGACAGTTTAATGTCAAAATCAACTTAGTAGAGGCTTTGTGGTAGACATACGTAAACATAAACATACTTTCATACACAATTATAAGCATTATTATACCCACATAATTATGTAGCTTGAAGATTATGCAAACATAATCTTCCATTTTAACTTTGCCGCAATCGGGTAAAAAGCCAATAAGAAATAATTCTAAGTAAGAGAGTTACAAACAATGTTGAGTCATACAATTTAAAATTAAATTTTAATTACTTCTGTTTACTGCATCTCTCATTAAGTTGATAGACTTTAAAACTAAAATTATTTTAATGACGATTCTCTTTTCTTCTCATAAAGACTCTGACTTACCATTTAATATCATCATCAATAGCCCGAAATCGGTCACTGTTGGACGTAAGACTCAATCCTTCACGAATATCAATCGATATCGATAATACCTACCTATTTTCAGGGTAACATCTCTTCGAAAAGAAGATAGATGCGAGGATGCGTAAACCACTGATTGGTCAAACTAATTTAATTTTTTTTTAAACAAATGTTGCGAAGATTTTGAGTGTTTGTATCAAATTAAATATCTCTTGTTCGAAACCTAAATTCTTGAGATCAGAGATAATCTGTACGATTAAGTAATCCACTCAATTCAATGAAAATATTTGACTTTTCTGTGTACGTAGTCAAAAATTCTTTAGCTAAAATGTTATTTCTTACAGATAAAAAATCCAAATTCTTGAAACTAAAATTTCGATTCATTGTGACAAAAAAAACAATTTTCTACATAGAACTACGCGGTTTACTACTAGTAAAAATACAGACTTCTCGAGACTAGAATTTTGTTTCATTACGACAATTAATTAAATTTTCTTATACAGAAGTATACGATTTTCTAGAGATAAAAATATCAATTTCTTGAGAAAACTATTTCGATTCTTTCCAGTTAAGAAATTCACGCTCTTAGGTTAAAGATAATTGAACAGGATAAAAAAACTCAAATTGTTGACACTATAATTTTGGTTTCTTAACACTAAAAAATACATTTTCTCTGTGTAATAAAATGAGTGTCTGGTTACAAGAATTTAAAATTCTTAGCCTGAAGTTGTATGAATTATTTATAAGAAAAGAAATATAATCTTCATTGAACCAATTATGTTTCCTTTAAAACAAGCAGTTTCTCTAATAGAAAAAATGTTACGTAATCAGTTTAAAAGCTTAGATTATTTTAAAACAAATGACTTATTTTAAATTAAGAATTCATGGTTTTGAATGGAAGGAATGAATTAAGTTTGATTAAAAAGCAACAAATTTACTTACTGGAAAGGCAGTTCTGTTGAATCAAAATGTTTGCCTCTCGTTTTGTAGAAGAAAATGATTTTTTTAAATCAAGTATGTCGACTATTCCTCAAAGCAAACATTCTTGGATGGAAATAAAAATGTTCAAGAGCAAATAATTTCTTGGTTAATTTAACTGCAAATTAAACCGAATGCGCTAACCCACTACGCCATCGGACCTATTATACCCAACCTATACTAATATTATAAAGAGGAAAGATTTGGTTATTTGTTTGTTTGCATCGAATTTGCTCCAAAACTACTGGACCGATAGTTTCAGAGCGATTCCGACCTACCACATCAGACGCGGATGTCATAGGCTATAATTCTGCGGCAAAGTCGCGGGAAAACAGCTAGTTCATTATACCCTGTGAAAACTTATCAGCGGTACGCCTGTGGAGTATGAAGGCAACACGGGTTGGCGATAATCGAAACTACTTTCTCGATCTCTATTGTGCAAACTGCGAGTTTTTTCAGAGACCAAGCGCATTTCTGTATCAAAGGAAGTTTCATACTCATACCACACGGAATGTATGTTACGATCAGCAGTTAGACGCACTATGCGATCTTCACAAGTTTTTTAAGATCAAACACTTGTTGTATGATTTCTCAGAGAGCTCAAGAGATTGTGGCTGACGGTAAATGCTTCAGATTCAACTTTAGTGCATGAGCCTCGCGTTGGCGCTTTCCGTCCGATCTCTTTCTTTGTCAATAAAATTCAGTCGGTACACGTCTGACGGAAGATACGGGGAGTTTTATTTATTGATATAAAAAATATATACATATTTTAATTTCGATTTCCCACACTCAAAGGAAATCGTCTACTAACACATACTTCCGAGAGGTGTTTAACTGAGCTTCCGTCAGGTTTGGACGGCTCTCATCATCATCATCATCATCAGCCCTTTTACGTCACCAACTGCAGGAACTCAGGCCTTCCTGGTTAAGGAGGATGGGCCACGACCCTCCATGCTGGCCCAATGCGGATTGGAGGATATTAAAGACTGCAAATACAACCGGGACTAATCGCTTTACATGCCTTCCGAAGCTTGGAGTTGCTTCAGATGATATTTTTTCATGTCACCCATCCTGTGACTGACCTTTGCGACAGTTGCTTAACAACTACAATAGCGGGCCATGGCGCTTATTCACTATGCCACCGAGCTACTCTGAACCGATCCTCAGACTCGCGTAATATTATATGAATGTTGTGACCAATGAATAAACCATCGTTTCCAGCGAAGACTGAAAATACCAACTTTGAAGTACGTACCTACAGCAATTAGTATGTATGTTAAAAAAAAACAGAAATAGTTTTAGCATAAAAATAGTAATAACAGAAAAAAAATATAACTCGAGTTGACTTTACGTTCTTAACTTCAGCTGGCGTGAATCTAACTTTTTTAACGTCGTGGAAAAGCTTCTGAGATTGTCTCTGTTACCTGGCAAGCAACAGGGGGTGAGTAGTATTCTCCTCCGTGAACCCGACAGTGAGCTGCCCAGTGGGTCACCAGAGGCTTACCCACCAAAATCCGTACGTTACACCGTCTCATGTGAGATGAAACTATGGCCGAGTCACCAGGACACTCAAGTATTGGACCATTGGTTCCCTTGGCGATGGATAATTGGACAGGCTCGGGTAAATCAAGTGCCTCTCCCAAACAGACGAAACCGTGCAATGCGGGGACGGCTGCTAACCACCTCCGCTGGCCCCGACGACATGAACCTAATCTGATAAAAATTTGCGTTTACGTAAATATGAGTTTCCAGTGAACTACTGAATGCTTAATTGCATCATCGAAAGGCTCTTTTCGCTTGTTCTTCTACTCGAGCACAGTGTAAATATAAGTAGACAGTGGTGAAACTTCCTACAAGCGTTCGAAATCGCACGCACACATAAATACGCTCACCGACGTACCGCCTAAGTGGACCTAACAGGACGCTCAGTAACGCGTATCGCGTCGAGACGAGGGGTCACGTTACACGTTCCACGATCGTTTTATTTAAAAAGAGAAGGAAAGATTAAGGAAAGGAGTAGGCTTATGTGAAATAAAAATAAGATTTTTTTTTTTAGATTTAGATGTTTTTTTTAAATACCCGTTTCAGTATCATGCATATTTTCGGGTTGAAACGTAGTACGGTCCCACCCGAAAAATGCTTGATAAACACCCAAAAACAGCCGCTCATGATCGCGCCACCTAAATGCAGTGCCTACCTACCACGCCTCCGATCCGAAGAGAGCTATGTGTCTGTCAAAACTTATACAAGGTTATGCCGTAATGTCAAGTTAAAGATCAACATAAAAACAAAGATTTACAAGTTGTGTCAATATTAAACTATTTCTCGTATGTTAAACTATCGTCTTTTGCTGAGATTAACCGATTTTTAACCGTCTTCAAAAAATGAAGGTTATCAATTCGACCTGTACGTATGCTATATTTCCAGAATTGCCCAGTTTTCGCATAAGTTATTCTATATCATGTGGTGATATAGAATAATATAAGCAGATATCACCGTCTGAAGAAATGTGTATGTATATTTTTTTGTTTGTTAATTAGCTATTACAATTCGATTGATTAGTAATGTCAGAAATCCGTTTATATTTTGTAAAAGAAACAATGTCTAAAACATTCTAAATGACAACCCTATGGTTTCAATGGAGCGTAGGTATTTATTTTATAAAATAGGCTTAGTTTCTATACTATGTCATACCTATACTGTGATTCGAGTGATCGTATTCCAACGTCCATTATAAGCTGAACCCTATCTAGTATGATTGGCCATATCTAAATGAGGTCAAGTTTCTTTGGAGTAGTCAAAATTTTGGAATCTTATTTTTTTATTTGTTATCATACAAATTATCATTATATAGATAATATTAATTCGTAGCTCGGTGGCGCTACGGATAAGCGCCGCTGCGCACGATAGCTATTGTTAAACAATTTTTGCAAAAGTTGCTCACGGGATGGGTGACCAAAAATTATTAAACAAAGGCCTGAGGCCCTGCGGTTTGGCTGTGAAAGAGTAAATGATAATGATCAATATATCAAAGACGAAAATTTAATAAAACAGTTAGTATTTCATAGCAATTATGGCGAACACGTCACTTCAAATTGATATAACTTTTTTATTTGTGAACAGATTGAAATAAATCTTACACTAAATGTTAATGGAAGAATACCGCAATATAATAGTGAAAACTGCATTTAAATCGGTTCCGCCGTTTTTGAGATTATGGTGCACAAACGCACAGACAAACCGACAAACAGACAAAAAAATAAAAATCATTGTTTTGTGTTCTATTATGCTTAATAAGGTCCCTCAGAACAGTTTTTTTCATATATTATATACAATATAATGTACAGACATCGATCGGTTACGTTTTTATTATAGTATAGAAGATTTGTCAAATAAATAGCTACTGAAAAATAAAAACTATTCCAAAACAATAGTTCAGGGAATAAAATAAAACCAACATTTGTCTTTGTCCCTGTCAAAAGAATAATTTCCTTGGTTTAATTGTTCTACGTTATACGAAATGCAGTTTGAATTTAGATGAATGCGCCGTTTGATTCATTAAGTTCGTCGCCAGACTACGTTGAAGCACCACCTGCATGCTGTAATTCGTTTTCCCACCATCGTGTGGGAAACGTCTTTCCTTGGCTTTTCGTTTATGGATTTTTTCATTTCCTTGGTCGCGATTTATCAGCTGCCAATTGACACTAATGATTAGTTTTTTGTTTACATTTAGTTTGTATGTCTGAAGGTACTATAAAATTTTTATTAATCCTATGATAAATAATTTTAACTAGCTATTGCCAGCGGCTTCGCCCGCGTGGTCCCTAGGGAAATGTTTAGTGGGATAAAAAGTATCTAAGTCGGCTAATGAAGGAAAAAGTGTACATACTTCGCGTGCCGAAACGACGTCTAGACAGCTTCATTGCTCGCCGCGAGGCTCAGTCCACTTTCGATCGCAATCGGTGTTGGACGAAATTTAAAATGATCCGTTGTTCGAAAATTACCTGCTCACACACCACCAATATGGTTGGATCTTATAGTCGAGGTATTTCCTTCCATCGGTAAGTAACTATTTACCTTGATATATCTATTTTGAATTAAAAATCATTAGTTTTGTTGCTCCGTATTATTTTTATCAAAACGGTCATGTGTCTAGTAATAGCTTTTCATTGCGGCTTTAATTTGACAGTCCAAATTTGCTGTGCTTGTAAAACCATCGATGTATAATTCAAGGTCAATTTGTTGGAGGCCAAAAATGGAGAATAGTGCTGTGCAATGCGATTTTTTTACCCGATTAAAAAAATATCGTTTTTGAAAGCAGAAGAAAGGATAATTAATTTTATATTGAATTATAGATACTGTAATTTTTGTTTTAGTTTTCGTATGATCCTAATATTAAAAATAAATGGATTGAAGCAACAGGACTCTAAGGCAAATAGTAGGTATACTTACTGGATATGGAAACTTTAACAAACACCTATATAACATGGGTTATTCTGACAGTCCTCTGAGCAGGGCGTGCATGGAGACTGAGGAGATTGTCTCCTCAGTCTCCATTCCAGTATCACATAAGCGCTTGTGCACTCATGTGATACTGGAATGCAGGAGTCTATTAAGACAAAAGGACTACATATCTATGAAGCCCAAGGATACTAGTGGAAGCATGCGGCAGAGTTCGAGATCTTACGGGCTTCCTGGAGGAGCTGGGGTGGCAGGACTAAAGCAACCCCGTGTCTGGAAAATAGGAACTGAGTATCGAGTTGTAGAAAAGCCCGCCGTGAAACATAACATAACAACACAGGACGTAAAAATGTGTAGCGTGTCGGGAGGGGGTAGCGGCTACTACAAAGTGTTTGCCCACAGAAAAATGCCGATTTCTATTCTATCGTATAAAATCTTTTTTGCGCCGATTCACTAAATTACATACGTGTGAGTTCGTGACATATACATAATATTTAAGCAAAATGGTAGTCTGTCTATAAAGTCATGAAAAAAATTGAGGGCGCTTCGATCGTGCACGTAGCAACCCTGTGTAGTGAGACAAATGATTTTGATAGTAGGATTTTTTTTTACTCTTATTACCCCAGAAAAGGTAAAGAAAGGCGTATAATTCGTAGACAATGAGTTTATTCTACATTGAAGATTACAATATAGTAATCGTAATTTTTGATAAATCTTTTTTTTTATAATTGCCAAGTTGTTTTCTCGTTTTACTGCAATGTGTGCTTGTGTTCGATTAAAGCCTGTTACTTTGACACTCCTTGTAAGAAAACCCAATATATTTCAGAATTTAACGCAGAACTTCTAGGCTACAATTAAAATCCAGATCGGTTTTGGCAATCCACTGATGTTTTCTTCATGTAGGTACCTCTTTTTTTCACAGAGTAAAAGAACTGAATCTTTTGTCGAAGTGCACAAATGTTGCAGTTAACCATTTATTTCTTAGGACGACTATCTATGTTTCCCAGGGGTTTCAAATATGCCACCATTTTTATAACCTTCATCTACAATACGTAGCACTATATTCTCTGATTTTCCTGAAAGTAAGTTTTAAAAATGTAATACCTATAGGTATTTGGCAAAAAGAATGGAATCGCCACAATGATCAAATTAATGCTATAATTTTAGTAATATAAAGCACAAACTTTTTATTGGCGTACATAGGTAAAAATCGTACATTCCTAAAAGGTATATTTTTTATTCAGATTAAAATCAATGATAAATTTGATTATCCAAAAGTATTGAAAGTTCGGACCGCACTACAATATAGCCTTCTAACATTTTCAATCTAACTTAGAAATGCATAATGTAATCAATACTTCTTTTAGACTTAAATTCATATATTTAGTAAATTTGAAACTTCCGGTAACCAAAACTCAATCAGTAACACGATTACTGCCGTTCGAGCTTTAACATTCTACAAATATGATAAAACGTGTCCAGCTTCTTGTTCCAATAAACATCACTGAAAAACTTTATAAATAATATCCTGAGCTTCACTCTGATTAATTCTCTTCATTTTTAACACTTTTCGACGGAGTTTAGAAGAAGTAGCTTCAGTTTAATCAAAACAAATCAAAAATGCAGAAAATCGAGCTAAAAAATCAAGTTGTTGACAGTCGATGTACTTTGATTCAGTGTTGTGATACTTGTGTCTAATGTTAGTTCCTCAAACATTCTTTTCATGACTTTATAGACAGACTGTACACGTTGGTCTCCGTCGATCGATATCGTTTTTCAATCGATAAGAATCGGTATGCCGTTTCAAATACAACATGTATTCGATGCAAGTGAAATTATGTCTTCCATCACTAAATTAAGATCGTGACGTCATGATACCTACACAAAATGGGGCACGCTCGGTCTCCATATAAATCGACGAACATGTTCCTTCTAACTAGCGTTTTACCTACCAATAAAACGCATATTAAATTACTTACCTTATTCGAAGCTTATAGCTATATGAGATGGCAGTCTGTGGTCCCCGCCTATGATATTTTCCTTTTCTACCTTATAGCTCTTTCTCTTTCTGTGGTTTCTCCTTCCTCCACCTCGGAGGGGGGCGAGCTGTGATGCGAAGTGGAACATATTTAGATTTCATTGCGTCGAGTAATACTAGGCAGCCATTATCTATAAGCTTCGAATAAGGTAAGTAATTTAATATGCGTTTTATTGGTAGGTAAAACGCTGCTATTAAATAACTTGACCGTTATTCGAAGCTTATAGCTATATGAGACGTGTCTGTTATCGCCTAGTGATAGGAAGGAGAAACTTGACGCCAATGTGAAGATCAAAATAAAATGGTTATCCTGATCACAAGGTTTATTAAAAGAAACATTTTTTTTTTTTTTTCATATACATTTTCATTTCCCAACCTTAGTTGCAATATTTAATCAATCACTGGAGAAAAATATTTTGATACATTATTTGTCGTAGCTGCAGCAGACATCACTTCCCGTTTATAAAACTTATGAAAAGTATGACTAGAGCGCCAGTTACCTCTCAATAATATTTCTTCGAGCGGATAATCATCCAGCCAGTTTTTGGATGCAACAGCCGATCTAAAACTACCTGGAGTTGCTTTAATGTCTGCTTCCACTAGAAGGGTTTTAATCCACCCTGCTATCACAGCTCTAGACGCTGCTTTTGGATTACCCCTAAATGTTACAAATAAATTATGGCAATTTACAGCTTCTCGTCTGTCTCTTAACAAAGAAATCAACTTATTTAACCAAAAAATAGGATCTAATCTTAATGAATTTGAATTCGAAAACAATTTCCATCCTGTCTGACGGTAACCGCAAGTATCTGTTTTCGAACCAAATAAAGGCCAAAAGGTAATTGAATTGGTCGTTCTTAAATAATGCTTCGGCTCAACACTCAGTAAAGTAAGGTCATGTATTCTTCTACCCGAAACAAGAAGCAACAAGGCTGCTGTATATCGACAGACATGAAAAATGTTATCGAAATCAATTGAATAATGCTCTATAAAATCAATCAAATCGTCAAGGTTCCAAATAGGTGATTTGTGATCTAATAGTTTCTTAAGGGAAATCGATTTCAACACATGTTTCACTAAAGTATGTGAACTCTAAACGCTGGTTTATTGATTCTGAATTACACACTGTAAAAATAGCTGATTTATATAATAAAATAGTGTTATAAGAAAGGCCGTGAATCAAATATAAATCTGCTAAAAAGCTGGCTAATTGTTCCCCTGAAGGTTCTTCTGCTATTATGTTATTTTCTTCACACCAAGTTAACCATCTTTTCCAGGCAACACTATATACCTTTCGAGTTGAAGGACGCCACGAAGACTTCAACAACTCGATTTGGTCTACATTCCAAAGACTTAAATTCCCAGTCCACCCCCACATTTCCAAACTTCCAGTTCTAGATCTTGAATGCTGGGGGGTGGCAAGCCTGTTGACATATCTATCAAAACCTCTTTGAGGTTCCAAATGCTGAATGGAGGTGCTTGTGCGCGTGACTTCAGATCCGTTCTCCAGAATACCTTTTTCCACCTGGGCACTACTAGGAGGAAAGTTCCTTTCGCTCGATTGAGTTGCGCTAACACCTTCGGTATTAGATTGGGTGGTGGGAAGACCCACGCGAGAGGAAAGATCCACTGCCGAGAAAAGGCATCGTGGAACAGAGCTTGGTGATCTCTCACATCCAGTGTTACAGAGTTTGAAACCACGTGTGCTCTTTTTGACGCAAACAGATCTACAACGGGCAGCCCCCATTTTACAAAAATGTGATTCGTAAATTGAGGAAGCAGATGCCACTCTGGAGGTTGTTTTAATCGTGACAGGTGGCCGGCCTGCCTGTTGAACCGGCCCGGAATGTGGAATATTTTGAGATGTATTTTGTACAGGTCTAAAATACTGAATACTTGATATGTAAGATGTAGAAGAGGATCTGATTTTGTTCCTCCCTCGTTCCTTAAATAAGCGACAACGGTTCTGTTGTCGCATTGCACCAGTATCGTGGAATCCTTCAGGTGCAGACAACGATCTTGTAAAACCTTTAGGATAGCCAACATTTCTTTTTGATTGCAGTGCAAAGTTTTCTCCTGAATCGACCAAAGACCTGATATATTTTCGTTGTTCAACTGTGCGCCCCAGGCTATATCTGATGCATCGGTGGTCATAAAATGAGTTGGTGCCGGTATATGAATAGGTGAGGAATTCCGGCAATTCAATAGCCACCATTTTATGTTGCTTATTGCGTCTGGTGACAGTTGCTGTTGACCAATTGTCTTCGACTTGAGTAGAAAGTTCAGTAAAAGAAGTAAGTGACGGAAATTCAGTCGACCTTTTGGAACTGCATAACTGGCGAAGTTCAGCATACCCACTAGGCTCTGAAGATTTATTAGCGTAACTGTGTTCTCTCGTAACATTTGATTGAGTCTGTTCATTAAAAGACCAACTTTTTCCTCTGGGAGACGTTTCTGGTTTAAAAGAGTGTTCCACTCTATGCCCAGGTAGCAGAGGTTTTTTCGAGGAATCAAAATCGACTTTTCGTAGTTGATTAGCCAACCCAGTCGCTTTAGCGTATTTAAGGTTAGTTGTACATTCTGCTGGAGAGTTTCCGGATTCTGATGTGCCAATAGAAAATCGTCCAGATAAACTATAATCCGAACTCCTCTTTGCCGTAAGTACTGTGCTACCCAATTGGTGATGGTTGCGAATATTTTTGGAGCTGCACTTAATCCGAATGGGAGACAAGTCATTTCCAGGAGCTCCTCCTTGTAAATCAATCTCAAAAATCTCCTGCAACCCGGGCTTATCCCCAGATGAAAATACGCCTGAGATAAATCCACCTTGCAAAGCCAATCTTGAGTTTGGAGAAAATCCGGTATGCGCAGTACGTTTATAAGACTGAACCGCCCCGCTGCAACGTATTCGTTTAATGCTTTCAGATTGAAAATGGGTCGTAGAGACCCGTCGCTTTTGGGTACTAAAAATAGGGTAGATAGAAAACTCGGAGTAATCTTGGCCGGCACAAGTACCCCTTGAAACTTCATTTGAGAAATTAATTCCGACATTTGACTTGATTCCTTGGTTTGAAATGAAGGCCGCCTGAGATTGGGATAAGCTAGTGGCGGTATCCTGTTGAAGGGTATGCGATACCCTTGAATTATTTTCAATAGGAACTTGGATGCCCCCATTGATTGCCAATTGTGGTAAAAATGAGATAGGCGACCGGCTATTTGCATAAACTGCTAAATAGTAAACTGACAACTTATTTTGTTATACCTATGATATCTGTTTGAAACTAATATTTAGTCAATTTTATGTGATCCCAACCTATTCCTGCTGATTAAAAGCTGGTTAGGAAATATAAACGGACACGTTTAAACTTGCAACTAGGAAAACAATTAATTCAACGAGGAAATATTATAAAAAAACATTAGTTCCCGAAATCACACTAGATGTCCCTACGGTACGTTTCTGATTTCTCCATGACAACCTTTCTGGTTTTCTTTCAAAGAACAATGGCCATCTGCCTAACATGCTTGGACTAGTAAAATCGAATAAAACGTTACTTGATGAAACATATATTATTTTGTTTTTCTATACAACTAGAACAAAGAAAGAGATTAAATATATTTTTAAAAGCTGGGAGTATCGAGTAATTGTGTAATATGTTTTTGAGGTTATGTCGTATTATTTAATCTGTAGCATTTTAAGTTAGAGGTATTACAGTTGAAATATGTAAGCCCCAGGTCAGATAATGCCTAATCGTGGTCCTAGAAATGCATACTTTCACATAATACTTCAAACTTGCTCCATATCTAATATATTATTTTTATTGACTGTAAGAAATAAAATCATTTTTTGTGAACCAATGAACATCAAAAAATAATAGAATTTTTAAGAGTGTTCTCAATAACTCTACTTTTCCATCTTACACTGTATATAAAGTAGAAGTGAAAATACTAATGTCAAAAGGATATAGCAAAACAACATGTTGATTTTTCTTTTCTTTGTTACAACTCTATTGAATACCTCATCACGGAATGCTGCAGGAGCAGCTACATTCTGTTCATGTCTGGCCCATCCAAGATACCAAACTATGGTCATTATATGAGCACAGCATCCCAGTGTACATCGACCAATAAAACAATTACAGCAGTGTTCTCTTATGCCATCTAACCCGGATGTGTAATTATTTATTAAAATGTACACATAATTATGTTTCCTCCCAATGTCTCGAATTAATTCGGCCCCTTATAATTAGGACTTTATTTATATTTATGTCTAATTCTAATAAATCCAGAGAATTCGGTATTTCTCTACAGACCTCCATTCTATACTGCCCATAGAACCAAGTATGCTCCCCATAATACAGAAGATAATACAAAATCGCCGCCAAAGTTACAAAACGGTCTGCGTAGAAACACGTCTACACATACTTGTCTAAAAATGGAAGGCCGCAATCGATTATTGAATAATGTAATATCGATTCTTATGAATAATCATTAGTTTTTAATTTCATTATAAATAAACTATTTTCCTCTAGGTAACATCTAATTATATTAGTTATCTTATCTAATTTTTATAATTTTCATTCATGGATTTATATGGTTAGTAAATAATATAAGATTTGTATCAAATTAGATTAGTCGGAAATAAAATCGATCTTGTTATTTGAAAAGAGAGGGACTTCTCTAGGAATGACATTATTATTAAGATGCGTTCAAAAATAACATAATTTAAACTGCGTTCTAAAAAATAAAGACATATTTTAGAGAGGAATATCTTTCTTTTCCCAGCTTTTAAAAATAAATTGTTGGTATATAATAATTACATTCAACTTATACTACATTTTGGTAATAGTTCCATCTTGGTACAAGAACTTTTTTTTCGTAGTCCATTTTGGCCATTGTTCTTTAAAAGTAAATTAGTTTCTAAAAACTCAATAAACAATTTATATTCTATTTGTACTTTTTCGTATTTGTATTGATATCTAAGTTTCGAACTTTTCAAATTTTAGTTTTTTAATATGTAAGTTAAAAGAAACGGAAATGACCAAGAAATGACTGTCTTTGGTCCATTTGTTTCCTGTAAAAATCAACTTTTGCTAGAGTCGCCATCTAGTGGAGGTGCTTTTTTAGTGCTTTCGTTTTTTTTAAATACTTACTCATTCTAATCGACTATATGCAAGAGGATATAAGGTTGCTAATAAAAAAGTGAACTATTAAGGGTATGAGTACCTACTGTGGATACGAATTCAATATTTTCTGTACTCGAGTACTGTTAGATAACGAAGTACCCTATCCTAGCTATTCGAGACAGTACTCAAGTAAGTCTGACTCGGCACATCTCTACTTTGGAGAGTAGCAAAGGAAGCAAAAGGAAGAAAAGCGCGGAAAATCTTAAAATTGGCGGGTTGTGTTTTTTGGATTTTAAATTTTTATTATATATTTAAACTTGATTCAAATAGCGTTCAGTTGGCTTCTTTTTAGTTATATATCATATTAATAGTGTATTTAGTTATTATCTATATACGAGCTGCCCTGGTAAGTCATTTGATTTATTCTCTAACATGAACGACCCCCCGGACATGGATCCGGGGGGATTTGTCCCTCCGGCTGGCACCTATATTACAATTTCCAATAATGAAACAGGAGTAGACACTGACGGCTCTCTTACAAATGTTTCCCGAAAACGCAGTCGCTTACAAATCTATAAACATTGTAATAAGAAAAGACGTAGGCATCACTCCTCAGAAGCACACTTATTGGATTGCAATTGTCATCATGACTCTTCTAATGTTCAACCATCACCAATAGAATATAAAACCGATTATACAGATAAAAATACTGCTCCTACAGTTACTAAAAATAAACCCTCAGAGACAATTGCAAATCAATCTCAAGAATCTCCTTTGTCACATCCCACACAAGTTAGCGGGCAATTATATGATAAGAATGATGCAGCTCCTTTTGTAGTGCATGTGGAAAGACTTCAATCAACCACAAATGACGGGACCAGTATGCATCCAATGACCTTTGGCAAATTTTTGAAAAGGAACCCTTTTAACAACATTATTGATGGTAGTGTAAAAAAGATTGGTCGCAATAAGATGGCAGTCTCATTTTCCTCATACAGTGATGCCAATTATTTTATTAAACATAGCAGTCTGAGCTCCAATAACTTAAAAGCTTTTATACCAACATTTAATATTACAAGAATGGGTTTGGTAAGGGGTGTTCCCACGGAATGGTCTTTGGAAGAAGTTAAGTCTAATATTTCAGTTCCCATAGGTTGCAGAGAAATTTTAAAAGTTAGAAGATTGAACTACAAAGTATTTGTAGATGGCTCTCCTACATGGAAACCATCTCAAACTGTTGTACCAACGTTCGACGGTCAAATTCTTCCAAAATGAATTTTTATATGTTATAATTCAATACTTCTTCTTCATTCTTAAAATAAAAAAAGTACACAAAATAAGAAGCAAAACCATAAGAGAGCGGACTGGAGTTCGGGATGCACTTACCATGGCCCTTAAACTAAAATGGAAATGGGCTGGACATGTGGCACGCTACAATGATAAAAGATGGACACTAATAGCAACCAGGTGGAGAGGTCCCACAGGGAAAAGAAATGTATGGGTCAAGGTGTACACGTACTATAACAAGATTCCGATGGAAATTGGAAATTGACCATTACCTAAGTGGAAAACCGCAGGGAAAGACTTGGCTGCTCAGTAAAGGCATATTAGGACTATGAAGGAAAATGGAAACGACAAAACGACTTGGAGTTAAAGATGGCTCATTTTTCATCTCTCTTAAATTGTTAATCGGTGAGCTTCTTTGGCAACTTAAATGTGATTGGACTTGACGAACACTACTGTTTTACACTTAACTATTGTGCTATATTGTAATGGAAAGTGACTTCAACAATCTTACTGAAGTCGATTTTTCAATCTTGACGCTCAGTATGAAATAAAACAGGGAGAAAAAAGCAGCCCTAGCCGAGTTTTTAGCCGGTTCTTCTCGGTACAAGGTCTCCCGCCGTAGATTTACGAGCCGTTGGCGTAGCTCTCGACTTTCACAAGTGCTTGTAACAGCCTAGACTGAATAAATGATTTTGATTTTGATTTTTGATTTTGATTTTATATATACCCAACCATTCGATGTTATAACTGCTGCCGTTCTGGACATACAAAAATGCAGTGTATATCAAAACCGCGATGTAATAAATGTGGACAAGAACACACTGGTGAGTCTTGTTCAGTATCAGAAGATGTTGCTTATTGTTGTTTATGTTCAGGACACCATTTTGCAAATAATAAATCTTGCCCCGAGTTCATAAGACAATCACAAATTAAATTGTATATGGCCCAAAATTGTGTCTCATACAGTGAAGCATCAAAATTGTACCCTCCAGCAAGTAAATCTTTTGCTGACATTGTATCCAATCCTTCTCATAATAAAAAGGAAACATCTTTCAATAATATGACTCCTAGTGTACCCTCAACAATATCATATAGGAAAAATATCCCTGTAAAATCTCGACCCCATACCATCCTCATTAAAGGGTATGACAAAGTTGCTCACCAATCCCTCATTAGGGAATTTGATATCCTATCTCCCAATAATGGATGTGCATTAAATAGTAACAACAACAATAACAGTGCTTTATCAGAAACACAACTCCCCAAAGATTTTGTCTTAGCTCTTATAAATTTACTCTCACAGTTAAATTTAGTACTACCGTCCAACGCTGCCCGTTTAAATACTCTTGTAACACCCAATAATGGACAATTTAACTAGTTACTTCATACATTGGAACTGCCTTAGTGCAGTCAGCAAAACAAGTGACTTTAATAAATATGATTTTTAATATTTATAATATGATAAATATAATTTTTAATAATTTAATAAATAAATATGATCAATGTGTATTTTCACTTTCTGAAACATGGCTTAAACCTCATTTTAATTTTAAAATAAATGGCTATAAATGTGAGGGAAGACAGATTTACCACTGATGGTGGTGGTGTAGCTCTATTAATTGAAAATGACATTAATTTCCAACCCATCCCTTTACCACAACGTTATGTGAATAATTTATCAATGATTGCTGTAAAAGTAGAAAATATATCTATAGTTTCTTTATATATACCATATCCATCATTATTTATTCTTGATGAAAAAAATCAATTGTTTTCATTTCTCCCCAAACCATTTTTAGTTTTGGGAGATTTTAATGTACATTATCAGTCATGGGGTAGTTCAGTATCTAAATACCTAGGCGAACAACTACTAGACATTATAAACTCAAATAATCTGTGTATCTTGAATGATGGATTGCCAACACGTCGCACAAACCCTGAGCAAAATGTTAGTGCAGTAGACCTTTCAATATGTTCATCTAGATTAGCATCACTTTTGTCATGGAATGCTCTCCCATACACATATGGCAGTGATCATTACCCAATCTTAATATCTCTTCCTTTTTGTAAACAAACATCATTTATGTTCATCTACAAGGAAATACAGGCTCCCAGAAAAAAACTGTGCTAATGCTTTGGCGCATATATTGAGTGAAGCTGCTGCAGAAGTGTTCCCAATGAAAAAACGTAGTTCTACTAAGATACCTTCCCCCCGTGGTGGGACAGCGACTGTTATATAGCTATTAAGAAGAGAAAGGAAGCAGAAAAAAATATCGTATTAATATGACAACCTGTAATTATGATACTCTATGTAAAATGATATTGGAAACTAAGAAATTATTTAAAAAGAAGAAATTTGAAAGCTGGCGTAATTTCTGTAGTTCTATTTCCCCTAATACACACCCTACTGTGGTTTGGCAAAATATCAAAAGGTTTAGATCCGCTTTTATTCCCAGCTCCACCTCTGTTACCCCAGCTGAAGCTGACGATTTTTTAAAAAAACTTGCTCCACCATGGGTTCCTCTTTCTATCAAGAATGATCACATTCCTTCACATAACCTCTCCGGCTTGATTTGTCTTTTTTCACTCCCTGAACTTAAAGCCGCAGTTCTTAATACTAAAGATTCCGCTCCAGGGGGCGATGGCCAACCATCGGTAGCAGCTACCGACCGTTTTTTGAGCTACCGACAACCATTCGTTTTTGCGTTTCACAATCATCGGTAGGCGCCTACCAACTACGAACGGTTGTCGGTAGCTCATTTTTTTAAATTGTAATGATATAATTCGAGGAAAAGGGTTCTTTCCATACAACCTTGTCTTAGGTAATATTATGATTATACTGAAATGTTGGTCTTTAACATTTAATAATTTCTTGGACAAAATCGAAATCGTAAGAAGGAAGACAGAAACATCAATAGGAAAGAGGTGAACTGATTACGTACCGAAACTAAATTTGAAATTTGTTTTGGAATTATTATGACTTATTTATTATATGGTTAGGTTCTTAAAAGTGGTGTTATTGTGAAACAAATTATCGTCTGAAATAGAATTCTGATGTAAACAAAAGAGTTTACATTATAACAAATAGCTTAAATTTATCTCTTTCAAAGTTTTTAGTTATTTTTTTACTTGAACTAAAAATCCTTTTTTTTTTAGATAAAAATAGGATAGAAATATTTTATGCTGCAGGCAAGAAACAGCGATTCGGAACATTTGGGTCATTGAATTAAAACTTTTTTTATTTAGTAAAAATATTATAAAATAAAAATATTCATTAAAATAAAAATATTTATCGTAAAAATACTTATAAAAACACGTTTTCCCTTGTTAATTGAAAGAAAAGTAACAGTTTTTCATTTAAAAAATAATATTGTAGAAGAGCTTAATGTGTTTTGTAGTTCAGATTAGAAGAATTTAAGTTGTAATCATGTCAACGTTTGTACCTTAAAGGGCTCTTACTACCAATTAATTATTGGTCCAGATGCTTTCTACAATAACATAATGATTTACCTTTTGAAAAACATAATGATTGACCTCTTTATAATTATGAAAAACCTGGTTCTGATGAAACTGAATTTGCCACCTACTGTACAAGTATTTTATTCGATATTGATTTACAATTTAAAGTACTTAAAATTGAAAAAGTAATGAAATTCTTATAGGCTAATGTCAACAAATCTTACATTTTTATTCCCACATTGTTATACAAAATTAGTTACACTTGAATGAGAAACCTTCTCTTTCATTGAAGTAAATAAAAAATAAGACTATAAATCTTATTTCCATATTATTATTTGCAAAAATAAAATTATAATTAGAACCTTTTGTAAAATGTTTGCAACCCATAAAATAACATCATTTGTTTATATAAGTTATTTTTTTTTATCTCGAATTAAATTTCGGAATATAAATAAACGTGTGCAATATACACAGTTCATTGAAATGGTACGGTGCATGGTTATGAGCAGTGTTTTGTCAATTTAGTAGGTACAAGAACGCGAACGTGTTATTTTAACATACCTCACCATTTTCTAATATATTTCAATTTTTGCTCCAAAAAAAGCATTTCAAACGTCCAAGTGAACCTCAATGTGAATATTGTCACTCTAGACTAGGTTGTATGTGCTATATCCCTTTGCCTTTAATTATGCCAGAAAGTAAAGTTGATTTATGTTCCGTAGAAGCTTAGCGGGAATTTTATATAGAGTTCACCTTTATTATAAATTGTTAATTGTATAAAGTGATTTGTACTATACTTATTGAATTTGCAAGTGAACAATTGTGATCCATTGACATAGGATGATAAATGAATGGTTATTAGAAAAAGTGGAATGATTGTGTCAAATCGTACAACAAACGTAGAAAAATGCAATGGAATAATGTAAAAATTTATGTAGTTTTTTATGAATTGTTTTTTATTTGTAAAATAAATAAGTTATATCCAAATTGGGTTTTATTAAGAATTAAATCAATATCAGTGTTTAATAAAAAATAAAGGGAATAACCTAATGTAACGTGTATCAGTTTGGTACAAGTAGGTGGCAAATTCAGTTTCATCAGAACAAGGTTTTTCATAATTATATAGAGGTAAATCATCAAGTTTTTCAACAGAAACATATTTTAGAAAGCATCTGAAGCAATGATTAATTGGTAGTATGAGTCCTTAAAGGAACAAACATTGGCATGATTACAACTTAAATTCTTCTAATTGGACCTACAAAACATATCAAACTCTTTTACAATATTATTTTTTTAATGAAAAATTGTTATTTTTCTAGTAGTTAACAAGGAAAAACATGTCATTTATAAATATTTTTACGATAACCGACGGAAAATGGCCGGTAGGCAAATTTGATAGATAAGCTACGGATAGTAAGTTTGACAGCTCTACCGAAAGATATTGAAACACCTGTTTGCGCCATTTTCATACATTTTGCCTACGAACGGTTATCAGTATCAGATCAATCCGTTAGTAGCACACCGTCGGTAGCTTTACCTACCAATGGTATGTTATTGAAACACTTTTTTGCTACTATCGGTAGGAAATGCTACGGATGGTAGGGAAAACGGGTAGTTTTTTGGCTTTTTAATTTTATCAGGTATAACTCATTGGTCATTTAATTTATGACGTAGCCCAGCTTCAGTGTGTTGACAGTCTGTCTCATAGACATAAATAATATCATGCCATTTTGCAAGTTTACCACCAAAATTATTCCTGATACATTTTATCAAGTGTGTAGAATCATAATGTTCAAATCCACCCCACATATTTTAAGAATGCCAACTGAAACAAAAATTTAAGAACTTCTTAAAACATAGATAACAATATAAAAATAAGAACCTTCACTACTTTCATTAAATCTATTAGTTTTCTTTCATATAAATATAATTCTCTGTACCAACCTGTGATTTCAATTTAAAATTTGATCACACTAAGTGTCTTCTTTTAGATTTTTGAGTGCTGATTGGAAAGCTGAGCCTTGGTCATATATTATTGCGATGGGATTAAGGTCCAATTCAACAACTTTTTCTACTACTAACTTTAAAATATTCTTGATGTACAGTAGATGTCGCTCCTTGACAGAAATAAATAAACATAAAGGCTGTTGCCACTTGTAAACAGCCTTAAATACCCCCTTATCTTGGAGGATTTTTTTTAATTGTTTTAACGGCAACGGGTTCTTGCCCTTTTTGCCAAACTTATTATCTTACAATCAGTTCATTATAAAACAAGGAAAGATAAATCCATGCACTAAATAGTTAAATTAGTATTTTGTATATAATCATATAATGCTTTATAGCATCTTGTATCACCGAGGAGCGTATGTAAAACTTCACTGTTATTGTCAAGAACATCACTGTCGCTGTCACTATTTAGATTTGTTACCTCACTCGCTAAAATCAGTCTATGAATTTTAAAATCTTGCTGTTGGCATTTCAATAATAAATGATTTAAATCGGCACCTTCTTTGTAACAATAAATACACTTAGAGTTGCTGATGATTTTCAGTCTGTGCAGATGGGCAGGAGTTTTGCCGTGGCCAAATCTCATACGGCAATTGGTGGTAATTAGAGACTTAGGCAGCGGTTTATAGATCCTTTAAGTTTTGATGAATGGTACCACGGACGAGTGGGCAATGTCTTTTGTAGGTCGTGGTACCATTTCCCCTTTTCTAATGCAATTGTATGCCAATAGTTGGTCCACAACAGTTTGTGGGATTCTGTTAGGTAGGTGTTAAAGTCTAGATTAAAGTAAATTCTGTTAGGTAGGTGTTATTATTGAAGAAAATATTACGGTTGAACCTGAAAAAAAAAATTTTAGGGGTATTTTTAGACACAAAACTCACAGGTGTTGCGCATTGCAATTATATTGTTGTCAGAACTGAACGTCTTTTAAACATTCTTCGATGCCTCTCCGGAGTTTGGTGGGGCGCTCATTCCCAATCTCTTAAATTAAATTATAACGCCTTGATACGCAGTCTATTAGATTATGGCACATTTCTATTAGAACCTGGCAATAGTTGTGCTCTTAAAAAACTGGATAACATCCAATCCAAGGCCCTTAGAATAATAATTAGCGCTATGAAATCTAGCCCTATAAATGCGTTACAAATTGAGTCTTGTGACCCCCACTGAATTTAAGACGTCAATACCGTCAATAAAATAATTGAAATTTAGATAAAGCTTGTAGAGAGCTCATGAAATCAGTGAAAATTATTGTTTTCTTGAGTTTCATTAGAATCACGTATTCTACAGCTTTCAATAGACCCAAACATTCTCCTGTAAAGACGGATGACTCTGGAGAAAACTTAATTTTATGTGAAATATTGTACTGAGAATGATATATCAGAATGATAGACAGGTAAGTAAGAGCGATTACAGAATTGAAATTTAGATAAAGCTTGTAGAGAGCTCATGAAATCAGTGAAAATTATTGTTTCACTTAAAATTAAATATTGTACTCAGTACAATATTTCACATAAAATTAAGCTTCCTCCAGAGTCATCCGTCTTTACAGGAGAATGTTTGGGTCTATTAAAAGCTGTAGAATACGTGATTCTAATAAAACTCAAGAAAACAATAATTTTCACTGATTTCATAAGCTCTCTACAAGCTTTATCTAAATTTCAATTATGTAATCGCTCTTACTTACTTGTCATATTTGAAATAAGGAACTGCTTATTAAAATGTTGTTCATTAGATTACTTGGTGGAGTTTGCATTGTTATCGAGCCATAGTCGAATTACTGGAAACAAATTTTCTGATCATCTAGATAAAGATGCAGTAAATAGTGGTGATATGTTTCCCTATAAAAATTATAGCCAAGATCTGCTATCTTTGCTCATGTGCTACTTACAGACCAAATGGAATACTGATTGGACCACTAGTAGTAAATTCAAAGGAAAACACTATTTACTAATTCAACCTACTATCTTACATAAACCTTGGTTTCGAAAAGCGAAGTATGGAAGGACTGCTACAAGTACTCTTTCACGTATGCGTCTTGGACATGTTTGTTCTCCAGCACATTTAGCCAAACTTGGAATCATTAGTCATGCGAATGTGACCTGTGAGTGTGGGATGGATACTGGAGATCTAAACCATATATTTTTTGCTTGTATAAGCTACGATCGCACGGTCTTCCTTAATGACCTATTGTCCCTTCGTGTTCCTTTCCCGACATCAATCGTTTCCTTACTATCCACAAATAACCTATCCATTTATAATTGCATAGTATCATATATAATTTTAAATAATATTAAACTCTTACCTATTCTGTATTCTATATATGTATTATAAAATTGTGTAAATATATCTTCTTTCTCCTAATTCCTAAGCCTTCTGAACCTATCCCATAAAAAAAACCGTTCCAATTTCTATTTCCTTTCGTTTCCGTTTCCCAAACTTTGACAAGGCTAAGCATAAACAGTGCAAGCCAAATAAAAAAAAAAGCAAAAAGAATTGTCGGGCAAAGAGTAGTATTGAGTAGTATAAATAAGTGTAATTATATGATTGTATGTGATTGTATGTAACATAAATTCGAACGAGTATGTTTTTAAAAATTAAACAACTAATTCGATTAAATGTTACGTCATCATATAGATGTGCCATGTTTTATTCTAATCAGAATTCTAAAATATCAGCTACAGATGCCAGGATCAGCATAAGCGAAAATTGTGTCAAACAATTGAAACAACTGGGATGTGAAGGCAGTAATGCCTTCCTAAGATTGTGCGTAGAAAGTGGAGGCTGTTCCGGGTTTCAGTATAAGTTTGATCTCGATGATAAAATTGCAGATGATGACAGGTTGGATACGCTTTATGCAATATGATCAACGAAAAAAAACTTGCTCTATCTGCCAAACAGATAGTAACACAATAAAACGTAAATTGACAGTCCAGAATTTACTTTTCTAAGAGGTTGAGTAAAATGTTATTGCGTAAGAATCATTTTGTTGCATTTTTTAAATAGTTAATTTTTCTATTTGTGTAACCAAAACCATATATTAAAACAAGAAGTGTGTTATTATTTGACTCATCTTTTGATATCAAACTTATGCCTAATCTCAGTTACTGAGAAATTCATGATTACTACAATAATGTAATTTACTTATGTTTCAGAATTTTTGAACAAGATGGTGTTAAAGTGGTGATTGATGAAACTTCTTTGGAGTATATCAAAGGATCTACAGTTGATTATCATACAGAGTTAATAAGATCTGCATTTAGAGTTATTCAAAATCCAAATGCTGAATTAGGTTGTTCTTGTGGTGCAAGCTTTTCTGTAAAAATTGATTAAAAAGTTATATTAAGAGTAAAATGAATATTAAATTATCTTGAAGATATGATTTATAAATATCTCAAAATTTTGAAATCTTAATGAAAAAAACTTAAAAAATCCACTTTGTCCACCTTCTCTGAGATGGGTTTGAACCTTTCGCAATCCAGGCAACTGCTCTGAAATCTATCAACAACTTTCTTTCATAAGATCATGATGGACAACAGGATAAGCTGAAGCTGAAAAGATAGATCTACTAATACAGCAGATTGGGACATTGTTAAATCTTGTATCAACGGTGATCTCTAAAATGAATCTATAAGCAATAACTTCTTTGAAGAAAGAGCAGCCTGGAACATAAATGAATTTGCTCCAAATATACTTGAAGTTAACATATTTAGATCCAAACAAAATAGATATACTCTTAATATCGCATTCACATCTTAATGATCAATGATCTGTTAAATTTGAGGGTAATAAAATCTATTACTCAAACTTCCCTGATGGAACTTCACTTGCGGGAGCTGCAATCATAGTAAAAAATAATATCAAAAATTACTCACTCCCTAAGACCAGAAGTCAACATTTTCAGATGGCCATAGTGTTGGTTCCAGATTGGACAGGTGATCTAAATATTGCTGCTGTTTACTGTCTTCTAGGACCACCTATTGACGAGAACATGTACAAACATTTCTTTGTTTCCCTTGGCACTAGATTTATCGGAATTCGAAACACATTCTGGGGATTGTGACTCATAATGACTAGAGATTGTAAACTAAAGTAATGCATAGATGCATTTCACTTACAAGTCTACTCTACAGGGGAACCTACCTATTGGCTGATTGACCCTTGTAAAACACCAGATCGAATAGATTACTTTATTGTCAAAAATGTTACAACTATATAAAACTAGAATCCAGTTTTCATAGCACTTCTGATCACATACCAGTTATTTGTACATTAAGCATTACTGTCATTAGGATAGTGCAAATAGGGAAAATATATAACCATAAAACTGATTGGGACCTATTGATTATATTAATCCACATGTAGACCTGATGGTTTCACTTAAAACAGAAGATGGGGTGGACCAAGCTTGAAGGTGGAAGAAGATTGGAACTCAAGACCTTTCGCAATCCGGGCGACTGTTCTAACCATTGAGCTACCCAGGACTTAACAGGACTGATGAATCTTTCAAGCACTTGTTACTTTTTCGCTACTACAGACAGTATTCTCATCAATGTTCAGGCAAAGCCGAAGTAACAAGTGCTTGAAAGAATCATCGGTCCTATTAGGTCCTGGATATCTCAGTGGTTAGAGCAGTCGCTCTGATTCGCGAAAGGTCATGGGTTCGAATCCCATCTCAGGGTGCCAGGGGCCAAGTGGATTTTTTAAGCATTTTTCACTAAGAATACTAAACTATCTAATTCATTTTATAAAGTATTAAAATCATATGAAAGTGATGGACAGTTTCAAATACAAGTCGATGAAAGTATATCGTCATATAAAGAAATTCATGCTGGCGTACCTCTAGGTTCGGTTTTAGGCTCGGGGATGTGTGTTATTTACACATCTGATCTTCCAAAATCGAAAGATATTCTAAGAGTAACGTATGCAGCAGTGTTAGCTAGTAGTCGTTGCCCTAAAGAAGTTTCAGGAATGTTTCAAAGAAACCTAAATAAAATCCAATACTGGCTTGAAAAGTGAAGAATTAAAGTGAGTGCATCAAAATCTAATCACATGATTTTTACACTGGAACTGGCAACTGTCCGCCAGTTAAGTAGCACAATGTAACCTTACCGCATCAAGAAAGTGTGAAATATCTAGGGATGCATCTCGTTCACAAGCTGAAGTGGAAAAACTCGCATAAAGGCCAAGAGACATCAGGCGAATATAAAAATGAGGAAAATTGACTAGCTGATTGGAATAAAGTCATCATTGAATTTAGTTAACAAATCACTCAATATAAGACTGTCGTTAAACCAATGTGGTCATACGGCAATTAGCTCTGGGGATTGGCTAGTCTATCTAATGTAGAGAGATATTACAACGCTTCCAAAATATGTCTCTAAAGATTATTGCGTATTAGAGAGAGAATAGAAGTATAATGATATTGATTTAGTATGGGAACCGAGTGTCGCCTCTCCGCACACAAATACAGATTAGATGAAATGATCATTTTGTTCACTACATGAAAAACTGCCACGCGATACGTTCGTGATAACATAAACAGAATCCCAAAAAGATACTAAGCTAAGAAATCACACGATTAAAAACAAACTCTAATTCAACGTGATAATAAATAATTTACTTTAACATGAATGTTGAACTGTCACGTGGCTGTATACGGGGATACCAGAAGGGAAAAAATATTTTAAGATTATGCACATTTTAAAAAATTGGGGACATCATTTTATGTGCGAACTATTAAGATTAGATTTTGCTGTAACCAAGTGAATATTAAAAAATAACGCTTTTCCCTATATAACTTCTTTTAAAAAACGCAGTACAAAAACTAAGAAAACTTAATGATAAACTCTATCATATGTCTGTGGAGTAATATAATTAAGCGAGGGAAAGTGTAAAAAAAAAACAAAAATTAAGAAACCAACAGAATTTTTGTATTAATTACATTAAGCCTAATTTGTAATTTTTTCTTACTGGTATCATTCCGATTGTGCATATTAGTGATGTGACATAATAGTAGTTGATGAAATAAGAGGTTTAAATTTTGTTATGAAACAGTAAAATGTAATTCAGTTCGACAATGTTCTACAGTGGTTTGATAGTAATTATTTAAAGCTTAATTCAAATAAAATGAAATACATAAAGTTTGCATTACCTAATGTGAGGCATATTAATACACTTATAAATGTAAATAGTGAAAAAGTTGAGTTGGTGAAATCGACAAAGTTCCTTGGTATTACACTAGATTCCCGACTGCAATGGGATCCTCATATTGATAATTTGTCAAGTAGACTGAGTTCTGCAGCATTTGCTGTTAAGCAAATTAGACTCTTGACAAATGTTGAAACGGCAGGATTGGTATATTTTAGTTATTTTCATAGTGTAATGACGTATAATCTATTGTTGTGGGGTTCTGCGGCTAGCATTCAAGATATTTTTATTCTACAAAAGAGAGCTGTCCATGCTATATATAATTTACGGTCTAGAGAATCTCTCAGAGAAATATTTAAAGAAATAAATATTTTGACTGTTGCCTCTCAATACATCAATGAAAATATTATCTACGCAAGAAAACATTACGATTCCTTCACAAAAAAAAGTAGTGTTCATAATCATAACACAAGAAATAAAAATAAACTTGCCGTTCCAAGCTTCAGACTTCAGAAAACCAGAGGATCAATGCATTTACATTGCTATGTTCAATAAAGTTCCACAAAATGTAGTTGACCTACCCATAAATAAATTTAAAATTCATGTAATGAACATACTTATGAGTAAAGGCTATTATAAAGTTGATGATTATTTTAAGAATCGCAATGCATGGAATGAATAGCCATCGCTTTGTTCTATAAAGACTAATTATATGTTCAACCTATGTCCTACAGACTTTGAAAGTTGTATTTATTATTGTGATAAGATATGAAATGACATGATTTATGTAAATATCATAGGGCTGGTAAGTTTCTTTCGCTTGTTCTTCTTGTCAGCTAAAAGACGTCCTGAACAAGTGGTAGGGGAAAAAAAATTTTTGGACGATTCAAAAGCGATTCATAATAACTAATATGATCATTACAATAATAAATTGATCATAGCCATGTTTGTTTTACTTTATTATTCTAAGTTTTATAACTGTAATAATAATAGTACCTACATTTTTAATTGCAACGACTGGACAATAAGGAATCGCTGGTCAAGTATGAGTTTGAAAGCCGTGACAAAAAAGTTGAAGACAGACACAAAAGCGATAAGTACGTACAAACGTCAATCTACATATAAAGTCACATCCGTTTGAGACATGCGTTTATAAACTTATGTGCAAATATGAAGCAACAAAAAAACTGATAAAAGCTGTTCTGTGGGCGGTTCTTTAAAGTGGCTATCTTAACTCGATTTCTATAATAATGGTTTCCGATTATGAATCAGCATAATAAAGTAAATTAAATTGACGCCTATAAATTAATTTTGCAAATTAAATTCACACCACCAACAATATTACGTTAGTTGAAAACATGATTTTTTGTTTGTATAGATAATATGTTGTTTTGAAATTCATTTGATAGGTTTAGGTCTAAAACGGATAGGACAAAATAAATTATGTAAACAGGGCAATCCGTTGTAAAGTTATTAGGGAAACTGAAATATAAGTAATGCAAAATAAGTGAAATCCAGTTTCACCAGTTCCTAATAAGACCTATTAGGCCAACACTCGTAGCTTTTCACGGAGTTTCGTTTGATTTATATATTGTTCATAAAACGTTGATATACTTCGTAACTTAGATATTTATAGCACATCAGTATTTTTTAATATTTATCTGCGTGTAAATAATTAACCGAATCTTCGTAAAAAAGTGCCTGAATAGTTCATTATTTCATCTGTTCAGTATCAATTTATCTTTTATTTTCAGGAGGCACAGCACTATTTTTTGCAAAAGTGCACAATATGATTTACATTGCTGTCTAGAAACGGGGTTAGAAACATTAATGTTGGTTTGAGCAAACAATGTATATTTTATTTGAAATTGTGTCAAATTATTACGTTTTTTATATTTTAGCACTAAAATTGTACTTACCAGTGAAAGGAAATGTTTGCATTAGTTAGATTGTATACTTTGTTTTGCTTTTTGCAAGTGATAATAGAAAACGGTATTTTTATAGAAAAAATCAGTAAAATCACCACTCGACGATTGACGAACGACTGACAAATATAAAACCGAGGAAAGGGCGTCATATGAGTAAAAGCGCATATGCCAGCGACGCTTGCCCCGCCCACTTACTACTTCTATTCTCTCTCTATGAATATTTTCAGGTTCCCACAGATATTGAGCTAGGAGTATTTAAATCCTTTACAAAACGTAAAACATAAACTAGAATGCTAAGTAATTAGGAATATTTAGAAATTCGATTTATTAAAGCTTGAATGGAATCGTAATAATATTTTAGCTAACTTGAGCGGTCTTAAAAATATTTTTAACTTTCATGAGATCTGACGTATTAATTAATTAATTCATTGAGTAACTGGATACGAAAGCCAATGGGGGGCGTTAAACCATACATAACTGAGATTAAATAATATTTTAGGCGTTACAGGACGAGAAACTATATCAGCGGGGTTTTCACGACCGTTGATATGAAACCAATGTTTAGCGCAGTGCCGTCTTAAGTCTATTCGGCGCCAGGTTGCGGGTCTCAGCCTGTGCCCTCGTTTTCTTTTACACACTACACGCGACCGACGACGCATTGCAGTATAAAAGGGGTCCTAATCAACCATAAAAACAAAATACACGTAATTTTGATAATTTATATAATTATTTATCTAAAATGCAAAAGTAAATTAAACTCAATTATACAAATAAAAAAAAAACAATTTTCCATTCTAGACATTATGTCCACTTTCAGGAATAAACAATAGAAAATGTGCCTACTTTGTATATCAATTATAGTTACAATTTAGTTTTTTCCACCGACATCGGCATCTGTACCGCCAGGTTGTCCTTTGACAAAGGCCTCCTCCAGCTTAGCCCATTCCCCTCTATCTCTGGCTGCTCTTCTCCATCCCTTCGGTAGGTCATCTTCCCATCTCTTTATCTGCCTACCTCTTTTCCGTTGTCCGTCACGAGGGTACCATTCTGTGATGTCTTTTGCCCATTTTGGTTTTGTTGATCTCATCATATGTCCTGTCCACTTCCATTTTAAGGTCTTCACTTTATGGATTACATCTACCACGCCTGTCCTCTTCCTTATATCCTGAAGACGTAGCCTATCTCTAAGTTTAACACCCAGGATACTTCTTTCAATTCCCTGCTGACATACTTTTAGTTTTGACACTGTGTAATTTGAATATGACCATGTTTGGCATCCATAGCTTAGCACTGGAAGTATACAGGTATCAAAAACTTTTCTTTTTAGGGATACAGAAATCGAATTGCATTTCATAACTCTTTTTAGGGACCAGTATCGTGACCATGTATTGCAAACTCTTCTCTGTATTTCCTTCTGCATTTGCAAGTTCGGTGTTATTACCTGTCCCAGGTAAATGTATTCCTCTACATATTCAACTTCTTGCATTCCCACCATCAGCTTTATTTTTGAGTTATTAGTCATTGCCTTAGTCTTGTTCAGGTTCATGGTCAATCCAGCTTTTGCACTTTCTATTTTCAGTTGTATCAACATACTTTGAAGGGCAGTCGGGTCTTCAGCAAAAAGGACAAGGTCGTCAGCAAACCGCAGATGGTGCAGTTTGCTACCGTTTATGTTTACTCCCATCTCATTCCAGTCTAGGTTTCTAAATATTTCCTCTAGAACGGCAGAGAAGAGTTTCGGGGACAGAGGATCACCTTGTTTTACACCTTTTTGAACATTGAACTCGGGGCCAACCCTTTCTAGTTGCACTTTGGTTGTGCTTTGGTGGTATATCTGGTATATGATTCTTATGTATTTATTATTAATACCCTGTTTATATAGTGTTTCATAGATAAAGTCATGTAGCAGGGAATCAAAGGCTTTGTTGTAGTCAACAAAAGCAATATAGTATGGTTTTCCGTATTCGTTATATTTCTCCATAAATTGTTTCACTACATGTATATGGTCGATGGTGGAGTAATCGCTACGAAAACCAGCTTGTTCTCTGGGTTGTTGTTCGTCTAGAACCTTTGATAATCTTCCAAGTAGTATCTTCGAAAAAACTTTATAAATGTTGGATATTAAACTTATAGGTCTATAATTGTCTATGTTATCTTTATCCCCCTTTTTATGTATGAGAACGATTGTTGATTCGGTCCATTGTTTAGGTATTTCTTCATTGTGTAAAATTTCATTAAAAATCTCTGTTAATGTTTGCCCTATAATATCGAAAGTCTCCTTTAGAAGCTCATTTGTTATTTTATCGTCTCCTGGTGCTTTATTGTTTTTTTGTGACATTACAGCTTTTTTGACTTCACTTAGGAGTATGTCTGGGATGTCTTCATCGTCCTGTTGGTAGGCTTCTATTTCTTTATAATCTTTCAAGGTGGTGTCGTGATACAAATTCCTATAAAACTGTGTCGCTATTGTGTTTATTTGTTGTCTCTTCACATGTGTTGTTGTATTTCCTTGGAGATTTTTACTCTTTATATTTGGTATCCAGGTTTTATGGTCCTTCAATTGTTTCCAAGCCTTTTTTATACCTCCTGTTTTCTCTATCTCATCTGTGATGTTATTTATTATCCTTTCTTTGTTGTATTTCCTGATTTGTACTGTAATTTTTTTGCTGATAGATTCTATAGTTTTGATGTTGTTTCTCCTATCCTGCAATAGCTTCCCCCTTTCTTCTATAAGTTTTCTTGCTTCCTCTCCTATTCTGTCTTTCTTTGTGCTGTTGGTTACTTTTTTATATATGTTTAGTAAGTACTGTTCCATTTTGTCGTACTTTTGCTGAGTTGAGGTTTTTAATTTCATATTTGGGAGTGTCTTTTTTAATTCCAATTTAAATTCCTTTGGCATACATGGTATCACATGGGGTGTTTTAATATTAAAGTTTCTTCTTGATTTTTTTGTGTTGCATGTTTTTATGGTTCCTCTTATCATTCTGTGGTTAGTACTGAAGTTTAACTTGTTGATTACTTCAATGTTCCGGAACTGATAGGGTATATTTGTGATTATAAAGTCTATGACATTTCTATGTTTACCATCGGGTGATATCCATGTCCATTGTCTTGATGTCTTTTTATTAAATATACTATTCATAAACTTTAGGTTATACTCCATTGCGAAGTTAACTAGTCTGTTACCGTTTTTGTTCCTTTTTCCTTTACTGAATTTTCCAATGATATGTTTTTCGCCCATCTGTGCCTCGCCAATTTGACTGTTGAAATCGCCTATTAGTATTTTTTGTTTATAAGTTTCCTCCATTGTGTTATGTAATGTAGCATAGAATTTATCTTTTTCTTCTTCCGAATTTTGCTCTGTGGGTGCATATATTTGGATTATTGAGATAGCGTGTTTGATTTCAGGGAGTTTAATATTTAATATAGCGATTCTGTCAGATTTGCTTTGAAATTGTTCAATATAATTTTTATAATACTTCTTGACTAGAAATCCGACTCCGTACATTCCTTGTTTTTCGCCATTATAGTAGAATATATAGTCGTCATATTCTCTTATCTCCTCTCCCATTCGTCTTATTTCACTGAGTCCTATTATATCCCATTTTATCTCTTCTAAAGCTTTCGATAGTTCTACTAGTCGTTCCTCAGTCCTGAGTGTTCTTGTATTCAGGGAACATATGTACAATTCATTTTCATTCTGTATGTTTTCCTTGTTTTTTGTTTTGACGCGTGAATATAGTGGTATTTGGGGTGTTGTTTTTATGGGTTTTTGGTTTTGTTTTTGTTTCTGATTTTGCTTTTGATTTTCTGGAGGGTTATGGTCTATTGTCCCACGGTGACCAGCCGGGTTGGGACATGTATTGCCTGTTGTGTATATTTTTCTGTTCTTTTCGTTTTTCCAGTTGCCGATGTCCGATAGTTGCTAGTTTTTGGTATCGAAACTAGAATCATACGATGATCAAATTAGAAATATATCGAGTTTGCCAAGGCATATATGCAGTGATATTTATCAACTATACTAAGTCATCATATAAAATATCGAATTTTATACTCTGCAATAAATATCGATTATCAGTATATCGAAAAATATCAATATCGCCGAAATAAATATCGATTTTTCACAAATCGATTATTTTTCTCAAGTTTTCTCCGTAGACTCATGAATTTTTATGGATCGCGGACACAAGTGTAAACATGTTTTTCATTGTCGCCATCACGGACCGAAAAATAACGGTCCAGAAAGGAGAAATCTTAAATTCTGGCCCGTAGAATTTTTGACAGTGCATTGGCTAGAATTACCTACATATGGCCTGACATATCGGACCGGAAAAAATTGGACTGCCGGACCTGAAAATTCAGTCTAGTGCACAAACGACCTTTTTATTGTAATATCATTGCGTGTAGTGGTTATATTATGAAATATCGAAACAAATATTTGGCACAAAATTATGATTGTATTTCAAAGATGCTACACAAATAAAACAACAATGTTAACCCTCTTAAATTTCAATTTATTTTTTCTAATGAGATTGAGATACATTTATTGCAGCCCACATGTTATCCAGTTTGGCTGGGGGTATGTTAATAACAGGTTCGGCCTTGTTAAAGGAATTGACAGCAGATCTGTAAAATAAGTTTATAACATTGTTAATACACGCAGATATGCAGATATAAAGTGGTTAAGGGACAGTTGCTTTAAGAATATTTCAAAACCAAAATCATCTAAATCGGCCTAGCCGTTCTCGAATTTAAGTGAGACAAACGAACAGCAAATGATTATATATAGATAGATAGATAGATTACCTATATACCTACATTTTAAAATTATCAAACCCTTCAATCAATCAATTATGATATGCTTATCCCCATCTTTTTTCTTTGTGGTCTATCAATTACACCCCATATGAAAAAAGTTTAAAGAAACTCCTCAGCTAACAGTAGAAAAGTCTACTGTTAGCTGAGGAACGATTCTGTAAAAATTCCGACCCAGAATTTGAATTCACTCATGTGTCCGAATTCAAGTCATTCAGTGTAGAAATTCTATTGGTTCCCTCTTTGTATAAAAAACACAAAACAAGATTGATTGATTCATACATGTCTCAAATGATCTATTCATATGTTATTACGAAACTCACTTCACTTATGTCACGAAACGTTATTACCAATTATGGAATCGTACGGCTGGGCTCATTTTTAATACTTGGTAGGGCTATTAGGATTTTTTTCCAATTATAGCTACCGGTAGGGATATATGGAATCTGTTACTCCACATATCTCCACTGATTTGTATTGGTTGGGATACTTGGATTTTTATTTCCATTTATATATTCAGATAAGTTTTCTAATATCAGGTTTGATATATTAAGTGTTCATAAAATAAAATTTAAGTCATGAAAACGATATACAAATAGTGTATGAGAAGGTAACTTTTAAAATGCTAGTCAAATTTGTACAAAATTATTTACCATTAAAAACATAACTTCGTTTGAGACAATATAAATCATAAAATTGTAAATGTATTGGTTTATTGTACAATATAATATATTGGTTTACCTTACCATATCTAAAGCACCTGCTGTAATATCTTAAGTTATATGTCATAACCTACTATTAGAAAACTTATTCCTACTAGTCGCTATAAATGGGTGTTGCTACTCGGCTGATCAACGTTTATCCGTGCAATTAACAACCTGACTGAATTTAGTTATAAAAATCGGTTTTTACGGGTCAGTTGAAGCAATTCGGAAATCAGCACAACTAATAAAAGTTATTAACTTACTGCTGTAAATCCCCATTAAAAACAAAGGAGGCTTCATTAATCTTCTTCACATTATGAGGCGAATAGCGATTGTACAGGCCCCAAATGCTGTTCATCAATTTGCTGTTGTACTTCAACGGTGTAAGCTCTGCAACTATAAGATAATGTTGATTTGTATAGTATTAGGAGCCGAACTACAAATACAGATTCAGAGTTTGTATTAGCTGCATATAATATAGACTAACAACTAATATGTCAGTACCAGAACAGACAATATTTTTCTAATTTACTAGAAAAAAAGATAATACACATACGAGGGTCAAACTGAAAGTTCTTAGAACTGGCCACTTATAAACAATATAATAAAAAAATAATTCTAAAATTTGAAAATATAACTCTTTGCCAATATTACTGAGTATATATTTCATTCATTTGTCATTTGTTTTACGATTTGGCGGCAAATTGAAAATTGTCTGTGTCACGTCATCATGAATTTAACACGAGAAAATTTTCGTGCAATGATTTTTTATGACTTTCGATGTCATTTAAGTCAACAAGAAAGTTATGATAGACTACGATTGGCCTTTCACGATGAAGCCCCATCTCGTGCGACTGTTTACAACTGGTTTAATGAGTTTAAACGTGGTCGCACTAATCTCACTGATGATTTACGTGGGGGACGGCCTTCTACGGCGACGACTGAAGATAACATCTGTGTTGTGCGGCGTATGATAGAGACTGACAAAAGAGTGACCTATCAACAGATTCGGACAAGCTTAGGCATCGGTATGAGTCAAGTGCACAAAATCCTCCACGAACATTTAGCGGTCAGGAAGCTTTGCGCCCGGTGGATACCTCATAATTTGACTGAGGCTCAAAAACTCCATCGTGTGGATTGGTGTCGTAAAATGATTGAAAGATTTAACGGAGGTGACTCAAATGCTGTGTTCGACATACTAACAGGTGACGAAAGCTGGATTTACTGTTATGATCCTAAAACCAAAAGACAATCTGCTCAGTGGGTGTTTCCTTTCGAGGAGTTGCCAACTAAAGTGCAGACAGATCGAAGTGCGGGAAAAAATGGTGGCCTCGTTCTTTGGAAGGATAGGTCATTTTGCAACAATTGTGTTAGAGGATCAAAAAACAGTTTCTGCAGAATGGTACACTACCAATTGTTTGCCACTTGTCTTGGAAAAAGTTCGAGAGAAACGACCTCGCAGTAGGATCCTCCTTCACCACGACAACGCCTCGTCGCACACCCGCCAAGCGAACGATCGACTATTTGGCGACATCAAACGTTGAATTACTGGGTCACCCGCCGTATAGCCCCGACCTCGCGCCTTGTGATTTTTATTTATTTCCAAAAATTAAAGAAAAACTTAAAGGAAAGCGGTTATGAATGCTGAAGAAGCGGTGGCTGCGTATCGCGATGCCATTGAAGAGACCCTAAGGACGAGTGGGCAAAGTGCTTTTCCCAGTGGTTCCATCGCATGCAGCGGTGTATTGACGTGAATGGACAATATTTTGAAAAGATATAATAAAACTAATAACTGGCTAATGTAATCAGTTTTTGATTTTCTAAGAACTTTCAGTTTGACCCTCGTATTATTCTAAAAAGGAACTCTACCTTAAATGCATTCAGATTTAAGATCAAATGGAAAAATTTGACAGTCTGTATAGCCTGTCGCGCTGCCTGTCTCAATTAAATGATAGAAGCTCTTACTGATTAATTGAAAAGATCGTTTATTCATAAATAATATTTAACAAAGAAAAGACGTATAATTTTTGGTACGGCAGGTCTACCTAGTGCTACCGCGGTGGATTTATATACCTACCTAACTTGGCTTCAAATTCAATCAAATGCATTTTACGTTTAATTTTGTATTATTTACAGTATGTAAGTTTAATACTTACATAGCTTAGAGAAGGGGTTCCCAAACTTAGGTCGTCTACTGACCACTTTGAGAATTAAAAAAAAAATGGGTTTTTCACCTACTTAAAAACCACTATACTTAAAATTATATTAATTATAAACAATACTTTATTTTAAACAACAGCGACCGATTGACATGAAATTTATTTTATTTATTCAATAAAACAGGACACATATGCGTATATAAATTACACGAAGAATAGAATAGAATTGAGTTAAATATATATAAATATTAGTTGATGTTCACAACTTGTACTCGATACGACTATCGACTACAAGCAGTATCAAAGAGTCCTCGTAGATGAAATTACAAATCGCCCCCCTAACCCTTCTTCTTTTCGGTCAGTCAGACAGACCTAAATTAAATATTTATACCTATGGGTACTGAATCAATTTTTTTTTATAGATCGCGATTTGATATAAAGTAAATAATGGCAAATTGATAGGTTAGTAGTGATCCTGGCGCAGTGAAAAGCTGTGTCCCCATCAGAGTTGAATCTCTGATTTGATTTGAATTCTCGACGGGCCTGGTGGGAGGCTTCGCCTCTTACTTAAGTGCTTACTATTACAATATTACAATCAGAATACGTTCACACACACTCATCAAGCTTAAAAAATATTTATCTTATGTATACCTAATGATACTTACACTTGGTTTCAAAGAATTTGCCGTATTCGCTGTGCTTAGGAAATAAAGCAATTTTTTTATCTCGGTCGCTCAGTCTCTCGCGCACCCTTCCCGCGGTGAAAGTGCAAGGGGGAATGGCAGCCATAGTTTTTATTTGACAGGCTGTAGGGAGAAAATAGGTACCTTATTAAATGCATTGTCCTGATTGGTATTCGGCTTTGTGTTACACAATCGGATTAGGAAAGTTTTGGTTGCCAGGCGGAAACAAATTTTCGTCTCTTATTCTATCGTGGTTGATGCCGTCGTATGTAGTTTTATATAGCCACAAACGCAAACAACACACATAATATTTACTGATATCAAATTGAGTGGGGAATAAGACAGTTTTGTCTATCCTGAAATGCTGTACATAACTAAAGTTATCAATTTTTGGTGTACGCGCCCCCTTAAGTAATAATCTAAGTAATTTTATACATGTATTTTGGCTTATTGTTATCAAGTGAGGTAGCAGGGTCTGAGACAGGTATTTTACAAGGAAGTATATATTTTATTTGGGCTCAAAGACAGTGGGTTCTCTTAGTTTGTCTATTTGATAGAATTTTTGAAGTCGATCACCGATTAACTTCTTGCGACTACCTTAAGTTATACCAGATTATTGTAGAACGTAAAAATTTAGTTTTGTTGATTAATAAGTAAGTATATGCAAAGTATTGTACGAGTGTTAGTAAACACTCGTATCTATATTCGTGAAACGTAATTACTTGAGAAAATGTAATTATATAAGCAAATATAAATTCTAAACTTTTAAGATTTCTTACTTCATTTAAATTCTTGTTAACCTATCCGTTACAATTCTTGTTTACCTATTTGCTTAAGTTATGACACTTTCTCAAGTAATAAACTACTTCTCTCGACTAAAGATACAAGTGTTACAATGTATATTCTATGCATATTACCTTCTTATCTCAAAATAATGTATGTGGATCTGCTGTGTTTAAGTAATTGTGCTTATCAATGTGCAAATAAGTTGAAACAAATCACCTACTTTATTTCGTTCCTAAAGAGCTGCATTTATATTGCGACGATAAGAGTATATTAGCTATTAAAAAAATATCTACATATATTAGGCATTAATTAGCAAATTATTTTATTCTTCGGTTTCGGTAAAATAAAGCCAATGATACTATACCTTTACACAGATTGAATAAAATACTTCCAAATATATGAAAATTGAACTTTTCAATGTGTGCCGTCCCTGTGATGGGACCCCTGCATCCAGAAGCGCGAAGCAACTTGGAAGTTCGAAGAAGCACCATGAAACCACAAAATGAGAAAAGCAGAAAGAAGACAACAGTCGTTCCGATTTCGATACCACACACGGGTGTAACACAAGTGACGCCAGAAAAGCCACTATTCAAAATGGCTGCGATGCCTGAACCGAATGCCCCATGTCGGGGTTATCTGTGCTCAGAAACGTAATTTCTTGATATACGACCACTCGTTCCATGATAACACTACTGAACACCCCAAACGGCTTTGTTTTTAAGGAAACTTAATAATCAAAAATTACTTTAGGAATATTCCATACTTAGGTTTTTAGTTGTTGTTTTTTTATGTGGACTAGATTTTTAGAATGACTATAGATAATTATGTTCAACAATTATTTTATAGCCTAGTTAACCATCTGGGTCACAATACTTATCTATACTAATATTAGGTTGGAGAAAAGGTCTTTTTTCATATAGTATGCATAAACTTGTAATAAAATCTTTTTGGCTATTCCAATTGTATATTGTATCTGGCTGGCTTCAGTATCATAAAAAAATTTTTTTAAAGAAGATAACTCTGAATTCGAATTAGGGAAATGTGTGATTTACATTTGTTTTTCTTACTTTTAAAATTCGAAATATTTTAAAAGTTTATTACAAAAAGGTAATAATGCAACGCAAACCGCGAAAAAAATTTAGACGTTTGAGGACCTAGTTGTAGTTTCAGTGATAGTAGAACAAATAATATTTTTTTTTAAAGAAGATAACTCTGAATTCGAATTAGGGAAATGTGTGATTTACATTAGTTTTTCTTACTTTTAAAATTCGATACATTTTAAAAGTTTATTACAAAAAGGTAATAATGCAACGTAATCCGCGAAAAAAATTTTGACCGTTAAGGACCAAGTTGTAGTTTCAGTGACAGCAGCACAAATTTGGTTTAAGCGTTTTCAGTCCGGAAATCTTGATGTCAAAGATGCACGTCGCTTCGGTCACCCTGTTACAGATAAAATGGACGGCATTTTTGAAAAAGTGGAGCAAGATGGACATATCAGTAGTTGCAACGTATCTGAAGACCTAAACACAAAATAGTTTTGGCACATTTTAAAAAAGTTGGGTATTTGGGTACCTCACGAGGTCACTGAAAGAAAATATTCTTTACAACAGCGTGATGAAACCGAACCATTTTTGAAGAATCTGGTGATGAAAAGTGGGCGTACGACAAAAACGTGCGAAAAAGGTCGTGGTCAAAGGTCGGTCAGGCTTCACAGACTTTGGCGAAACTCGGAACAAGGTGATGCTGTGTGTGTGGTGCGATTGGAAGGGCATAATTCATTATGAGCTGTTATCGCCAGGCAGGACCATTGATTTTGAACTCAACTGCGAACAACTGATGAGATTAAAGTAAGAAGTTGAGAGAAAGCGGCCAGATTCAATCAATAGAAAGGGTGTGGTTTTTCATCATGATCACGCTCACACATCTTTTGTCACTCAGTAAAAATTAAGAGAGTTTGGCTGGTAGGAGTTAATTCATACGCCGTATAGTCCTGACCTTGCACATTCAGATTTTCACCTGTTTTGCTCTCTTCGGAATTCTTAGGTTAACACGATCACGCGATAATTATTTTTTATAATAACGCGATCTTAGGATCACGCAAGGACTGCCAAAACCACTTGTCGCGGTTTTTTGGTCTGAAGGTCCAAAATTTCTATAGTGATGGGATCATGTCCCTATCTAACAAATGGCAAAAAGTTATCGAATAAAATGGTACCCAATGAAGGGCACCTACATACTTTAGTTTGATGTAAATAACTTTTATCAAAAAATGATTTAAATTTTCATATAAAATGCGAAGAAACTTTTCTCCAACGTATTATTATTATTAAGAGGAAATATTTGTTTGTTTGTTTGCATCGAATAGGCTCCGAACTTCTGGACTGATTTTAAAAATTATTTCACCTACGCGTCAACAGCTAGTTCATTAATAGAATACTTTATTGTTTTTGAGAAATATTTTGTTCGGCTGCTTTTACCCACTTAAAATGATAAACATGCACCAGTATCTGTGAATATCTTAAGAAATTTTTACAGCAGCGATAAAATACTTCTCGTATTTTTTTTAAGATTTTTTCTATAAGCTTAAAAAATATTCTGAAAGAAATCTGTACCTTAAGAATGATTATTAAATAATGCCAATATATTATTAAATTACAAATATATTGGCTACTAATATATTTATATAATATACTAGAAAAAATATATTTATTTTTATGAAGATTTATCTAAATTCGAAACATGTCAATCAAACACGTTTTGTATTATATATAAAAATCTGGAATCTCGATACTAAACGTGTTAGATTGACGACATATTCCGAATGTCGATTCGAATATTTCAGAAGTGAGGAAGGATTAAATGGTCGTGGGCCAATCATTGAAATGAAATCGTTATATTGTAATTTGCAATTATACTATATACCTAACCTACCTGTGTAACTTATTATTTTTCGATCTAGTAACAAGAACTACATTTGTAAAAACATGTTGTTATTGAAATGCCATTGATTCGTCGATATCGTTAAGCGGTTCACAGAAGAGGTACGTCTACCAAGTTTCAACTGATAGTTTCCGAAGTGGAAGAAATACCAGGCCAACCGAAGTCACACGTGACGAATCTATATACTAGATCTAATTTGGTAGGAATTTTACTTAGTTGTTAGGCTCTGAGTCATCGTAAGACATCGTAAATATAAGTATGTATTTAGGTATACCGTGGCGACAAACTGGGGAGGCGAGAAGTGTGGAAGTAACTCACGAGACGGCAATCATATTTAGAATACTATATTTCCTTATATTATGCTAATATTGAAAAAAAAGCGAAACAAAAAAATAACTATCAACTTAATGCAATATAAACCGTGCGCCTTGTAAATTGAATGTGGGTAACATATGTATATTTTTTTGGTCGCCACAAGCCAAGCTTTGCTTAGTGGAATAGTGAAATAGTTAATGGAAAATAAAGTTATTATTATTATTTTATACAGTTAAATACAACCATAGATTTATTACATACAACTGATATGGCTCAATGATGTACCATGTTTTTGCTCAATCAGGATGATTCAAATATCACGCCATCGAGCGATCTACCAATATCAAACAGCTTGATCCCCCCCACTGAGTGCGACTGAGATGAATTATTTTTTAAATGTCCATGTTTTACACCTTATGGTTTATAAAATAAGTCTCACTTTATATTTAATTTATACTTTCGGTCGCGGCGGAACATATCTGCTTTCCGTAAAGTAAGATTCCCCATAAACTACATTAATTGATACTTACTGTATCATATTAACATTTTCAAAGGAGCTATTCTTACGCCAAAGCATTATTAAGCGAACTATACATAGTGGATAGTTTTGTTACAAGCTGCCTGATTTACGCTTTCATGGGAGAAAACTTAGGTATGGTTTTTTAAGATATCTTAAAAAACCTACCTTTTTAATATCGTAATCACACACGTTAAAGATAACGATTATATAAATGCCAAATTATTTCGTATGTTAAGAACTATCTTAACCTACGAAATATATATTTCGGTATCGCATGACATCTTAAGATACTTCATATGACATTATCTAAGACGTGTGTGTTAGGTCATTTAAGTGTATGGCGAGCGATATTTTATCCTAAGATATTATTATTAATATCATCTCAATAACGGCGTGTTACAACCAAATGGCACTAAAATAGGGATATTTAGCTTAAAATAATAAGTGGAAAATAAAAACAACAATTAATTTTATCATTTCAATATATTCAAATCTGTACTCTTAAAATCTATACATAATCGAAATCGATGTTATAAATTCATCAGAACACAATTCATAAATTAAACGGAATAAAATAGGTTTTCGATTTAGAAAAATATCACATATCCATACTGAGAAAAAAGTTAAAACAATTGATGCAAGTAAAACATATTGATTGTTGTATTTTGTGCTAGAATAAAAGGATAAATGTTTCTACTTCAATTACGTATGTTTACACGTACCCGTATTTTAAATTAAAATTAAATAAACGGTGGACTTTATGCAAAATATTAATTTTAAATTTCATATTAAGTACAAATATCAAAGAATATGAATTTAGCAAAATTGGAATTATCGCATTACGAAAAAAATAACCATTTACAGCGCAGAAAATATTGTGTAACAGAATATTCATTTTTTTTAATGTACCATGGAGCTGCTGAGACCATCATCAGAACACTAAAATCATAATAAATGCTGCACTCTAAAAACAAATGTACATTCTAATATACGTAATGTTACGATTATACATGCAAATAAAAACGGTAACGTTCAATTGTGGCACTAATTTGTACATAGTTGTGTATCCGACACGTACTCAGTGAAGAGTATTCTCGCATTTGGTGTGTGTTACACTTATAAAAAAAGTTATGCTAAAATAAATAGATGTAGTGAGATATATATAAATGACGAAGAATGATCATGGTCGCCTGTGCCGAGTATCGTGCAGTGATAATACTGATCGGTCCAGGCAGCACCCGTCAACAGTCCACATTTATTACCTGAAATCACAATCATAAATATACATCATATCATCATAACCACTTTATTGGGGCCCTCTTGCACCTCCGCTTACGTTCCCATACAAATACACACAGTAAAGACGCTCGATTACATACAATTTTAATCATAGAAAAAAAAAAATCTTTTGATATTTTAAAATTATCTCAAAACCTATTTTTGTATATATTTTTATGTAGTTAAGATAAAATATATTAGTCGTAATATCGACCCAAGAAATCTATTTAGAATTTTTGGGTCAATCAATTTTATTCGCTTTGTATTAGTGAAAAAGTATCAAGTGCTTGAAAAGGTTTGAGTCCCATCTCAGAGTGCCGGGGACAAAGTGGAATTTTTTAAGTATTTTTCATTAATAATATTTGTCAGTATATCATTGTGTATGCAAAATTTATGAAATTTAATAAATCTATTTAGAGTCATCTTTACGATTTTTTCTATCGAACCGATTATATTTGTTTTACAAACAATTGACAGTTTGTTTTTTCAAATTAAAAAATAATAATTTGGCAAATATTAGCATAAACTTAGAATAAAAATGGTTCTAAAACTGCTAAATACGTAAAAACTCGCCTTCATGGCTTTCATGGCAAAAATTTGGTTCATAAAGAAACAAGATGATATCACATATTCTGTACGGTGTACCGCACATTATGTGCTGTTCGCAGCGCCTTTATGGTTGCCGCGGATTTGTATTATGACGAGTAAGCATTTATGTATACTCGTCGCGTTTGGCGTAAAAATAAATCAGTTCGAATATTGTAACCATTCGACTCGGTTGTGTCATTTTCATCTCCTTATACTATTTCCTCAGAACATCCTCCTTATTCTACCAGCTATCAATCCTATAAATTATCATTGTTATCAGTTATCAATTAAATGTGTAAGGCTACCCCCTACACATTCATAATCGTCATTATCATCAGCCCTGTTACGTCCCTACTGCAGTGGCTCAGACCTTATGGCTAGTTAAGCTCGTTATGGCACGTTGGCCCCATTTGGATTGGATGTTATTAACGACTGCAAATGCGATCGGGGCAACGGCTTAATGCGCCTACCGAGGCTTGGAATAGATAATAAATTTTCGGTCACCCATCCCGCGACCGACTTTCGCGAAAGTTGCTTAACAATAATTTCCCGGGCGGCGGTGCTTATCCACCACGCCGCCGAGCTACTATCACATATTGATTTAGTGTAATTACCTAACATTCGCGGCGGCTCAGTAGGTTCTGATTACTGGTGGTACAGTCTTGCACTCGTTAGTGTCGAGTGTGCCGTCGATGACCGGCCTATACGTCAGCTTCGTGGCACCAGTCTCGCAGTCCGTCGCAGCCATTGTGTGCTTCCTCCAATGTTTCTCGAATGGTAGTTTAGTCTGGAAACATGACGCATAATTAACTTCAAAGTACACGTAAAACTGTGTTGTTATCTCTTTGTCTGTATAAATAAAACGAATCGCCAAAATGTATGTATGCGTATGAAATTCAGAACGACGGTACCAAATCAGATATTTTTTTGTTGTCTGTTGTTATAGAGACAAGGATTGTATAAAACAATTTAAATAAAAATTGTACAGAAAAAGGTAAATATTTTTCATAATTTTAAATCGCAATATAAACATGCATTGTTTGCGCCGTTATTATGATTAAAATAGAGGCTATTTTAAGTTTTAATAAACTCCCATAGAACAATTTAAAATGCAAAATCATACTTTTTGGTGTATAGTCCAGGGCGGGCAAATACATTTTGCATTCTATACGCTATAATTTGTTGTTGTCAACCCTATGAACCCATATATTTTTCTGAAGAGCCTTTCTGATAATTGATATTAAGTGATAATTTAATCGAAATATGTAGTCATTGAAACTGTAAACTCGTGTAACAATTCTATCATACATTTTCATTTAAATCCACATCGATACTTAACTGCCAAATTATTACCTATCATAATTTAGAATACAATGTAATTTAGTCATTGTTTTATCGCATTTCAAATTATACCAATTAACATTGGTCATATTTAGTATCGATATCAATAACCTATATAAATAATAATCATGTCATACGCATGTCTACTTGGCTTTGTATGTACTTTACTTAAGATAATGTAAGAAGCACATTTGATGCACTGTTTGCCGTTGAAATGAAATGTTGAGTAGAATTTAACCTATGATCGTGAAGCGAATTTGCACCCGTCCAACAAAACGTTTGTTTGTTTCTCAAACTAGGAATATTTAGTAGGAAACACTAAATAGATATTAATGGGTTCTATTTACAAGAGCAGATGTGCAAAGACATCTACAGTAGAGGATCTTCTAGTTTCACAGTGGTATATTTTAAAAGATATTTATTATGGTAGCTTTTGTCATTTATGTTTCAATGCGCTTTTAAAAGCTCTTTTACTGCATACTAAAACAGTTTTTGTTACAATAAAGTTGACTTCTTAATACTCATTGCATTTATAATAGCATGCTTTATAAAGTAAATTGTAATACAAAACGCAAGCATACAAAGAAACAAAACTTCTGAAATGCTGTTTTGGCCCTTTTGGGTTATGATTTTGGCCGGTATGTATATATCCTCATAACTGGACTATTTGTCCAGTTATGAGGATGGTGTCATCAGAATAGTTATTTACATAAAAAAGTAAATTTTGCTGTGAGCAAAAAATAACAATTTTAACGTCGACGACCGAAGTCTAAGAAGCAAGGAACCTGATCATCAAAATAGCGACTTGCCGCTTCGTCTGTGTCCTTAAGTTTGATAGACCTTAGTATGAGTGGAAGGAATTTGTCCATATTTTTTATAGATGGCTTTCGAAGGAACACGGTTTTAAATGTATTACCTTAACATAAAGAGCATTATTTGTACCACGAAACGGTTCCCTAGGAACCACACATGCGAAGCCGCTGATAGAAAGCTAGTATATAAATAAAATGTTCACCTGTCCGTCCAAGGGTTTGGAGTAGTCGTATTCGTCGCGGCGCGTCTTGAAGTCTTCCCTGGCGTGAGCTCCACGGGATTCCTCCCTCGCTAGAGCGCCTTCTACGATCTGCACCGAGTTCAGCAACAAATTCTGCAGCTCGAGCGTCTCCACCAAGTCACTGTTCCAGATCAACGAGCGGTCCGACACGCGCACGTCCTTGAACTGACCGTAGATTTCGTGGATCTGGGTTTGTGCTATAGGTAAAGAAGACAAAAACCTGATTTTCCATTTTTTGGAGAATGAAATAATTTTTCAATAATACAAGTTAGACGACCGCTAGTAACAATGTCTAACCAGTATGAAGCCACACAATTTTTTAAAATTTTCCCACTAGTTTCGGAGCCTATTCGATGCAAAAATACAAACAAACAATCAAATCTTTCCTATTTATAATATTAGTATATAGATTATGAAGAGAATAAATTTGGTTGCATGTTGGTTTGCAGCGAAAGGACTCAGAAATAACTGGACCGATTATTAAATTTCATTCACCTACAGGAAGATACTTCATACGCGGACGACGTATGCTATAATTAACAAGACCATATTCGTGGGAAATCAGTCAGTAATTAATAAAATTAAATGGTTTTCATATAAACCTTCTTCCAACGTGTTCTTCTGTCTGAAGACAGCGGCATTCTTCTGCATGCATTTCTGCATGCGCAAGCGCAGGTCTGCCGTTGGTACCGGGCCGTTTGCGTACCGAATACGGTCTAGATTGGCGATGCTCTGCTCACCTGTCGACTGTAAATTTTTTTTTTTTACTTATTCTCGGAATTTATATACCGATAAAATAGTGATTAACAGGACCCCCGATGATATGACGCATCGATCGAAGATTATCAGAAATAATCACAAAATAAAAATTGAATATAACTGAATTTACGCGCAAGTCGCAGAAATCGATTGAAAAAGTTTGATGTGGTCCTTTAAGTACCTCATTTGTTCATAAGTTTTGAGAAAAGTTGCAAAACTTTTTTAATAACCAACTTATAATTCTTAAATTTTCAGTAACTATTAAATAGATAATAATAAACAACAAATATATATATATTATATTCAAAATGACCGCTATCTAGGAATAGCGTTGGAAACGTGGGTCTTTAAAAGGTCACAAGGGTCAATGTACTGTTTTATTAAAATATAAGTATTCAAGATTCTTACTGAAAATCCCTTTTGTTTAACCCACATATGACGTCGTTTTTTCAATTGGGTACATTATTCTATATTTATATAAAAATTATTTTTTTTGGGAATAAGCCGCCCAAAATTATTAGTTTAAAATCCTTTTTAGAAAGTAGACTGATCCCCAATTATACTTACTTTTCTATAGGGAAGTAATGATATGTATATATAATAATAAGTAATAATCATTTTGTAGCCGAGAGCTTAAAGGAGCGCTTTTACAATAATCGTTTTAATTTACGAACAATTCATTAAAAATATAGATTTGTTCCCCTTTTTCTTTTGTCTTAAATCGCAACCTTAACCCGAATAAAAGCTAAACCCTTGTGGGCAAAAAGCATGATTATAAGTATACCTATCTGCACAAGTGGTTAAATAACTGGATGATACTTTAATCTAATATCTAGTGAAAGCATGACGTCTTTAGATTCTCTATCTAAGGTCAACTAACAACATAAGACGTGGGTCACTAGTTTAATATAATTACACACAAACAGGCTTGCTCTTGTTTTGTCTGGTGATTGATTACGTGACGTATATTATCGTAATGTCAAGACAGCATCCGTGTATTTAGGTGATCAACGAGACATAATGTCACACTGTAGATATTAAATACCTATTTATGTCACGCCACGAATATTATAACCATGCTCATTGCTCACAGATAATATCAACATTATTTATGATGTGATAAAAAAATATGAATATATATTCATTGTTCTGAATGATTATAAATAAAACATGTATAAATTACAAGTGCTCTTTATATTGTTGGCTGACCATATATCATAAGATTAATTGAGGCTCAAAAAATAAAACATTGATTTCAAGAGTACATTCGTTAGTGAAAGTTTTCATATCACAACCGAAAAACTTACATTGGGCAAACACTTTTGAAGTTACGTTAAATACCGCTTTTTCTATACATTCGTCCTCGCCGAAGGGTTATCATATTTTATTATTTATGGTATATTTTAATTCTATGCAAGATATTCGGAATTGAACGTAAAAAAAACAGTCACGGCAATGTGATGCGCACAATAATGTAATAACTAAACACGCGCTTGATAAAATGTATCACGCACCTTTTAGGGCATCGTCCTTCCCTTGCCGCCCCTCAAGGGCCAGTCAGAGGGCAGAGACATATTCACTATATCACTATGATACTATAAACTCATCGATGTCCCTCTTTACTGGGCATGCATAGGCAATGCGCGAAAATAGCCCAAAGAACAGGATCTCTTCGCACCATTCGCCTCATGGATTGGATGCCTCTGGGTATTGGGGACGCTTAATAGGGATGAGGACTATTTTTTTTTATCTGTCTGTCAGGTAGACTATTGAAGAGTATCAAACACGTATTTTTTTATTTTTTGCGTAATCAATTAATTATGAGTATACATCTAGTTGAAATGTCGCACGACGTCACGCTTTTGTACAGTTCCTTACTTATTATCTAAGCCATTTCTTGTTTAAAATTGAAGCAATAAAAAAAATACATATCTTATATTTTTCTATTATCCTACTGACAGACTAAATAGAATTTCTTTTTTTTTTACCCAATCGTCATCCGTATGAATGTGCCCCAAAATGGTAAATTGGTTGTTGTACCGAGCCCGAGCCGGTAGCTCGGGCTCCATTACCATTACTAAGTATAGATATTTCTGCCGGTCAACAACAAAAACTACATAGTTTGTGTTACTAATCTCAGTTAGGTTGCATACTTACGTCTTTGAGCGGCGCTTGCGTGTCTCCTGGCTTAGCGATGTCTTTGATAGTGAGTGCGCATGCGCGACCAAATACTACGATGTCCAACAAAGAGTTGGCGCCCAATCTGTTAGCGCCGTGCACTGAGGCACAAGATGCCTCGCCGGCAGCGAATAAACCGGGTACCACTTTGTCTTGTCCGTCGACGTACGTGATAACCTGGGTGAAACGTTATTTTTAACGCAAATTTAATAGGCAATATTACACGAAGCTCGGAAATGAATGATTCCTTTCCTTCTTATATTCAAATGCAGCAATGATAAAATTATAATTGGATAAAAATACACTCTTTCTAATAGGCTAGTTGACAACTTTTTATTTTATTTTATCTGAGAAATAATTTAGAAGAAACAGAATTTCTGCGATTAATAGTTTCGGAGATACGGTGCTATGTTTGTGGATCTGCTGCTAGTCGGACGAAAACGGTCTCTAGAAACTCAAGGCCCTAAGTGACATCACAAAGTGATACGTTAGCGAGAAACGTATGGGCGTCTGGGCAATCTTTGTTATTTGTGCGTATAAGTTTATGGCTGTTATAATGAAAGTTGTAAATTTTATGTAACTAATTTAATACCATATGTATTTTAATATGCAAATCTTTGTAATTAATTTTACCCAATCGTCATCCGTATGAACCATATGCAAATCTTTGTAATTAATTTTCCCTACTTTTTAAGTTTTCATATCGTAATATTTTCTATACTAAAATGGTAAAAAATTTCCGAGCAAATAACAGAAACCTATATTTTCATTTGTAGGAAACTTGCCTATTATAAATTTAAAAAACATGAAATTTTTACTATGGTCGTTATGAATTTACTCTTTGTTAATGACTTTGTTATTCTGTAAATGACGTTTATAAAAAACTGTGCTAGTGTTGCAGTCTGGCGACAGAAAGTTGCAGTAATGTTTACGTCTTATTTGATAGAATCGATTCATTTAACCATGTCGATTTAGTAAAAACTATGCTCGAATTCTTAGGTGAATTTCATTATATATTTGAATATTTCTATATTCGAGTAGATTACGATATCATCAACATAAATTTTCAATACAGTCAAGGCAAATTATCATGATTTAATGAACAATAAAACTTCCTCTATATCTTCATAAAATATAAAGACACATGATGTCAGTGCTAGAGTAATTTTGTGTATTTGCATGCTACGCTTTCATAGCCACAGTTAGTGATGTACCGTGCATTTTGGACAATATTTCCGGATGTACATCATTAGCCAGAGTCCTGCCGAGCCGGTTGTTATGACATTTGATATTATAATAATATAATGGCAATTCTCAACAACCAGTCCAGAGTAAAGTCAGACAGTAAACGTATTGCAAGAATTGCAAGTAAGTATTGCAAGAATCCCCCCCTCACCCTGTACACTCTGACGTCATTTTTACCTCGCCACGGAAGTTGGTGGGTGTGCCGCCCATGTTGTAGTGAACGGTTGGCAGTACTGGGATAGGTTCTTTAGTAACGTCAACGCCAGCGAATATCATAGCGGTCTCCGAGATGCCCGGCAGACGTTGCTTCAGTTGTTCCGGGGGCAAGTGGTGGAGCTGCAGGTATACGTGGTCTTTGTCCGGGCCACATCCACGACCTGTACAATATCGAGATTTGCATACCGTTGATATATTTGCTACTGTCTTTTACATTATTTAATTTTTCAATGGCAGGTTCGATTCAAAGTTGATCGCATATATCTAATACAAGTAAGTTATTTAACTATTATTATAATAGGTGGTCAGATAACAATCATATAAAAAATTAAATTGTGTTTGGTTAAAAAGTTCATAACGTTTAAAGATTATTTGTAGAAAATTTTGTTTAATAATTATGATTTCTATTTATAAATTATTATAAACATAAAAAATATAGAGCGCATGACGTCATTGTGGGTAAACTGGTAGTAAATTATCTAGGAAAAGCGCGGGAAACATTCAAAGTGTAAAATAATTTTAACGATTTACTGAGACATACTGAATCATAAACCAGGGTTATTTCGTATATAATTTTATTTCGTTATCGATCCTTAGAGAGCATTGTTAATTTTTTTTTACTTCTAATATTCTACTCTATGCATCTGTTTTGTGTACATATCAGAATGACGTCATCAATATGACGGACAGCGTATTCGCGGGTCCAAAAAAAGTTTAAAATTTGATTTAATTTTAAGGTAAGAAAACGTGTTTATTTTTCCGAAATATTTGTGTTATGGCTCTTTTAAAACAAAATAAACAGTTACAAGTATTATTTCAAAATTAAAATTCTTTATTATCTTAAAACTCATTATTTGAAACAATTGCTTAACATTAGCAATCGGAGGGTAACACTCGTGTCTATAGTCGAGAGAAGTAATACTTGAGAAAATGTCATAACTTAAGCAAATATTTTTATCCAATAGACGAAAATTTGAATGAAGCAATAATTGCCAATGCTTATAATAATAGTATTCTAACTTTTGAGAATTCTTACTTCATTCAAATTCTTATTTGTTAAAAATATTAGCTTAAATTATGGCATTTTCTCAAGTAACTACTTCTCTCGACTATAGTCACTGGTGTGAGTTAAATAGTGCATCATAAAGCTATTATTTATGTAATATTATCGTATTCCAAACGGTTTAAAAGACGACACGGCGTAAGAATGTTTTCTATATATATTTTATACCAATAACCCCAATTAAACACCAGTGGACCAAGGTTTGGATAGCCTAGTTCCAAGCAATTATGAATCTGTGTAAATTTGATATGTTTTTAATTATAGTAAATAAAATTATTATAAAAAACATGTATTACTCTGAATATATTTGTTGAAAATCATTTTCATCTTGCTCCTAAGATATTTCTAAAAATATATAATGATAACAAAGACCTTGTGAACACATTAGCATACTACAACACGCTTTTAAGGTTGTTTTATTATCAACACAAATCATTATTTATTTCTGTGGGAATGTTTACGTAACTGAAAAACATATATGAAGTAGGTTAAGATTATCTGTTTATTAAAATTTGATAAATCGATTATTAACTATCTATTGGAACTTTTTTATTTGCTGCTCGTTGCTGCGACTTTGGCTGCGTAAATTATAGCCTATGTCAGCAGCGTATGACGTAGCTCTCTAAATGAAAGAATTAAAAAAATTGGTCCTGTTTCGGAACTTATTCAACACAAAAAAAATAAACAGTCAAATATTTCCCCCTTATAATACAAGTATAATACTAAATTCATGAATAAAAAGAACATTACCTTCCATAATTTCCACGGTCATGGCTCTAGAGACTACGTCACGACTAGCGAGATCCTTCGCGACCGGAGCGTACCGTTCCATGAATCGCTCGCCTTTCGCATTCACTAGGAACCCGCCCTCTCCACGACAACCCTCAGTCATCAAGCACCCTGCGCCGTATATACCTATAATAATAATATACTTTATTGCACTCAATATAACACAGGTTACAGGAAAATTACAATAAGAAAAAGAACACAAATGGCAGCTTTATTGCTTTGCAACAATCTCTTACAGGCAACCACTGGTGAGAAAAAGATTATTAATTTAATTATTATTATGGTTGCTATCTTTTAAAATAAAGAATGCCTGGCTCTGTGCTATTTAAGACCAATATTTTGTTCTAAAAGCTGGACTTTACCTTCTACAATAGCCAAATACACCCTTGCAAAGCCAGACATATTTTAATGTCTTTTAACAAAAAAATCTGTTACGAGTATAGTGCTTTATTAATGTCATTAAAAGAAACCAAAAATGTCCAACTAAATATTTATATGTCTGACCTGAACAATTTTTGATAGTCTTTTTTGATACTCGTAGCAACAACCCTGTATTCCTGAATCAACAAGTCAATTAATCTAAAAAAGAGCTTCTGTCACAAAATTTTGTAGTAACTGATGGATGACTTAAATTTGTTTTACAATATTAGTAGGTAGAAAGATAGTCAAATCAATATGTTACCAGTAGGATGGAATTGTACAAACTCCATGTCTTCGTTCTGCAGACCAGCGCGCGCAGCCATAGCAGTGCCATCGCCAGTGCAGGTGTGGGCAGACGTACAGCTGAAGTACGACCGCCCAGTACCACCCGTCGCCAATATTGTATTCTTAGCTTGGAACCTGGTGTCAACACGGTTGTTAAGCATGGTTTATGTTAACATCTCTCTATTAATATAACCCCTGGGTGCATAGGGAATAATACCTTAACATGCCTTTCGAGGCATGGAGTAGCTTTAGTCATTAAAATTTCACCAGACTTAAAAACTGATTTACTTTCAAATTTGAAAACCAATAACCACTGCCATATCAATGTTTTATTTTGTGATAAATAGCAATGGGTTGCATGCAACACAGCCAAAGACATAATCTGGTAAAATATATTGTTTACTTAAAAAAAATTCTGACCTGTGTAATGTTCCATCTTCAAGATTAAGTGCAATGCATCCTTTACAGACACCATCTTCCATCAATAGATCTAGTGCGAAGTATTCAATGAAATATTCACAATCGTATCTCAGCGACTGTCCATACAGGGTGTGCAGGAGTGAGTGGCCAGTTCTGTTAAAAAGAATTACAAACATTGTATACTCACATTGCATTCAATTATATTAAATAGAGTAAACATATTAATTTGAAACCATTACCTGTCAGCCACAGCACAACATCTATGAGCTTGTCCACCTTTTCCAAACTTCAATGACTGCCCACCAAATGCTCTCTGATATATTTTGCCCTCAGGAGTACGCGAGAATGGCACTCCATAGTTGTCAAGTTCAATAACGGCATGTGGTGCTTCCCTCGTCATGTAATGTATGGCATCCTAATAAGCAATTTTGGATTTATTATTAAAAAATTATCCCAGCCATTGTTTTTAATATCAATATGTGAATAATGTTATTACATTCATTTAAAATGTTTCATATAGCATCACAAACAAACCTGCTTTTTAATAATTATGTACTGAATGAAATAAATAAACTACTTCGAAAATGTTTAATTTAATGATCATATGTGAAATAAGGCAGAGTATATATATCGAAAATCAAAACATCCACCAAAGAGGTAAATCAGTGCTGATGTACAGTTTTTAGGAATCAAATATTATCTTATTTAATTATAATTATTAGAAAGAAAATAGGGCTTTTTTTTCAATAATCTATTGTCTATTGTAATGTACTCTTAATTAACTAAAGAGAGTATACAATGATCAACTTAATGTGACTTTGCTGCTATTCATACTAAATAATTACCATTTAACTAGCCACTGGTACCACAATTTATGTCAATGTAAATGTCCACTTAGGCATATTATTACTAGACGACAATTAAATACCAATTAATGTCCCATTTCAGGTACCAACAGGTTACATATAATATTGATGATAAAAGACTGTCACATTAAATGGTCATGTTTGAAAATTATGATTCTAATAATAGAATCTTAAATTTCCTTATTTATATATGCTCTATATGTCTTTACACTTAATTATCTTAGCCAGCTAGAAATATTTCTCGAGTGCTAAGACTGCCTTTGTGCCACTTTTGTATTATTACTTTTTATGTTCCTTTAAAGTTGATCTCACATCTATCAGAATGGTGCCAAAGGCAAAAACTTATTAATTCTATGTATACAAACACCTTCCATAACCTATATGTACAATCTCTATTATCAAATTTTTAGGGCATCTATCATTGCATGGTGTAAATTTGATTCATTTGCCTCATTCAGTTCTGATGGATATGCAAAGAGATTATTGTATTCTGTTATAAACAAACCTGATCTCCCAGCCAATCAGATCCCTTTACAGTGTCATACATATGCCACAACCAATTGTCTTCTTCCATATTGCCTAAAAGATCATAAACACAATTTTATATTAGAAAATTTGCTATCAATCTATGTAATTTTATATGTAATAACATAATTTTCACACATTTCCCAAAGCCTGCCTTGTAGTAAAACATAATTTCAAAGTGTTTTAATACCTAAAGCAGCATTGATGCCTCCTTGGGCAGCAACAGTGTGAGATCTAGTGGGAAACAATTTGGTGACAACAGCAGTTCTGAAACCTTCTTGCACAAGACCAAATGCAGCACGGAGTCCTGCCCCACCAGCCCCAATTACCAATGCATCATGTTTATGGTCAATTACTGTGTATGCTTTAGAAGTGTTTGTATTTGATGAAGCATTTCTCTGTACAATTGCAGGGGACAGAGCTCGCAGATTTCGATAGACATGTGTTGCCTGAAAGGCAATAAAATACTTATATAATATAAATTAAAAGTACATCAATGATTCTCACAACTACTTATAAATTTTATTTACGTGACTAATTTAAATGAGCACTTGTTCTGGGGTGGAGAATTCACACTCCATTAATATTTTTACAAATAAAGGCATCATTTGTAAAAATACCCTTGAATGTGAAAACATTTTGAAAGATCTTTGTAGCTGATCAGTGAATGCATTATTGTCGTTATTTTATACGACTACATGAGTAAGTACATATTAACAAAGTTATAATCGATTAATAAATAAAATATTCCAGTGATTGATGAAAACATATTACATAACTTATTTGAACTAAATTCGTTGTTTCAGTTTAAGCTTACCAACGATGCTGGATTACGAGATAACGCTGCCTTCATTATTGCACTCATGATGGAACTCACTATCCGCACCTAGAGTACAATATTTTATTTAATAATTTCGTAAATTCACATTCAACTTCTTACAAATAATACGATTTGTTAGATACTGCCAGTTACTTCTGTCACAATAATGTCAACGAAAGTGACGTTAGTTATTTGTAATTAAAGCAAAGGTACATTTATTTTATTACCTATAGGCATAAACAAAATACTTTTAAAAATTTGTTGTATTGTAATTGTATTACTTTAATTATTAAATATATTTTGCTCAAAGAAACTCCTGCTTACATAGGTCACTAGGCGGAATTGGACATTAATGAGAATGGTACCAAATAATAAGTCAATTTAATATTTCATTCAAAACCAAGTGAAAAAGAGATAGTACCCAAAAAGCATTCCTCTAGTTGTCCAGAGGCTTAGCTACCGCCGTATATGTCGTATCAATTAAAAGGGGCCCCCAATGTGCGTAAGAAAAAAATATTAAAAACTTCCCATATTTCTTTTTATTTCAGAAATGACAATGGTCAAAAAAGCTATTTCTTTTTCCCACGTAGAGCGTGCGTTTCAAAATTGGCAACACCCTAAAATCGATTTTGTGGGCTGTGGGATATCTCCGTTGAAGTCAGACCTTAACGGGGGAATCCCATAATAATCGATGTATATATGACTAAAATTCTTACAGTTTATACATTTTTTTTTCTTATGTGAAAAATCTACAGTTTACAGTTTATACATTTTTTTTTCTTATGTGAAAAATCCCCACAAAACTCTTTGATGCGATTTCGTAATTCCAAAACTGTGGAAGAGTGACTGATCAGCAGTGGGCAACTGCCTCGCGATCCGGACACCTGCAACTAAATTTTGCAACTAATTTTATTAGCTTCTTGATGCCCAATGAGGACATGCCAGACGTTATCGTTGCATTTGTGATGCTCGGCTAGGATTTTATGACTCTGGTCACTCGAGCCAACCACACGAGGCAGTCACCTACGTTCGAGTTATATTCTTTTTGGAGTCATTCAAGTAAACAATGGGGAAGTATTAAAAAAAAACATTAGTTCCTGAAATCAAACTAGATGTCGCTACGGTACATTCTTGATTTCTTCATGACAACCTTTCCGGTTTTCTTTCAAGTTTAAAAGTAAAATAATTTTCAAAACACAATAAACAACTCATATCCTATGCACTTTTTCGTATTTGTATCGACATCTATTGTATTGTATTGTTTCGAGTTGCGAATTATCTTGGGCTTATGCAGCCCAGTATCAATGCGACCATTGCTGATCTATTGTGATCTCCACATACTACAGTTCACGGTCAAGATTACATTCTACCAGAAAATGTAGTATTTTCTTGGCCGTAAGTTCTTGAATATCGTCTGGGTACATCACGTGCTTTCCCAGATAGATACATCGTTTTCGCATTAGTGACGGGCAATCAGTCAAAATGTGTTGCTTTTTCCTCCTTGCATCCTCTGCACACTTTATTGTCGCTGATCCCCATGTTGTACATGTATCTGTTCAGTCCACAATGCCCTGTGAGTGCTCGTATTAGTGTGCTAAGGTGATTTTTGGTTAAGTTTAAGGCCTCTGATGCCGCCTTTTTGTTGAAGGTTTTAATCAGGGTCTTAGAGTATTTCATACCGGGAGTGTTTCTCCATAGTTGAATAATGGCAGTACGTTTTCAAGGTTAGCTGGGTTATGCTTTGAGGGATGCCACAGAAAGGTTCTGGTCCTATAAGGGCGTCTTTAGCACCCTTTTTCGCCAATTTGTCCGCCTGTTCAATGCCCTCGTGTCCAGCGTGACCCGGAACCCATCGTAGAACTACTTTGTTGTTGTTGCACAATGAGTTCAATGTCTGTTTGCAGTTCTCGGCCAGCTTCGATCTATTTACGTCGGAGGCTAGTGCTAAGAGTGCAGCTTGACTATAAGAGTAAATATAGATAGTATGATTGAGGTAGTTGTTTTGCAGATTGGCTGCCGCACATTCCAAAATGGCGTACATCTCCGCCTGGAATATTGAGGAGTACTTTCCCATGTTCAGACTTATTACCTTCCTTGGGGCTTCTCCATAAATTCCACATCCCACCTCAGGGCCGGATTTGGAGCCGTCAGTGTACTACTTTAAGCTTCCATTTTTCCATACTATGCGATTGTTTGACGAGTCGTCCCTGGTGGGTATCTCCACAAGATATGACCTGTGTGAATCGACTCTCGGGGGCATATCGATATCTAAGTTTTGAACTTTTAAAATTTCAGTTTTTTAATATGTTAGTTAAAAGGAACGGAAATTACTGTCTTTGGTCCAATCGTTTCCTGTAAAAATCAATTTTTGCTAGAGTCGCCATCCAGTGGAGGTGCTTTTTCAGTGCTTTCGTTTTTTTTAAATACTTCCTCATTAGTAATTGATATTAGCAAAGCTTCGTCATACGACAGGGACATATATACACCAGAGTTTTTTAATTTTACCTCAGTAAATGACCGGCCAAGTAACTTATACAAATACTTACTTCACGATACTACTTGGTACTCGATGCTAAAGTAACGATACTTACTTGGTATTGGAAGAAAAGTATCGAGTAAGTACTTGTATTTACTCGTATCGTATTACTTCCCTTGACTTCCCTATAGATGTCACATTGTGAAACAACTATTGTCATACTATTTTCTGATATTTTGCATGGAATTTAATATCTAACACAGACTAGTAAGGAGATACTACGTTTTAAATTAATGAGAGTATATTTTGATTGCAATATGAGCATGAGTGTTTTAGTTGGAAGTAGATATAACTAGGTGCTATTCCATTTGTAGTTTACGTATTGTCGAAAATAATGGCAGATAATTCTAATTGTATTGATGTTCAGTCTGAAGCTGACAGGCTGAGAGGTAAGCAAGAAATACGATATATTACAATGTTTTATTTAGGCTTCTATATTCATCGTAAAAAATTCATTATCATATTCATGTTATCACGGCTGGGGCACAGGCCTTTCATTGAAATTTAAATCTAATAGGGAGAATACACACAAACAACAAAATTATGAAATATAAAGACAACTAAGCTGTATATCTTTTAAAGTATTGTTTACTGTATTCTAGAAGATGAATTGGCGAGAGAATTGGATCACAGTGACTCGAATGAAGACGACTCACAAGAGATATCTTTAGAGATAGAAGAGAAATTGTTAAAAGATGAACCAGAGTGTGAGTATTTAAAATTGCTGCACAAATTATGTATTCACTACCTATTATGAAATGCTTTGTTACGGACTTTAATTTGCCTACTCAATTTGAATTAATTGTGTAGAAGATGAATTACATTCTTTCATTCATATTCTTTTTGTATGATGCAGGGTCCAGAGTGATAATTATCTTGATAGTTATAAAACTCTGCACAAACTCTTTTTGTGCTTTAGGACTTATTATTAAAGGGGAACTATATTTTAAATATTTTAGAAAAATGTTGTTATCATATAATAGGTTAAAATCTAAAATAAAAAGACACACTGTTACCAGTCACGTGACAACAAGTATAAATAAAATTGTGTTTACCGATAATCAATAAACACTACCAGAAAAAAATATGTATTTATTTTCATTAAGTTTCTACACCTTTATTTTGGATGCCTTTCTGTATTTTAAAAATTTTTGCCAGTAACTACAGATATTAATTGGATAATTATCCGATACTTTTACAAAAAAATAATTATCTTGATAATTATGAACCCTGGTACAATGTGTTGAAGATTTGGTCCATGTATGCTCTTCAATTCATTCTTCAATTAATATTTTTTACAATATTTCTCTTAGATACAACCTTGATGAATTATGGTGAAAGTGTGCAGACATCCAATAATATAGAAAGTGAAATTGTGGAAACCTATTCAGACAGCTCTCAGAATATAGAAACTGTTCATCGAGCTGATGAACTGGGAAATGTCTATACTGATAACTCTGATACATTTGTTGGTTCACAAACTGATCCAATCACAGATCAATATGAATTTGACAACTACTCTTTTGATAATGCTCATATAATTAATAGTGAATCTGAAACTGAGCCATACATTGATAAAATAGATACAAATAATGAGGTTAAAGACAATATAGTAATACCAGATATGAATGATTTCCAACAAAATGAGTCTTTAAATAATTATGAATCTCAAACAGCAGAAGAATTGCTAATGAGTGAAAAGGAGAGAGAGAAGAAAAGTAAAAAAGAATTAGAAGAAGAAGAGCGAGAAAAAATGCAGTATGTAAATATGTTTTTTAGTTAATACCTTTGGATTCCAATATCAAAAGTTTCAATCTATTAAAAAGATTATTGATAGCAATATATCATACTAATGATGTCCAAAAATTAATTCACACATATTTTTGGTACATTAACCAAACTATAGGTTCTTACAAAATATTTTCACAACAGCAATGAATCCTTAATTCTTATCCTATTAATATTATAAATGTGAAAGTTTCTTTGTTTGAATGTTTGTCTGTCAATCATGCTGAAGCTACTGAACGAATGTTGATGAAACTTGGTATATAATTAGGCTTTTATATGACTCAAATAATGGGATACTTTTTATCCCATTAAACATTTCTCTAGGGACGACGCGTGCGAAGCCACTGGCAAAAGCTAGTAAATAAGAAATTTTTAGTTTAAGTAAAAACATTTTTTTTTCTTACAGAGTCCTAGTTTCTAATTTCACAGAAGAGCAGTTAAATAGATATGAAATGTATAGACGTGCTGCATTTCCAAAGGCGGCTGTGAAGCGCCTGATGCAAACTATAACAGGCTGCTCTGTGGGCCAAAATGTTGTAATTGCAATGTCTGGTATTGCAAAAGTTTTTGTAGGAGAAGTTGTGGAAGAAGGTAAGCAGTTTATCTTCTTTCTTTAGTCAGATTTTATATATTAACATTTTTAACTCATGCATCTGTTTTTTCATTTCTAACAACAACCAGTTTACAATAAATATCATTGCTTAATCCAACTGCTTCGAATAGTAATTGTATTGTTAGTTTTGTAGTGAAAATACTTATAGTATTATTTTTTTATGAATACCATGATAAAATTTGTAAATGAAAAAAAGAGAGAAAGCTTAAGAATATAAAATATAACATTCTTAATATAGGTATAAACTTTAATGTGTTAACTTCCAATGAAAATGGTTTATAAATCTGGATTATTATGATTGGTCAACATATTATCCCACTTCTCAAAATGAAGTTTCTACTTATTACCAGGGTTTGCACAAAATACTATCTATATCATGGTCTTTTTGGTATGATCCGTCCAAAAGTACATTGTAACATTGAATTTTGCATTGTTTCACTTATTTTCTAATCAATGCCTGCCTGTTTAAGGCACTGTCTAATTAAAGAGCTCACAATACAGTTAAATAAGTGTTTTAACTCTTTATTATACAATATTAGAGCAGTTGAGCATTAATTTATCTAAAGTAAAAAATAAGTATTTTTTTTTGTAGCTCTGGAAGTACTGGAAAAATCAGGAGAACCTGGACCCTTGCAGCCGAAACATCTCAGAGAAGCATTACGTAGACTAAGAATGAGAGGAGCATTACCACCCAGGAAAGCTTACAGGAGTATGTTTAGGCTCTAGTATTATTAAATATGAAATAAGCTTGTTATAAAGTGTAAATATTAACAATTGTTGCATAGTGTTTAATATAATAGAGTGAGATTGTAAACTGACAAAAATGTAATCCAAAACTTTTTGACACATTATACCTAATCTATTGACACCAAAACATCGAATTGTGAAATGGGATTGGTTGTTTGAAATATTGGAAGTACGTTAGTGTATTTTTTACAATTTTACGGCGATATTTTGTATGCTCCCATTTCATTTTTGTTAAATTACATAATTAAAAAGTGTACATATATATTTATCGGAATACGATATTTAAAATAAGTGATATTTTTAACAAAGAAACGAATTGCTTTCTAAACACTTAATATATTTAATAAAAAAATATAACAAGACTGCTTTACCCATTTATTCCTAAAGGAACACTATCTAAACCCACATGTCATGTAATGGGATCTTAGTATGTATATTGAGAATTTCATAATGAGTACAAAAAACTAAGGTGCTCAAATAAGTTTAAAAATTTCGTGGTATATTCATAAAGTACATTCGACAAAACAATTTCTCCAATCGATTTTAAAAGCCTTAACCTGTTGGATGTTCAAGATTGATGTACTGCTGTGGGTTCAACGTCTTGTACCAGATAAGTGGAATGTTATTCTTAAAATTTTGTCGTACGGTTTAATTTATAATTTCTTATTTCTTAAAGCCCGCGTTCACTTCTTTGTTCAAATACAATTTATAAGCCCTCAAATATCAGACACAAAGTATCAAATACCCTCGTGACGTGCGACACTGTGTGATGCCATGTTTTTAAATTAATGTGTATACGTCTGGCGCCTGGGTAAGAATAGACATCTTTAGTAAAGGAAAATGAAAAGTAAAATAATTTAAAACAACATCTTTAAAAATGTTAATTTATTACATGATAAATTGTTATTTGATTAAAAACAATATGCAACAGTAACTAAGGTTTTATTCATAGTTCGAAAACTTGAAAATAAATCAGTCTTGTTAAAATGGCCAACTACAATGTAGATGCGAGACTAAATGGAATATTGGATAAGATAATATTTCTATAAAATAAAGTTGTAATCTGTTAACAAATGAAAACTTAAAAAAAAACATAACTCACATAAGAAATTAACGAGTCTAAATTGACACTCAATTGTTCAAAAACATCAAAAAGAAAAAAAAATACAATTCGCTTCTAGTTCTGTTGGATATTTCGAAAATATCACAGACAGGCGAATATAAAATAATGTGACTTAGTATTGGTTGGCCTTTACTGTGACGCTAAACAAATTAAAAACTATAAATAAAATACATAATAACAACCGATTTTATTTATCTAATTCATAGAAAGGCACAATAAGTGTGTTTTAAATTTTGGTAACATCCATACAAGGGTAGCTTAAATATTACTATAAAAAGCGACAATTCATACAATCGTATGAGTGCATGCAGTTACTGCATTTGATAAAATAAAACTTATTATTCATTGTTACAAAATTGTACTTCATTTCTGTCATTGGTCTTAATATTTTTATTTTACCAAAAGAAATAGATCTCTTTGTAAATTAAAATTACACATTCACTATGTAAAATATTCAATTAGTGCATAATAACGTATAAGTTATGATAAAATTATTGAGATAAAATCAACATTCTTATGATACATATTTATTTTTGTAGTCATAATTGTCTTTCGATAAATAAAACAAAAAATAAAATAAGTGTCACAGCATTAATTGTTACATATACAATTAGCGGAGTTAAACCGCTTTAAAATATATTAATATTTTTTCGATCGATAGGCAATTAAAAAATATATATTGACACCAATCGTAAAGCGGTATCTCGTCGATATTACATAATATCGGACACGTAAAAGATATAACGTAATTATAAAGTAAGATCTTCATATCGCCGGTCGTGACTGGATACACCGTGCGTCGTCGTGTCGACCTACCCTATATATTCAGTTCAACCTCACGAGCGTCAAAACGAATCTCGATCATGGCATTAACACGTCGGAGTCTAATATCGACGACGTATTGAATTAAATCATCGTAACTAGCAGACTAGATTGTTCCCTCACGTACCTACTAAACTAGAAGTCGTTTGACCCCGCACTCTATGCAAAACTTCGCAGTCTCTACGGGGAATTTACTGCCGCATTCGTGGCAAAAGCGTGAGAGGCGCGGGGCAGAGTCGCGGCGGGTCCGGTGCAGGGACGCTTCCGAACCGCTTGAACTCATGCCGCCGCCGCCGCCGGTACTGCGGTGCCAAGTGGGACTACGGCGTAATGACGCCCGCGAACTAGCGCGTTTGTCTGTCGAAATGATAGATAATATTAATAATTGTAGCTCGGTGCCGTAGTAGATAAGATAAGTTGCCGTTAAGCAACTTTCAGTCGGTCGGTCACGGGATGGGTGACCAAAAAAATTATTATCTCGAGCTACTTTGTGCTTCGGAAGGCACGTTAAGGCGTTGGTCCCGGCTGCATTTGCAGTCGTTAATACCCTCCAATCCGCATTGGGCTAGCGTGGAGGGTCATGGCCCATCCTCCTTAACCATCCATAAGGAAGGCCTGAACCCCTTCAGTGGGGACGTAAAATGGCCGATGATGATTAATAATTAATCCTAAAAAATCTTATAAAAGCAAATGTATAAAGAAATATAGAGAAGAAAGATATGCATGCCCGGTGATGCTTATAATAGGGGTGTTGACAACTTTTTTATATATTTTTATTTTAAAGATACATGAAATATAACTAAAAAAATTCTTAAATGAAAAATTCTTAAAAAATCCACATTGTCCCTGACATTCTGAGCATTTTTCATTAAGAATATTTTTCGGTATAACATTGTCAATGTAAAATTGATCAAATATAATAAAAAAATATCATTCATACAATAAGTAAAAAACTACAAATAAATTTTATTTTCAAAATTTCCCGCGAAAATCTCACTTCTTAAATGGCGTCGCTATGACGTCAAGGCACTCTGCAATGAATATCGTTCTATGTATGCTTACGGTTGAATTCTCTAAGTTTTGATACGAGTAAGAAGGGTGCGACGTCACGCGCTGTTTGCGATCACATGACAACGAGCATAAAATATTAGTTTTTTTTCACAATTAGTTTAAGCAATATTATAGATATAATAATAATCATAAAAGTGTGATTATCGGTAATAGTATATTAAACGCTGCCAGAAAAAAAATATATTTTCGTTTACTGTCTACACCTAAACAAGATTCAATTCGCATAATGCACTTTGCGACAGGCTGATCAAGTTTATCATTTTCGCCTATGACACTTAGATTCATAACAAAATTATGTTATAAAATATAGTTGAAACCGTGTTTTAAGTAAATGCAGATGCAAACTACACCGAAAAATGCCCTTAATTATTATTTAAAAACGAACCCTATTGTTTTGTAATAGAGATGTAGATAGTTCGAGCTTTTAATACAGCCGAAGCTTAAGGTGATTAGACTATGTTCATTATTTTCCACTCAAAACATATAATTACCAGTAACAGAATGTCCGTCTAACTCCTTGTAAGTTATATCTGGCTGTGGCAATGGTTCATCAAGTTCGGCAGAGCGTTCCATAGCTAAGAACTCATCACTGGATACAGATCTGATTTCTTCCTTCCCACTGGAGTCGGAACCCGCTGGTATTTGCTCTAGTGAAGCAAGTCCATTGGGCTCTTTTGAATTACAAATAGACAGCTTCGAAGGAGATATTCTATTGAGACTAAAATGAAAATTATACCTTTATAAACACGGTATCCATCTAGGTAACAAAGCATGCATCATAAAGTTTATTGTTACATATACAAACCTCTGACATAAAACGATTTAAATTATAGAGTTACCTGACTAACCTGCTATAAGCTGAATCGTTGCTTGCTTTCCCGGGTGTATAATTTCCATTGGAAGCTACTTCATTCTTTTTATTTTTCCGTTCGGATTTTACACGTGGCGCTCTTTTGGTGGTGCCATTTGTTACTTGCACGTTGTAACTAACTATATCTTTCGGTTGGTTTTTTTCATTTCTGTCTGATTCATAGAATTTGTCCAAATCTTTGAGAGACTGCATCAGATCTTGCTCTAGTTGGTCTGTTTTATGTCTATTCTTTAAACTGTCCGTCTTTTGTAAATGCTTTTTTTGAATGGAATCCAGAAGGGAAGTGGAACGTTTTACAGAGGATGGGAATAGGTTTTCGTTGACATTGTTGCTGCTAAAATTGAGAGACATCGATTTATTAACCGGTATCAGTCCGTTATTGTTAACAACCTGCGGAGTCGAGCAAACACTATTCATACCAGATGACCTATTACTATCGGCAAACTCTGACTGTGTCACTATTCTAGTTGTTGAACTACAAGATCTTTTATTTTCGTGTTTTTGTTTATTGATTTCTTCGTCAAATGACGTCATAAATTCCTCGAGATCAAATTCCTCACACATCGATTGATCGTGTGTTACTTTCGATACTATACTATGCTCTAAAGAAGACATAATCCTATCATATTGTGCGCTTAAATCGTCTATAGTTGGGGCAGTGTTTTTATTTATCATATTTTTATTATTTATATTATTGTTACTTTCTACTTTAGTAACATTATGTTTAGTTTCATCTACATTATTATTACGTTTGTCGTTAATATTATTTTGGTTACAGCTAAATGATTCAAACTTAGAAGGTAAATTTTCGGTAGTGAGTAGTGACTCCATACTACTTATTATATCGGGATTATTCAAAATAGTATTTACATTGATGGGTAAATTATCATTTTCATTGATAAGTCTAGGATCTATATAATTACTGTCAATCATTGAAGAGTTTTCATCTGTAAGAATCAAATCTAAGTTTACAAATTCTTTTCTGTTATCCTCTGTCTTTATTTTATCTAATTTCAGAGGTTGTTTTATGGTAGTTCTTTGGAAACTGTGGTACATTGAAGTAGCTATTTTAGGGATTTTTTCTTTGGGTTTTGGAGTGCTATAGCTAGATGCTGTGTAACTAGAAAATGACCTATTCAAATTACTGTTACGACTGAAATAAGATTTATCGGGTGTACCTATGTTTTCTTTGCTGGATTTTGTAAATGTTGTATTTAATTTTTGTTGACTAGATTTTTTGTCATTTCGATTAATCCTAAATGAACTACATCTACTACCAAAAGAGTTATTACTATCGTTATTTGTGCTGCCAAATGATTTCATTCTTTGTAGTGTAGGAGTTTTCTGGTAAGTTTTATTAAGCGTGTCTTTCATCATTTTGGTGTTATCGGTTTTAAGGTGAGAAGGAAGTGATTTTTCTTTACCAGGACGAAGTATGGGAAGAGTTCTATTAGGATCTTTGGAAGTGTTTTGGATTTTTATAGGAATGTTTGTGTCCGAGGACATAAGTTCTTTCATTTGTCTAGCTGCCGATACAAACGGGTCATAACTGTCATCAAGTCTGAAAAGCAATAAATTGTACAAATTTAACGTATAGGCTATACTGGTGACATTTTGTTATCATGACTTATTTTTTCTGTGACCGCATTTCTGTCATTTTCTTGTCGAGATTCTTAAGCACAGGAGACCGTCACGGTCCTGTGTTTAAGGTCACTGTGACAAAAAGTCACCAGTGTGTGTGTGTAGTCTAAAGTTTAGTAGTTAAATGTCTTGTATTATATATATCAGGTCATTATAATATGTACTATAAAAGTTCCTAAAATGTTTGTTATCTGAGAAACTTTGCGTATAATGTGTAATAATTAATATAAAAATAGACTCACATCGTTCAAATCTTACAAATAAAAGCATCTGATTTTAAAATTAGGAAATTCAAGGAATAAAATGAAATTTAGGAAATGGATTATCATATCCTAACCTCTTATTTTCTATACGTGGAAGTTTGAGAGGTGGGGCCTCAGATGTTATCGAATGTCCATCGCTATTGTCGTCAGCGTTATCTTTAACTATAAATGTTTGATATTCTGTATTGGCTCGATTTTGTTCACCAAGCATTGTGTATTTTTTATGCGGCTTGTAAAGTTTTTGCATTCTGAGTTTATTACAACTAACTTTACGGTGCGGTCTATTCGTCTCGGATATAGATGGCAGTTTGAACTCGGAGGATACATTTTTAAGTGGATTCTCTTTTGCTTTCTTTTCTTCAAAGACATTCAGTTGATACACAGTAATATGTTCCATGTCACAAACATTTGTATTAGGTTTAGGAATTTCTCCTTTGTTGGGTTCTTGTGGAGTTATGATAACGTCTCCACCAGCTCCTTCCATCAGTACCTTTAGATCTGTTTTCAAAATTTCAAGGGTGTCCGAAAAACTGGGCTTTGACGGTTCTAATAAAAGAGGATTGTTATTTTCAGAACTGGTGTCTTTAATAGCATCGAGTGAATTTGTTCTCGGGGTATGAAGTGTTTCAACCTCTTTTTCCAAGAATTTATCTTCCGCATAATGGCTACTCATCATTTTATCTGTCATATTAATAAACTCTTCTAAATTAGCAGAATTGTCTGAAAATTTTGTATAAGTATCACCACTACCATGTCGACACAAAATATCTTGTACTTCGTTGTTGCCATCGTAATCTTCATATTTATTATGATCTTCATTACAGTAATCATTGCTGATGTCGTGTTCATAATTCTCTTCAATGTGTTCAGTTAATAAATCAGGTACACCCTCACTCAATTTATTTTCAAGGGAGTTAACGTCATAATCACTCCTTATGACGTTAACTCCCTTACTGCTTTCAGATTTATTTCCTAATACATTAGATATTGATTCGGTATTAGAAGTATTCTCAAAATTATTGATAATGATGTCGTCATCTCCTTGTCGTGAGACATTTTCTTCATTTTTATGTTTGGCGCCAATGTCACATGAACTTACCATAGTGAGATTTTGGTACAGTAGTTGAACTTTTGGTTCTTCCAATTTTTGTGCATCAGTTTCTGTTTGACTTACAATTTTGTTAGTATTTTTTGATTTTCTTGGTTTTGGATCTGTATTATCATATATTACACAAGGAACACACGGACATACAAATTCAGTATTTATCCCTATAGATTGGCGGTTCTTGTCTATGTCAGTAATAGGTTGGGAATCCTCGAGACTGTCCAAACTCATGCTCGTTTCTTTCATCAATTTAAGTTTGGTATCATTTCTAGTTTCATATTTTTTTATTTCTTTTTTATTTACTTTTATTTCAATAACCTTCTTTTCCTTAAGGGGTTTTCGTGACGTTTTTATTACATTTATTTTGGTTTTGTCAACTTTCATTTCATCCTTGGCAACTTTTTCTAGTACCGAATTAGTATCACACTCGGGTTCTTGTTGTTGCGTAAACATTGTCTTTTTTGGAATCGGTATTTGGCTTTTATCCACAGATTTTCTTGTATTGTTTTTGAGCTCACCTTTATATTTTTGATTTCGTTCACTATATTTATTAGCGAGTTCTTCAAGTTTTTTCAGCTGTTGTTGTTTTTTGACAGTAATTTTATTTCGATTTTTATTTTGTGGCATATTATTCTTGATGTTAGAATCGCCAATACTAGATTGTACCGACGTGGGATTGGTTTCTTGGGAATTTCTATTGGAGGGGAAAGGAAGGATAGTTAACATTTAATATAATATTTTACGACAAATAAGGAGGCAGGAACGTCAAATAAATACAAAAATAACGATATACATAATAATTAATGGAATAAAAAAAAATGTTACCTTCCTTTCCCCTTATTTGCTAATAAAAGTAGTTAATAGACACTAACCTGGTGTTACTAAGATCTCTAGCAAGCCTGGCTTGTCTTGCTTTTACATTGGCATCACCGGAGGAACTATTTTGTGAATTCCGAGAGTTTCTTATGACTGGCACATGAGGCGAAAATTCTTCGTGACAGTCGTTACTCGAGACAGATTCTGTGATAGCAACAATTACCAATTAATTTTAATTAATAATTTTGAATGTCAAAATATATAACACTGATAAATATACACGTACACGTCGTTAAAATAAATTGTTACACAATCTTAGGATGTCTATTTTTTGATGACTGTAAATTATCGTTTAGAATAAGGAAAGTGTAACAAGACTCGTAATTTAATAATAAAACGAATAATGAGATGGCAAAAAAAAAATACTATATAGTCCGTCAATTGCATAATAGATACTTTTTTTGTTTCAATTTAACAAGAAATGCATGTTGCATTTAAGAGTGAGATCGGGGGCTCGCTACGTCACAGTATTTTTGTAGAAAATGTATAAAAACGTGTATCGCAGTAATTTATTAAGTACGCATGAAAAAAAAAAAAACTTGTTTAATATTCTTCAACAATCTAGCTGCCGGACAGAAAATAAATCTCATTGATGGGATTGATAAAGGGATGATGACCATCCTTACTACAAAAGAACGAGTTGAATGAGACCATTGCGAATGAAATAATTGAAGCATGGAATTTTTATTTAAAAAAAAATGTACTTGGTTTTAACTCAATATTACTATTGAGTAGCTTCTGTGCCTCAATGAGGTTTATATTCTAAACCTGAATCTCAGGCTCCAGCGCTCACTCCCTCATTATACCGTTTTAGTATAAATAAACAACATTTGATAGTAATAAATATGAATGAAATAATTTACGTCCGCATTTGGAGAGGTTTTACTGTACCTGAAGCTCTCGACCTTGAATTTTTGTAATCGCCGTATTCCTTCGGCGGCGGTGGAGGCGATACGCCGCGCGATGAGTCCACGGATGTCGAGCGACTATTCGACGATTTGTCCCGGGTCTGTGAGGACCTTCAAAATCATTGAACTTTTAATTAGGCTCAGAAAAAAGATCTCAAATTATATATAGGAATATATATTATTTTATTATCAGTCCGCTGTGAAAAATAAACCAGTAAGTAGATGATATTGAGGTCAAGACGAGATATGATTTTACATAGTGGATTCTCAGCATTTGTTTGCAATTCACGGCAATATATACAAACAATTTTTATAGCTATAGTAGGCGTCTTTCGAAAATTACTCTAGTTAGATGTTTGCCATATTGTATAAATTCGTTTCGCTGTTCAGTCTTGTTCTAATTTATATACCTACGCATTTTTCAATACAGTAAATTAGGACAGAGCATCATGAAATTCACGATATGTCCAAAAATTGTTTTAAGATTACGACCTCTGTATTTTATGCGTAGACCGTAAAATTCACAATCAATTCTAAAGAATTGATAAAAATAATTTCCTTCGAAGCTTGATTCAAGCATCGACAAATTCTTATGAATACTGCAGAGCGATTCTGTAAATATCTGAACCCGAATTCGAATATCGCTTTAGAAGTGAATTCGGACACCTAAGTGAATTCGTGTTCGATTTTTTACGGAACCGCTCTGTTGATCGACGATTTTGCTCGATCGAGTGAAGTCATATGTGACTACGGAGCAGTGGTGAACTAGGGGTGGTGAGCGGTCCGCTCCGGACCTTTTGTCCTGGGAGGCCTCCAATGGCAGCAAGTTCCTTTGATCAAGTCATAAATTGCGCTTGCACTACCTTATATCTCTTACGTCCAGTAAATGCACACACAATACCAAGTTATAAGTCTGGGCTTGATGCCATCACTGTTACGAAGCATTGCTTACCTCCTGCCGCGCACAGGCGGCGCCTTGTACTGCGTGCGGGCGTTGAGCCGCTGCTTGGCATCAGCTAAGTGTGGCGGCGGCTGCGCGGGCGCCGCGGGAAGTATCTTCGCTTTGTCAGCGCACCACTCCACGTGACGTTCGAACGCGCGCACGCCGAACGCTCTGCTGCAGTGGGGACACTTTTGCAAGTCCGCCATTGGCTACGAAATAAGTAATTATGTAGGTACACCTATACGCCGTTAGTACACCGACGCTTGCGAATGCGAAACTATGAGAACTTTTTGAGAAATATTCGTGATATTCGGATAGTCATCAGAAACCGGGTCGGGTGGCAACCCTGAATGCGAAATACGTGCGTCTGTGCAAGAACTTATACGCTGTTGACTGCGAAACCGTACTGACAAGTACGCAGCTATTTCATCGGGAATAATAAAGCGAGACAAAAGCACATGCAAAACATTGCCATACAGCTGACAAGGTTTCGCATTGACAGCGATTGCGTCGGTGTACTAACGGCTATAGTCAACCGAACTTCAGGTTGATTTTGACATACCGCATAATAAGCCGCTAGTAAATAAAGTTTGAGGAGCGATGGCATAGTGGTTAGCTCATTAGGGTTGGTGACCATAAATTTACTATCTCAAGTTCCTTGGTGCTTTAGAAATATATTAAGCCGTTGATCCCGGTTGCGTCTGTCGTTAATACCTACCAAGCAATATGCACTTGGCGGGAGTGGTTGGTATGACCCATTCTCTTTGTATCTGGTTTCATACATAGAAAAAGTTATGGGTCAAACCAGAATTATAATACGTAAACTGACAAATTTGCTAGGTTTTGAAACTCGGTGTAAAGCAAGTAAAAATCGTAATCGATTTCTGCATTTTTTTTTGTTTTTTGTGAGTAAGAACACAAACGCGAGAACTTCACGTGATCAAGCATAAATACTATGATTAAAATACTCATTAAATAAAACAGAATAAATTTTCCTAATATCTATGTTATGATATGAAATATCTTTTTTGAATAAAAACACAATTGAATAAAAATGTTTAGGTGCTCAAAATGCTGTCGGCAAGGCAATACTCTTGCAATACAAAGTATGCTACCATGGAGATAAGATATTCATTATGTTTATGTAAATGTTTTTCTTATGCCTTGAAATTAATAACTTGTAGGCAAATACCTATACGCCGCGCCGTTTGTATAGTTTAAAGCTGTTTATTCATATAGCTAATGCACTTCACTCTTTATATTGTATGCCAAGCGTTGTAACATCAAAAGGAGTCTTCACTACATAGCACATAATGACCAAGATAATTTCCATTAAAAACACGGCGATGTCAACAAATAAAGTAATCGATATGAACCTTATGGACACAAAATTATAGTTTTAAGTCGTTAAGTAAGAAAAGTTTGTATAACTTGTGGTGCTGTTGACTTCTTATACAATATCTACTTATTACGGAGATAACTATAAATAAATTAATGTAGGACTTTTAAACAGCTTTTTAGATCTTTTTAGTTATATAATTTGCCGATATTAACTCGTCTCATATATTTATCTTCAATAATGTATTAAAAAAAGTATTAAATTAATAATTACTTTAGTAATAGCGTTCTTTACTGATGGCGGTTTGGGTTTTGGCGTAGCTTTGGCAGTATTTGGCGGACTTTTCTCGAGGAATGGACTGTTTTCTGGTAGACCATAGTTCTTTGGTAGATACTGTTCCAAGTCTGTACCTGAAAAAAGGACGAATACTAGACAATGTAAAATATTCAAGCTTATAAACAGACAGTATTCTGTATATATTTTATTTGTGTTAAATAGTGATTGATTATTCTTGATCATTAATTAAATAGTTATCTATAAGTAAAACCTTTAAAAATAATGTAGATCTGTCGATACAATTAAAAATAATATCTTCATTAATTATTTGGTAACAACAAATAGTTTTAAATTAGAAAATGATAAAAATAAACTCAAACAGCACTTCAATTATACTAACGAATGACAAAACACTTTGATCACAATCCACAATACATTTCAAAAGTCACAAGACAGACAAGACAGTTATAACCCAGGCATGCATCTTAAACTAAAGTTATTTGAAATACAAACCATGGTGTTAAGCAAGTTTTGATAAGATTTCTCGTAGGTGTTTTGTTATTAAATATACCTACTATGTTAATATTCTATGTTAATGAGAAGTGTTGAGACACTCTTGGTGAGGTGCTTGTCACATACATCACAATACAATATTAGCATGAGTTTAAATAATAATAATATATGACATAGTTATTGTAAGACTTAACTGTGGTAGACTGTTTCTTTTTCAGTAAATAAATTCTACATGGTGTCGCAAATATAAAAATATGAAAAGAAGTTGAACACCAATATAATCGGGGTATCAGTTACATTAGCTAAATGCGATTTGCTTTCTAATTGCGTACCAATCAGCTCAGTTACCTTTTTAACATTTAATACTTTTAAGTCAATAAATTTAGTATTTCAAGTTTTAGTACTAAGAAAGAACAAAGGAGTGTTAGTAAACATTCACACACGCTGGTGGCAAGTGAGCCACGCATTGGATGCTAATTGCAATGCAAATAGTCTACTCACTCACCAGAATTAACACCATTCTCCGATGACAGCCCTTTTTACCCACAAAAATAAAACATTTGTCAATATGTATAACAAAAATATCATGCTACAAATAAAACTACCTACGTAGTGATGATATACAGGTGATTGATAAAAATAGTATTTATAAACTGAAAGGTATAAAAAGGCTTCCTACTAAAAGATAGATAATGAAAGAAATTAGTAACCCAACCACCAAATACCACAAAACTCGTAAAAGAATATTTGAGATTACCTTCTCGTCTCTGTCTTGAAGAGTCGAACGTTTTTCGTTTTTTGATTGTCATCTTTTCGCATATTTTGACATGTTTGGCGAGCGGTTGTGGGGCGAAGGTGCGGCCGCAGACGGGGCATGGTAGTAGTGATAAGGGGGCCGTCGGCTCCGGAGGGACAGGCGCGATAGGATGGGTAGGCACGGGCGGGGAAGGCGGCGGACCCACGCGGCTCGGTGGTGGAGTTCTCAGCAGCGGCCGGAATGATTCATTGTTTGGAGCCTCCCCCGCCGGCTGCGGCGATGGTGTCCGCGAGGACTTCGTGTGCTGCTGCTGCTGCTGGAGTTGTCGTTTTTCTAGAAAAAAATTAGACAGTTCTATCTTATTTTTTTTAAATAGTTCCTATGAAGGAGTAAGTTCAAGGTAACAATAATTGCGAGACTTTCCAAATCAGTAAGAATACTAATGTCAATAGTATTATTTTCGAATTCATAATTGTTAGCTACGAGTAGGTCTTCAAGTAGCTCGGTGACGAAGTGGATAAGCGCCGCGGCCCGCGTTCATTGTGCTTGAGCAACTTTCGCAAGGGGTCGGGCACGGAATGGGTGACCAAAAATATTATTATCGCTTGCGAAGGCACGTTAAACCATTGATCTCGGCTGCATTTGCAGTGGTTAATACCCTCCATTCCGCCAGCGTGGAGGGTCATGGTACATCCTCCTTAACCATCCATAAGGAAGCCCTAAGCCGCTGCAGTGGGGACGTAAAAGGGCTGATGATGAGTATGAAAAGTAATTGCCACAGACGCTAATCAAATTTAATTAAGTGCATAATTAGATAACGAATTAGCTAATTTGACAACCGCTATCTAATTTTTTTTTTCAAATATTATCTTATCAAGGGTACTTTTAACAGTGGAATTTAGTGTCAACATTTCAAGGGCACTCGGTAAGTTAAACATGAATGACGCAACCAACGACCACAACCTCCATATTGATTAGGTAAATTATTATCGCGGTCACGCGATTCTCATTTATACTTTTTTATTTCTCCTAATGGTGTCAGGATTTCAAAATTTTAACATATAAAACCTAATTTTAACAAATACATTTAAAATTTCTCTAAAAAATCTAGTACGGTAGTAAGTATAAAATATAAAATAAAATACAAAACTCTTTATTGTTCACATTCTACGCTGAATTACAAAATTTTATAGTAAATTAACACTATTATGTAACAATTGGCGGCCTTATCGCTCAAAGCGATTTCTTCCAGGCGACCAGTGGATGGAGAGAGATAACATGAATAATGAAGATGGGGGTGTAAATGTTAACAATATATCATTGAGGCACACTAATGATTTATTAATGAATCTAAAAAAAAAAATTTCGTGCTGAATACACATACAAATGTACAATAAATAAATACGATGCAAAAATAAATTCATTAACAACATATATATACATACACCTATTAATATCAAAACAGGAAAAATCGATAATACGGCAGCAGTAAGTTATATTATTGTGTGAGTAGTATTCTTTAATATATTTTTTAAATATTTGTAAGGATTGCGCTCGCCTATGGAAGAGAGTTCCATAGACGAACAGCTTGTACGGTAAAAGAAGAATCATAAAATGAAGTGTGATGAGATGAAATCGCAAGACTCAGGTTTTCCGATGATCGCAAAGAGTAGGAATTTGAGCAATGCAGAAAACTGAAACGATCTTTTGGATAGCAAAGGTAACTAAGATTGAACAATATGTTACAGAAAGGGATAATATATTTAATTTAGTAGCTGAAAATTATGTTTACCGCAGCGATAGATTTGATATGAATGAAACAGTTTGTGGGTGGGCGTAGAGCGTGAGACAAAAGGGGTATTCCTGACCCTGATCTTAAATGGAAAGATCATTTGTGATTTTTCAATCTTCATTAATAAATTTTTGGAGAAGTCTGTAGTTTGTAGTCTCTTAGTAATCTATAAACATATTGAATTGTAGTATAGCTTCTTTATATTAATAGGTACTTAATTAATTCTAATTGGACGTTGATTGACTGCTTCCTTTTCGCCAAGTCACATTCTTAACGACAACTATTCCAGTTTAGTCCAAACATCTAGTGTAGAGTCAATTCTGTATAAGCAATAGTTGTATAATATAAGCAAATTAACATAACTGTTGCCAAAACAAGAAACTTTACCTTGAATATAATCCAATTTATTTGAATCTACATTCTTTAAGAAAAAATATGATAATCATCACGCAAGAATGTAAACTGTCAATCTGGCAAAAAAATGCGAAATTTTATTTATAAATCTTGAAGATATCGCGTTAAGTGTCTATAAAAACTATAAAAGTGGTAACTTTATAATTCTTTTTGCATTTTTGGCTTCTAGGATCCATTTACTATTTCCTCCATTACTTTACATGTTTAGTTTACATCATTTTCTTATTCTGTAGTCGTATACTAAGGTGCAAAAACAGTAACTAATTTTACGACTTTATTCTGGTGACAAATAAATATCCTGATTGCTGTAACCGGCGTATACGATTCGATGGTTTGTAGATGAAAAATTGATAATCAAAATATTGTTCAAATATGCTATTATTCTTATTTTAAAATAGAATGTCTACAATAGTAATAAGAATTATTGTATGAATATTTAACTCATTATTATGGTATTTGAAGATAATTTTCAGAAATTATCAAGCTATCGAACATAATTCATTGTTTCCACGAAAAATATTGCAAACACAGGGGTGCAAACACACGGACGTTTGCTAGCATTTTGTGTTAACGCAGGACAAATGTTATTTATGCCTCACATCAGGACTTTCATTTATGGATAGTGCGCGTGAAGATATAAGAAATCAATAATCAAGGGAGTTACTATGTGGAAAAAATAAAGAAAGATTTCACTAGGACATGAAAGATAAGGGAGGGAAGTTAGTTAGTTATATATTACTCAAAAGGCCATAGGTGTCAAAATATAGCGAAAACTACTACGGTAACTTATTTCAATGATCTTAGTGGTATGAAATAATGTGGAATAAAGTGGTAAGATTACTAACGGCCAACGTTTAAAGATTCATAGTTGGTATTATGTTTTTTTGGGTTTATTTCTCTATATTAGTATTTAAATTTCCTATTATTCTGCAATAGTTTCAAGAAAAAAAAATCTTTCATTTAACATCAAAAGCATTCCTCTCATAACAATAGATTTTGAGATATTAACTCATTTATATTTGCCTGTAAAGTTATAAATTACAATTACCACTCTATTCCCCGGAGTAATATCCTGTGATGGATAATAATAAAAAAATCATCATCAGCTATTAATGTCCTCTCTACCGGGGTACAGGTTTCCCTAGTGGATGGAATAGGCCATGACCCCCCACGCGGACCCAGTGCGGATTGGTGGTTGTTAACGTCTGGAAAAAACAGCAGGATCAACGGCTTAACGTGCTTTTTGAAGCACAGAAGAGCTCCGAACGCGCGTCTACTGCGACATTGAGCACCTCCAAAGTACTGAATAATACGTTGAGTTCCTTAAACAATATAATGGAGTAATTAATTGATTTTATAAATGTAGCTTAATTGAAAAAAAAAAAAAAATTGAACTGGTGGCATGCCCACCAAAAATGCGTATGCGCATCTTAATCGTAGAAGTTCGAGTGGAGCACGGCCGACTAATTCACTGTAACCGAATCACATAAACCATGCTCCATCTTAAAATAGGTACAAACAATCTAGATACATTATTGAGCAGCAAGATTCGTTCTTGAGTACGACAGATGTGGTAAACAAAACTACAGAAGACTTTAATAAAAGTAAAGAGTTTATTTTCATCAATGTTCATAAACTTCTACTGAAGTCGAGCGGAAGTTTTGCGTAAGTTATTAATATTAAGCGTCAAACTACAATAAATTGCTTGGCAGTGTTATAACCTATTATTTTACCATTTTTAGTCTATTACATTAAAAATTATATACTCTTATATTTTATGCAATTTTGTTCTTCAACGAGACAAAATGTGGTCTTATGTAATTTGAAAACAAAAATTAGTTATTTCATGTCACCTTCTCAAAAGCATTTTCAAAATCAGTCTACAATTAACAGAGAAACAAGAGAAAACATACATAAAAAAGACCCCCTTAGTACTTAATTTTGAAGTCGGTTAGCAAAATATGATGAATTTAACAGCGGTTATTATATTATTTTAGTAAGACTAGGTAACAACACTCAAACCACTTAGCTATACAATAACCAATTTAGTGTTGTTATTCACATCCATAGAGTAGCTCGGTGGCGTAGTGGATAAGCGCCGCGGCCCGCAATCGTTTTTGTAAGTAACTTTCGCAAGGGTCGGTCATGGAATGGGTGATCAAAACATTATTATCTCGAGCTGCTCCTTGCTTCGGAAGGCAAGTTAAGCCGTTGGTTCCGGCTGTATTTGCAGTCTTTAATACTCTCAATCCGCCTTTGGCCAGCGTGGAAGATAATGGCGCATGCTCCTTAACCATCAATAAGGAAGGCCCGAATCCCTGCAGTAGGGACGTAAGAGCTGATGATGATTCACATCTTATCTTAGACGACAACAAAGAGCTAATGAATTTATTAACTCAAATATTTTTCTAGTTAAAACAATATTATACACCGATTCTCACAGATGTACTTATTTACATTTAAATACGGATATTGTCGAACGATTTCGCCAATTTAACCTTTCCGAGAACAGATTCACCGTGCCCAATACAAAACGTGTAAATCGAATATGCGGCACCTTACGCTCACACGTGTCATGAACACCAATTATGGTAGAGTTAAATTCAAGTTAACAAGTCGCTTGCCGCTGCGCTGTCTGGTAGAAACACTAACGTACAGAATAAGACCTCGTCCACATGTTACCAACATAAAATAACAGAAAATGGCAAAAGCACCGGACACAATGTAACTGGGTCTCTTTATTAAAATAGCAATAAGTATATACTTAATAGAGCGAAAGACTTTTTATAAATATGGATTATAGAACGCTACAAGTGATTATAGAATCACTTGTAGCGTCCATAAATCTATATTTATAAACAGAAAGCATCAAATTACATTATAGAGAATCAATGCTAACTTTGGAACTAAAAATTCTAAACTTTTCTGATCTGGATTAATAAATGGTGGATCCATTTGGGATAAATGGATTTGGCATAATCATCATATTTTATGATTCGTTCGTCGTTACTAAAGTATATGTCAAAGTAGTAAAATGAATGAAATATCGCTATATCCCATGGCTAGAGTTAGGCGGTCGCACCCCCCATGTAGCTCCATAGCTGAAAATAAAAAAACCGCGTACACTGCTCTGCTCGTGCTACCAGTTGGCTTATATCTTGTGGTTAATTGTATTTGGTTTGAATCTTATATTGCTGATAATAAATTTCAAGTAAACAATCTTACTGAAAATAGGGATGAGGACTGGGTAAAAAAAAGCTATTTAGTCAGATAATAGAAAAATATTAGATACGTATTTTTTTTTGTTTCAATTTAAACAAGAAATGGCTTATAATAAGCATTAAAGTTGAGGAGAGGCGGCTTGCTACGTCACAGTTTTGTACAAAAGTGACGTCATGTGACATTTCAACTCAATGTATTGCCGTAATTTATTGATTGCGTAAAAATAAAATAATACGTATTTAATATTCTTCATTAGTCTACCTGACCGGTAACAAACAAAGATTAGTCGTCATTCATATATATTTTTTTGATAAGTATAAGATATAATAATAGTAAAATAAAGTGCAAGCGTAAAAATAAGAACTACCCCTTTTTGTTAGTCGGTTAAAAACTGAGAGAAATTACACTCGCACATCGTGACTCGAGATATTAATTTGTTACAAAATGCCGACTCCGCAGCCCGAATGTCTCCTACCATGATGTTATCTGAAGATCAATCTGATCAGCTTTAGACTGTACTCGGTATTTTTATTGCTGATGTAAATATTATCGACATTGTCATCAGTCTACGAGCCAAATTAGGAATCGCACTTACATAAGCGTGTAATAACAAGTAATTGCCTTATTAAAAATAACGATTTTCAACATATGGTTGACTAGGATGACTAGCTTTCCACCATCGGCTTCGGCGGTGTGATCTCTAGGGAACCGTTTAGTTGGGCAAAAAGTAAATAATTCTTAGTCTTAATTTGCATAACGCTTAAAATTTCATCAAAATTAGATTAGAAGTTTTTGCGTGAAAATGTAATAAACATATATCCTTTCTCATCTCACTAACTTTCGCAATTTATAATGTTAACGCATTATAAGAAAGTCAAATTAAATAACAACAAGAACATCGAAGATGCAATGGATACAAAAGATAGATTAAAACGTTTCGAGGGGTGAGATAGTGCTTGGTGTAGCCCGGTACGACAAACAAGAAGGTGTTTCCATGGGAAGGTAAGTATGATGTTGTATTCACAAAATTATTAAATAAATGAACACAATATCTATAGCATATATCCGAAAGCATTGACATATAGGACACTCTGTTACAAACCTAATGAAACATAAATAAGGCAACGGTTTCAAACACCTTATAAGATGGTAAGGCCACTAGCGTAAATGGCAAAACGATGTCAAGAATGTAACATCTAGAGAGAATAGCAACCGATCGGAATAAAGCTTGCATTTTAACCTTACGAACAAGTACTTACATATATATAGAATAATAGTGGAGAATGAAACTTACAGCCTGTCTGTAGGAGGTATCTATTAATATTCTGTTGTGACTTCAAACCGGATAACCCATCGGGAAAAGGGCAGGGCATAGTTAATAGCACCGACTTATTTTTGTCGACACCTAGTTTTAGACGTAAAAGTAAAACAAACGTTTTAAAGTCTTTGAATACCTATGTAATAATAATGATTCGTAAGGATATTAAAGGAATTATTAAATAATATAATGGCTTTTATATAAGAAAGCGTGTCCACGTTATGAACTTTAATTATAAGCCTCAATTCGCGTGAAGAGCTCAATAAACCACAAAATTACTTCCTATTATGAACATTGGAGATGTAGATTATACGGATATGGATTTTTCATGAGAAAGTAAAGTTTGTTTATAACAAAACAAATCACTGATAGTATATAGTTAATCAAGAACAACGAGAATTTATAGGAAAAAACGCTGTCAGTAATACTGTCGGGCAAAATAGCTGTGATTACGACATAATGCATGTGTAGATGAGCCAAATCGGAAAGGCGTTTGACAGCGTCCCATCAGCTCGTATTGTCAATCAATCTCATGTTGTGTACACAGTCACGAAATCGTCTTACGTGAGAATACCTCTCAAGAAAGTTTTAGGAAGGAGAGTATCGCTATCGGGATGATCTGAACTTTATTCGAGATTCGTTTCCACAGAAAAGATTGTTAAAGCAACTCCGTGAGAACCGACACATGTAAACAACTGTAGTTCACTGTGATAAATTCTAAGTTTATTCACTCGTTGGCGTATCTTATGTAAATAAAGGTCAAGTGAATTAAGCGCACTTGTTTTTTTACAATGTGTAACTTTCTTCATAATATACAAGTAGATTTTGTCTAAGCAATAACAAAAATAATGCAGTATTCTAGAAACACAAAACAAAAATTGATATTGTAAGTAGAAACATTTTAATCGAAAAACGTTTTAATATGTTCTGAAATTGTAACTTCCCAGTGAAAGTTAACAGAATCATATTACCAAAGGCCTTGCACCAGTGAACAAATAGAAATCTGATGTATCTTAACGCTCACTGCCACTGAACAGTTGATTCCGCCTATGAAAACGAATATTGTGTTCTCAAATAACGTCTGGCAGTGTGAATGCGTTCAATATAAATCATAGAATTCGTATGGTGCAGACCGTCTCGCTGCCTATTACAATTACTGTTTTTATCATCTGAGCGCACTCATTATTGGTATTGTGAAGTCATAATTTTCACCTCAGCAATTCAACATCATTAATTCTTTACGCAAGTGTTCTGCGTGTGGTCTGAAATTTTTGCCGTTCTCTGTCAATATGTTTATTGAGGTGATTTCAGACAAATTTTGAAGTTTTGGCATGGAATTGTGTTCTTAACATAAATTGATGTAAAGTAAAATATGGTAGGCTTAACAAGTGATTTTTATAACAAAAGATTGTTTCAGTTGAAAGAAAAAATATTGTCAAAATGTATACATACAATAGCCGATCGTTGCAGAACTTAAAAACATTAGTTAGTTAAAGATTCATGTAGCAATATACCTAACAAGCGTGATGACAGTACTCGACATTTAACCCGAAACGATAAATAATTATGCATTAAAGATACTACTTTAACAATAGATAAAAGTCACCGCAATGTCATGGTTAGCAATTTATTGTTAGGTGTGACGATGTGGTTAGTTTTCTGTTATATTTCGCCACACAAAGAATTATGTTTCATATGTATTTTTTAGAAAGTTTCTTTCGTATATCATGACATGAAATTACTATACATATAAAAACAACGAGATTTTTTAACACTAATCATAGGTATCGATTCATAATCTTGAAGCTATGCAAATTAAGCTAGGCTTAATCTGTAGATTATACACATAGTAAGATGTATGTAGGCATGCATACACACAGAGAGACAAATTATAATAGATAACATCAAATTACTAGCTTACGTCGATGTTATTCACGACCATACATTTCCCACGACAAGTCGCTTCTTTTAAATGCCAAGCCGGTATAATAATTTTGATGAAATTGCACAAAATAAGACGTCTGTTGAGCTGACAAGCGGGCAAAATGATTGATGATGGAATCATTAAGACGACGACAGAAAAAGTTATGACAAGTGAAAATTAAAATACTTTACATGCGAAGAACTGATACAAAATTACATGTTATTGTGGTCATTATGTTCCGGCAAGAAGGCAAAAACAAAGTGTGTGGAACTTAATAGCGTACTTCTGTCTCGCAATGGTGATTAAATTTTATTCCAGAATTCATATAAAATTATGGTACAAGATTACGTAATTCAAGGATATATCTAAGTTCTGATAATAAGTCAGTTTTGTACAAGTGAAATATTTTGGAAAGTCCACGATTTTATTTAAAACATTAAAAATGTCATGCCGATTTGGCAACTTTCTTATGATGTCGAAGACTTTCGTTATGATTTCATTCTATGGCCAAATGTGAAATAAGGAGTGTTAATATAAGAAAAAGTGGTAGAAATATGCTACTTAAATATATCAATTTCTAGAAAAAGTAGTAAAAAGAGAAAAAATTAAACAATACCGTATTTATTGGAGATGCAACCAAAATTTTCGTGTGCGATTTTTTTAATACAGTAAACAATATTCTTTATACGTCCGTGTCAGTCTATTATATAGCTAAAATTTTAATAGTATTCAAACACACAAAAAACCTGTTTTGCTTGCTAGATATTTATTTAACATTGATGATTGGGATCAAAGCCAAACTTAAGGAAAACATGTACTCGAAAATACACAAAAATCGCGTTGTAAATACAAGAGATATACTTGAAAATGAGTTTGTGGTACTGGTGCATGAACAAATTCAGCATAGATAATGAATATCAGAAGATAGTGATCTGAAAATTGAAGATATTAATAATAATTTCACATAACTCGGACTTATCTAGATAATTCAAATTATTCAAGATATTAATTCACCTTTCTTTCTACGACGAAAGCTAAAACCACAAAGCATTGTAATAATACCGACACAAATTCACTGAAACATGTAACACTTCTGGCACTATGTACAATACTGAACAAGAAACAATAAACGTAAGTAGGTTTGCTATGTTCATACTAGAATTACACAGGCTTATCGGTGTTTCACACACAGTGCGCGTACGCAGGCATTACAGGCGCCCTTAGTAAAGCAAAACACACATTTATTTTTATTATAAATCATCTTTGATATGCCTGCATAGTAACTTCCTTAACAAAAAGTGAAGACAAATTGTATATCACGTGCGTGTTTCTTTCAAAGAGATCTAATGTCACTAATAAATAATTTCATAGGTACTACATGTGAAAAATACTGAAAAAAAAAAATCGAATTTGATGGGCCCACATGTAATGGGTAACAAATGGATAAAATTTAAGAAATTAGAAACTTTTTTGAAACTTGAAATTAGAAAATCCACTAAAATGAAGTACCTAGTGTGCACAAACTAATAAGGAATCACGTTTTTTTCTCTATTGTACAGGAAACTTATGCGCATTATATCGTGTTCATCTTCAAGGTCTTACGGTTAAACACTGTCAACATTGTCAGTGATTTCAAAGTTTTTTTTGAGATTTACGATTTTTAGTAAATTTAAAATAGTTTCATAAATTTCTTAAGTTTTTAGCATTTATTGGTTAGTACTAGGGAATCAATTTTAAATATATTCATCCCTGATATTCACACCATCCCTGTAAACATTCAAGTTTCATCTTGGATGCTATTAAAATGTTTCGAGCAGCTGCTCGGTCAATAGTACATCGAACGAAGGGCCGTATTGTGTTCAATAAAAAATCAAATCAGTTATCCCAGCTGCTACTTGGATGGCGGAATGCGTCGCTACACTACTCTCATTCTTCAAGTTAACAAAAAAAGAAAATACTGATACAAATTGCAACCATCAAGTTTCACCTACTTAAGATAAACAAGAAAGATCAATTTAGAGCAGTATATATTATTCAGCGTAATAAAAACACAATAACGTGAATTATGTATTTACATAATTAATTATAGGTATGAAGTTGCATAATTTAACTAAACGATATTATATAAGTAAATATCGACTGACAGAAATAGGTACGCTGTAAATTGTTTGGAATAATTTACATAAAGACAATGGTTAAAAGGATACAATAAATAGGAGTTAAGTAGGCTTAAATTAAAATAAAAAAATTAAAGAGCTTACCTTTTTTGGAGCCAAAAATAGATTTCAGTTTGGACAAGGTTCTCTTCTTCATTTTTATAATATTGATACGATTATCACACCGGCTATGGCACCACAGGCAGCAGTTGCAGTCATTCGTTCACAACAGACAGAAATATCCACTGCACTGCGTCCTTAGGTAAGTTTTTCAGGCGCCCGTAGCTTTTTGCTCCTTTTGCCGCTCTTATTTCCGTGATACGAAAATAGGATCAACGAAACACTTGCACCGGTGCAGACGCATCAGTCATACGTACGTCACGCTTTATCAATGTCGATAGACTTATAAACTATCAAATTCATATAAACATTCAATACACAAAAATAAATGCTCGAGACACATTATAAACACTTTTTACACGACACTACAATTGTATATTCGTGATTATCTACTCATTTTTCTTATCTTGTAAGCACTATCATGAGCTAACAAATGCGTATAGATAATACATGCCGCCGAATAAATCAGACTAAAAATATATTTTATATTAACAAATAAAGTTATACTACACGCACGACTTTATAGTTAACCCACGAACAGTATACTGGAGCATCAAATATTTATAACTTGATTCGTAAACAAGATAATGTGCTGTCCGCGACAGTTCTTTAGAATAAGTTACGTTATACCAGACCGTTTACGAGCGAATGAGAAATGTATAAAGCGGTCTTAATGCTTCAGGCGGGAACCAATCGCGGTAACGGCTATTCTTGGGCGTGTTGCGGACACAACTAAAAGGCTGCGCACGCGCAACACATGAGAATAATGGGGAGTTGACCGCACTAAGTATCGACACTAAAATTGACTCAAAACTGTTTGCCCTCTTCCGCTAGATGAGTCCCGCTTCCGTTAAAACCCAATCAACCGGTGAAATTAGATAAAAGCAACCAATAAAAGTATCGTTTGAAAAGTTCCAACGTGTGAAGTGCTGAGAGAAGCGGAGACAACGTATCCGCTGTCTCTTTTAAAAAAGGTATTTAAAGAATGGCATAAGTAAGGGAAGTCGTTTGGGGTAGTCTGGAGAAAAGGGTCGCCTAGCACGCATAAATCACAAAGGGAGCGGTGCAAAAAACCCTCTTGCGTTAGTTTGAGAAAGATATAAAAAAGCTCTTGATTTTTTTTTTCCTTTTAATTTCAAACCATCCAAAGATGGTTATTGAATGGCTTAAAATAATTTGATTACAGAGCAAATCATATTATAAATATTAAACATATTTATAATATGATTAAGAGATTAGTGAGCTTATATCAATAATTTAGAAACGAAATTCGTTCATATATGTCCTAAAGCTATTCGGATCGACTCAGCGACTATTACCCGATAAAAAGAAGTTTTATTATAGCCATTAACGAATTCGTTCGTTCAATATCCTTGTTAGACTCAACTACGAAATTTATGTAAGAGGAACATTACTTCCTTTAGCCACTTGTGATGACTTAATTTACAGCGTAACAATGAAATACAGCCCTGATACAATTTTTACCCGACTACGGCGAAGCGAAAAGGAGGATTATGATTTTGACCGGTATTAATGTATGTAAGAATGTTCATCTGTTCCATTATAACTTCGCAACTACTAATCGTTATTGGACAAATAAGGTATCATTAGAAGCGTTTTAGTTATCCGCGTGCTATTATATGCTATGTGACGTTACATTAAATTGGCAATAGAGCCCTCTAGAGAGCATAAAGTAAGTAATTATAAATATATATATTATTCATACATTCCGTCCAAAGTGCTTAATGTCATATATACATAAATATATATATTGATAGCTTTTGATTGCGATTTCTTAGAGCATGATTTAGCTGTAGTCGGGTTTTAGTTTTTGAACTTATTTTTTTAATTCTAGTGACGTACATTTAGATATGATTAGACAGTTATTTAGGATAACTGCATAGTGCATATTATTATCATTTTGTGTGCCATTTCTTATAGCTAGGACCTAGTATGTAGGTATCTACACGATATTTATTTTTAAGGAGTGGTTTTAAATTATAAGGTTAGGTGATTTCAAGACGTCATTTTGAATACAACGTGGGCGGAAACGTCCACAAGAAAGAAGACTAAAGAAAAGATGAATTAATAGACTACGTGAGAGATGATACGGGAAAGAAAGGAGTGAATTGTATGATGATCCAGAAGTAAGGGAGAAGAATAAATATTACGCCTAGCCCAAATAAAGGAATTGGGAATATCTAAGGAATAGAACACGAAATTAAAAATACAAAATAATTAACACGAAATACAAACTAATTAATTTTTTTTTACTTAAAAGAATGATTTTTGGAGGTGGAATACTTGCTTAATACTTCATACTTAATACTTCAAGTTTACAGATAATCTTAAAGGGTCAGAATCAACTGATTGTGCAAAGTCAACACAGACACAGTTCATCAAATTTTAAGCACTAGCGCTAAATCACTAAACAAACGGCAAAGTTGTGTCACACCGTCTCAGTACGATCGTTTAGTATAGAGGGAGTGGCACTTTCGTCATCTGGGGTACAGTGTTTTTCAATTTTTTCCAATACACGACCCGACCCTTTCCATGCTTAAAAATTCTAGCGACCCCCTGCCCTATAAGCAAGACAAAAAAATGTAGTATGATTAAAATCCTACTAATATAACTTTCTTTATTTTAGTACATACATATTACTGACTTATGAGCGTTTCAAAAATAGCAACACGACTTGATATTTTATTGAAAAATAAACAAGTTTATCCTTCTTGCAAAAACAGAACCTTGACTTTTATCTTTTGCCGGCGATACCCTGGGTAATGACTCCATGACCCCTAGGGGTCGCGATCCACAGATTGAAAAACACTGGTGTAAACATAATAGCGAATGCTTCACAGCTGACGTGTGAAGGATAGGAACACTGCTGTGTCGACAAAAAAATAATAATTCGTTAATTCATAACAAAAATAAAGAACTTAGAGTAAATAAATAAAAATTAAATCAAGTAAGCAACGACGTGTTATTTACATAGGACTGTTACGTATGATATGAGTGAAAATAAAATCTTCTGTCATATATTAGAAAATATAAACAATTTTAGCTTATATATTCGACAAAATAAAATATTTTTATAACACCAATTCGCAAAATGTTACACTTTGGGAACTTGAATCCGCCAGTTTAATTCAGTGATATTATTATAGGTATCATATTGCTGTAATAGCTTTAAGATTCCTAATTCATATTGAAACCTTTAAGATAATAGGCGAAATTTGACCATGCCCCATTTTCCCCAAAACAAAAATTTTTGGAAAAAATAGTGGAAAACAACAAACGAACAGATTATAGGGAAATCCAATGTTTTTAAAACTTAATGTTTACGGAACCCTCCTCGGTTTACAATTCCAACTAGCATTTGGCTGGTTTTTATTGCTGCTCTTATTGTTAATGCTGTCATATGATTTCTAAGTCCCAAAACGACTAAAAATTATATGTTTCTCTATATGTATTGGATAATTGATTCTGTGATGAAAACAAGCCACTCAGTTACGGAGTTCGTCAAATGACGAGCTAATAACCTTTGCAATTTCTGTGAGCATATGCAGTGCAGCATCAAGTGCAATGGCGTGAGTCGGACCGCTTGCTCACACTCGGGTGAACATCCTGGCTAGAGTGACCATGACTCGTATTAAATCTTTGGATTTTTAACGATTATTTTTTAAATAAAGCGTTGAAATGTGATATTATTGTTTAAAAATATTACTCCAAAGGAATTCCCTATCTGATGTTTTCGAAAGAAATATCTGATGAACTTTTTGAAGTGGATAGGTACAAACAACCATTTCACTACTCCAAAAGAAAACTAAATACAATGGTATGTGTCTGTCTTGAAAATTAAATAAATAATAATTATATCTATATATTGGACAAATTCCGATAAATAAAGTATTCTTATAAAACTTAAAATACTTTTCTCATATTCTAAATAATCGGCAAATAATCCAAATCAACGCAATACTTCACAACACATTTATTGACGACAAAGAAAATCGTATCTTTTTATAACTGACTGGCGTTATCTTTACCTAAATTAACTGTGTTTCTCATTTTATTCGATTAGCTATATACTAGCTTCCTACTTAAGTAAATAATAGCCTCTGCACTCGCGTGCTATTTAGATTCCCGTGGGTGATTTTTTTTAAATCGGTTCATTAGTTGCGGAGCCTTTTCAATGCAAAATATTTTCTCTGTATTATATTAGTATAGATAGAAAAAAAAAACGGTTTGTTTTAAATATAAAATCATACAAGAAAAACAAAAGATGAAATACTAAAAAACAAATCATAGTTTTTGCAATAGATAAAAACAAGACAAGCAATCGATGTTATGTATGTAGACACCGCATATTAACTATAGATTTATTTAACTTCTGTTATTTTTTAAACTAGTTCGGCACATGGAGTCGATATTCAAATACAACACAGCAGCTATTCTTTGGGTTATCGGCGTACAGTTGTACTTCGAAGAAAAAAAAACTAAATATGTAGGGTTTCAGATTTAAGTGATATTTTCCCGGGTTCTATTCATGAGTATCATGTGCCATATTCGGCATAAACAGGTATTACCAAGCACCCAGTAATTAAATATACATAAGTACATATGTGAGTCGTGAGTAAGTACATCATTTCCTTCCAAAGCAAAAATGTCATTGTGTCTTGGTGTCTGAGATATTGAAGATGCAAATGCAACACCCACGGATGATTTCAGAATGGATGTCAACGATCTGGTTTCGTGGACATAAACGGAAAAGTAGAGACCACTATCTAATAGAGATTACTAGTCACTAAAGCTTATTCTGTATGAATTGCTGACATTATCACACACGAAAGCATTCAAGAAACGCGGCTACCTAGTTACACGACAAGAAGTCGAACCAGTTTATTTGTTCATTATTGTCACTCAGCACCAAAGAAGTGTGACGTAACCGGTAATGTCACCGAAGCGGCTTCAATCCTGTTGACGAATGAAGACAATAGAGTAATTTCGCAACGATCGCGCCGCTGCTATATCAAGATCAAGTATTATGCAAACAATAAGAATTGAGATCTCAATGTTGTACCTACATACGTTCAATTCCGTAGTATTTTTTAATTCAGGGAATGAAACATCTTTGCGTAGAGTAAGCAATTTTTTGTAATTCAAGTCATTGGATTTATTTAGAAAACCAAGGCTAGGGTAATTAGTCATTGGAAAGAAGTGCACAATAAGTTTACATAGAACACTTTAATAGGCATAATAGGATAAATTTATAAAAACGGATATAAATCCGTTTTTACACATACAATTAGGATTTATATGCCCTTGTACTAGTTAAATAAAAAGATCCGCATATAGAACCTTTGCAATCCAGAAAGGAACAATGCAAAAAGGAGACCGTCCATAAATTGACGATTTTTAAGCCCCCCCCCACTCCGGTCATAGTCTGTTTAAACTAATTCTATTAAATATTGTTCGAATGTCACACTTCGCCCTTCTTAACGTGTGACGTTATTTATGGATGGCCTATAGTTTTCGACTACTAAAGAAGCTATAAAGGAGATCAATTTTACAATTAATCCACATTATGCAAGATTTCACAAGTACCTATGAGTTTATAATTTTAAAATCAAATAATTCAAAAACAAAAGATCTAAACGGTAAAACGACAAAGTTGCATGTTTGTATCTTTACTAATAAAAATGTCTATCACATCGTCTCTTAATTTAGTAGTTGTTATAGTATTTTTTTCATTCATAAACTTGGTGACCCTTAACGTAACGCCGAAACATGAGGAATGTGGGTGAGTAGGCGACCGCTTTGGTAAAGGGGCCTCATATTCTATGAATGAAAATTAATTTATGTATGATTTACAAACAAAACTTATTCAATGGCTAGCACACGGTAAGTTTCAATATTAGTATGAATAAAAAATTAAGTAATTAGTAATTGTTTGGATTCGCAAAATCAAATATCGTTTTGTTGAAAAATCACATCACTGCTTTTGCACAACACGAGCAACAAAAATAATTACAAAACAATACCAATAACATACCTATGTCATACAGTAGGCGGTTTACCACATCACAACATGAAATGTGTTAAGAATGTGCCGACAATTTATTACCTTAAAAAAACAAAGCGACAATTTACAAGTTGTTTCGGCTAATGTTTTGGTTGCTTTGGATATAAGCATTATAAAAAGGTTTTCACTGAGAATATGTAAGCTATGTAGCTAACGATAAAATTTGGGCTCTCAAAACCGTCCCATTAATATTATAAAAAAATATATAATTTAATATTCATATAAGTGAGAATAGCAAATCGCTTATTACGTACAGAATTAGGAAGTAAGGAAGCCAAAAATAAACTAAAAGCACGTCTCAGAATGCTACACAGAAAGGGAGTGATTGATGATATTAATTTCCTCTACTAAACTACTTGAGCCTTTATACGCTTATATTTTGCGCTAGCTCTTTGGCCTACATTTATTTTGACAGCTTAGTCATGGCATGTATTGATACAAAGAAAAAAGGTGGTCATATCAATTAGCTTTTGAATACCTACAATAGGTTGCTATTATATGCTAGCAGCTTACGACACGTTTGGAGTGAATGCCCTGTTTATAGCTAGTTCATTGAAGTTGAGTGTATCAAAGAAGAGCGAATCTTACAATTGCCGTTGTTAATAGGCAATAAAAGGAAGCTAGTCATCAAATGTGATGTTCAGTTGCAAGTATCACTGTCACGTACGTAGCCAGAATAAATAGGTACATGTATTGACAGTATTCAATACCGCATGTAATTTCTTTAACACGTGAACTTTTGTTTTTACGAAATAAGAGAGCTTACGTTATTTAAAAGATGTATACTTGAATTGTACTTCTCTATAAAATTGCAAGACAGACGATTATATTAACTTTAATACAGCGTTCAATGGCCTTCAAAACTGAACAGGTAAGATGTGTGTTTACGATGACCAATGTCATTTGGTTTAGCACCGAGTGGGCGATGCGTTCAAACCTACACACCAAATATTCGATGATCTCGTGTTCCCATTATAAGCTAATAAAATACATAATGATAAAACAGATTTAAAGCATAATGACTTATAACTTTCACATGATTTATAAATAGCAGAACATGATTATCATCTAGCTGTTGTAGTACGAGCAGACTGAAGAGCAATGGACTCTAGATTATGTCGATAGATTGGCCATTGTATGACGATTAGTTCGACTGAACAAAAAGGCAAAGTGAGATATTATGGAATATAATCAGGAATCGGAAAGCAAATTGAAAGTTGCCACGGCGTAACAATGACGTAGCAAAATTTATTATTGCTTAGTTGCGTTACATTTAAACGCGTCAAAATAAGATTGGCCGATAAAATGCGTAAAATATTGACAGAGAGATAATTTGTTAGACAATCAAAAGCAATTACTTAGTTAATTGAACCGAAAACATTTAAATGTAAAATTCTGTACAACTGTATTGGTGATTTGCATGATTTCATTTGGTTCAATATGAATATTTTCTTTTTTGCTTTTAAATGAAGAAACGTTTTATAATTCTCGTGTCTTGTCTGTAATTGTGATTTAAACTTGTGAAATTAACTAAGCGATTATGCAAAAAATCATAATTGAAAACATAAGCCATGAATTACATATCAACTGAAATTTTTGGTGACCGTTTTTGCTTAGCAGTAGAATGTTTATAAATTTACTTTACGTTAACATTCACAGCCAAAACTTTAAAAAACACCTTTTGAAAACACTTGTCATTTGTTTAAAATCAAATTAAACAGAGGAAAGCTGCAACTGATCGTGAGACACATACATGGCTTATAGCGTCAGTGATAAGTTAAAAATTAATATTAGTAATTAATATTGATTATTAGTAATATAAATGCAATAAGGATGACGAACAATTTTTGTTTGTGTCCATCAGGTAGATTGTTGAGAAATATTAAACACGTTATTTTTTTTCGTAATTATTAAAAAACAGCGATACATTGAGTTAAAATGTCACATGACGTCACGCTTTGCCCGTTATCTCAGCTATGTCTTGTTAAATTGAAATTAAAAAAAATACGAAAGTACAAGACTCACTAATTACAACAGTCAATTCAGGTGCTGCATATTTAGTAGGTTAAGAAAAGATACTAGTTAAAATCGCATGAAGGATGCCGCGGATGTTGCAGAAATATTTCGTTGGCATCTTAAAGGACATCGAGCCGCGTTTCAACAGCAGCGCCACCAGCGGGACCACAGCGAAACCTTCCCCTCCCCGCGCGGTGCGGGGTAGCATACCCCCACTCTGCAAAATCTTATAAGATAACTGACTAATATATGAGCTAAGTGCGAGCAAACAAAATGTACTTAAGTGATCGGGTTTTTGCAATAAAGCATGTTCTGCCACTGAATGTTCTCCGTGTTTTCTCCGAACCAAGCGTTTTATTTGCGACCTCTGCTACCTACCTGTTGATAATCCAGCCTACAGTCCATCTGCTACAGTTCGTGGTCCTACGACGCCGGATCAAGAAAGTCTGCGATCCTTCTACACCGGATCAAGCAAGTGTCCGGATCTTTCGGCATCAACTCAAGAAACGGAATATTCGAGAGTTACGAAGCCGCTACAATGGTGAAGACGCGTTCTCAAACCGAAGAAGCGCCGATACGAGTGTTTGAGGAATCACCTAGGTCTCCATCGGCAATAGATATACGTCTCGGTACAGAGATACGTCAAGATACAGAAACACGTCAAGGTACAGAGTCACGTCTCGGTACAGATACACGTCAAGGTACAGAGTCACGTCTCGGTACAGATATACGTCAAGGTACAGAGTCACGTCTCGGTACAGATATACGTCAAGGTACAGAGTCGCATCACGGTACGGGAATACGTCACGGTACGGAGTTACGTCATGGTACAGGAGCGGGGGGAGGTCAATCGATCGAAACCACATTTCAGCCCCCCGCTCACCCGGTACGTCTCGTCGCCCGTCCTTCTCAGGACGCGGGACACGAACGAACGAGACAAACCTCGCCTGCTAGATCCCGCCAGTCATCTAGCAGCGTCGCGGCTCGCATCCGAAACATCCAGCTAGAAGCCGAAGAACGCCTAGCCGAGATAAAGCGACGAGAGTTCGCTATGGAAGCGGACCTAATTAGGAAGAGAACCGCCGCAGAAATATCGAACATAGAAGAGGAAGACCAAGAAGAACGGGGTAGCAACATCAACCCTAACGACAGAATCGACGATTGGCTGCGACAAGCCGCCGAGCCCTCCTCCGAACCACTAAGAGAGACTGCCACTCCGGGACGCACGGTGCCCCCCCACGACGAGAGCACCATCCCTGTGCGCACTCCGCAGACCCCGAGGCTGGAACGGGGGGAGCGACAGGGCCACGCAGCCGTTCATTTCGAGCGTCGAGTACGGTCACCGACGCCGTCACGCCACCGAAGAGGCATCGAACAATTGGTCGACGCGTTCGACAAGATGACCCGTAGCGCGCGTCCAGCGCCACGTCAAGTGACGGAGCTGCCCATATTCACAGGCTCTGTGAACGAATGGCTGCCGTTCAAAGCCGCCATGAGGGAGTCGTCCGCCGCCTACGACTTCACACCGACTGAAAATATGGCCCGCCTTCGAAGCTGTTTACGAGGGGAAGCGCGGGAAACCGTCACAGGTTTACTCAGCACCGCCGCCCACCCGGATCAAGTTATGCACGCCCTGGAGCAGAGCTACGGACGCCCGGAGTTCATCGTGGACAAGACTTTGGAAGATATAAAGCGTCTGCCGCGCCTAGGGAGTACCGCAAATGAAGTCAACGCCTTCGCCGTGAAACTCCAGAACATCGTCTGCGTGCTTCAAAATTTGGATCGACGAGGCTACCTACACTTCCCAATGTTGGCAAGGGAGGTATTGGAGAAGCTCAGCCCGCTCCTGCGAACCCGGTGGTGCGATTATGCCAGGCAACATGAAGATCAACGCGAGCCCGAGATCGTCATGCTGTCAAGATTCCTGACGGAGGAAGCGGACCTCGCGCTGCGATACACGTACGCCGTGCACCCTGCGCCGTGCACGACGACTACAGCGAGAACCACCAAGCCGTCTGCAATTTCCACGGCCCACGCCGCACCCGTGAGAAGGAAAACGAAAGAAAACGTCTACACTACTACCACCGCGACGCCTACGTCGCCATCGCCGCGGCCACCCGCAAAGTACGAATGCATCGTCTGTGAAGGGGATCACACACTACCGAAATGCAAGAGGTTCGGCGAAATAGACAACGAAGCAAGATGGGAGATCGTCAAAGCAGCGGAGATCTGCTTCAAGTGTCTCGAAAATCGTCATCTTCGACGACACTGTCGAGCGCGAGCGTGCGGCGCAAACGGATGCCGCCGACCGCACCATCGCCTACTTCACTTCGAACCCTATGGCGCGACGAGTGAAGAGTCGAAGCCGAAGCCGAAACCGATCGCTACCGACGAATCCGTTATGTCGATAGACACCGCCGCTAATAACGACCGAAATGCCGCCGCCGTGCTGCTGAAGGTGGTGCCCGTCACCGTGACCGGTCCGAATGGGAACGCGGACACATACGCGCTGCTAGACGAAGGCGCTACTGTGTCACTCATTGAAGAGGATCTGGCTAAGAAGCTCGGCATGAATGGAACACTGCGGCCACTACACATACGGGGCGTGGCAGCGAACCGTCGAGTGAACAGCGAGATCGTCGAGGCTATGGTCGGAAACAAGAGCTCTCCCGGCGCGCATCGAATAAAGTTACGCACCATCCGACAACTGGTATTGCATAGCCAGTCTGTACCGGTCAGCGTGCTACAACACCCACATCTATGCGGATTGGACCACAACGACGTGTGTTACGAGTCTGCAAGACCGCAGCTGCTCATCGGGGCCGACCATTGGCATCTCATCGTGTCACGCGAGATCAAGATGGGAAAAAGGAACGAGCCCGCCGCCTCCCGCACAGAGTTGGGATGGGTGATCCACGGAACGATGCCGCGCGTCATCTATGGGCAAGACACCGAAGCCATCCTGCATGTCTTCACGCCGATCGGCGACTATTGTGGAGATGACGGACTACATAGGATCGTCGAAGAACACTTCCGGATCGACGCGCTCGGGGTATCCACGACGACGAAGGTTAAGGATACGGATAGAAGAGCCACGGAGGTATTCGAGGCAACGGCGAGGCGAAAAGATGGACAGTTCGAAGTGGGGCTGCCGTGGCGCGACGATGACGTCACCACCCCACCTAGTTACAACGCGGCACTACGGCGACTAAGGAACGTCGAGTGCAAGTTCAGAAAGGATCCGAGTTTCGCCGCTAGATACAAGAAAGAAATCGAAGCGCTATTAGAAAAGGGCTACGCGGCACTCTGCGACGGAAGCGAAGAAGAGAGCCCTAGAAGGTGGTACCTACCACACTTCCCCGTTTACAACCCAAATAAGCCGGGAAAGGTGCGCCTAGTATTCGACGCCGCCGCGAAGTCGCACGGAATCTGCCTCAACGACTTACTACTGGAGGGGCCGGACTTGCTGCAATCGCTGCAAGGAATCATGTTCCGGTTTCGAGAGCGTCCAGTCGCGGTCACGGCGGACATCCAAGAAATGTTCCTTCGCATCCGCGTGAGAGAGGAAGATCAGCCAGCTCAGATGTTCCTGTGGCGGGACAACGCGGATGAGCCGCCACGCAAGTACAAGATGACAGCTGTAATCTTCGGGGCATCCAGCTCGCCGTTCATCGCGCACAGCGTGCGCAACCGCAACGCAGATGACTTCGCGCTCACCCATCCGGTCGCGCACAAATCGATCACGAAGAACCACTACATGGACGACTTCGTCGAGAGCTTCGAGGACGTCTGCACAGCGAGGCGCGCGGTCAACGAAGTGGTCCACGTGCACGCGCAAGCAAACTTCAAGCTACGAGGTTGGAACTCCAATTCGACGGACGCACTAAGGGACGTCGAAGAAGGACTGCGACAGGAGAGCACCACACATCTTGCGCCGTCACCGGACAAGACGCTCGGCCTGCTATGGGACGCCGAGAGCGACCACCTGGGGTTCAACACGGCCCTGCACCGAGTCCCGGAAGAAGTCGTCGAGCGACGCCGACCGCCTACAAAACGAGAAGCATTGGGAGCCGTCATGTCCCTATACGACCCGTTGGGACTACTGAGCCAGTTCACCATACGAGCGAAGATACTTCTTCAGAACCTGTGGAGAAAGAAGTTGGACTGGGACGAGCCACTGCCGGAGGACGAAGCGAATGACTTCGACGGATGGCTGCACGAGTTACGAGAGAACGTAGCGCAGCTGCGCCTACCACGCTGGTACGGCGCGGCGAGGCGCAAGGAGCTGCACGTATTCTGCGACGCGAGCGAGCAGGCATACGCCGCCGCCGCCTATTGGAGACTGGAAGAAGACGATGACATCGCCGTCGTGCTCGCCGCCGCTAAATCAAAGGTGGCACCCTTGAAGACTCAGAGCATACCGAGACTGGAGCTACAGGCGGCGGTCGTCGGCGCACGACTGGCCGACACCATCATCACCGAGCACGAGTGGGAACCGGACAGCGTTACCTACTGGAGCGACAGTCAGACAGTCCTCCATTGGATAAGAAACGACGCGCGTCGCTACACGCCGTTCGTAGCGCACCGCCTGGGGGAGTTAGCGGAACGCACCAGATCAAAAGACTGGCGATGGGTCCCCACCGAGCAGAACGTGGCCGACGACGCGACAAGGACCAAGCGGAAGAAGGTGACCGCGCAAGACAGATGGTTCATCGGGCCAGCCTTCCTACGCCAACCGAGACACACATGGGCGAAAGAAGAGTGCAGGAAAGAGGACGAAGACATCGAAGTCATCGGCTACACCACCGAGGAGCCGGAACCGTGCCTTCCCGACATCGGCCGCTTCTCATCATACGAGCGGCTCATCAGGACTACCGCATACGTCCTATTATTCGTCGACCGGTGTCGAAGACGCGCTACACGTCTCGAAGTCCGTCACTTAGAGGAAGCCGAACGAATATGGATAAGAAGAGTGCAACAAGATAGCTTCGGCACGGAGCTGAGAAGCCTACGCGATGGGAAGGCTGTAAATAAGTCGAGTCGACTTTTCAAGTTGGATCCCGTCATGAGAGACGGCACACTGCGCCTAAATGGAAGGATACGCGCGGCAAAGGTGTCCGCCGAAACGAAGGAACCCGCTATATTAGACGGCCGACACCCATTTACCCGCCTATTAATCATGAAGAAACATAGGATGGCGAATCACGGGGGGAGGGAACAAGTTGTCAATGACCTCCGCCAACAATACTGGATATTACACCTCCGGTCATCGGTACGGAAGGTGGCACGTGACTGCGCAACGTGTCAAATAAGGAAAACTCGACCGAGGACGCCGGTGTTCGGTGACTTGCCCGCTGCGCGAGTCGATCCATATCACCGGCCTTTCACCTACTGCGGAGTCGACTACTTCGGGCCGATGCTCGTGAAGATTGGACGACGTCGTGAGAAGAGATGGGGCGCGCTATTCACGTGCCTCACTACCCGCGCCGTACACCTGGAGCTCGTGGGGTCATTGTCAACCGACTCAGCGCTGCTGGCGTTGCGACGCATGGCTGCGCGACGAGGTTGGCCGAAGGAGATGGTCAGCGACAACGGCACCAACTTTCGCGGCGCCGATACCGAGCTACGCACCGCCTATGAAGAATGGAAGCCCGCGCTGGAAGACCTGGGGCTGCAGCGCCGCATGACATGGCGCTTCATACCACCCGGCGCGCCGAACATGGGAGGCGCATGGGAGCGGCTAGTGAGGTCGATCAAAACTGCCCTCACGGCCGTCCTGCACGAGAAGGCACCTGCCGAAGAGCTACTGCAAACCCTACTGATCGAGGCCGAGCACAGCGTGAACAGCCGGCCACTCACACATGTCTCCGTCGATCCGAGGGATCCGGAGGCCATCACCCCCAACCACTTCCTGTTGGGATCGTCGACGGGTCTGCCACACACCGGGCCCTGCGAGCCAGCCGACCGACGGACCTGGCGAGCCAGCCAGGGCCTCGCCGACGAATTTTGGAGAAGATGGGTGCGAGAATATCTGCCTACACTCGTACCACGCCAAGCCACAGCCGCACCAGGGGAACCGCAGCCGCAGCCGGGAGATCTAGTCATCGTCGTCGACTCAACACTGCCGCGTAACACATGGCCACGCGGTATCATCGTGGCAACCTACCCGGGACCCGACGGCCACACACGGAGCGCCGACGTCCGCACGAAGGGAGGAGTGTTTCGACGCCCTACAAGAAAACTCGTTGTCCTTCCGAGAAGCGAGGGCTGCGCCGAGGCTACGCCGGGGGGAGAGCTGTAAAGGACATCGAGCCGCGTTTCAACAGCAGCGCCACCAGCGGGACCACAGCGAAACCTTCCCCTCCCCGCGCGGTGCGGGGTAGCATACCCCCACTCTGCAAAATCTTATAAGATAACTGACTAATATATGAGCTAAGTGCGAGCAAACAAAATGTACTTAAGTGATCGGGTTTTTGCAATAAAGCATGTTCTGCCACTGAATGTTCTCCGTGTTTTCTCCGAACCAAGCGTTTTATTTGCGACCTCTGCTACCTACCTGTTGATAATCCAGCCTACAGTCCATATTTTTAAAAAAGACTATAGCGGCATATAAGTTCCATTTACAATACGGGATCAGATAAAAATGGAACTCTTTTAGAATCAATCTGTTGTCTGTATCTTACAGCTGATTTTCTAAGTATACGTGTAAAGTTAGTGATCTAAATACGGTTGCCGTTGCAAATTAGGCCTCTTTTGGCGGCTAAATTATAAAATAAAAATATTGTATCAATGGCAAATTAAAGGGCTCATTATATATGATCTTCAAATTAGAAGAACTATAATCTAAAATTTTTGGCTTCTATCATATGCGTCTTCCTTCGATTCGGTTCTTCTTTCGGTTCGACTCCCGGTCGGACAGATGAAGAAAATGAACTTTTTATTTTCACAACACAACACCCCGATCGTTATTTCAATTTGATTTAGTTTTGGCTGTATGTAATAGAACCCTTAGAAAAATGATTTAGTTTTCATTAAGCCAGTGGCGTAGCTACCAAGGGGCTAGGCGGGGCAGTGCCCCGGGGCCCTCAAGCTTAGGGGGCCCTCGAATCTTTACCAGAAAATCTCAATCGAAATTAACTTTTGAAAACTTCTCCCTTTTTCAAAATAAATATGACAGGTGACAACACTAGTTTAATCATGACAACTCAAGTTGTTCAAAGAAAATCCAAAGTTATAAAAAGGGAATTCCCCTAAATTATTTGTGTGGGTTGACAGTGTTATTAATGTTTTGCATATTATTATTTATCAATATGCGTTTTTATGATTCGCGATTGTGAACTTCGGGTCAAGATTTTTTTCGAGAATGGTTAAAAAGTTAATTTATCAGGAGTAAGTAAGCGTATGTCAATACATTTCTTGTACTGGTCCATACAAAAGTTCAATTTTATTTGATTATCAATAGTACATATACATAGTTACGTAAAGAAATCTATAGATTTCGGCTACTCACTATATAACTCAAAATACAAGTCACATGGGGTAAGGGGCCGTCCATTAATTATGTGATGTTTTTTTGTCATTTTTTTAAACCGTCAAATGTGGTAACACTGGCGGCGATAAAATGTTTGCCGGGGATTCCCCAACGACGTCTTGTATCGTATCATTACGTTTCGCTTTCCTTTTACTTGCAACGTTGTCAGTGAACAGTGAGTACCTACTTGAGTACAATCTTACATAAATATTGCAAAAATAAATTAGAAAACTAATGTTACGGGCAAAAAAAAAAAAAGAAATCCAGTGGTGCATTTAAACGCAAACAACGCCAAGAAAGAGAAGAAAGTACACAAAAATTGGCCAAAATTGACAAGTTCTTTTAGTCAGCCTTCTGCAAGTTATTCTGGACAAAATATTTCTATTGATAATTTTTATAAATAGTTTGCATGGCGATAGGCTAAATAACAGTAAGCTGGTGCAACGTATCTTTGAATAAATAAATATATAATAAACCCTTGAATCTTTTCTATTTCGTTTTATTTCCCAATACCTACACCAAGTAAAAAAATAATTGTAATTTATGTTGTTATTGTTTAATAGTTTTATGACCTGGTCCATGCACGAAAAAGAGCTGTCGATAAAGTTGCTTAGCATTTTTAAAGTATTTGTATATTTAATGATTTTACTTCAAAAAACCTTACCAGTTTTGATAGCAGTGGGCCCCATTTTTTTATTTGCCCCAGGGCCCTAGGTTACCTAGCTACGCCACTGCATTAAGCAGTTTAATTGGACGTTGTTCTTTTGTGCAAATCCAGTTGAAAGTTAGTGATGCTCAAGAGTACGTGCCCTCTTAATGAAATGATTGTTTAACGGTTTCTGAATTGAGAAAAATACAAAATCTCAACTGATTTTTATCAATAACTAAATTTTTTTACGTGTCACAAGTCAAAAAGTCAAATTTCATCAAAGTGCTATCAACTGATCATTAAAGAAAATAAAATGAGAAACAAAAAGCGTTTGAGACGTGCTTGACTTTATATTCTGAATTGAGAATATAAACCGGGTCTGAGTTCTTTGTTTGAAATAGGTAAGAAATACCTACTGTTGCCCCAAAGTTTTTCGGATACGTATTTTGAAAAATTTTCATTCATTTTGCACGGAACACTTACAGAAACAGTTATTTTATGCGTAAACATCTTTAAAAATATGTTTGTTTTTAAAGTCAAGTTTTTATTATTAAAGTATTTGACAATTAGTAACAAACTGGTTTAAATTTCAACCTAGTTTATTATACATATCTTCGGCGACCATGTATTTTTCAAATCAAGCTTATTTCTATTCAAAATTTTCAGTGATAGGTAATAATCGCACTCATCTAGACTGGATTATATATTTTTAATGTAAGATAATGTATTATGTTTGCAATTTTCGCATCCTACTACGTAAAAGTACATGCATCCTGCGTAAGTAATAACTGTTTGTAATATATAGAAGAAGTGCAAAACTAAGGTGGCCTAAATTTTTATTTACATAATGACAACTGCAAATAAGGTCTATGGGAATCGAATTACACACGAGTGGCGTCAGATGATCCTTCAGTAATAAGGTAGGTATACCGAAATATTAACAGTTTAGTATTTTGTGCCATCAAAATCATTAAAGCCTCATTCTTAACCGTGTATCAGTAATTCTTCTAAAACTCGCTAAACATTCTAAGTACCTCTACTAATATTGTCGAGACGCCATGACGTAATGCTAGCCTATTGCGCGCCATTGCATATATTTACAACCCATAGAAATAAGCGCGATAAAAAATCGCCGAGCAAGAATCATTATATTTGTTTTGAGGCCTTAGGTTGATAGTGAACTAACTACAGACAGACAGCGAGCTGTAGCCAAAATTGGTGCTTTTATTTGCAGGAATAGAATTTTGCACTATTCTGTATCAGAGCTAGTGTTATAATATTTGTGCCATTGATTGTCCCCTGTTAGCTATAGTTATAGTTTAAGCGTGTACTTTATTTATTTGGCATTGACATAATTCTTAACTTGGAAACAGTATGCGTATGCAAGAACCCGGTGCCTATTTAACATTTTCATTAAAATGTTAATTAAACAATGAAAGTTAGCCTTCGGTAAGCGCGTAGTAAGTTAAACTGTATTTAAACACATGTAAATGGTACAACATGATATTTCTATTACAGTAAAATATTGAATTGAAAATTGACATCTTTAGATAGGTAATTATTTAATAATTAATAGGTACTTACGGAAAAGTAGAAAAAATAATGTAATGATTTCGAACAAGTTGCGATTATTATCAAAAGAACGAAATTACTAAATAAAAAATAAATATTGTAAGATTGGATTTCTTGCAATGAAGTCTAATATGTAGGCAAAACAAACTATTTAACTCTTTGTTAAGAACTGTTACCTATTCACAATTATAATGCAGGTAGACCATTCACATAGGATCCCTAAAAAGGACCTTCACATCGCGAAGAGCGAACCTGTTTAAATCTTAGCTGCTAATTTTGCAGAAACGAAATCAATAGGAACTACAGACCGATGAAGAATGTTAAAATCATTAAATGATAATAAATAAACTTACCTTCTTTTATGTCCATGTCGATTCCGCCCAAAAAATGAAAAGTTTTCTAAAATAAAGCGTTTCTATGACGACGCATGACAGCAAACTCTAATGAGATTCTCATTGGCTGTCAACAAAAGTTGTTTTTTGTCACAGATTATAAATTGTTTAAGTTACCATTCGTTATATTGACCCTGTCTGTTGCCGGTTTTTATTATTATCTATATTGTCTATGATCGATTATCGAATTGAGCATCACTATAAACTGACGTATGTTAAATATTTATAAGCGGTCTGTGGCGAAAAAGTGATGTAAACAGGATTGCCAGATTATGTATATCTGGAGACAAAATTATTTATTTGGTTAACAAAGTACATGGTGTTTGGGTAATAGAATTCATCTAATTATATTGAACATTACACATGTACTGTGTTCCTTTATATTTCATACTGACTAAGTATAAAACTAGAAATATTTAGTTTTAATATATTTCTCATATTTTAATTTAGGTAGATCTTTTTTTTGTTACCAAAGAAAAAAGACCTACGGGGAATCGTATGACAGCTGATCTACTTTAGAACCCCAGCGCTAAACATGTCCTTCCGCCATGACGCAAATACCTCGGACGTCACACCAAAATGTTGACAAGATATGAACTGAAGAAATAATAAACATCCCTCTTTTTATAAGCTATTATTGGTTATTGGTTAAAAAGAGACAAATAGTTATTTGTAAGTAATGCATACCTTTTATTAATATTTGTTTTAGCTACGTAATATAATAGAACATTTATTCTACTAAATAAATGAAAATTCACTTGAGGGACTCGAGTAAAAGCAGGACTCAAGTCGCATCGCTACTCTAATGACAGCCTTGCCTAACGTAAAAAAACGGGTGTTGGTTGATAAGATACGTCGACGTATTAAAGTGATTCAAACGCTTATTTCGGGAGTATTGGTCTAAATTTTTTATAATTATTGTTTTAAATTAACCGCTATAAGAGTGCACAACATAATTAATAATGGGTTTAACAATATCTAGTGTTTTCACAAAACTGTTCGGTAAAAAACAGATGCGTATCCTTATGGGTAAGTGACATGACAGCTCATCGGTGCTTTGCACATTGTTTAAAATTTCTTCATAAAAGCCCATTGAAAGTACAAAGAAATCCTAACTTTAATTATTTTCAATGATTTCAATAATTTGTTTTTGTAGTCGGTCTTGATGCTGCTGGCAAAACAACGATACTCTACAAGTTAAAATTGGGTGAAATAGTCACTACTATTCCAACAATCGGTTTTAATGTGGAGACAGTTGAGTACAAAAATATAAGCTTTACCGTATGGGACGTCGGTGGTCAGGATAAAATCAGACCGTTGTGGCGTCATTACTATCAGAATACCCAAGGACTTATCTTTGTTGTGGATTCTAGTGATACTAAAAGAATAGCAGAAGCTGAAAATGAACTCGCAAATATGGTAAGTAACACTATAAATTGTAGAAGTGCTATAATTCCTTACATTCAATATACTAAACTGCCTTTTGATTTCAGCTGAAAGAAGATGAATTAAGAGATGCTGTAATTTTAGTGTTCGCAAATAAACAAGACATGCCCAATGCCATGACAGCAGCTGAACTAACAAACGCTCTTAATTTAAATAACCTAAGGAATCGTCGTGTAAGTATTAGTAAATGGTACTGTAGTTTGATGCTAGATTTACAAACTCTATTAATTGATTGTACCATAATACATATTTACAGATCTGTGGTGATATAGGTGTGTCTTCTATAAGATGGGCACAATCATTTACCATCTTTAAAGATCTTAAAATGATTTGTCTATGTAATTCCATATTAAATTCTTATTACAGTTACAAGAGAATTTAACATACAACTTGTTCTCTCTACTCAAAATGGTTTTCTTGCAAATCTTTACTAATATTAAAAAGAGAACACATTTATTTGCATGACTCTAAAACTACCTGATTGATTAAAAAAAATGGCCTATAGGAGCTTCATCATTTTGCACCTGATAGTCTATAATTTATGCAGGCAAACTTACAGGAAATATTTGTTTTTATATAAACATTGATTTTTAATTTCTGAGGGATAATGCAAATATTTTATTTTACAGTGGTATATACAAGCTACATGTGCAACACAAGGGCAAGGACTCTACGAGGGACTAGACTGGCTATCAAATGAATTAGCGAAGAAGTGAGACATAACATAACAAACAGTTATTGGGAAAGAAAATGTACATTCCCTCATTGACTGACAAATTCTAATATGATGTGAATTTTAAATAATCTTTATTGAATTGAAAAGACTAAAAAATTCCTAATAAGTAAATATAGTTTCTCTGAGAACTTGTCCAGAAGCCTTATAATTTGAAAATCTGTTTATTGCACAAATATGCAACATAAACAGTCAGTTGCACAAATGTCAATTAAGGTTTGACAATCTCTAAGCTCTAATGAATGTCAAATGTGTATGTCATTTTATACTAATGGCAATTTTAATGGATGTTTTGTGCAACTGGCTGTTAACCAACAAGCATATAAAATATTAGGGTAAGAATAGCTACTCATCTGTGGTAGTTGATAAACTTAATGCTTTCCTGCTTCTGGACAGGGTCTGAGGTATAATTCAATCACTTTCAAACCTATTATTTATATGGTATTTATCATATTATGATATGGAAACCTGTTTAATTATTTAGGTCTTTTTTTTATGATTATTAAGAGATGTAATTTTTGTGATGTGCATTTCTAAGGGGCTTTCATTCAATTAAATGACGTAGCTAGACTGAGTGAGGCAGATGAAGCAAGAAAAAAATAACTTACGAAAATTGCAATAACATTCTCTATCAATATTAGTCAAATGATTTGCAGTTCATTAATTTATTTTCATTCATTGGATGACAATTATCATCCCAGGCAACATCTGTGCTAGCTACATCACTAATCCTATTGTTAGTCTATATTATAAAATGTTTGCAAGTTAGTATAACAATGGTTTATTTAACTATATGCATCTTTTAACTTTGTGAATTTTTCAATTTTTTAAGCACAACAAATAATCTCCACACTAAAACTAATGAAATGATCAGTATGTCTGTGTAAATGACAATAATAGTTTGTTCAACAGCTTATATTTATCTTTAAATTGTTACATTTAATATGTACAATTATTATTTAGTATCTAGTTTGATGATTGTGGTCCTTTTCTTTAAGTTAAAGTATATTTATAAAATTGGTCATATGGCATTGCCTTTAAAAAAATTACAAACATTATCTTAGTATTGTAACAATCGGTGTATATATAATATATAAATCCTATCAGCCAAAAATATTTTAATATCATAATGTGACTCGCATGTTTGATGCTTTTAGTTCATGCTTGTGAGATGCAATAAGGTTTATAATAAATAAATGATAGGAGTAATAGAGAACTTTTTTATTTACCCTTATATAATAATCTTTAGTTATACATTATATATTTTTGCAGAATATGTTCAAAAATTTGGTTTATAAATTACATGGTTTTATGGCTCCACTCAGCTTTTCTTTTTTCTACAAAACTTTTTATTCCTTCTTGGCCGTCATTACTTTGTATGTTATGAACCATTACGTCTTCCCCTACTTGATATGCTTCAAGCAATCCTAATTCAATTTGTTTGTAAAAAAATTGTTTTCCTAATGCTATCACGCTACGGCTTTTCAATTTGATCTTATCAATGATCTTTTCCACCTCTTGATCAAGTTGTTCTACTGGAACTACTTTAGTCACCAACCCATTTTCGTAAGCTTCTTGAGCATTGATAGGTTCACCTAGAAATTAAGCAATAAATCTCTGAGCGTTTACATATACATATTTAGATGCAAATTATTTAAAAACATTACTAAGTAGAGATTAACTTAATTTTCAGTATCATTAATAATTTGTATGGTATTATAATATGTTTGTGACACTACTGAAAAATATGTGCTGAAAACCAAACTACAACAAATTACAAAATCGAAGCTTTCAGAATTCCACCATAAGTAACAGGATATAAACTTGAAATTTCAATGCTTTATTGTGAGTTAACTGGATCATGGAATAGGTAAATCTCACCGGTGAATAACATGTATGTAGCTCTCGATTTCGGAACTGATCGTGCCACGGCTATTCCTGGCGTTGAGCAGAAGATTCCAAAATTAGCTCTACATAACAAGAAAATGATACTCTGTAAATTTTTATGATTTCTATCAGATTCTATTAATTAAATAGGCCTGTACTAACTTGTAGATATGTATTTATTTTTTCAATTTAGACAACATCCTGCTGTTTAGTGTTGTCAATTATCATTAATAATTTGATATGAGATAGGTTTTATTTACCCAGGTGTAGAGAATTTACTTGCGTCGGAGCATACTATCATATCACATGTGGCAACTAGCTGACATCCAGCAGCTGTTGCCAAACCATTCACCTGCAAAATATCACCTTTATTAAGAAACCTTTTTGTTTTATCCATTTTATAATTTCATTATATACCTTAGCAATAACAGGGACTGGACTCTGCACTATAGATTTCATTAATTCAGTACATTTTTCAAATACCAACTTGTGATGAGATATGTCGCCGCTTGATTGCTAAAAATTGAAAACAAAAAGCATTACTGAAAAAGAAAATATATTTTTGACACTAAAAAAATCACCTAAAGTAAATATTAAAATACTCACAAACTCTTTCAAATTATGTCCAGCGGAGAATACATTGCCTTTAGCAGATAAAACTATGGCTCTTAAAGACGTGTCGTCTTTATTGTTGTTAATGGCTTCAGTGAGATATTTTAACATATCCAAAGACAGAGAGTTTCTAAAACATTTGTACAGGTTATTTGTTAATAAGTGTAGTTGACAGCATATCAGCTTACTACAAAATGCTAAATTTCTCCAATCGATTCTAAGTCTTAATTTGTAGATTGTTAAATTTAGAATATTATTATTTACTTTGACATCTAATAGCGTGGATTTAAAGTGACACAGTTAATAAAAGGAACTGTTAAAAATTCTGTAATCATTATTACCTACTGTTCTGTATTCTGTTAATACCTACTTTTTGAATTACCACAATATATGCTCAGTCAACAGCAAATTGTTCAATCAAGTTCTCCACTTGATTTTAAAACTTAATATAGTGAATGTAGAGTACAAAATCACTTGCAGAAATTTGACCTATTGTGGAAAGCTGATCACAATATGTGATCAACTATGTACGTAATTTGTAGTGTATGGAGTGTATGTGTGATTGGCCGCACCGCCAAGTAAAACGTAATAACAGTGGGCACAACGGTTCGATTTGTGATAATCTCCTGCCGACTTAAATTTAAGGGGATGTATAAAACTAACAAGATCGCAAAATGAGCCGACGACGCGATGATAATATGAGATACAACATTAGAGAGAGTGAAAACCTACTACGAAAATAGAACATTTGTTTAATTTTGTAGCATTATTAGCTAAGAAATAATGTTTAAAGTCTAAAAAAAACTAACGACGATTGCTTGTGCACTATTTTCATAGACCTTCATAAGACCTTTTAATTCTTACTTAGTTTTTTCATGGCTTAAAATAATTTCTCGAGTGCCATTATTTTCCTTCAATGCAATGTATTCCGTATGCAGGTGACGACATAGAACTAATAAAGGTCGAGAACATTTTTTCTGTAAAAAAAAAGGTACCTTTTATGAATAAAACAACAACAGAGGTTTTATTATATTATTGGAAGATATTTTTAGGTTATGTTTGATATAATCAGAGTTATGTATCTATTATTAATTTTAGATAAGGAACTATGCGTATTTTTATAACTAGTTAATAGTTAACATAAGTATTACTATCCAGTTTATCTGTCTTTCGCGAAAGACAGATAAATTGATAGTTATATCTGACGGTAATAATATATTATTGGAATATTATTTATATCTCGGACTTACCTGTAATAACGAAAGCATTTTATATTTAAAGTTACTAAAAAACCAGTTTTATGTTAGACACCTATTAACGTTTAATTTTTTTAGTTTTTTTTTTACATGAATGATTAACAACAATTTATTATTCACCAATGTCATATTAGGGTTGTCATGCGAAATTTTATTTTGTTACTATTATAATAATTACATAATACAATAGTAACTCAAGATTGATAAAAAAAATTACACATTTAAATTGAGTATCATTTGTATTATCGATGAGATGTCGATTCACATTCAGATTTATCCGACTCCGTGTCATCTACATATTCGGCGCGTTCATCTTCTGCAGTTATGACTGCTATCACAGCACTGCAACAAACACGATTATGTTATTATTTATAAAAGTTTCTTGGCGTCTCTACTAGATCTGTGACGGTCGTATACTAGCAATCATAAGATTTATAGTAGCGATGTCCGGCGGGCATATCTATCCATAGAAAACACGTGTCCCAGTAGTGGGGACATTAAGAAGCTGTCGATAACGAGGCAGCTGGCAAGTTCTGTATTTAGATAAATAAATAAATAAATATTAGACAACATCACACACATTGCTCAAAATCCAAGATGAGTACCTAATGCCCACGTATTTCGGAGTACCTGAGACAACGAAGGTACCACAACATTTAGACCAACACGCGTAGCATGATAAATTCGAAAAACGCTTTGTCTACACCCAAATGTCACTTTTCTCGGGTGCGCTCATACAACATCTCACTCTCGACCCGAGAAAGTGACATTTGGGTGTAGACAAAGCGTTTTTCGAGTTTATCATGCTGCATGTGCAGAGACAATATAGAAAATCCATTTTCAACGTTGATCCGACCGGTAATTGAACCCGGGACTTAAGTGATGGCGAAACTGGCTTGAAACTTTCAAGATATCTGCAGACTTGACCACGGGTATGTCTGTCTAGTGAATTTCCCGTTTTTAATTTCACGTGACCTACACAACTGAATCACATGTTTTTACTAAAGTACATTTGCGTTATAAATTGCTTTGCTTCCCAATAATGAAAGTGCCTTAAAATAGAAACAGTAGTTAAAAGTCCTTCCGCTACGCTGTGTGTTGATAATTTTGTAAACTCGGCTTAGATAATCTAAAGCTAAGCTAACAATAAACATTAATAGGGACCTTGCACATGTTTGATATTTTAAAATGACAATTAAATCGTTATATAACTGTACAATAATACCTGGCACTGAAAACTATTTAGTTGGAAAAATAAATGATGAAAATGAGTATGTAACTACTACGAGCACTTAAACGCCGGAATTTTTGGTACACTTGTTGTGGAAGTCAAAGTAAAGGACTAAAGATATGACATTTTAAATCAATATGGGTTTTGAGTAATCGATTATTATTATTCAATTACTGAAATCGAATATCAACTAATCGACATTTAAAAATATTAACAACATTTTTAATAAACATACAGTTTAAGAAATTGGTGAAATAAAAAAGCCTAAAACATAATTTTAAACTATAATCGGCTCTTTGCTTTGTGACATAATACATTGATGTTATTGATCGATATTAACTTTTTGTAATATCGACATTATTATAAGTGTCGTCACATCGGCTCTGACAAATAGTATTGCGTTTGAGTATTTCGAATTTACCGCATTTTTTGAAATAACGTTTCTTTAATCAGACGCATAATCTCTATTCTGTGCCATAAAGACCCATATATTCTCAATAGAGTCAAAGACAGTTTGCTCTCAGAATATCATGATAAAACTTACTTTAAAACATTTTCTTCAAATTCAGAGTGTTTTATTGAATGTGTGCTGGATACCATTATCTTTGATGCCAATACTTGGTCTAATAAATTACGTAGTTCAAGGAGTAACTCTGCTGACTCCTTTAATACATTGACCTTGTACGACGATATTGATATATTACAAAACAATGGGTCTTCCTCATCTAAAAACAGTGATCAAATTAACGAAATCAATAATAATCTTAAAAAAAAAATCTCACAATTTAGTTAACTCAAACTGAAACTACTTGACAGTACTACTACTTAATAAAACTTACTGTCAAACACTTTCAACTCCCCGAAGAACAGCAACGGCAGTGTATACACCAGAGTGACGTCTATAACGAAAAGATCAGACGATTTCTGCTTGAGCCAATACACCAACCAATTCGCGCCCATGTTTGTACACGGTTTCACTGGGTTTTTCTTTGGAGGGCTCATCATACTACTGGGGTGGATAGTTACATTGCCTTCTGGTGTTTTTACTTTCACTCTAACTGGTTTGTTTGGATTCCGCGCATTGAAGCGTGTCCATCTAGAAAAATGATGACAAATTTACAATATAAACGTAATATTTACTGCATAGTTGGCTCAAACGTTGGTTTAACGATAATTTTGTTACAATTCCTATTGCTTTATAGTGTATGTATGTCAGTGGCGTAGCGTGTCTTAGTTGGGGCTCTTTATTAAATTTGTTGGGAGGGGGCAAATGGAGCCTAAAAAATATGTTTATTTACGTTAGGGGCTCCTGTAGCCCAGGGGTCCCGTGTCATTGATACGGATAAATCTACGCCCCTGATGTATATGTTACCGGAAATTGATGTATATGTTACCGGAAATTGATGTATATGTTACCGGAAATCTGTATAATGTGGTATTCTACACAATATCTAGGTAATCGCTTTGCTATGGACTTAAATATTTTTTTAGATTATCACTGGACTTTTGACATGTGTCAAAAGGGGCCTCTTATTTCGTGAAGACTATAATCATTATGAATCAGTGGTAAAATCAGTTGGCACACAGCGTATTTTAAAGATTCTTGCGATCCATCCCAATACATCCGCTAATAATTGTTCTATATTAAAGAACAATACGTAGAATCTCTACAAGTTATTAGTTATTGTGTAGAATACCCAAATTATGCAGTAGGCTGGGATTTACAATTTTTTTTTATCAGGGCAGAAACATCGTATGGCGCCCTCTACACCCCCCTTCCATTATACTCCTTAAGGCCGGATTTTATTTTACTTACCATATATTTGCAGCATATGTTTCCTTTTATTTTAATTAAAGATTTCGAAACATATCCGTCTCTTAGTAGCGCATGATGTGTATGAATAGATTTGTAAAACTCGTTATTTTTTTAAGTTGGTATTAGTATATTATGATGATTTTGGCGTCCACCTAACACTCGCCAATGTTAATCGAGTCCCTAATCAAGAGCCCCTACTTCCCCTCCTCCCAATTTAGAGCACGTTTTATGATTAACTGTGACATAAACAATAAAAGAATAATGTAATAGCAAAATAATACCTTGCGGTAGCAATATTAGGGTACAATGATGCAGCAATGATAGCTTTGAACAAACTCAAGTTGTCTGTATTCCGATTCTCCCACGCCGATGTGACCCTGCCAGAACTTAAGAAACCCATCTGCTTCAAATTATCTCCTATTTGGTTCTTCATATCGGACAATAATTCTAAAGTGTTGTGAGATAGGAAATTCTGGTAGGCGTAATTTCGTCTCTTATAAGGAGCGCATCGTTCCCATTGGATTAGAGCCTCTGATACAGCGATGTGATCGCTTGGCTCGCCTAGCGCTAGTCGACGTTTGACAGCTTTTACTTCATCTTCTTTGTCTAGAGAAAAATGATTAATTCAGTATTGTTATGGCTGAAATATTAAGTAATAATACTCTCATAAACATCATAATTTACAAGTATTATTCACTACCAACAGTTTTTATAAATGTATAATATATAACTGCATTTCCCGGAGCTCGATGGCGCAGTGATTAGCGCGCTCGGTCTGCGATATGACTGTTATGCAACTGTCGCAATGGCCGATCATAGGATGGGTGACCAAAAATGTATTATCTCGAGCTCCTCTGTGCTTCACTAAGCCGTTGGTCCTGGCTGCATTTGCAGTCGTTAATACCCTCCAGTAGGAATGGGCCCGCGTGGTGGCTCATGGCCCATTTTCCCTATTCGATTCCATACATAGAAGAAGTCTGAGCTCCAGCAGTGGGGCCATTAATAGGCTGGTGTTGATGATATCCCACATAGGATCTGTGTTGGGCACTGGATTAAAGAAGCTATAAAATGTATCCTCAGAAGCAAGAGAAAAAAAATTAAGAGCACTATTACAAATTTGCACTCTGTGAGATTAAGAATTTGAAGATTCTCGACCACGTGTATACGGTTACTATGAGAACTAGTTACCATAGTATTATAGAATAGTACGCCGACTCGAGCACCGATAATAACCTAAACACGTAAGGTAGTTGCTTATAGGTTCTTCAATCGTCATAAATGCAAAGATTATATAGAAAACATCGGGTATCTGTAATACATCGTTTATTAATTATTTCATGAGGTGAAAATTGTAATGTTTTCATTACGTCGTGTCAATTTAGTGTTTTGAAAAATTGCGGCCCAAAAGGATTAATATTAGGTCCTTACATATGAAATTGGCGCTTTGTTGTACTGGCCACTTTAATCACAAATTTCTCCTCCTTAGTTGGTAACTCCAAATCCAAATTTATACAGCCATTTACACATGTATTTGTGTTTCGTTAGGCGGTATTAATTTGTATTTTTTTCTTCCGTTTGTCCTATTTACGTCACCCAGTATAAAAATGGAAAAAATTTGAAATATCGTGTTATTTACGAGTACGAGTTCCACAGTGGTACCAGTGCTGCGAAAATTGCTTGAAGTGTTAATGATGTGTATGGCAGTTGTGTCGCAAAAGAAAACACAGTACGTTTTTGGTTCCAACTTTTTCGTTCTGGAAATTTCGACCTGCAGAACAAGCCCCGTGGACGGCCGGAGACCCAAGTCAATAATAAAGAATTGAAGGCTATTGTGGAAGCGGATCCATCGCAAACCACGACCGAATTAGCTGCAGGTTGCGGTGTAAGTGATAAAACTTTTTTAATCCACTTGAAGCAAATTGGAAAGATTAAAAAGCTTAAAAGGTGGGTTCCCCATGAATTGAGTGAAGCAAACCGGTAAACGTGCTTAAACTGCTGCGTTACATTACTTAACCGGCATAATAATGAAGGTTATTTTATTCGAATCATTAGCTGTGATGAAAAGTGGATTCCCTACGATAATCGGAAGCACTCATCGCAATGGTTGGATCCTGGCATGCCAGCCAAATTCTGCCTCAAGCGAAAATTGACCCCAAAAAACTTATAATTATTTTTACATCATATTAAAGACAAATAGTACTCTCCAGGAACCTCGGGAGTGTCGGTCGTTCTGTTCCACCGAGTATTATATTAAAAAATATTCGACTTTTTGTTCCTCCCAAACACCAATTTCATACATAAGGACCTAATATTAGTACTTTTTTGAGTGCAGAAACATTATTACAACAATTATTATCTGTTATTATATTTTATCAATTTTGCATATTCATAACAAATTTTTTTATCTTTATCGAAAGTTTCAAATATTTGTAAAAATATTTCTTTCGGCAATTTGGGTGGGTTGCCTGAATATTGACGAAAATACGCTATGTACCAGCAAAATACCAGAAAGTGGTGGAAGAATTTGTCACTCCTGTTAGGTGTTAGTTGTTCAGTGGTTAGAACAGTAGCCTGAATTGCGAATCAGAGACAAAGTGGATTTTTTAAGCATTTTCACTAAGAATATTATATGTATTATAAATTACGTGGTGTACTTCTTATCATTTCTCGCCCTATAAATATATAAATAATGTTATTGTACCCACCGATGATTAGAAGAAAGGGATCCTTGAAACTCCATACAGCTGCAACACTCGCTGCCCGATCAAGACACCCAAAAAGAGCTCCAAATAACACCAGTTTCCCTGCCGCCGGATGAACAGGCAGTCTCGCTAGATGCCATCCCAATGGAGTTAAGGTTTCATTGTCATCTAAAGCCCCACATCTAGCACAATAATTAAATATAAAAATTCATTACTTCGAATATTCTATTACACTATTAGAATCACGCGGATACATTTGACTAACTGCCAGCAAGCTGTTAGTTATATCCTGTCACATACCGATATCGTACGACAACGATATCGTAGACGCCGGTTGAAAATGCTCAATGCTAAAATCGCGCTATAAAGTTGATAGATTAGCAATTTATATTTTTAGGGTAAGTGATATTTAATGTAAAATAATTATAGTAGCTTACTGCTGTAGATGTGTAACCGCTCGTTCAACGGTAGTTTCTGAAGGTGAATCTGGGACATTCTTAAAGGCATCTGCCGCTTTGCCCAGTCTTAACCTTTTTATTGTTAGGACAGGTTCCAACAAATTGCTTCTCTGCAATTCAGGCAATAATCGTTCTTCGAGGACTCCAGCTCGGTATGTCGTCACCAAATGATAGCACACGCCAGGCTGGCATCGACCGGCACGGCCCCGTCTATTCAATTTTAATTAATAAAATTACATACATGAACGAAAAAGGAAAAAATAGAATACATTTTTTAGTATTCTAAACAAATCAGTTTTGTTTTTTATTTAAGAGTTCAAGGAGATATTACTATAATGATATTGTAAATAGTGTAATAGCTACCTTTGTCGCAAATTTGCTTGCAATACCCATTCAGTTTTCAAAGTCGTAAAATTCTGTTCGACATTTAATCCGTTATATTTTATTTTACCACAATCAATGACATAGACAATATCATCTATTGTTATCGATGTTTCTGCTATATTAGTAGCTACTATAATTTTTCTTATATGACTAGGAGGGCTTTCAAAAATCTTATTTTGTTCTAATGTTGGTAGTTTTGAATGGAGCGCATGAACTTCACATTTTGAACCAAGATATGATTCATTCTCATGTATGATTTTTAATAGTTTTGTTATTTCTCCAATACCAGGAAGAAATACTAATATGGCACCTGGTGGCCCACGACATATGTATTTAATAACTTCAAAGATTAAGTCCATGTTTAAATCTTCTATTCTGTGATCCTGAAGTGTCTGGTATACAGAGGGATCCAAATTCTTCTTTATAGATTCCAGCCAGGGTCCTAAAAATTACAATCAAAATAGAATTAATGAATTATTAATACATTTTCAAAAAAACTAATGATATTCTGATTTGTAAGTCATCAAATCCAATAAACCGATGAGTTTTTGTCTCTGTATCACATTATCTGAGACCGGACGACTGGTGTGACGTCATATCGATAGAAACATTTCTGCAGCTGTAATTTTATTATAGATCCCTAGACGGCGCTTAGCTGTTCTTGTCTTATTTATATCTTTTTATTTTATAGTTATATTGCCATGGGAGTAGCTACCGCCGTATCAACCATATAAACGATACTGGCCCCCGGGTTTTAGGGACCTCTAACATATGTCAGCACAAATTTTCACCCTTCTTTTGCGCCCCTCCAAGTAATATTGATACAGGGCCCCACGTTACGCAACTGTATATGGCACTACTCTTGTCTGATTGACAATTATTAAAACTTTGTTATTAAAATAATAACAAATAGAGCAAACAGTATCTTCACAAGTATAAATTTTAATTATTTTTAAGGCAAGGAAATATATTTATTTTGAAAAAAAGTTTCTTTTTATAGTTTATCAAAATAAGTACCTACAAGTCTTTTTTCAAACAGTTAAATAAATTAAATTACTTACTTATTTCTGCTCTGTACTGAATGGCTTTCTCATTTCCAGCAGCAGCTGCTCTATTTCTTCCTCCTCTAAACTTATGATCACCCTTTGGTTGTGGTACATCTTTCAATTGAAAGTGTGTCAAGTGAAGAATCTCCTCGAGGTATACATCTTTCACTGGATAAGCTAATCCCTCAATGTGCATCATTGGGCAGTCATTAAAAAAAGCAGAAAGTTTCTCTGCATCTATTGTAGCACTCATTAAAATTAGTTTCAAATCCTTTCGCTTTTGCAGTACCTTAATATAAGTAAATTGTAAGTTTATTAGACATTGTAAAGTTATCAATAATAGGGAATAATATATGAATCAATAATATGCAAATTTTTTAAAATGTTTCCATATGATAATTTACATTGTTATATAACTGTAAAAAAATACTTGGTACTAAAATTTTTTAACAACAATAATCATCATCACATCACATCATCACATCATCATCACCAGCCCTTTTACATCCCCACTGCAGGGGCTCAGGCCTTCCTTATGGATGGTTAAGGAGGATGGGCTATGACCCTCCACGCTGGCCCAATGCGGATTGGAGGGTATTAACGAATGCAGCCGGGACCAACGGCTTAACGTGCCTTCCGAAGCACGAGATAATAATTTTTTGGTCACCCATCCCGTGACCGACCCTTGCGAAAGTTGCTTAACGACTACGATCGCGGGCCGCGGCGCTTATCGACGACGCCAACGAGCTACTCACGCCAACGAGCTACTCAATCATAATAGATGCAAATAAATAACAACTACAATCAAACGCCAGAATTTTTGTTTCTTGATACCTTTGTTGTCAAAGAACACAACCAGAGATATAACATTTTAAACCCATGTGAATTTTGATTAATTGATTATTATTCAATTACCCAAATTAATTTACAACTAATCAATTTTTTTAAGTATAATGTACTTGTTTAATAATGGTATAGTTTATAATTGGTGAAATAAAAATAAAAGCCTAAAACATAATTTAAATTGTAATCAGTTGTTGTGACATAATACATTGATGTTATTGCATCAATGTTAACTTTTTGTTACAACAACATCCCTATACATGTATATTTTCATCACATCTGCTTTGACAAGTAGCATGGTGTATGAATGAAAAACAAACTAATGTTGAAAAATATTTGCACAGACTTTATTTTAAACCTTTTTTGAATCAGATGCATATTCCCTATTGTTATATAGACATGGAAAACAACAAACCTGCTTCAACATGCACATAGCAAAATCAATATGGCAATCTCTTTCATGAACCTCATCCAATATAATATGACTGTAGTCTGTCAAACCTTGATTTGTTTCTAAATCAACTAATAATATGCCAGTGGTGCAAAACATCATACTTCCACGGGGTCTTGCTTCTTCTCTAAAAGGAATAATATAGTAAAACACTGTTTCTTAAAGTCGAATTTTAAAACAGAATATTTTGGAAATTTTTTAATTGCAAAAGAAGCATATAGTTTTTATAAGTCTGTAAAAAAGTCAACCTAAGAAACTTAATTTAATAAGTAGTAAGTTGTGGATATCACATTTGACCCTACTAATTTATGTAAAATTTTGTGTCATTATTAAGTTGTTAGCAATAACAAGAAAAAATAAAACTTATCTTTTAGTGCAAAAAAAATATTCTAAATTTATTTTTGTTTCTTTAAATAAAAATATATAAATTAATTGATAAATTGAAATAATTAGCAATTTTAAAAGTGAAAAAATGTTTTGATACCAACTTTTCTAATCTTACAGCATATCCTACAGAAACACCCATTGATTCTGCCCTCTCCTTAGCCACTCTAACTGCAAGAGAGGATGCAGCAATACGTCTTGGTTGTGTTATTAACAGTTTAACATTTGCTCCTTTCTTGTTCATGAGAGCATGATCAAGTATTATCTGTGGTACCTGAAACATATAAATGTGTATAATTTCCCTTATACAATTTACATGCTTGTCAAAAAACTGTTATTATTTATATGTTAAACCTGTGTTGATTTTCCACAGCCGGTTTCACCACTTATTACTACTACTTGGTTATTGTTAATGACATTCAACAGATCTTCTGACTTTTTATATGTTGGTAGTGTCTCTCGAAATTTTTTCATTTTGAGATATTGAGAATTTGATAGTCTGTTTATATGTTCATCATAAAATAGTTTATTTAAAGAGGTAATTTCATCATTTGATTTAGTAATATTTATACCTTTTGACAAACATTCTTCTAGTTTTTCATCAAAAGTACCAGTTATGATATCTTTGTATCCATACTTAAAATCACCAGCACCTCTCAATGATAAAACCCGCTCTCCTGTTCCATATTCTTGGAATACTTCTGATTTTATTGGTATAAAATCGGGAGTCTGTGATGGGCCAGGAGCACAAATAGTTGAAGGATCAGTTTTCAAAAGTTTTATAGATGGCTCATTCTCTTCAATGTCATTAAGTATTTTAGTTGTTACTTTATTTTCATTATCAAGTTTTTCAGGAAATAATACTGAAATCATCTTTGGCAATATAGTTATGTTATCTTTCTTAGCAATGGTTGCTATATTTTCTAGATTTCTCATTAATTTTGTTATTACTGGTTTAGGTATGCGAAGAGCTAGCTGTAAACAATCATAATAGTAATCATAAAAGGTTTTTATTAAAACATTATCCCTTTCACTATCTGGGTGAGTATTTTCTGAGCTATTGGAGACCCCATGAGAAAGGCGAATGTTTAATAAGAAATATCAATAAACATTAAACAGAAAAGAAATATGAATATTATATATCTTTGATCAGTTTTGCAGTCACATATTGATATTTAAAGATATTTGTTGTTGTAAAGAAAGATACTTAAAAATCATCTATTAGTTTCAGGTACCAGAGATAGGTTTAGATTCCATAACCATTCACAATCAGGGCGACTAGCACTCTCGTTATAATTGAAAACATAATATTAACGATGCAGGGATAATACGGTAAAATATTACATACTTTTGTATATTATCTAAATCTATAGAATTAATTAGTACTTTCGTAGTGCAATATCTCGCAGCTGCTTACTTAAGAGGCGAAAAAAACTTAATAAAATGAAAGAATCCATAGTAAAAAGCTCTACGTACTGCGTGATCTTTTTTAGTATTCTTATTTTTTTTATTCAAATCTCGATAGAATAATCCAATTTGACGACCTCTTAATCCAGGTGGATGTGGTATTCGGAACCTATTTCTAGTCCAGCTAGATGAAGCATTGGCATTGCCGTGTCTTTGTTTTCTCCAGGCATCTCCCCGTCGAGACATCCTTATTTCTAAAATAATAGGGTTATACAAATAGGTATCAGACGACCAACTTCCTAACAAAAAATTTCTTCGTAGAACGTGATTGGGAGCCAGTGATACATGACAGCATCATTCGTTTTAAATATATAGATCTACTATCGGCAAAGGCATTTAGCTATACAGCCCTGTTTTGGGTAGGTACCTAGCCCTCTTCCTAGTTTCCACATTATTTTTACTTTAATTAAAATTCCTTTTTTGTTTTAATACAACAATAATAATAAAGCAGACTGATAAGTCTAGCTTATTATTATTGTTGTATTAAAACAAAAAAGGAAAAATAAACACGTAAATAAAACACACATTTTTCCAATATTATTTATTGAATAATTTATTTTTTAACTTATTATATTTTTCACAGCTCTCTTCTGCATTCTCGGCAATTCCTAGCTACGTTTTTTTAGTGGCACAACCTTATGAAACTTTTCAAGGTAATCACAATTTTTTTTAAAGAGGGCACTGATTTTTGCATACCTTTTTATACACATATTTAAGTTTTCCTAAAATTTCAATTGCCTTTGGCCAGAAAGAATGATGGTGTGTCTTATCTGTCACAGCTCTTTTCCTTTATGCTTTTTTTGTTTATCGATGCTCCATTGACACTATCAAATAATTGGTCAAAGAATGAAACAACTTCAGCTGCATTTCTTAATGTTGTGCACATCCTCATAAGTTGCTGCAAATTAAAATATTCATATAATAATTGTATGAAACTTGATTCAAAACAATTAACTGTTAGTAAATTTCATCTAATACTCACAGAAATTTGCAGTGCAAGACAAAGCTGCAGACATATTTTTACACAATTTTTTACCTGCAAAAAGAGATATCATATTTAAAATTATCTTCATTAGAGAATCATTATTGTAATTTAAGTGTAAACTATATTAACTACTTGTTACATAATTAAAAATACAGGTCATTGAATCAACACTTGCTCTGATAGAGAATATAGAAGCTGAATACAAATTATTTATTTTATTTATACTAATTTAAGTTATACTAATATAATAACCAATGCATTACCTTCATCTTTTTAATTTTATCAGGTATAACTCATTGGTCATTTAATTTATGACGTAGCCCAGCTTCAGTGTGTTGACAGTCTGTCTCATAGACATAAATAATATCATGCCATTTTGCAAGTTTACCACCAAAATTATTCCTGATACATTTTATCAAGTGTGTAGAATCATAATATTCAAATCCACCCCACATATTTTAAGAATGCCAACTGAAACAAAAATTTAAGAACTTCTTAAAACATAGATAACAATATAAAAATAAGAACCTACACTACTTTCATTAAATCTATTAGTTTTCTTTCATATAAATATAATTCTCTGTACCAACCTGTGATTTCAATTTAAAATTTGATCACACTAAGTGTCTTCTTTTAGATTTTTGAGTGCTGATGGGAAAGCTGAGCCTTGGTCATATATTATTGGGATTCAACAACTTTTTCTACTACTAACTTTAAATAAACATAAAGGCTGTTGCTACTTGTAAACAGCACCAACATAAATACAAGAGTATGATCTGCAAAATCCACTTTCTTTTCTTGGTGTTCTACAAATCCGTTAATGTTATCTATAATCCTTATTACTTTTATTATACGAAAGTGCTGTTTCTAATGACATCTCATCAAATATAATGGAGCATATTTTTTGGAGTTTCATTTGTCCACCTGAAAAAGTAAATTCAAATAGTAGTAGAAAAAGTAAATATTATTATTTGGTAGTAATACATAAAATTATAAAAGTAGTATGAAAAAACTTATATGGAATATATTTACCTCGTACATGAAGCCTGGTTCTATGATCAATTTTCAAATCATAGTATTCAGTGTAGTTTTGGTAGATAAAATAAAAAATTTTGCTTAAAAATCAATAACACTTTGGACTCTGCTTTGATATTGATAAAGCAATTATCTTTTCTTCGGTAGTGAATCACCTCTCATGTTTATTTTTAGAGCACATGCTCACATGCATTTCAAAAACATTATTTGCAACTGTGTTCATTTTTTGTCTGAACTTCTCAAATGATAACTTTTTACAAAACTTAAAGGTATTTAAGTATTCTTAACTTTTTTAAGAAAGTTAAACTATGTCTTTGGCTTGTTATATTCTTCATAAATTCTCTGGTATAAAGGTGACAATTGGCTTTATTTGGTAATAAGCCTTTTCCTTTTTCGTTTGGGTACATTTCACAGGGTCTGTAACATCAAAAGTATTCAGTGAATTTCTCTATTAGAACTACTATTTGATTGAAATAAAGATACACTAAAGAAAGAGACAGGTCTTACCAGATAGTTTAGTTTGTGTCATATTTTAATCTCCAGAGCAAGCAACTAATTGAGTAAACTCAGTGGCTGCAGACACAGGAGTCTCAATTTGTTCTTTTAAAATTACACCACCTATGAAATCAATATTGATTATGTGTGTAAGATTAAAAAACAGGATATAATCTTAGATGATATTAGAAATATGTTATTTATATTATCAATTTTTTCTCTGATCAAAATCACTTCAAGCGTGCCCACTACAGTTAAGTAACTTAATGTAATTTTTCTTTATGTGTGTAAGAAAGAGAGATCTACTAGACTTTTTTAAAGCAAAAATCTATATTAAAATACACCAAAACTGCAGCATGAACTTTGTTATCTAAATAAAATAAATTAAAAACAAACCTCTGTTCAGTTCCACTTTCTAATATGTGTGGTCAACATGACTTTTTCTTGCATAGCTGTGTTCCCAAGTGAATATAATTTCTGTAATAAAAAAAAATCTAATGAAGAATAGCGGTATTCCAAAACACAACATAAAGTGAAGATACATATCATTTTAATTACATTATCTAAAGGTAATAGCAGATTAAACCAGCCTTACCAGTATTGCTTGAAGAGGGTAGGCTGATTGAGAGCCCATCATCATTAAACAATGACGGATATGCATCACTCCAAGAGTCATGATTTTGGAGTGATGAATCTTGGTACATCGTGTTTGCTACAAATGACACTTCTGCCTGGATTAAAATTTTCAGTATCACACACAGCACTAAGACATTGTAACCACTTGGAGAATCTTTTCTCGTTCACTAGAATCTTACAAAGAATAGCGTCCTGTTCGTACTTTAACAATGCGTGTAACACAACCATAACACAACACACCAATTTCTTAGGCATCTTCTACAAATAAAAATACTTCGAAAAATGGAGAGTTTATATTACAAATAAAGCGAACAGGGTAAGCACAAAAGAAACTTTACTCAATCACTTGTAATTCCCTGATATGTAGGTACATACTTTAGTCTTCTTCTTCTTTTATTAATGGCATATCTGCGCATTTCACACAATTTTGCCAATGTGAAATGAATAAATTAATTCCAACAAGTAAAATTAATTAAAGATTAATTAAAACATTAGTATCTTTACTCTTTGTTGTAATGACAGTTTCTGTCAGGTGTCATGTCTCCATCTACTGACAGGGGTGAGGGGCGTGTGGAAATGTCATACATCACTGGACCCCTACGCGATTGGTTTATTGTACGGAGTTGACAAATATCAATACAGTCAAACGATTTGATCTTCAAGACAAAAATTCAAAACAATGTATTTGCATGACAGCTAGGGATGCTTTTTTAATTTATTTTGGTTTGGAACCCGATCTTTTAGCCTAACATACAAAAGTTTACATAGATATTTCGAAGACATTCAACCAAAGTTTAACATTTAGATATATATACAAAATCTTCCTACTAAACTCATATAGAAATTTTTTACTCATCAGAAGAACTAAAAGTAGTCGTTATCGAATTCAAATAAATGTCAATAGGGTATTTGATGATTTTCTGAAACTATTTAAAATGGTTATTTGGTACATTATAGACACACTGTTAATATATTACATAAAAATCTGTTTTATTTTCTATGAAAATAACTTTAAAGCTTAAATAGTCAAAATCGCGCAAAAAAATACGCTGTTCTATGTAATAGTGCTGCTCACGTGGTATTTGTGACGTCACATGCCGGTACACAAAAAATATTTAACAGTTCAAGTCAAAACAATAAAGTGTATGCTAAAAGTAGCAAGGATGTCCCAGCTTCTGCACGGAATGTCTCGCTCATCATCCGGCTAATGTGACGCTATGGTGGGGAGTTACATATGAACAAGGTGTCAAGGTGAAAGCCAAGAATTATCAGAGTAACATTTTAGAATCCGTGGTGAGGGAGAATGTGCCTGCCTTCATAGTGGCGGAGAAGTGGCCTTCCTCCAGCCCGGTGAATTCCGCTAGAAAAGATTCGTGCTGCCTTTGATGACTGGCCAAATCGTCTAAGGAAGGGCCTGTATTAAAAACAAGGGCGGTCATTTTTAATAAAATATATATTTAATTGTTGATTATTATCTATTTAATGGTTACTGAAAATTTTAGAAATATAAGTTAATTATTAAAAAAGTTGTGCAATTTTTATTTCGTCTCAAATGTATGAACACACGAGGTATATTTATCTACGAATAGAAAAAATATCAACTTAACTTATTGTTTGCCCTATATCAAGAGGTAAAATAAGAAAGTGTAACGATCGAGGTTTTACCTTAAATTCAATGATATTAAAATAAAAAAAAATGATTCTAATATAAAAATCAATACGATCACAAGTTTGAGCTGAAAATGATAAACCATAATGTTCAGGAACAGTATTTTTTTTTCTAGATATTTTGCATATTTTTATGTTTGTTTATATTCCACTACTGGTAACCGTGTAAGTTTTTTTTTGTGAGTTTTTAGCTTTAACGCTCTATGTACGGTCCGATGACATGTGGTAAAAGGAACTTTTTATTATGTGAAGACCTTTATCTGTATTATACACCGAAAATCTGTATAAATGCGGAGAAATATGTATATCTATATGGCAGCACTTCACGAGTCAGAGTGTGGTGTTGTTGTTGTGTGTGTGTTTGTTTTTTGTTTGATGTATCGAATGTGATACTATGGCCGATTGTTTTTGTAGTTAAAGACAGTTTTCACAGCAAGATTGATTTTGAATAAGCAAAGAGGCCGATTAAAAGGAAAAAATATGTTAACTTTTGGGTTGACCTATCATCAAAATATATTTATTTCGTTTTGAAGATAATTTAACATACGTTTTATTTTCTTTTGAGCTATTAGTCCAGTTATCTTAATTAATACTTATGTAGTTTTAAAATCAATTTTTGTAAATCAATTTTTTGTATTTTCTAGGCGGGAGTCAAATGTGTATGAGGAAGTATTTAAAAAAAAAGAAAGCACTTAAAAGCGCCTCCAATAGATGGTGACTCTAGCAAAAGTTGATTTTTGTAGGAAACGAATGAACCAAAGACAGTTATTTTCGTTCCTCTTAACTAACATATTAAAAATCTGAAATTTTTAAAGTTCGAAACTTAGATATCAATACAAATACGAAAAAGTACAGATAGAATATGAGTTGTTTATTGAGTTTTGAAAACTAATTTACATTTAAATATGAAAGAAAACCTGAAGAGTTGTCATGGAGAAATCAAGAAGGTACCGTAGCGACATCTAGTTTGATTTAAGGAACTAATGTTTTTTTTAAATATTTCTCATTGGAATCATATTTGAATGAAGACATGAAGAGCGAGAAAATATAATAGGTGCCGCTTAGTATTCCAAAAAAACTAGTAGATGGATCCTAGTAAATACGTCTTACCTCTATTTTGTGGTTTTCGGTCTGTGGATGATCTGTCAGTGTCAGTTGTCATTATGGTCTGTCAAAAGTTTGACACTAAGACACTAATCTTGTTGATGTAGTTGGTTGTGATGTACCTATATAGATTGTGGTTGTAATTTACTGCTAGTATCGATGTAGTTGTAAAAATGATTTCCTTTATTTAAAAAAAAAATGTTAGCGGGCTATTAGTTTTTTGTGCTTAACAGATGAAACCATAATTAAATATTTAAATATTAATTTCTAGATTGTCTACGAAATTTGGTAGTTGTCCATTTAATAAATAAGTCATAATTGAAAATGCTAAGAAATGTAAGTAAAGCAAGTGAAACAATTAAAAGAAATATTGAGAAGAATACAGTTCGATTTTAGTCACTTATCTATTTCATGTAGAATTTTTGATATCTTTTTGTTTATAATACTTGTGTACCTTGTGTACCTTAATTTCAGGGTTATTGGTCTTTGATGTGTAGAGGTCGAAGGAAAAAGATAGCAACTTTGATTATGATGTTAATTTTGTTAATTAACGCATTGTTTTATGTAAGCTTTGAATTGTATAATACTGTAAAACGACGACACAAAGAACCATGGTATAATAGGTATGTTTTTAATATCTAATTCTGAAGATTTATTTGTTTTAAAATTAGATTAAGTTAATATGATTGTGAATTTATGATATATCATTCTTATTATTATTTTAGTTTACATTTTGATGAAAATTCTTATGTGGATAAGACTGGAATGAGAGTTGTTGTGGGACATTATGTTGGAGGTAACATTGGACGCAACTTATCAGAGGGTATGTTTCAATTGCAAGTACCATAAATAATGAAATTAACCTGATATAATTAAAAAGCTATAAAAATATAAACTTATATATATTAATGTCTATTTCTGTTATTAGTAATAAATTAACTTTTGAGGTCTATAGCAGTGTAACCAAATATTTATAAAAGTTGCAAAGAGTGATTAAAGATTTGATATATAATCAAATATTGGTTAGCACTAAGAGAGTAAGCAAAAAATCAATTTTGTACCACTGATGGTTTAGTTTAGTATTTGAGTGATAAGAAATTAAAATAGCGTATAATCTTTACAGTTTATTAATAGAAATAATGAAAAAAATCTGAAAAAACAGTTAAAAACTTATGTTGTTTTAGCAAGGAATAGGTTTAGTGGCATATAATTTAAACAAAACAATCGTAGTAATCATATTTTTTATTGCTTATAATTAAGAATTGCACTTCAAAATAATCTTATTAACATTTTAGATACATTAACTTGTTATTTTTTAATATTTTTATGGTACATAGTCATATTCTCCATCATTCTCATCTGGATTATTTTCAACAATTATTACAGTTGGCCAGCTAAAAATGTTGTTATAAAATGGCATATGCTCTTCCAGAATGCTATCTTCAACTTGTTTTAAATCATCTATTTTTTTTTTTATTGATGGGCACTTTCAAATCATAGGCTTTAGTTGATGGAAGTGAAATAGAAGTTGTTATTTTCTTTATTAATGAGAACGAATGTTTGATCAATCCATCAATATATTCCTCGGCTATGATAGTTCCTTTTCTATCTGAATCATACTGAAAACTCATGTATGTCGAAGGAGCAAATGACTTTTTCTGGTCCTTTGGGACTTTTTTTCCATAAGATTCAGTTGACAAACATGTTTTTTTGTACAAATTTGGCCACCATTTCTTAAATTCTAAAACATCTTCAGTTTTTAGTTCTACGACTGTAAATGTTGAGCTGGAGTTCGAAATCAAATCAATGTATTCTCCTGGGACGTAAATACGATCATGCTTTCGAACATTTTTTTTTATGACTCCAAAATCACGATCATTTGGTAAAAAGGAGTGACCTCGTGTGGGAAAATACTGATAAACTTTTTCAAATCTTTTAGAGTCAGTCAAGGCCAACATAAATCTCAACATTGTATTATTTTTATTTTGACCGGGGCAGCCATCGGAAAAAAGATATAAATACTTAATATTTGGCCCAATATTATTTTTTATATAATGCATCAACATTGAACAAACCTCATTGGCTCCTTTGTTAGCAATACCTTCATGATACATGTAAAATGTCGATTTGCCTGTTTTTAAATCCTTAATACCAAAACAGTGAACCCATAATTGCCGTAAATAAAAAATGTTTTGTATAGGTATGTGTGGCAATGGTAGATTTTGCATAAAATCGAATGTTATCGCTGCAACATCATCTCGTTCTTTACAAAGATCTTGAACTGATGAAACTGAGCTACTACTGAACGTTTTGCATTTTCTGATAAGTTGGATTGTTTTATTTTTGTTGATAGTTCTTCGCAAGTTATACATGTGTCGACTTGTGGTCGACCAAATCTGAGGGAAAAGTTTTCATTAAAGTATTTCAAGTAAAATTTGTACTTTACATCGAGATCTGGATATTATTCATTAAACATTGAATGCATTTTTTTGACATCCAATCGTGCATCAAGATAATCTATGTCTTTTCCTGCATAATGTGTCTTTTTCCTAGGAAAGCAGAGGATGTGTTCGTGTATTTTTTGGCATATTTCAGGAGGCACTGTATTTGCTTTCGGGTGGCATCCTCTCTTATCTATTGGACTCTTCCCTTCATTAAGCAAATCACAAAGTCTGCGAACTCTGGCTTCTGTAATTCCATACAGGCTGATAAATGCTTTCTTGCAGACTTTAACTTTATCAGTTTGTTTTAAAACATATAATTGAAAGGCATTTTGCCTCTGTGTAACATTTTCTTTTCGAGGACGCCTCTGTTTTTTATCTGACTTATCAATAAGTGTTTGAAGAAATATATCCTGCTCATTTTTGGTTGAAAAACAGTTCATTTTTGAAATGCAAAAGTCCATGTCATCTTGATTGAAATTCGCAAAACATTCCTTCTTACATCTGCAATAATTAAGCGATATATTAGGTTTATATAAAAAAACGTAAACTGAATAAAGGTTTATGGTAAACTTGCCTGCAATTTTCACCAGTAGATCTTGGAGCTATTTGTTTTCCTCGATAATTAGTATGTGCCTGACCTTTAACTTTAGAATTTTTTATAACATTCCTTTTATATTTTGTAGGATTACACGTTCTCTTCTTTTTCGGCTCACCATCACTCTCAGTTTCACTTGAAGACATTTTTTAAAGCAAAAATTACTTTTCTCTTAAAATAGTAAAAGACAAGTAAAGTTCAAATGACAATAATGGCGATGGTTTACAAAAATTTTAATATTGTTGAACCAATCAAAACAAAGCAATTTTAAAATGTCAATCTCAGTCATAAACTACTCCTGCCATCTAGTGATGCATGCAAAAACCTCTTAAGTCATTGACTAATGTTGTTTAAGCAATGAACGTCTTTCACGCGGTATTATTAAAAGAGGAAGGAATGTATTGACTTAAGCTGTTTTCACCCAGAATACGCATCTACCTTTGAGGAAGCATTTTCAGCAAAAAAACGCATGTTGGAAAAAATGTGACTTAAGTGGTTTTTGAAATGACCGATTTTCTCTTCACAAATCAAAAACAAACAAATCAAACACATTAATAAAACTTAATATAGAGCAAATAGGCGTATGGTAAATGGTAATGCAAATATTTTTGCTTCACAAATTTAAAAAATGCAGGCTAATGTACTACTCATTTTAAAAATAAACATTACCAACATGTATAAGCATTATGCGTTTGGTTCACTAAAATGGTTCATCAGTTTCAGAGCTTTTTCAATCTAAACAAATAATCAAATCTATTACTTAATACAATTTATGCCTTAATACAACCTTTGCCTCAATTTATTATAATGTCAGGATAAGCTATAATTTTGATACTTTCATATGAATAATTTTGTTTTAATTTCATATTGTTTAAAAAACATGCTATTCAATCTAAAATCTCTGTGTACTTGATGAACATATATTATATATTATACTGCCCACTACAGTCATTTTATCAAGTAGAATAAAATTTGTTAATAATGGTGTTGAATATCATTGTTAACTGTAATGAAAAGATCAAAACGAATGTTACCATTGTGGTGTATTAGAAGGCAGGTCAATGGTATTGTTACGGTGAATAAATCGGTCTATTTGAAATTCATTTAGGTCAACTTTTTGCTGGAAAGATTAATACTAATATGCTTATATACATATAGGAGACAAAATTATTCATCCATAAAGTTTTACAGTACCAATATTTACCTATAAAACCACAGATAGCTATAGCTTGGACAAGGGGGGGGGTCTCCAAAACAAAAACAGAGCTCTAAAATGAATAAAATCTATCATTTGACACAGTTTCTGTACCTATACTACTAAACAAACTCGAAAGACTCGGAATAAGAGGGGTACCTAACTTCATCTTTTCGAAAATTATCTTGCAAATTGATTTCAAAGGGTTCGGATCGGAGAGTTATGCAGTTCTGACCTTTCTATTAATATTGGAATTCCACAGGGAAGTTCACTAGGACCAACCTTATTTTTAGCATATATTAACGATCTATGCAGGATGAAGTTAACTAATGGCAAGATAATTACCTTTGCCGATGACACAGCATTGTTATTTTTTGGGGATACTTGGGATCAGGTATATACACATGCGCAGAATGGGTTTAATCTTGTTAAAAAATGGCTGCTAATAAATAAACTTACACTCAATAATACCAAAACTAAATTCGTCACAGTTTCTATAAAAAATTATAAGACCAAATCTGAAGATAATTTCTGTATAGTGTCTCACTCTAACTATTGCTCTCAGACTGGCAACTACTGTACTTGTCATAAGTTAGTAAAAATGGACAACATCAAATATCTCGGAGTTGTAATAGACAGCAATCTCAACTTTCAAATGCACATTAATTTAATCACAGCCAGGATACGTAAAATGATATATATTTTTAAAAACTTAAGAGACGTAGCTGATAAAAAAATATTAAAAACTGTCTACATGGCGTTGGTACAATCCCTGCTTACATATTGTATAACATCCTGAGGAGGTAGTTCTAAAACTTCGCTTTTAACCCTCGAGAGGGCACAAAGGGCTGTACTAAAAGTCAGTCTAAGGTTGCCGATTCTATTCCCAACAACTGAACTGTACCAGAGGTGCGACGTGTTAACTGTACGTCAACTATTTATTCTCAATACTATTATTAGGAAACATCGAGAAATAGATTACGATCCAGGCTTACTTGGGAACATTAGAAGTAGCCGCAGTGTATGCACTGGAATTAGAGTTAACACGAAGTTTTCACAGAAATTCTTCTGCTTCTTAGGTAGTCATTTATATAAAAAATTAGACGCCGTTCTATCTATATACCCAATGTCTCGAGCAGAATGTAAGAAAAAGATTGTTAATTGGCTACAGGAACTAGACTATGATGACACTGAGTCCTTATTAAATATCACGCTTTGACGCTGGAGTTAGACACAATACAGTTTATGTTATTATTAAGTCCCTATCAATGATCCCAAGATTGAGACGTATCGTAGGGATAGCACCAGTATCGGCGTGAAGTATTATTTGTTACTCACTTTCCTCCAGTTATATGCATCCATGTGGTCTCACTTTGGTAGGAACAAATAGTGGCTTATACCAGATTCAGGCATAAAATTATCAGTGTACCAAATTTTATCAAAACTCCTCATTTGTTTTTGCTTGAAGATGCAACAGACAACCAAACGTACTTGTATGAGTACATACACGTATGTTTCTTTGTGCGGGTATTTGTGTGCGCGTGTCTGTGTCTGTATTGATTCATATACAACATAAATGGTACTAAAATAAATACAGCATATTACACAAATTGGCAGAATCGATGGGAGAATCACTGATGAATCATTAAATTTTTAACGAATACTTTTATAAAATTGTGTATAAAATCTACACTTATATTCCGGATGTTGGAGGCCTGGTGACCTGTAAAACAGGTTTTACACTCAAGTGCAGGCACCAGTCTCCACGATAAATTCTGATGTCCCTGATACGCTCTGCATTTTTGTACATTTTTTTCTATTGTGGAGAAAAATAAAGAAATATTATTATTATTATTATTTACAAATTAAACATTGCCTGTAAACATTGACTAACACGCAAATACAATTATAATATATAATCATATAACTTTAGTTACTCTGAGTTTGTGCCTTTAAATAAAAAGTTGTAATGTAATGTATGTATTGTAATATTTATTCAAAAGTAACAAAGTTACTTCAAAGTACTAAATTTAGTCTTTTACGTTTTATAGCTATCTGATTAGGGACACTCCACACCAACCATCGTTTTCTACAATAGACATGGTGCATGTAATTTTTTTCTGTTGGAAAAGTAAGATGGATATGAATGGGGAGGGGGGGGGGTCCGGAAATTCGCGGTCGAATCAATGTAGAAAACGGACTTTCCTTTTTTGTCTCGGGTCTGGGTGTTATGGCACCTTCATTATCTCAGATATTCCGTAATACGGGAGCTTTAGGAATCTGAGCAATGTATGTGATGCTGTCTAATATTAATTTATTTATTTAGTATTCTGAATTGACATATAACATGAAACAGTTCTCTATGGATCACGCGGGCGGAGAAAGCTAATACTTTTATTTATAGGAACTATGCCAAATTAAAATATTAATGAAATTTCTTTGGCAAAGTAATTGATGAAAATACATTAATTTGTGTTTTATTTTGCAGAGATAATTCATAGAAACAATTATTCTCCTGTGCCTGGGGAAGGCGAAGGTGGCCGACCAGTAATGCTCTCCCAAAAAGAATTAATTACAGCGAGAGAATTATATTCACTACACTCTTACAATATATTAGTTAGCGATAAAATTTCAATTAACAGAAGTCTTCCAGATGTTAGAAGTGAGAGGTATGCTTCAATATGTACAGTGATTTCCAAATAACTGATGTTTCTTTTATTGGGTATACTTTATTCATATAGTTCTTAGTGTATAACTAAATCAAAATATAGATTTATTTTTCTTTTCATTACAGTTGTAAAAGCATTGAATATGACATAAATAATCTTCCAACTGCTAGTGTGGTCATTGTGTTTCACAATGAGGCTTGGTCGACCCTGATGCGTACTGTGATGTCAGTGCTTATCAGATCTCCAGAGGAACTGTTGAAGCAGGTTAGAACTGATTGCGTTACATCCATTTTACAAGGTTGTAATCTTGTAATGTTGGTGCAATGCACATATGAAGAGAGGCGGTGTTTTTTTTTAATATGGGTCGGACAGCAATTTGGTAAAAATTTGATTAAAACGTGCAAAGATTTTTGTTATATCACAAGAGAGTTATAGATTTTTTAGATTTATAATTTCAAATCGATAAATAAAATTATAGATATAGATTTTCAATTTTTCTGACGTCAAATGAACAACAATCAGAACTCGTGTTGTCATTTGTAGATAAATTGGTAATAAAATTTTCTAGTGAAAGTTCAGGAAATATCGAAAGTGTCATCTTTGTATTTTTATAGAAAATACGCGGTTTTTTTAAAGAGTTGCATTTTAATGAGGAAGTATTTTAAGAAAAAAAGATAGCACTAAAAAGTACCTTACTAGATGGCGACTGTATCAAAAGTTGATTTTTGCAGGAAACGAATGGATCAAAGATACTAATTTCGTTCCTTTTAAATAACATATTAAAAAACCGAGATTTGCAAAGTTTGAAACTTAGATATCAATACGAATATGAAGAAGTACAAATAAAATATGAGTTATTTATTGAGTTTTGAAAATAAATTTACTTTTATACGTGAAAGAAAACCGGAAGGGTTGTTATGGAGAAATCAAGAAAGTACCATAGGGACATCTAGTTTTATTTCGGAAACTAATGTTTTTTTAAAATTCTTTCTCATTATGTTTTTGGTACGTAATAATGTTTATTTACATAAAATAATGTTTTCTTTTGGGAGTAAGCACCCATATTGATTATTTTAAAATAAGTTTTTTGAATGTTGTCCTATTCAATTTATTCCATTATGAAGCATGGTATAAACAGCCCACTAATCGCCATTCAATTAACAGGTTGACTTTCTATCAGCCTAATAGTTGAACGAATTGGAAGAAAACAAAATAATTAATGTATTTTAATTTTTAATGGGTTTTTATTCTTTTGAACATGTCAACCCCATCATACCATATTTAAATCTAAATTCTTTTAATTAAATCTGATTTTTTTTACAGCATTTGCTGCAGTTTATTTTAAATTGATCAGTAATTTACATAATTTTTGTGCAATTATAGACTTAGGCTCTGCTAAAATAGTTTGAATTAATCCAATATCCAAAACATTTAATTTAAATTCTTTCCTAAATAATTCTCTCTCATAATTAATGTAGTGGGTGATTTTATATTAAAACTCAAAAACTCTTTGTGACGATCTGTAATTGATAGAGGACTGATCAAAAAGATAATAATAAACTGCTTATTAATGGTCCGTATGGTACTATCTTATATCTTACACACCCGTAATGCAAGTGGATTAAGCTTTAATTTTCAAAATAAATTCTTTATACCAATACAATAGGGATGACGACTGGGTAAAAAAAATGCAATTCTATTTAGTCCGTCAGTCAAATAATAGAAAAAAATTAGATACGTATTTTTTTTACTTCAATTTAACAAGAAATAGCTTAGGTAATAGGCATTAAAGTTGAGGAGTGGGGGCTCGCTACGTCACAGTTGAGTAGAAAACGTTCCATAACGTGACGTCATGCGAAATTTCAACTCAATGTAACGCCGTAATTTTATGATTACGAAAAAAAATAAAAAAATATGTGTTTAATATTTTTTAACACTCTACCTGACGAACAAACAAACAAAAATTAGTCATCATCCCTATTATTCAAAGACAACATATACCGCGACTCAGACGGCCACAGCGCTATCCTTCGGAAGCAGAGTAAGCAATGTATTTGACTGCAATCGTTTTAGTACGATTTTTGGTGCTACAATAGTTAATAACAACATCAAATGATACAGAACGAAGTTATTTTGGTCCTGTAGGTCACGTGATAGGTTAGAAATTTAGAACTTCAATTTCGAGATTATTTTTTTATAAAAGATAACAAAAATAAATGACCGTTTGGCGGCTTATAAAACAGCCATCTTATTGAACGGTCTAAATGTCATAATGATTCAATTAGTTATGAAACGGCTAGCCGCCCGATAGAACGGTTGCTTTAACCATTTGGCTGCGACATCTACACCAAACGATCCATCTTGGGCTGGTCATACAACAAACCGTGATCCAGCAGATGGATCATAGATTGTGTTTCGAACTTCAAATATCACACTATTCATTTTGCGCGAGGCAACATTCACATCGACCGCTCCTGTGGAGTGCGCTCTGCCATGTGTGATTGAAGCGCGTTGGATCAAAATTAAGATTATTGCTTTAACATAAATAAACAGATTTTTTCATTTGGTGTGGCTCGTGGATCCGGCTTACAGAATCTCCTTGCGAATACAACTTTTCATTTTGTTTGAACAGTTGTAATTACCTGTTTCTCATTAAAATGCATAAGGACTCATTAAAAGACAAATTAAAATTGCCAAATTGTTATGCCAGAGTGAAATTATTGATTGAAGACCATGCAATGGACTAATATCGCTAAATGTACTTAAAAAACGGTAATTAGCAATCTTCCCCTTTTCAAAGTTTCGTTTAGCATACATGTAATTATTATTTACCTACATGTCGAAGTGAATGGTTTTATGGACTCCTTATTGGTTGGTAATATATTTCAGATAATTCTGGTAGATGATGCAAGTGATAGAAAATATTTGGGAAAGGAATTAGATGACGCAATAAAGAAATTAAGCAAAGTTCAGTTGCTCAGAAGCCCAGAGAGAACAGGCCTTGTTGGAGCCCGACTTATGGGTGCACGGTCTGCCACTGGGGATGTATTAGTTTTTCTGGACGCACATTGTGAAGTGAGTTTTTTATAATGTTTTGATGCTCAAATTTTAAATGACAAGTAAATCCCTTATGCTGTCCGTAAATGGATATGGATCGTTCCTTAATGCGTACAATTTATAATTCTTCTTGTAACATTTATAAGAATATTGCACTTATGTCCAGTCAACAGCACATTATATATCAACTTTTAATTTACAATACTAATACTAATACAATTTACAATACAAATAAAAATTTACTTACGCCAGTTCATTTCAAACCTCAAGGATTGGAAGTGACAGAAGTAATCCAGGTACATACATCAAATTTATCAATTTGCGGTAACTTGAGATGCTTTGTGTGCTTACTTTACCTAAAGAAATGAATTTTCACGTACTTCATATGACCTTAGTAAGTAAATGCCTGATTGCGTTTTCGTTTTGCGATGTTAGGTGACTCATGGATGGTTAGAGCCTCTTTTGGATCGGGCCGGCAACGACGACGTATTCATTTGCCCACACATAGATTTACTCTCTGAAGACACGTTGGCATACACGAAGAGCATCGACGCGCATTGGGGCGCTTTCAGCTGGCGTTTGCATTTCCGTTGGCTGATGCCGAGCGGCGAGGTGATGAGAAACAAGTCTGAGTATCCCTCGAAACCTTATCCTACTCCTGCGATGGCTGGTGGACTGTTTGCAGTCAGAAGGAGTCTTTTTTGGCGGTTAGGCGGTTATGATGAAGGTATTTATTTTATTTACTTGTATGATTAATATAAAATGTAACATATGGCTGTGGACATATGTTTCTCGATTTTGCGATACATGTTCGGGTGGTTGTGCCTCATTGTTTTGAATTTCTACAACCTGAATCTGAGTACTGAATGTAATGTTTTGTAAAAGGTATGGTGATATGGGGTGCGGAGAATTTGGAGTTATCATGGCGTGCGTGGCAGTGTGGCGCGAGAGTGGAGATTACTTCTTGCTCCAGAGTGGGACATATATTTAGGAGACACAGCCCTTATAAATATCCGGGTGGGGTTGCAGAAGTCCTCAATTCAAATTTAGCTAGAGCTGCAACTGTTTGGATGGACGAGTGGGCCGATTTCTTTTTCAAATTCAACCCTTCAGTGGCGGCAATCCGTGATCGGCAGCAAGTAGCAGACCGAGTGGTGCTCCGCAAAAACTTGAATTGCAAATCTTTCAAGTGGTATTTGGAGAATGTTTGGCCGCAACATTTCTTTCCAACGGACGACAGGTGGTTCGGGAGAATTAGGAACGACAGGGGTGGTTGTTTAGGCGTCGTGTCAACTACACCGGGCTTAGGAGGTCCAGCAGTGGGCATAGATTGTGGGAACGATATGGACATTGATAGGTTAATAGTGTATACGCCAGAAGGCAGACTGATGGCCGATGAAGGACTTTGCCTGGAACAGGGTAACGGTCGTGCGGTTTGGAAAAGTTGTAGCGATAGACCGAAACAAATATGGGAACAAAAAGGCCCCAGATTGAAGACGAAAGGAGGCTTGTGTTTGACGTTAGTGAAGACTGATAGTAAAGACGGTGTCGGTAGCCACTTGACGGCTAAGAAGTGTACAAACGACGTAGGGCAAATATGGCATTTTGAACGTGTGCCTTGGCGTTGAACCGTTGTGAAATTTTAGTTAATGTTCGATGAGTGTTTTGAGGTGTCGTTGAATATTTTTATTGTATTTGACCAGTGAATTATGATGAATGAATAGTAAAAGATACTTTTTGTACAATCTATATTTTGATGTTAATTAATAATGCCAATTTAATGGTACAAGTGAATATTATATGCTTTTTTACTTAACGATTTGAAGGTTTTGTGATATTCGAAAAGGATTTTTAACTTTTATGTAATAAGATATTAATTTACTTTATGTTTGGTTTTAACTCACTGTAACTGTAACTAAAAGACTATGATAGTATTAAAATATTTACATGTATAATAGAAACTGTGATTCTAGCACAAATTAGTTTATAATGTATTCATATATAATTCCAATATGGATGATATATTCTATGGTATAATGCCACAAGCCCTACAAGGACACGTCTATGAGTATGTATAACTTACAGGCTTGCAGTTTGGATGGTAGTCATGTATTGTACATTGTCACATTTAAGCTTTGCATGTATCTTTAAGTAGCATTGTACGTACATATAATGTATATGCACTTTAACAGTTAAATATTAAGATAAAATACATGGTACCAACTGTAATTGTACAAAACAGAATTTAATTCTTGACATAAACATTTAAATGAATTATACCAGTTTTCACTAATTTAGAACAAAGCATAGCTTAGATAAGCTATGCTTTGTTCTAAATTAGTGAAAACTGATACCTAGATAGGTAACGCCTATTATTACAAATCGCCTAAGCAAATTAGTATAATTCCAATAATTCATTTTTCTTTTATCCCTTACTTAATACATTTGAGACCTGTCACGCAAATGCCTAGCGCAAGGCACCGCATAACGCATGTCATAGACATTGCCTAATGCCGTTAGGATGTCCCTAGTTATTGGTGACATGAATTACCTTGCATTCACATTAGGCGATAACTAAATATTTAAGGCAATTTCTAAGTTTAGTGAAAACAGGCACAAGTACCATATGGATCTGATTTATATACAAAGTAAAACGAGTGATAAATTCATATCACTCATATCTACGAGTATTATGATTAGTTTATGTGTGTACCTAAATGTGATAATCGTATAAAACAGTGAATGAAAGCTGAATTTTATTATGAGTAAAAGTGACTAATTTTAATGTATATCGTTATTTTTGGTTCACTGTTTAAATTGGTAACTTCAAGCTGAGTATGTGAATTAAAAATCTAATATTAGGACAACGTTTATTGGGGCACGTCTAAAACTCGTATCTGTAGTTGAGAGAATTAGGTAATTAAGAAGTTAAGTTATCACATTTAACTTAAGCACATTTTCTTTAATTTTAATATTTGATATTTTTAACCAATAGGACAGAGAATTTCAATGGTGTAAGAACTGTTAATAGATAACAATAATAGTATTCTAACCAATAACAGTATTAATTTCAAATTCTTGTTTATTTAATAAAAATATATCACTCTTATTAAATTTGATCTATTTTGCATTCACAATGCTATACTGAAATATATTTTTAATTAAAAATGTTTAAAAAATCCACTTTGGGCACTCTGAGATGGGACAAAGTTTAGTATTGAGAATGAAAAATTAATCAAATATAATAATAAGAACAAATTTTATTTTTATCGAATATTTAAATATTTATAAAAATATTTCTTTCGGCTTTCGGTTTGAGTGGATTGCCTGAAGATTGTTGAAAATGCGTCCTGTTAAAGCGAAAAAGTAACAAGTGCTTGAAAACTTCGTCAGCCCCGTTAGGTCTTGGGTAGCTCAATGGTTAGAGCAGTCGCCCGGTTTGCAAAAAGTCATGGGTTCGAGTAACATCTCAGAGTGTCAGGATTTTTTAAATAATTTTTCATTAAGAATATATCATTCTTACGTATCCTTCACCTATTTTATCTATATTTAGTACATATGAGTTTTAGTAATAACTTAAGCAAAAACTAACTAATTAGCGAAAATTAGAATGAAATAAGAACTGTTGGGCAGTTAGAATTAGCTCTCGAAAAATATTTTCTTAAACCCCTTAATATTAAATTTGCCTTTTTATCCATTATATACAGATTACTTATACTCAAGTAATTACTTCTACTCGACCATAGATACGAGTAATGATGTTATTTTGTTTAATAAAAGAACTATTTGATCTGATAATTTTGCATGTATTTGGATTTTCTATTTCTTAACCATAATTTTATTTGAAATATTATTATTTTTTATATAAAAAGTACGTCTTATTGATGTTTCTAGTCTTAACTAAGTTGATAAACTAGATTTTTATAATATATTTTTTATTACGAAAAGAAAATGCAAAAAGTGATGCATTACATAATTAATTTCGATGACTTTATTTTCTACTATTCGATATTTTGTCATTTTGTTACAAATACAGCGTCGCACACAGCGCTACATGAGAGGTTCAAAAGAATAAAGTGTTTATTAACTTTTCGAAGTTTTATTAGATTGCACCTCTATTGTGCGACAGGGTTGCGTTCGACACTGGCTATTTTTAACAGAATGTACACTGATATATTTCTTAGGTTATATTTTTATTTTGCGTAAGACTAATATACTAAATTGAATAGTTAAAACTACTAAATAATTTTTTAGTCCCTGTTCAGCATATTTTATTTTAATTGAAGCTCAAAGCTTCTTTGATTGGTTGAGACAATAGGGATGCCGACTGATTAAAAAAAATAATTCTATTTTGTCCATTAGTTAGATAATAGAAAAATATTAGATACCGTAAAACATGGCAACTTTGCCCGTTTATTTTACGTTAGTCGAATTTAGCTACGTAATTTTAATTAATTAAAGAATGTATTTGAACTAAACGATCCTTATTATAGTTGCCTTTAAGTAAAATGAAAAATAACTATAATTAAAACAGTTTTTATTCTCATAAAAGACAAATTAGATCGTGGGCCAAATATTTTAAAAAATCACAAGTTTGCCCACTTGACATTGTAAGTCTGTAATTTTTGCATTTTGATCTTCAATATTTTTTAGTTTAAGCACTATGAAAAAGAACACGGTAATGTCATACTGTATGATATAAGAAATAAGTAGACGTACTTAATGGCCACAAAAATTGCATGGGCAAAGTTACTTAAGCCATGTAGAACATTTTCCATTTAAACGAAACTATGACCTAGGGTTGTCATTTACCAAGTTTTAAAAGTAAAAATTATAACAGCTTATGATAAAATATTATTTTTCTTAGGTTAATAATATAAGGAGTCTTACTTAAAAACAAAAAAACATAATTATCATTTAATTTATTTATTTAAAGATCAACATTATAATAAATATCTTTGGAGATCAGGTAGTTGTTAACACGATAGGAACTATAAAAAATGCACTACTATTAATATAGCCACCGAAACGCACTATTGTAGTAATAAAAATCACGAAATCACAAAATATATAGTTTTAACTGAGCTAAGACCAAAATATGTTGTTTATTGTATATTATATTCACTTAAATTGACTTCGAATATTATTTGACCTCGTCGGGAAATATTTGGTTGAGGTAATACTAGAATTATATCTTCTAAGTGCATCATTTCACAAATATCCACTACGTTTGGATACGTAAAAGCCAATCTCCTATCTTTGGAAGATTTTACTTTTCTTAAAAATTGTATTGTAGGAGTATCATTTTTGACGCTCAATACTTGCCCCACGTAGTGTTTTAAACTCTTTTTTGTGGCAAATTTTGCCAATATCCAGTCGTCTTTTTTTAAGTTTTCAGATTTGCCTGTGAAATATGAAATGTCACTGAACCCAAACGGAATATCTTGTTCTAAATTTTCTTTCATATCTTCTTCTTGTAAGTATTTTGTTATATAGTCTTCAAACAATTCGTTTCCCGAACTATCTGTGTTAGTTATACTCATAATATCAGAATTTTCATTTTCAGAGCTTGATTCGTATCTATTAATTTTTCTCTTTTTTACTAGTATTTTTTCTTTCAAATAATTGATGTTTACGATATTTTGTCTTCGGGTTTAATTTCATGGTTAATGCTTCTGCGCCATGCAAAGTTTTCTTAATATTAAGTTTCTTCCTAATAGAGGTCACCTTTTTAGTTGGATTCACTTTCACATCAGAAATTATTACTAATTTAGGTGAGTTGCTAGGTGGTAGTTTTAACTTATTTGAATTAATGTCAGACTTCGAAGGTGCTTTCTTTGGTTGCAAACATATAGGTAAATCCTTTTCGTTACTTGCTATAAACAACAAATTTTCATTGCAACTTTTTAAATTTTTATTCAAGGTACATACATCTGACGATTCTGTAGTAGTATATGACGCTGATAAATCCATGTGAATATTGATCATATCAATACAAGCTTTTTTCAGACTATTTGGATTATAAAACATTGACGATGACAATGGCGACACTAGTGGGTAGCTGCTACTAATATTCCCAGTTGATGTCGACGGAAAATCATATTGAGTAAGTTTCATATAACCATCATTACATGTTTTTTCAGAATTTGTCTTTTTTATCATTTCCCCAGTTTTTTCATTTAATATGTATATCTTATTTTCTTCATCTGATTCTATATTTATTTCTTTGTTTCTGTCCAACATAAATATTTCTTCTTCTTCATATTCATGTTTATCTATTTTATTTTTGTTTGTTACATTTGTTGCCTTTGTACTATTAACTTTTGCAAAAATATCGTCCACAGAGACTGACTTTCCTGGTTCTGTTTTTAATTTTTTGCTCCTCTTTACTGTCATTGGATTCGGGGACCTTGTTTCTTTCAAATAATTCAATAAGACTATATCTATTCCATATTGCACTTCATCATAATATTCTGGAATTCGCTTTATAACATTTCTTGGATTGATAGGCCAGATACCAGCGGCTCTGAAGCCGCTTTTTATGTTATTTTCCTCTTTTAGCTTAATATTTTCTATTAGCTGAGCTAATAATTTAGGGAAATGTTTTTTGTTTAATGTTGTTTGTCCTGGATTTCTGATTTTATATTCCAATAAAATTTTCTTCCATTCTCTTTTGAGTGGAGCGAAGTACGCAACGTCTAATGGTTGGGTCAGGTGAGTAGAGTTAGGTGGCAGAAATACCATTCGGATTTCATATTTTAGGCATAATTCTACGATTTCGATATTAATATGACTTGACAAATTGTCGCCGATTACTACTTTTGGCCCACATAATTTTTTTGCCCATTGAACTATTATTGTTTGAAAATAGTCTTCAAAGGTATCAGAATCGAACCAACCAGATTTTGTGCAATGAAAACGTGGTCCATCTGGACCCCCTTCAACCCATTCTGAGTATAAGTTTCTAGATTTATATACCACATAATTTGGAAGACAGGTCCCATCTGCGCATGCGGTAAACATAATGGATATGCAACTTTTACTGCAATTAAGTATCCGTTCTGGGTATTTAACACCTCGCCTAAAAATACATTTAGTTGTTCCCGGATTATCCGATAAATTCGTCTCATCATAATTTAGGATATTTGTCGGAGGGACATCTTTAAGGGTCTCTTTCAAATTGTTAAAGAAATTTTCGATTTCTTTCAAACCTTTTTGGGCACGAACTTGCTTAATGTTTTGTGTTGTCCTAAATGTTAATTTTGAGGAGTGTCTTTTTAAAAAGTTTTCTACCCAAGCATCACCAGGCATTTTATTGTTAAAGGTATCAGTACGACAATTTTTTTCTAAGTATTTAAATACGAGCATTTAAATACTTAGAAAAAAATTGTCGTACTGATATCTTTAACTTCATATGCAGTTTTTTCACTTTATTTAATATAGTCCGACGTGGAATGCCGAATTTTTTTTCAGCCTGCCTACTAGAGATAAGATTCTTTTCTAACATATCAACAGCTACCTCCAATATTTCCGTCGAATAATCTCGATAACTTCGAGACCCTAGTTTTCTTCGAAGTCTTTTCTTTTTTGTGGTGCTTTTCGTGTTCATTCTAAAAACAAAAACATGCCTTATCAATATCACATCAATATACAATAGCACATCAGACAGATTCTCCAACTATCCAACTTCCAACCCTTAATTTGTTGCATATGAGTTCAAAATTTATTGAAGAAATTTCTTATTTTGTGGTAATCTAAAATATTGCCATGTGTAGATACTTTATGAAACTTAAGACTGTAAACATTATCATTCAATACCCGAAATTTAACTTTGTTACTCACATTGAATTATAGGTTATGTTACAGCCAATAATAAGACTTTCTCATCATACCAGCCTTAGTTAAGACTGAAGATTTGAGATAAGTACCTCTTTTAGTTATTTTTTTTGTGGTTAATTTTACTATTGAATAAAACAACTTTCTCTAGCAAAGTAAAAACACAATATTTTTACAGCTAAGAATGTATGGGTCAATTCCTTTGTGCAAGTAGTTTTTGGTAAGTAGTAAAATAGTAGAATCATTAAAAGTAGAATCATTTCTCAAAAGGTAGTAAGATAATAAAAAAAGACTATATTTTTAACGGTTTCTGGTTTACCACTTACGTGTGACAGCCCTGATGCTAAAATATTAATGGGCAAAGTTGTCAAGAGACGTACCATTTACACTATGGTAACATTGCCCACTACCATAATGAAGAATGTTACTAGGTATGCCAAATCGCTTGAAATTTTGTCTCAATAAAGCCCTTATGTATACAAATACACTAGTTTTTGTTGTAGTCAAAAATACCTAGTAATTTTGATTTTATATGCATTCAAAGTTTCGAAAAATATCGAATCCCGCTAACAGCCACGTGACCGCTTGTGACGTCATGTCACAACGCGCCGCGCCCCGCTTAGTATCAAGTCGCCAGCGGTTATAGTAGATATAATAGCTTGCGCAGTATTTTGTTGTTTTCGCCCGTGTATTAAGTTAATAGTCTAATAATATTAAATATTATTCGATTAATAAAATAGACAAAGGATTCGAAAAAGGGCAATCGGATAATCTACCTAAAATAAAATTAAAAGTTGCGAATTATTTATTAACAAATAGTAATTTCGTTGCCGCCGAAATGCGAGGAATAAAAATGCATAGGTAAGTAAACTTTCCTTGCTACTACTGATGCTTAATAGTTTATCTGTTCTAAATTGTTTTATCAAAACAAAATACGCAACTAATGTCGTAATGGAAGAATGCAACTCAAATAGTAGAAGTACCTACCTACCATTAAATTTTTACGTTAAAGACAAATATGTATTATAGTTTTGTAGCTATAGGTAGGTACGTATGTATATATAGGTACCGCTCTTAGTAAATTTAAATAAATACATACATTGATTTATTGCAAACTAGCTTCCGCCAGCAGCTTCGCCCACGATTCCCTCGGGAGCTGTACATTTTCCCAGGATTAAAAGTAGCCTATGTGTTATTATTACAGACTTCGTCCAGATCTGTTCAGTAGTTTTTGCGTGAAAGATAACAAACAAACACACACACAAACTTTCCCATTTATAATATAAGTAGGAAGTAGGATAGGTACCTAGGATGTAGATGTAGTGGGTTAAACGTTACAGATGTTCTAAACCTTTTTTTGTTTGTATTTTTTTTTACTAACAAAATACGTAAGTCCATTTTATTAAATTATTTTTTGTTGCAAATATAGAAGTTTGAACAGATGTACTAAACCTTTTTTATTTATTAGTATTTTTTTTACTTACAAAATACTTAAGGCCATTTTATTAAATTATTTTTTTGTTGCAAATATAGAAGTTTGAACAGATGTACTAAACCTTATTTATTTATTAGTATTTTTTTACTAACAAAATACTTAAGGCTATTTATTTTTATTTGAAACTTATTTCAGATCGGCAAGAAACAGCTATGGCAATGATGCTATTGGTTATGTTCAAGTTAAAAGAGTAGGTGATGTATGTACGGTTAAATGTAGAATCACGCCAGAACACCGCGTACGTACCACACCTTATCATTGCAGTTTAGAATGCAATGAAAAGGATCAAGAAGTATTAAATGTAACCTGCGAAGATTGTGCCGCCAGCAGAGGTGGCTGTAAACATACTGTAGCATTTTTAATGTGGCTACATCGTCGAAACGAAGAGCCTTCAACGACTGCTACCAAGTGTTATTGACAAAAATCTAAGCTCTCAGGTGTTGGTACCACACTGAAAATGATTAAAGCTAAAGATTTTGGCACAAGTGGTATAACACTTCATTTAGACCGGTCAGAATGAAATTTTTTTTTTGACAAAGTAGTTCATTAATCACATTTTATATGTGAAAAAAAAGAGGTTGAAAAGATGTCTATTTATCATAAAGATGTCTATAAAAAACAACTTTCCCGACGAATTAGTAGTTGTATTTTTACATTTAGGCACAACACATGATTTCCTAGTATTTGGATTGGACATTTTTAAAAGTATTTAGGTAAAATTTCGACGGCACGGGCGCGCGACTGCGAGCGGACTAAGTGAGCCAGACTGTGCGTGTTGTGCAATGACGTCACACCGTCACCGGCAGCCCGCGTCGTGCGGTTACAACTTGTTTTACTTCTAAATCGGAAACTAATTGTCGTATCGAAGTAATTCTTTCACTAGTATTTTTTATTTTTGACAAGAGAATATGGAGTGCTAATAAAAAAAAATTGTTAACATTCTTCATTACGATTTGAGGAGACATTTTGCTATTAATATTCACTGATTCGACTTATTCAAAATACATACACAATATTTGAAAAAATTACATACCTGTTGCAACTGCAAGTTTAATATTTTATTAAAGTTTACGGCGTAAGTTTTGCCCGCGAAAAACACGACCAACTTTAATAATGACTGACAGATTACTAAAGTAAAGCAGAAGACAATTTGACTTACTGTGTTGCCAGAAATATATCGAATTTTCCACAACTGATTAAATACCTGGATTATAAAAACATCAACGACATCTACTTTAGGTTTTATGAAAAGTTACCTAGTGGGCAATTTTACACCCATTGGGTAAACTTGCCACGTTCTACGGTAGGTATTTTTTTTGTTTCAATTTAAACAAGAAATGGCTTATAATAGGCATCAAAGTTGAGGAGCGGGGGCTTGCTACGTCACAGTTTAGTACAAAAGTGACGTCATGCGACATTTCAACTCAATGTATCGCCGTAATTTATTGATTACGCAAAAATAAAATAATAAGTATTTAATGTTCTTTAATAATCTACCTGACGGACAAACACACAAAAGTTAGTCGTCATCCCTATTATATTGGTGTTCGATATACGTTTTGTTGTTGGAGTAATAAAAATATGACATTGTGAGAAATAATCAATCTAATTATATACTTTTTCTTAGAATCTGATATGCGACTGATTAAATTGTTTTTATGTAATACCGTCCTTTTAGTTATAGTCCATTATAATACTTAAGTGTAACTTTAATGTTTCTTTTTTACTTTTATATGAATAATGTTATCAATTCAAATGTAATGTTAATGGATATTTGTAAAGATTAAAAAAACAATCAATGTTGCTTTTTAATATATAAGGACTCAATCAAATGTGGATAGTTTTTAATTTAACGAAAATATTGTATTTTGAAAGGCCGTTCCATATCACGTGACTATAGATTTTTTTTTGTGGTAACAATTGAAACTTTATTTTTTTCTAGTCTATAATATATTCATCACTCAGTGTCACTTTTAATTAAATATATCTGACAAACTGTTTTTTTAGCTAGTTTAAAAATAAAACATGGGCTTACGCTATTCTTTTAGTATTATCATTACTTTGAGTGAATCTTTTTTGTTATATTAGATTTTTCAATGTATCTGAGGTTTGGATCTTACAAACATGGACCTTAAATTATGGCCTGGAGTATTATTATATAACTTTTTATATACGAAATATATTTCTTTGGTAGCCTCGATCAATCCATCCATCGAATGTTTGTCAGTCAATCACGCCGAAACTACCGAACGGATTTTGATGAAATTTGGTATACATATACTTTGATAATACTTTTTATAGGATACTTTTTATCCCACTAAACATTTCCCTAGGGACCACGCTGGCGAAGCCGCTGGCGAAAGCTAGTATCTTGATAAACCAATGAAATATGAGCTGCCTGTGTCATATAATTTAACGATTTTTCAACGTTTCATTTTAGAACTTGCGTCATTTTTTGTAAGTCATATACATGTTTGAGAGATCTTTAACCTATGAGATATAAAATTCATATTTCAATGGCTTAACTACCATACGTAAGTCAAAGTGTTATGGTGAGTTCATTGTAATCGCTTAATTCCGTTACTTTACTATGATGATACAAATTACTTACTTGTAATTGTACTTATTACTTCAACGTATTAGTAACTTTTAAATAATATTTTTCGTGAAAGAGTACAACAAACAATTTACAAAAATAAAACACCGCACTGATATATTAGTAAGCGTTTTATTTTATTTTTAATCACACATATCTTATTATTTAATTCATATAAAATCAGTCATTAAATAATGTGCTTTTTTCTGTTTATCATCTAAATACGAAATTAACTATAATTAAAGCGATAGGTAAATACATCTTAAGTTGTGTTTGCGCAGCAGAATTGCAATCGTTGCCTCTGCACACATAACACCGTGCGTCACTATGGCCTCTCGCTCTTTCTACTGCAACAAGACCGAGACAGACTGAGTCCACTTGAACTTTGGGTATGCAACCTCGAACGACGTCCACTGTATTTCCAACTGAAACGACAAGACAGATTTTTTTTTAGACTTGCTTTTATGTAAAAAAAAATATTAGAGCCATAAGACCATGTGGATGTTTTACTATGACTAAATCGCGTTGTGAGCTATTTTTTCGCACAATAGGTGCTTTCGGTCTTGGAGTGTAACATATTTGAGCGAAATATATTTTATTTATTTATTTTATCTTTATTGCCAACTTATAGCAAATGGCGGACTTAATGCCGGAGGAATTCTCTACCAGTCAACCTGTGAGGATTAACAGTAAATTTGTAAGGCAGTGACAATGATAGTGAATTAGCATTCTGACATAATTAATATTCAAGGAAGAAAACAAGGCAAGCAAGGGGATGAGCACCCTAGCTGGGAGAGAGGAGCAAGTAGGATGTCACAGTCAACTGTATTAAATGCGTAAGAAAAGTCCAGAAATACTAAAACAGTAAGATAAGAATCCTCCATCCTGTATATCCTCCACAATCTTTATAATACACCTCCACAATATTTTGCCAGTAGTTCGTGTGTATCCGGGGTAGATAAGGGTTATTTCTCAAACGTTTATTAGGAACTTGAAACTCTCAACAAATTTTGCGGTAATTGATCAATATATATTTGATGTTTTTTATATTTATTGGAAATATGAAGGTGGGCAAATATTATTACTAGTCCACGGAGCCCTAAACAAAGGTTGGGAAAGCTTGCTTTAGAGCATTATTAATAGCGGAATTATTTTCCTTGTATGTATTTTTTTAAATCGTTTAGGTCATGAGAATAATATCTTAGGGCTTTCAACTTACAAGTTTTATCATCGGGAGTTGCGACCAACTTCAAACAACTATACTCGAGTTGGATCCAGCTATCCGTGGATGGTGGTGGATGGCCGATGTTATGCACCCACTGGGCAGTCACCCAGTTGGATGGATGGCATTCCACTCTGAATCCAGGTCCGGACGATTGCTCCGGTTGGCAGCCCAAACAACGCTGGTAGAAACAGCTCTCTGGTGATACTGGAATTAAAAATTAACAAAACAAAATATTTACCTAGAATTATCACAGATTGTGGTAGGTATTACTAGCTTATCTCGCGATCTACATTCTGCCAAAGGTGGTATTAAGCCATGGATGGATCATGGTTTTTCTTTGTTTGACATAGAGTAGGTAAAGCTTATATTCAATTCAATTTCTAACACACAAAAATATAAAAGCTTATTGTTCCAGTCATTCAAGTAATTCATATTTTCTATAAAACTGCATCGAAAAATTTGGACAGAAGCTCTAAAATGATACAAATAATAGACTTAGTGTCGATATGCGCTTATTCCCTGCGGGTGAATGCCATCCCTTCTCGGGAGTGAAAATAAAAAATAACCCCTTACTGGAGTAGAGATAAATTTATTTGAGCACAAAATATAGAATAAAGTTTTTCGGATAGCCTATTCTATTCTATTCTATTTTTTTATTGATTTCGGATAGCCTAATAGTTTTCTTCTTCTTCTTTTAATTAATGGCAAGTCATTCGCGATTGACAATGTCAAAAAAACCACGTTTTTTAACTAATTTTCATGAATGACTCATAAATCTGACGTTTTATGAAAAATAAAACATTATTACAAAAGCAAATATTTTTATTGGTTTTGTTCAATGTAACGGTTTAGGTATGTTAAGTAACTTATTAAAGGCATTTTTTTATATATTGTCAGCATCGACAGCTTGAGGGACAGTTGCAAGGGCTGAATATAAAATTGTGCGAATATTTCAATACCTGCAGCTAATGCTGCTATTACAGGTGTAGATGAATCCAACAAATCAAAGAATAAAGAAATCATGGGAATTGAAATTATCAACCGTTCTTGACTTATAAATCAATACAAAAAAGACGAGAGCTCTGCAGAGCCACACTAAAATGTAGTAAATCTCTAATTTAGTTTAAATATCTTTGAAGCATAATAGGATTAAAATTTTACAATGTATACTGCTCAATGAATATTAATTTTGTTTTATCTGGCATGCCACTTTCATCGGACGTAGATACCTATAATTGCAGTTCGAAGTGTTGGCAATATTTATAACTTGATGCCACATAAGTTACTTCATAATCAAACAAACCTTAAATTACAAGTAATTGGGCAACGTATCTTGTAGCTCGTTAGTCGAGTAGTTCGCTAGTCATGTCACAAGTACATCATATACGTAATTGCTACGATCATAACTGGTTCATAATTTATGCAGATGCCTACTCAAATGTACTTACTTATTGTAAATATTTAAGACACAATTTTGAAATCTAACTTTATGTGTCTCGCACATAATTTTTGAGGAACTTAATTAATTATGATCCGTGTGTATTCTAAATTTATATGTAGTCATTATTTTTATTTAACACTTCATGGACAGGGTACGTAGGCTATGATGCCGTTGACTTTTGCTACCAGTGTTCATGAATTAAGCGGTTTAAAATATAGTAAAAAAGATTATTTAAGCTCTTTCGCAATTATCATTTTGATTGGCAGAGAAATGTAAATCTCTCGAGAAAGTTATTTACTTATTATTATCGATGGACAGAAAGTGCGAAGTGTCGGTTCCACTTGTAAGCTTACTGGCTTAATATTTTTATATATATATATATATATATATATATATATATATATATATATATATATATATATATATATTATATATATATATATTTCTTCGGTTAGCTGTATTGTTGAGTAGTTTTATTTCTTGTCATAAAATTTGCAAATTAAGCGAATAACAAAGGTACGTGTTTCTTACTTATTCATTGTACTGCAGTGAAAAAAAGTTGAAGTCCACGTCGACCACGGCGCTTTAATAGTATCTTCATTAAAATCTACTTAAAATGGCAATAAAGGTTTTTCTTCATTGAAGCTCCATAACAGTGCGCCGTACCACCGTTTATTTCGTCCTGTGGCATGTAAACTTTTTGGCTTTGATCTTCAACATCATTTCTATTTATTATTCACCTTTCGTAAGTTGGAATTTTGAGTAATCCAATATGCTCTTTATGAATTTATGAAATCATCTGGTGAGAACATGAACATTTAATCAAATAAATTTATATAATAAAGTTATTATAATTTAAATAAGAAACATGTAAACGTATATTTTCGTGGAATAGCTACTTATTTTTATCCTTAATAGATAAACCCAGAAACTATGTATTTGTGGTACAGGGTATGTATTTGTTCTATTTAACAATTTTAATTATATATTTAGATAATCATACTAACTCTTTTTATTATATTCCTTTTTTGCGAATCCGTCACAGCTCTGGGAGACGGTAAATCCTTGTTATATTTTGGTTATTTTAGAGGAATCTATAGATAGCACTATAGGGCGGGATTCAAGAAACAAGAAAAGGCTTTGAAGAATAGTGGCATAGTTACCTTCGTGTTAATGACTAGTGGCCGCCAGCGACTTCGTCCGCGTTTTCCATTTTTTCTTCGCTCCCAATACTTGCAGCGTGATGTTTTATAGCCTAAAGCCTTCCTCAATAAATGGTCTATTCAACACAAAAATAATTTTTCAATTCGTACCAGTAGTTCCTGAGATTAGCGCGTTCAAACAAACAAACTCTTCAGCTTTATAATATTAGTATAGATGAAATACTGGCCAGAACAATCCTTCTAGCATGTTTCAGTATTCACCCGCGATGGCTTATTATTAGCATATTTCATGTATAACTTTGGTGTTTCTATACCGAGTTCTATGATTCTTTTTTATGGAATATTTAATACTGTTAACTTTTTTAATTAGGGATGACTGAGAGTGTTATAAACGTAAGAGTAGACAATAGATAAATACAATCAGAAAGCTTCGAACTGCTAAGCTATCGGGAGTTACACGTGTTATTGTGAGTCAACCATAAAAGATAGACATATGCTGACGTGGGATATTTTTTATATAATTTTAAGGAGAACATTTCCGTCATACATGATTTCTGGGTAGCTTTAACCATTAAGGTTGCACACGCGACGGAAGCTTAAAAAATGGAGTAACTTCTCCCGTTTTCCCAACATTTCCCTTCACTGCTCTGCTCCTATTGATTGTAGCGTGATGAAAAGTATACTATAACCAGCTCAGGAGTATGAAAAATAATTGTACCAAGTTTCGTTAAAATCCGTCGAGTAGTTTTTGTTTCTATAACGGTTATACAGACAGACAGACAAAAATTTTACTGATTGCATTTTTGGCATCAGTATCGATCCTTAATCACCCCCTGATAGTTATTTTGGAAATATATTTCATGAACAGAATTGACAGATTTATTATAAGTATGGATTTGGGGCTCTTGGGCAACAGACGCCCTTAACGTGTGCAGTTTAAACAATTTTTTTTTTAATTCAAGGCTCCTCCAAGACACACTAGGTCACTGCTAAATGAGAAGACTAAATATTTTATTTAGGTATAAATATTATATAAATATTATACTAAATATTATATATTTCTCTTTTTTAATCATGCATTTTCAATAAAAAATCGAACAAAAAATATATAAAAAACAATATTCTTGAACAAATATCAGCATGCTTTTGTTTGCCGAAACTATTTCATATGCGGAGTGCGCCGTTAAATTTGACATTAGCACAGTGTTACCAGTCCCAGTCGTACACAATTGCTCCTTTTATTTTAAAAGTTTTGTTTATTTTGATTGGTTGTTATGATCTATTATTTTCATGTAGGTATTTATTTTAATAGAAAATAGGTTAGTTTAATTTCTTTTTAGGTCATAGTCGTAACGTCAAAGGTCATGCATATATTATATTTATTAAAAACTATAAGTAGTGAGTCAGGTTGTTCAAAATTGTTAATTTTCAATGCTGATGCTACAACGAACGATTTAATGAGGAAATATTAAAAAAAACATCAGTTCACGAAATCAAACTAGATGTCGCTACGGTACTTTATTGATTTATCCATGACAACCCTTCCGGTTTTCTTTCGTGTATAAAAGTAAATTAGTTTTCAAAACTCATTATACAACGCATATTCTATTTGTACTTTTTCGTTTTTGTATTAATATCTAAGTATCTAACTTTTCAAATTTCAGTTTTTAATATGTTAGTCAAAATGAACGGAAATTAGTATCTTTGGCCCATATGTTTCCTGCAAAAATGAATTTTTGATAGAGCCGCTATCTAGTGGAGGTACTTTATTAGTGGTTTCTTTTTTTTTAATACTTCCTCATTAAAAAAAAAAGGTTTAAAAAGGACTTTTTATGATAAACTTTTTCTTATATGTGTACTTATTTCTGTATGTCACTATAATATGTTATGACAGGTAAATGCGGAGCTTTCATTTGTCTCTTTATGAACGGCTCTAAGGATCGTAAAGGACTACACATTTAGGTAGCCGAAGGACTCTAGTGAAGGCATACGGTAAAGTTCGAGAACTTATGGGCTGCCTGGAGGAGATGGGGTGGCAGGACTGATGTAACCCCGTATCACGCAAGAATAGGCACCGAGTGTCGAGTTGCAGAAAAGCCCGCCGTGAAAGATAAAATATCTTCGCGTAAATAACTTTGACAAATTGTTATAAATAATCTTTTTAAGTTTTTGATAGTTTATGATCAAAGCATAATTTTATGACTCAAGAATGGTCTTTTGAATCCTAGGTTAGGTATGGGGCTCCAATTTTCCACACAAGGTTGCGTGAGTGATTTCCTGCGAATGATATTTTTTTTGCCGGTCCTTACAATATATCGCCGAACACTTTCCGCTCCCTATTCATCCCAATGGATAAGAAATCTCTTCCGGTTCCGGAATAATTCAGTTTAAGGTTTTACAATGAGAAAAGTTCGTAATGTCGCGGTATATCTTGGTAATCTCAGTTACTGAAGGCGTATAGTTTGGCTTTTTTTTTAAATTGGATGTATTTTATGAAGGTTGAATTCAAAATTATTTTTATTTAAAACTTTTGACTCGTGAAACACTTTTTTACCTACCGTTCAGGATGTCTTTTTGCTGATTACAAGAAGACTCGATCGATATTATTCGTTGATCATGTTACATCAGAGTAGATGTTGGTTAGTTTGTGGTTTTTCAATTTTATGCACCTTTGTTTGGAGTTAAAGTAGTGGCGGCCTAAGGGAGAGAGGGAGGGGTCCGCCACTGATGTAGAGTCAAGAGCATATATCACTGTATTTGAAAATGTCGAATTCCCCAGTAAATTTCATATTTGATGGGTTAAATATGAGTTTTAATGGATTGCGAAGACCAACATTTTGATTTTTTTTTTTACATGATTTTTAGAGATCTGCCTGAGTTGTTGTTTCTATCTACCCTACTTTCAGCTTCATAGCATAAAGGAAACTATTAAATTAAATTAGTTTTCATTCCATTAAGAAATCCTCAAATAAATATTATATTCCATTTCTCTGTCTACGGCAGCGTAATACAGTGAGTGCTATTTATGAAGGCAGTTTAATAATTTTACCCATAACGCTGTGAACACTACGTTGTATCAAGTTTGTTTTCACTTTCGAGTTTAATAGCACATTCAATTTAATTAGTTAAGGTAAAATACATTTAAAGTAATAAGTTGGTTCTTAAAACTACCTACAAAGCGCAGAGTATCATCTCGTTTGTAAAGTTTATAAACGATTAATGGAAAACAGGATGTTAATTATAAGTAGCAGGTTCATGAGCTATTAATTCGAGCGATTCGATCGCAGTAGTTGAGGCGGGACGGTGCTATTGATTACCTACGTAATAAGGAACGTACATTGAAAAACTCAAAGTGCAGGTTAAAGTGTTCCTTGAAGAAGATAGATGGTTGTTATAGCTTATATAATTTAAGTATCAATACAAAAAAGATGGATAAAAAAATTACCTACTTTTTGTATGTAACAGAGTGGTTATTACTAATAAAATGTTGTTGACAGTAACACAGTTGCAAATGTTGTCCTGAATATTTATGTATACCTTCGCACTTAAGTAGCTATTAATATTTCAAACTTTTGTGACGTTATAATAGCTAATATGTAATAGTTGAAAATGACTCATAAAACTTCCCAATATGATTGTTTGTGTGGAATATAAACTTTGACTCTAATGCTTAAACTCGGTATGTCTTTATCCTTTTTTGTGCCTCTGTATCCTCAGTGCTGAGGGTCGTGACCTCCTCCACGGATCACTTTGTTCCTGATTATGGCCTTCCAGTTAATACGACTTCGTCCGGTTCCATGGCATCATGGATCTGAATGGACAATGTTTTGCGGACTTGGTCTGTCTCTTCTCGTCCACAGAGCCAGACACCATTTTTTTTCCAAATTGTCCCCGGTCTTCCTGGTAATGTGTCTGAAGAATTCTAAGATTTTCCGTAGACATATGATGGAGAGTGTGGTGGTTACTTTGATGTCTTTGAAAATTTCAGTATTGGCCCGATGTTCTGTCCAAGACACCCCCAACATTTTTCGCCAAACACCACATCTTTATATCATTTAACTAGTGGCCGCCAGCGACTTCGTTCGCGTTTTCCATTATTTCTTCGCTTCTAATAGTTGCAGCGTGATGTTATATAGCCTAAAGCCTTCCTCGATAAATGGTCTATTCAACACAAATATAATTTTTCAATTCGAACCAGTGGTTCCTGAGATTCGCGCGTTCAAACAAACTCTTCAGCTTTATAATATTAGCATACATTAAACTTCAGAAGATAGAATTCTTCATATTTTTTTATTGTTATTGTAAGTACCAAATATTTTGGAAAGCAATGTAGTCCTTTGGTATATTTTTCAACATGGTGTTTATTTTTTATCAAAGGTACTATGGCATTTATATGGTATGTGGTTTCGGTTTTATATGATTCTTCAAGAGGTATTCACATGATATTTGTAACAAGTACTTGACTCTTTAGTGGTCGAATTTTTGTGTTACGCCAGTCACTAAGTAGTGCTCTACGCAGTTTAATATTTACGTAACGCAAGATTGTGTTTCACGGCAGCGGACCATGAAATTGTTGCATACGCTTTTATAATATTTCTTAGAATTATGGCTCAACTGTTCTATCGAAACTGATAGAATAACAATTGAAAGTTTACAAAATTATTTGTTATTGAACCTTCGTGAAGTTTTTGTTCTCGTTTTTATTTTGTTTTGCTAGGATGTCGCTGTCTTTGTGCTTAGTTTCTACTGTCGTCTTATTTTGAAATTTAATCAAAATAAAATATTTGTATTTTTATTTTAATATTTACATTATACAACGGCCGGTTTCTGAATTTAGAAAAGTACAAAATCTCAACTGTTTAGGTATTCACAATAACTTTAAGTTTTTTACGTTTCACATGGCAAAAAGTCCGAGTTTTATGAAATTGCTATCAACTGATCATTAAAAAATGAAAATCATAAATGAAAACCTTTTCAAGTGACGTTTAAGATGGTTTTAGTACGGTTTGAGACGTGCTTAACTTTAAATTCTCAACACAGTAATTCCTATTCTTTAGACTTTACATTAACCACAAGTAAATAGAACTAAATTTTCAACATTTATCTACCTTTCTGATAATGACCGCTAGAAAACACAGCAAGTTATGTTTTGTAACACTTATTATCATGAGGTTTTATCTGCCGACCTAAATTCATAACGAGTGATGATCAACACGAAATCCTCGGCCCACGCGCATTTTGTCGTGACAATCCCAGGTGCATTGACAATGTAAATATGATTGTCAACAGAAGAATAAATAAATATTTATTCTGTACAGGGGTGTCCAAAAGTATCAGTAGTGATACTGTTTTAAAAACAGTCTTAAACTTGATGTAGAGCACACCGCTGTCGAGTATAAAGGTCCAATCAAATAAAACCTACTTCATGAGGTAATAAAGTTTTAATTTCAAAAAAGGTAGATTTTTTTTTTTGGATTATTGTAGCAGCATGATGATATATTTTAAGATGTTGTAAATTTAGATTCAACTTCTACGATCTTCTATGATTTAATGTTACTTTTATTTGTATCAAAATGTTTTGAAGACCCTAAATCAAAAAAAGAAAAGTCAATCATAGGTAAATTAAAAAAACCTTGGTGGTTATTGAAATAAATAAATATAATAACATACAATGAATTAAGAAAAAACAAAAACTAAACATTTAAATAATGTTGCGAATCTTTGTTTTACTTCGAGCTTAACTATCGATACAGTGCAAGCAAAAGCTTCATTGTGTAACGTTTTTAAATGAGGTTTGAGATTTCACTTATGTTTAATATATATAGCGATATATATCGAATCATCGCTTGCGTAGAGCAGATCTACCAATTCCGACGTTGACCGATCATATTCGATTACAATTTATAATCAGTATTGTTTCAATACATAATATGTACAACGAATTATATAACTGTCTTAGGTACACGGATCGTCTGTTGGCGCACTACTGGAAACATTTTGATTGGTCGACCATATTCCCGGTTCGAAGTTTAGCCTACGTAGGTACATCGGTGAGAAAAAAAAGTTTTATCTTAATGTGCACATGTTTGTGCCCACCCTAACTGCGGACTAGCTTAGATTCGAGATGAGTCGTTATGCTATTGTGGCGCGTGCGCGGGCGCACCGGTCTCATTCATGGGACAATTGAATTAAACGCGGCCGTGACGTAACCCTTTGTATGTACACATTGAAAATAAATTAGGAACGAGCTACTACAACATCCGTGGCTTCCGAAGCTGACGGTCTTTTTCACAAAGATTTGAAATTTATTTTGAAAATGTTTTTTATATACTTAGATTGGTTTTTTGGTACTAATAATTTGTTTTAACTAACGAAAGAATGGAATGAAAGAGTGGGCGTCGAACTACTGATTGGATGATGATGATTATGAAGGAACAAATATCTATTTACAGCTATGTTACAGTTCCCGATATTTCGTGATAATCTAAGTCAGATGGTGAATGGATTTTTTCATGACATTTATATCAGCACACTCATTCATTCCTTTCAAGCTTCAAGAATAATAAGCGTTTACAGAGAATGATCTTTTATAGCTTTTGCTATATAGGTTATTTATAAACAGTTGTTTTAGACGTCAGAGTTATTGAGAAATATAACATTCAATTTTGAAACTTACCACATGATATTAAAAGTGCAAAACCCAATAGCACCAGTAACATGACGTTAAACACTTGTATAAAAACACAAGTACACAGAACACACGTCTTCCTCACACACGCGAACTAATCTGAACTGAAATCGCTATTATCTTTCCACACATTAGATATCGTGGGTCTGTAAATTATTTTGACGTTTCGTATGGAAAATATAAAGAAACAAGGTATAGTTATGTGAAATGAGCTAGTGCTCCAATAGTTTTATCATCACATTACAAAGATAAATACAAATGACGATCCGCCGGCATTAAAGATATTATTATTGTTGGCGAAACACAACAAGACAGTTGGAATGGACCCGTTTGCGTCTTATCATACAGTTAGCTACACTGTAGTCAGTTACTAATTGAAGACCGTTAGGTACAAACAACTCAAATTCTTTAATGTAATCAAAAGTGAGATGTTACAAAAGTGTTGCTTTTTACATTTTCTATCAATACTAAAAATATTATAAATTAAGATAACGTGTATAACATCATATGATTATACTATATTATATAAGGTATGAAACCATAGAAATAAATTATGACTTATGTGATATTAGACAATAAATATTGCTTGCTTACATTTGAAAACAAAACGTAGTGAATTATTTTTACGAATGAATATAAATATTTCGTTTCAAGTTTTTTCTTATTGGGCAGGACACGCTGTGTTGTTTTCTTATAAAGAAAGATGTTTATTAACCATTTTTGTTTAACGTACAAAAATATAAAACTACTTATCTGGTTTTGATAAAATTTATATGAGACCACATCGGGCTCAGAGACTTCCGATTTAAAAAAAAATGTCAGAAAAGCGAGGAGAAATCGATGAACATATCCGTCGTTTGAAGTCTGTTAAATAATAAGACGATTTAAAAGTTATCTAGGAATTGTAACACTTTCCAATCAGCTAGTAGCCAAGTTTGACCAACAAGTTATGATTAGGTAAATGTTTATTACAATGCAGGCCGATGCTGATGCCAACTATACGCGATATATGAATATAATATAATGTCTATAGTAGCGGAAATCACATGTGGACAAAGTGTCATCATCATCACCAGCCCTTTTACGTCTTCACTGCAGGGGCTCAGGCCTTCCTTATGGATGGTTAAGGAGGATGGGCCATGACCCTCCACGCTGGCCCAATGCGGATTGGAGGGTTACAAAGTGTAAAATTTAGAAAAGGAATAAAATGGAATAGAATAGGTTACCATGGGATATAATGGAATAGAATTTAATAGATGGGATAGAATGCGATGGAATGGGATAAAATGGAATATTAATTAATTATTTTTTTGACAACACACATCACGTGCACAGTATCCAATTACGATAGACATGAAAACGAAGACCAACAAATATACTGTGCCACGGTGTGCGTTTTCAATGCTGGATTCAGTTCAGTACAAGCAGTAAGCAGAGCCTACTGCACTGGTATTCTGCTGAGGCCAGCGGTGACACCACGTAAGTACCAAACATAAAATCCGTGCCTTTTTAATATAGACAGTTCACAATAGAAAAGAAGAAAGTAACAAAACCAAATTTAATTAATTTTTTTTTTATTAAAACACCTTAGTTGATTCTATTTTCTAGAAATTTAAACACGTTTTCTCTCTTGCCTCCTAATTCTACTATTATCGCAAACGATGAGCAAACATGTATGTCTGTGAGCAGCAACAAGGCGTTGATATAAATTAGAATATTATATCATAAACGAGAGACCGAGACTGTCTAGTACCATTCCTTGTCTATGTAAATACATAGGGTTTGAATTTCTAAATTTCCAAAGATACTGTGCGTGGGTAGTGACGAATGGAGGTACTCCAGTTATTTCTTAATTAAGACAACGTATACAAAAATATGTAGATGAATCCATATAAAAACATAATGTAAGTTATACCTAATGTAGATTAGTTTCAATTCTCTACGAAAATATACAATTTTAAAAATAGATTCGTTATTATATGCATTTTACTAATTTTGCATTCACAATGGTATATTGATCTACTTAGTCTTTGGGTTTTTTTTAAACTAGAACAGGTTTTGTGGTAGCTACAGTCAACAGCACGTTAGGCTTACCGAAACTCTCAAATTTCTTCAGATATTTTTACACCTTAATAGTTTGACGGTAGAGCTTAAAGTCGACTGGAAAAATTTGAGATATTGTGGTAACTTGACATGCAGCCATGTGTACATACAGTTATGTAATAATAATTCCCATTATATAATAAGTCAGTGTGCATATCCTGTGAACCTTAATATTTTATTTTCTTTGTTTTAGAACGTGGCCTAGAAATTATTGATTGAAATGGTCGTGATAATAGATAACAGGTGATAAATACCGACTTATTCAATCAGGTGTTGATTCGCGAACATTCGATAAATAAATGAACGACTATATTTTGTATCTGTATGAGTAGTACTGTCTTATAAATAGAACTGAGTTGATAATGATGTGTCCAGATTAGATTTTCAAATAATGTAATTTCAAAAATAAACTATGTACCAATAATTACTACTTGTCCGTGTAAATTTTACAATATGTAATAGAGAATTATGATAATCTACTTAAGACAATTATTCCTTAGCGTTATTTTGATAACGTTTCAGACAAAAAATTTGTGTGCTTTTGGAAAAATTACATAGTCATATGATATATAGATTGTTTATCTTAACCATATACCTAATTATATTTATATTGTTGCCGGTGAAATATTTTCCGAAATAAATGTTTCATTCGACAATAGACATCACAAATATTACCACGCTTCAACAGTGCCAATGTCATGTCTCTTCCTAAACAACAATCTGTTACCAAATATGGACTCCATGTAATGCTATCTTTGAAATTTCGTATAAATTTCAACCTTAAGTAATCCAGATAAGTGTTCTTATATTTTTATATAGTAGCAGTATGTACGTGCAAAATACTGAGATTGCGTTCGTTATAGTGGCGAGCGACGTCGTGTTGGCATGCATAGTTAGATGCCGCCAATCGATAAGGAAGAATTCGACTCGGAGATGAAAGTTGACTTTGTTTAGCTCGCCATATGTTTTATTAATCGTGCTGCTAGTATGAGTTCAATTTGAGATCTGGTGCGATTAACTATTGGGAGATGCAGATGCCTAGCCACACTTAGCTACAACTTTCTTATAATTCACTGCTCATAGAAGAAAATTAATTTATAACAGTGTTGCTCATTTGACTGATTCTGTGTAGTCCTCGAGTTGATTTATTTGCTGTGGACAAGGATTATTTCATTTTAAACGCATAACTATTAACGAACAGTGAAGATCAGCCAAAACCGAATAATATTAATTAGAACAGGAAACAAAAAATCTAAATGCAAGTGGAAAAGTTTTGAAGAAAACCTAGTATTTGCAACCGTGTTAAATAATATGGTTTCGACTAGGCGAATATTAGTTAATGAATTACGTACATATTAATACTGAGTCATTTAAGATTGGACTATGTAGTGTACCTTTTATTGCCTACATAGGTACTTAGCATTTACGTACGTCTTTAATCAAAGCACAACTTATGTATAACTTATTAAGTGATATCATCTATTGTGGTAATACCTGAATCTCAATAAATTTATCAGAAAGTAAGGTCGTTTTGGCTTAGGATCGATAAATTTATCGATTACAAAAATTAATTTGATAATGATCATTGGATATGCATATTAAAGTTCCCATTTCTCTACAAATTATTAAAAGTTGATACTGTATTTTTTAGTAAAAAGTAGTCTCTATTCCTTATATGGTTAAGATACAGAATTGTCTCTAATATTATGTTGTTCTCACCATTGATCATTCCTTTATCAGATGCTCCGAGATCAGATAGGGAGGTTCCTTGTACCGATGCATTATCGGCCTAAATCTCTCGCTTTTAAGTGTTTTGAGCGTTATAATTTAAGTGCGGCATAGCTTTCACTCAAGAGGTCCAATTAATTCTGGAACGATACATTAACTGTTCGATAAATTTGGAAAACGCCGCTTCGATAAAGGCAACGGTTTCGGACCCCATTGCCGCATTAAAAGGTTTTATTTATCTTGGACAATTTGTTAATGCCACTATTCGTGTCTTCCGGTAGCCGTGTAATTGAATCTTCTGGTTTTGGAGATTTATTGCCCATGGTAGACTGAGCTACCGTCCTGATTAGCAGGGTGTCATGGTAAACTTAATTTGTGTTCCATCTACCGTTCCATCATTTATGATTCGTGCGAATTAACATGACACCTTACCTTATTCTGTTTGTACACGAAATTCCGAAAATTCCGAACAGTAGGGTGGTATAAGGTTGCGAGTTTCAATTCAAAGGTTCATAAATTGTAAAATTCAAATTCTATGCGATATCAATTATTTATCCTTATTATATAGGTTACAAACTGACATACTTATTTAAACATTAGATATATAAACTTCTGAGCAATTAAAGAGAAATCATAGATTTGTATTTCCGCAATTTTATACACCTTAGTGTGTAAGATTGCGCGTTGCAGTCGATAAGATTGCGCGACTATGCTATTTGCATATGACACACATATAAAAGCAATTTTCATGCCATCAAATCTCCTTTTGCTGTTAATCCATAAAACATTTCATCTAAAGTGTGCAGATAACTGTAGAAATCTTTTTCGTCTTCGATTAAAAATGCGTATCAAATGTACCTAATTTTGTTGCACATTTTAGCTGTTGTAAACGAAATATGTATAAAGTTGACTTTGCCAATCCAAATGGTAAAGCCACGGACCTCTTGCTTTCGCCATTAAATTTTCGCCTGCGAGCCTCCTTCATAGTCTCCTCGTAACATATCAGACGATCTGATTTTCTTTCTATTTTGTCTTTATGAAACAATATACAACCTTATTAAACTTTGAAGAAAAAGCATAAACAGCAAGTTTACTCAATATATTTCCGGTTTAGATAGCAAACAAAACTCGACTGAAGTTAGTGGAGAACTTCAGTTCGTTGTCCTATTATGACGAGTGAGCAATTATATCGTCCGCGCAATCTTATATAGGTGATATAAGATTATCTCCTACGTATATCTCCTATATATTTATAGTTTTATAAAAATGAAATCCGTGACTTCTGTGCATCAGCGGTAGTGTCAGGTTCTACCTTCGTTGCATGGTAAATTATCGAAAAAATCGTTTACTTTGAATTATATTAGCATTAAAAATTGAAGAAATTTCGTTTTCTCGACAATAGAATAGACCTTCAGGTGTTATGTTATTTTGTACGAGTAGTAATTAATTTAATTAATAACAGGACCATTAGATTCGATCTTAACCATTGGCACCCGTTTAATGTTCGCACTTACACATTAGATTTTACTTTTTATCTTTTTAATTTTGACGCCATTAATTACACAAGTATTTAGTGTAAATACGGATCATAATGATAATAACCTGTTTAATTTTACATACAGCCAACAACTCTCGGTGCTTAGATTATTAGAAGTAAAAGTCACACACGTGTAATGTTTTAGAATATGTCATGATCCTATCAACAAAGAATGATGCGATAGATGATTTCACATACCGCTGCGTATGACCGCGATTAAGTTTTTAGATGATCTATGTCTAGTACTCACCTTCAAACGCAGCGCTGTTACGTTATAGAGGTTTAATCACATAAAACCTAATTTGAAAGGTAATTAAGGTTTTATTTCATATTCGTTTTTATAATATAATAGCGCTATACGGCACGCTCCCGGTCAATTGAATGAATGAAACGAAAATATTTTTTTTTTATCAAATTGGGACGGCTTTTGACTGACAAGAGGGACGCTGGAAACCACCACCTTTATATTGTTAAGTCTCCAAGAATATGATACCTACCGATAAAGTTTCTAGTAAACTTCTCCTTTTCTAGTTTTAGTTTTACACTGACTACACTACAAAAATCTAGATTGAACTTAACTTTAAATAGATTAAGTTTTAAAATAGTTTGAATTAATCTGATGTCGTGAATACTGTAAAATGTTGTACTTGACATTATTCCAGTGATATTTTAGTGCTGCTATCGAATTCAACGGTGAAATTCTGCTAGAATAATGTAAACCAGAACTGTGTATAATGCATTGTGCATTATGCACTGGAATTGTTGTTTCTATGGGTTAAGTTTTTGAAATTTTTGATTTTTCATAAACAGAACATGAGTGTTTTTGTTTATCACGTTGGAATTGTTGACAGTGGCGTAGCTACTAAGGGGCTAGGTGGGGCAGTGCCCCGGGGCCCTCAAGCTCAGGGGGCCCTCGAATCTTTACCAGAAAATCTCAATCGAACTCAAATTTGAAAATTTCTCCCATCTTCAAAATAAAAATGACAGGTGACAACTCGAGTTTAATCATGGAAATTCAGTTGTGAGTAATTCCAAAGTTATAATTAGGTACCCTCCTTTGCGTCGCGCAGTCGGGTAAAAAGGGAATTCCCGTAAATTATTTGTGTGGGTTGACAGTGTTATTAATGTTTTCATCAATTTGTTGGATATCAATATCTGCATATTATTATTTATCGATATGCGTTTTTGTGATTCGCGATTGTGAACTTCGAGTCAAGATTTTTTTTTGAGAATGGTTAAAAAGTTATTGTATCAGGAGTAAGTAAGCGTATGTCAATCAATTTTTTGTATTGGTCCATACAAAAGTTCAATTTTATTTGATTGTAGTCCGTCAAACCGTCAAATGTGGTAACACTGTCGGCGATAAAATGTATGCCGGGGATTCCCCAACGACGCCTGGAATCGTATCATTTTCATTCATTCACGTTTCGCTTTCCTTTTACTTGTAACGTTATCAGTGAACAGTGAGTACCTACTTGAGTACAATCTTACATAAATATTGCATAAATAAATTAGAAAACTAATATTATGGACAAAAAAAAAAGAAACCCGGTGGTGCAAACAACGCCAAGAAAGAGGAGAAAGTTAACAAAAATTGCCCAAAATTGACAAGTTCTTTAGTCAGCCTTCTGCAAGTACTTCTAGATCAAATATTTCTATTGATAATTTTTGTAAATAGCTTGCAAGGCGATAGGTTAAATAACACTAAGCTGGTGCAACGTATCTATGATTAAATAAATATATAATAAAGCCTTGAATCTTCTGTTTCGTTTTATTGCCCAATACCTACACCAAGTATAAAAATAATTGTAATTTATGTTGTTAGTGTTTAGTAGTTTTATTACCTGCCTATACACGAAAAAGAGCTGATGATAAAGTTGTTTAGCATTTTTAAAGTCAAATACTAAATATATTTAATAATTTTACTTCAAAAAACCTTACCAGTTTTGATAGAAGTGGGCCCCAATTTTTTTAATTGCCCCAGGGCCCTAGATTACCTAGCTACGCCACTGATTGTTGATGTCTTACTTTATAATTTTTCCACATAGGTACCTATAAAATATTTAAATCCAAGTTCGTTTTTCTGTTTTAGTTCTTTTTCTACTACATCAGTTACTTCCTCTAACAGTTCAAAAACAATTAACAAAGTGCTTCTTTTTAATCATTAGCGTTTTAGTATTTGAGTTCAAAAGCTTTTAGAAAAACGGCCAATATATGAACAATACTCAACAATATTACAATAAAAAAGGGTAGATAGGTCATGTCAGTACTAATATGATGTCAAAAATTGTCCTCAGTATACATGCACGCACACTCTCTAAATAGCCATAGACTATAATTGAAAATGTCACAGACCAGATGTATAATGATTTAATGCCTACTTTTACCTTAACGAGTCAAAGACTTCGATCAATAGTTCAACTTTAAAATGTTGATGTTTAACATTACTCTATCATTTCTCGTTAGTTTATATATTATTTGCCCGTGTATATATAATGAAGCTTTTCAAGCGATAAAATAAACCTGGCACTGGTGTATAATATTTATAATAACACGAGGGCTTCGGAATCAGAGTGTTTTTTAGCTCCGGAGTTAGGTTTTGCTTCGAATTCGAACCCCGGAGTTTCGTAGTTTCAGTCACATATGGAGTTTCAAATTTAACTCGAATTGTCCGTTTTGTTACTTACATAATCTTTGACAGATCTCTTTCACAATTTGTAACCGGAGTATTTACTCTTTCTTTTTATGACACATTATTTATTTTCTGCTTTAAACGCAAATGTGACCGCTTTGATCTTTAGTCGACTTACTTACTTATGTAGTTTCTACAGTTTCCCATAACACAGGATGGCATTAAAAAATGAATATATTAGAAATACGCACACAATCAACGCTTTTGCCAGACTGCGCTCAGGTATGCTAATTAGCATAGTTTTAAGCTGACACTTTTTTAATGCAAGTACCCTATCAACCCTTTTTTATTGTAATTTCATTGACAATATTCGTATTATCCAGTTCAGCACTGGGGGCCAATTCTACTAAATAAATTTTGTTTAAATCGAATTGAAAACGGATCGAAACCGAACGAAACTACAGTTTTTAATGGTTTTCCTATTTTAATGGTTTAGCTAAAATAGAACTGGAATTGTATCGTATGTCACTTAGTGGAATAGAAAAACCATAAAAACTGTAGTTTCGTTCGGTTTCGATCCGTTTTCGATTCGATTTAAACAAAAAATATTTAGTAGAATTGGCCCCCAGTGCTGAACTGGATAATACGAGTATTGCCAATGAAATTACAATAAAAAAGGGTAGATAGGGTACTTGCATTGAAAAAGTGTCGATCGATTCCTTGTATTACTGGACAGGAATATTGTGAACCGAACTTTTAATACTCAACATTATTCAATTTACTCTAATCTTAAGTACTATACTTACTCCACTTTAAAGTAAAAAGGGGCTAATTAATAATGTCGATAAAAAGAATCCAATCAAGTTGTTGAAATTATTGATCGCGATAAAAAAGAACATTTTGAATTTTCAAACAATTTACTTGAATTTGTGGGTCCTTTTTGCATTTAAAGTTTACGACTAATAATGCAAAAATCCTTATGCGTGAAAAATAGTTAAAAATTTAATCTAGATTGCCACGAAGTTGATACGAAAGTTTAATTAACCTTCAATATAAAATGTATTACCTTCTTCACATTCAAAGTGAACCTATCCAATATGCTCAGTCATCGATGTGCAATTTTAAATGTATGTGTTTGATTACCGATCTTTATCGCAAATAACTTATGTAACTTATAGTTACGCATACTAAAATGAATAAGTACCTACTTAATTACTGAAATTTAATTAACTATAAAACTTTATACTTAAAGCTTAAATTTCAGTTTATGTAAGAAAGAAAAGTGCAACATTTCAAATCGATAGGTAATTGAGGATGGAAAAAAAAAGCAAATACAATCTTCACGTTTCATTTGTATAATAAAACTCAAAATATATTAAAGTGAAACTCTAAATGAAGTTAAAGAAATAAAATTAACATTACTGTCTTTGCTTGTATAAAAAATGAGCTTTTAATGCAAATAACTGTGATGCAGATTTTATTTAGTTTAGGTAGAACATCACAATGTCATTAGTTTCGATCGTCAAAAGGTATCTGGTTGTGTACTGAATTGATGTAACACATCAAATCAATACTTTATTTATTAATGAAATCATACAAAATAATTTATAATATAATATTACACACTTATAACAATTATAAACACCCACACAGAACTTTAGTTATATATAATTTAAATTAACTAAATGTATTAAATTTGAAATAATATAAGTGTATTAATTTCTCTATTTTATTGGTAAAGAATGCCTAATGGTATTAAGTCCGCCAATTGTACGCTTTAACTGTGCAATACAATTTACATAAATAAATAAAATATTTCTAGAAAATGTTTAAGCTTTTTCGAGCAATAGCAAATAAAAATCATTAAATATATAATTAAGTTAGTTGAAATCATAACAAGTAGCTCTTTTCTTTCTAGAATAAAAAAAACTTATTAATTTTGTATAATATTTAATTTAGATAAAAAAATCAGTAGGATGAATAAATAGATCATGTTAGTTAACTATCCTGCACCACTTTAAAGAATATTTGATGAGAGTGTAGCTTTCTAGTTTTTTTTTTGCAGCTGTAGGTAGCAAGCAATAGATAATAAAAATATCGGCCACGTGCCAGTTGCACTCACGCACGAAGGGTTCCGTATTATTATCTATAATAAACACAAAATATCACATTTGTTGTATGAGTTTAATTATTGGTATTTGTTGTTAAAGCAACATCAGAAATCCATGACCTGTGAAAATTTTTAACTCTCTAGTTATCACAGTTCACGAGATACAGCCTTATGACAGACGGATGGACAGCGGAGTCGTAGTAATAGCGTTTATATCCTTTCCAGTAAAAAATCTTAATAAACAATTAAATAGTGACTGAATAGAATAATTAAATCACCGATCATAACAAAACAAAAAATGTTCTGACCAAATACGTAGGTAAGTTAACTTCGAACTGTAGATTATCGTGATAAGATTATATTGGCTAATACATTTGATCTCTTTATTTTGGAATTCCAAGGTAGTCTGCTGTTTATATTATGTAACAAGATGGCTTCATAACAAACTATTGTTTGTATGAACACAATCAACTATTCAGTAAAACATTGATGAATGACCAATTGTGACTTTCGCTCATTGCTTGTTCAACGAAGTTGATTTTATGTAATTTATTTAGGAAATCTTTTGTTATAGTTTAGTTATTTACTTTTATCAAAATCTAGAAATTGGGAAATAATAGATAAGCAATGTTATACGCATATACACATAACAGCACAGCACATTACTATAAAAGGACTTGGAATATTATTCTTCTTTAGCTATAAATATTATTCTTCAACTATGTTCTGAACTTAATTACCAACAGATTGTAGTTTCAATGCATGTAGTATGTAGTAACTTATATCTACCGTCTACCGTACGTAATAGAAGCATCTATACCTATTTTAATTCTAAGAAAGCTGTTAACGAATCACCGTTTTCATTCTGGTTAAAACCACAATTAGGTTTGATTTTTTTTACATTTGATTACCATTATCGAAGACTTTGTATACTCGAGAAACAGCGAGTATTATATTATTGCGTAATCACGATACATTTGGTAGTGTATTAAACGACCCATTCGAACGCAGTCTTTCCTTTAATAGTTTAAAAAATCAATAAAATATACCTTTGTCAAACTTTTATTGACGCCATAAAAAGGCATATCAACATCGCTGTAACTCCAATTTAGATTGAATTTATTGTTTCATAATTTTCAAGTCGTTTGTACCTAAAATGACATAATTTATGCCGGTTTTTTAAAAAGTTATCAAACTAATTTATTAACGATGAATTTGGAAAGGTAAAAACACTTGAGACCACTTTCCATTTATGTAAACCCAATTAAATCGCCAAGTATTGAGATCCACTTGTATTTTAATTATCGGATCAGTGTCTGGACAGTTAGACGTCAGATTATATACCAGTCCCACGTATTTCAACCGCTTATAGACGAACCGGCTAAATGTTAATGCATTTGAAATTACAAACTATCTGTGTTATGCTAAATAAAGTGATTTTCTTTAATGATAATTCCTTATATAAAAAATACTAGAGATTCGTCGAAGCTAAAAGTGGCGACATCACACATTTGTGAAGATAACAAACCTCATAAAACCGTAAAATTAAATCTATACTAATATTATAAAGAGGAACATTTTCATTCATGGTTTGCATTGAATAGACTCGGAAATTACAGGACATGGGTTATATTTTTTCTAGGGCAAAGTCGGGCGGAAACAATCGTATTCAATCAAAAGTAACGTCATATGAAATAAACACCTGCCCCAAGACGTAGATATTCCATCTACTTATAAAAATATTTAATTCAAAATATTAATATACCTATTTGTTAACGTTAGCTATGGAATTAACCTAATTTTTGATAAATAAATACCTACAATCATCTTTTCTCATAATAAAATATAAAAAATAAGTTAAGGTATGCAAGCGAAACATTTATTAAAACAGCACCAATTAAACGATCGTGACGTGTTGATAATTTTGACTCCTTTGCGTGATTTAAAAAAAAATTACCAATCCTCCTATGGCGCTGGAGTTATTATCATAATTTTGATTTTTTAAAGCGTACCACAATAAAAATCGATAAGTGTTAAATTGAATTCGGGGAGTCTCGCAAATAAGAAATGGAGGTGCGAAAATTGCCCGGTGAACCGTTTAAAGTATCGTTAAGGCTGTCGGTTGAAAATATTGTAATCGTCTCGGTGCAACGATCAGTGATGTTTACGAGCTCCAAGCGGCCCTCTATTATTGTATAAACAATCATCCCGTGGACGGATCGCCACAACGCTGCTACCGTCAATAAGTGAAATACGAAAAACTTTTTAAATTTTAACAGACTATTTATTTGATATGTTTCCAATTACATACAGCCTTGAGTCCTTCAAAAGAGGCGTGAAGAGGCTCTTTAGCAAGCCGGCAATGTAGTGGTGGCTGTCGGGAGTAGTTTCGACTTCCGAAAGCTACGACTATTATTGGACTGTAATATCATTTCCCATCAGGTGTGTTGCAGTCACTTTGTCGTGCCACAATAGAAAAAGAGTATGCTTTGAAATTCTTTGAATATTTCTTTCATAGAAACACAGAACAAGTGTGTACATATAAATGTTGGTATTTGCGAAACGTCATGGTTGGTATTCGCAAAAAATATTGCACGTATCAAGTTCTTAAAGAGTCTCACTCAACTTATTTCGGAAGAATATTATTCATTTAATAAATTTTAATATATAGGTTTGAAGGAAAAAATATCAGCGATGAATAAGTAGCGTTCGAAATTATGATGTATTTCGATGTCATGAAGATATTTTTTAGATCTAACAAAATGCAATGTAGCGTTTATTATATGAAGGAACAAACAAACTCACAGTTCGGAGATTTTAAGTCATTAAAATAATCTAGCGCTAATAGCCAACTCCAACCTATTTAGTTCCAAAAATAATAGAATGGTATATGGTCAAAATAGTCAAAGCATCTATTCGAATTTGTCGAAAGTATAGAGTTAGAGTATAGAGTATAAAAATATGTAAATAAGTTGTTGAAAATTTGCATCTCTGTGGCATTCTTCATTCCACCTTCCATAACTTGATATTGGCAACTTCTGACACGTCGACGCGACAGTATAGTGTGAGCAAGTGTGCGGTCCCCTTTGTCCATAGTCAGGGGCGGTTTACTACACATAAACCAGCACTTTTATTAAACTTCACAATGGCTTCGCTGAAACATTCTCCTTAACAGGGGACTACCTTTTAGCGTTATCGGTAAGTGTTATTGGAATTATTAAGCCATCGATTTATTACTAGAAATTAAAAAATATACATAACACTTAATTATGATGACGCGACACAGGCAGGAGTTATATCTCTCTTTATCCCTTAACCAAACGAATCTACTTCATAAATATGGATGTATTTTACTAATTTCTCTTTATAATATGAATATTTTATAATTTTACTAGCTTTCCACCAGTGGCTTCGCCCGCTTCGGTCTGTATTATACATATAAACCTTCCTCTTGTATCACTCTGTAACCGCAATAAAACCTGTAGTGCTAAATGATCTTAGCGTATAGACCGCGGGAAGCGACTCTATTCACGCTATATAGATTTTATTTATAAATCAAATTCAACATTTTTCCTTATGGCAATTTTGAATCAAAAACTACAATTACATATTTTAAACAGATCTTTTGTAATTAAAAAAATGATAGCATTATTAAACGGATGTGGTTTAATTATTTTCAGGTGCACTAATTTCATATAAATTATGATTATTATGCATAATAATAATTCAATTACTCATTATATAACAACCGTATAACCATAGTTGTACTGCTAAGTTTACTCAAGTATTTATCATTCGATGATTACTCAAGTAGAGGTATCAAATGACATGAATGAGTTGGTCAACATCCATATCATGTGTCACTTCACTAAAGTTGTCCAAGTTACTAAATAGGTTGCAGGTTGAGGTTGAGCGACGTGCATGGCTACAGGAGTTTTAAATAGAATCTCGAAGTATAGTTAAGTAATTGCGAGTAGGGACTATAAGTAAAAATATATTTATTTTATGTGCTTATAACAAAGTTAGTATTTATTTAATCTTAATTGCCTAGTGAAATAGACAAATGGCGGACTTAATGCCAAAGAGGCATTCTTTACCAGTCAACCAGTAAATTTAGTACAATACTTAAAGTGGCGATTGGCGACAATACGCTATTGATATCTCTGCATAAGAACTATATCTAAATATACATAAAATACATACAATAATAAACATACATATACATACATAAATAAATGCATATATAGCTATAACACATCGTACGAAAAAGGTGTCAGATCAAGAAATCTTGTTTGAAGCATAATAGAAGTTGCGAGTTGCTGTCTTGAATGCAAATTTGTTAGGAGCACTCCGGACGTTCAAAGGCAGTGCATTCCAAAGTCGGATGGCGGTTAGAGTGAAGGAATGAGATACAAAACAGGAATGATAAGAAGGGGTTTGGAGTACCAGTCTACTACTAGAACGAAGATTTTTCAGGTGAGAGGCACCGAGGATTTCAAACTGCGATTTCAAATACTCAGGTGATTGTGGATCGAAAAGTATCTGGAAAAGTGTGCAAACAATCCTTAAGCACATACGCTCCCGAATAGGAAGCCACTCAAGATGTTGACGAAAATTGGAGATGTGGTCATATTTGCGCAGACCGAAAACAAAATGTATAGTATTGTTCAGAAGACGATCCAATCTATTAAGAAAGGTTTGATTGATGTCAGAAGTACAAACATCAGCATAGTCGAAAAGTATGCTGATGTTTGTACAGTAGATATTACATAAAATAAACATTATATTCATATATCATATTTATCAGTTATTTAACATTTCATGTGAATTTGCATATTACTTTTAGGCAATCATTGATGTATTATGATGTATATGTTATAGATTGATTGTAATCCTAATTAAATAAATATTTTGTGCATACTGCTTCTGTCGTTGACTTTTATTTGTTATACCATTGTTGCTGATATCCATATAGTACGATCATAGTACGATCTTCGATAATTTTCAATATAATTTTGTTGTAGTCGAACAATCTTAAATTAATTCTATTCTTACACATTTATTTCGTGTATCTTGCATGGTAATTCAAAACAAACTGGTTTTTATGTAGGTAATGGAATATTTTTATTTATTTCTCTACACAGTTTTTAAACATTATCTTTTTAAAAAAATAATTATTTAATGTGGTGCAGTATTTCTAAAGTTATGCGCCTGTTAATTCGGCGATTCGGCTATTTATTTTAATTTATATAGACAGTTTTTTGTATGGAAAACAAAGAACTCTTCGAAGGAGTATTTATATCTACATTATTTGCTGATACAATCTGTAACATTCCACTGGCAATGTTTTACACTAACTAATTAGTTTAACCATGAACTTTGACAGTTCCATTTTACCTCAGTTTTATTAATTACGCACCGATGTTGACCAAAACACGTGCATGCATACTTGAATTTTGACCTGTTTATTTGCAATTAAAAGCCCTTGCACAAATAATAAAGAAATCGGCCACAAATTCAAAGGTCACGGTAACTGGACCAAATGAGGACAGTGACTGTGTCACGTTCGCGAAAACCTTCCATGAACCTTACTCGTTCAAAGATAAAGCTTAAATTTATATGTGTCTGTAATAGCCATCGGACGTGCCAATTGTAATGTAACACAGAAATCTATAGTGATTCCGTCCAAAATAGAATCGATATTGAACGTGATGAGTTACAGGTGGAAGTGTCAAGGATATTTGGATGTTAGATTTGTAACTAACATCTGTAAAATTAAATTATGTAGTGACCTTTATATGATACCTATTACAGTATCGTTTCTCATTTGTTTTTTCATGTTTTCATATTGTTTTATTTTTGTTCACGAAGTAGCTTATCCATTTTATTATTATTAATTAGTAAGTGTGAACAATACAAAAAACACAATCATTGAGTTAGCATTTATTTTAATTATAGAGTTTGCTACCGACTTCATGTTGTAAAGGTGCTTAGGTAATTAAAAGGCTGACTAAGCGTGATGACTTGATATATTTTATATTGTAAATAAAAAACTGTAACAACAAACAAAGATTTCTAAAATTATAATAAGTAAAATAGGGAAAAATATTTATATACCCCTTCCTCGGGTTCTCGAGGAAATAGAACTTCAGTAATACGTTTACAATTTTCTTTACTGATTTATGATACGTGAAAATAACAGAAATAAAAATAAAAAGTGTATTTTGATAAATTGTTACAATTTTTTGTATCACGAATTGAATTAAAAAAAAAACATGGCTTACAGCGAGTTGCACAATCGTTCATTGAGATTTTCATTACTTTAAAGTGACATTACCTATATAATTCATTAGAGCTAAAAGGCGTCATTAAACCTTAATGGGCGTTTGTACAACTGACCGATAGTGTTTTAACTGGATGAATTTTCACGAACCGACAATCAGAATGAGCATATCGCGTTACTCAAAATTTTAAATTACGAAAAGATGCGGGAACTTGGGACGCAATAAACGGTATAGTCAAGAACAAGACGAGACTTGGCCAGTCTTGGTCTTGGTCTTGCGCCAATACACCTGGTCTTGGTCTTGGTCTTGGTCTTGCGCTCCCAGTCTTGGTCTTGGTCTTGCAGCAAGAGTCTTGCAAGTCTTGCAATTACCTATTAGACTATTGCTATTTATTAAAGTTTACTTTAGATCTTAGGAATTAACATAGCCATAGTAAAGAACAATCAGATTAATAAATGTCTGAAGATTTGATAAAAAATTCGATAACTGCCACATGGTTATCAACTGAGCTATATGCCGTTTTCCATGGGAGTAACTGTTTCTTAATAAACATTTACGCTTTATAAGCTTACATGTGCTAAAACATGTAAAAAACAAATTATTTACAATAAATTGACTGTATTTTAAAGAATCTCTCTAGAAAGAGATTGAACCCTCAACTTATATGAAATTTAATAAAAGAGTTTTACGATTTATCATTTATTTCAATAAAAAATAAAATACAACACAAATCAAATAACATAACAGTACACAACAGCTTTGTCATTAGGTTCTGTTACTTTATATCAATTCTTTTGACCAAGAATTAATACAAAGTAACCATCTGGCTGACTCATCACTTAACCTATTTCTATGTTTTCTAATTACTAATGATGCTTTAGAAAATAATCTCTCAGCAGGTACTGAAGTTGCAGGTATTGAGAGAAAATCACGGGCCATCTTCGATAAAGTCGGATAATCTGTCTCATGCGTCCTCCACCAATCTTAAATGTCTTCCGAGCTGGCAGCTCTTGGTTTTCTCAGGTACTCCTCCAACTCGTCTATCACTAAGCCTTGAAGACAAGATCCAGATGACGTCGAGGAACATTCATACAGTTTATCAAAGTCTATTTACGTCTTCATCTTCATCACATACCTTATTTTCTTTTCTTGGTAATTCCAGAGATTTGTTCAGTGAGTGTAGACTGTAGTATTCTTCATAAAGTTCATTGAACTTGCGCAGGCTTGTTGTTTTAAGTTGCTTCCCCCATATTGTCAGGTCAAAAGTCTGAGCCTTATGCCTTGGGTCTAAAATTAAAGAAGTACAATAAATCCAGTTGCTCTTCTTATAATGTTTAAGCATTTTGTCTCGAGCTGCTTGGAAAGCCAGAATGAGCCTTTCATCCACTTCAGCTACTCCTCGTGGTCGAAGTCGCGGGCACTGCTAGTAAATACTTACTCTCATCATCTCCCTCAGAGATATTCGGGCTCAAGCAATACAAAAATCCTATCGCAGGCTTTTTATTTTAAAAGTAGGTAGGTGCGCTTTTTATACTATTTTATTAGTTTTGTAGATTTTTTTACACGTTTCAAGTATGTTTAAAAGTGGCTACAATATTTATCGAACGGGTGATATTGACCACTTTTTTGCAATTTTTTCTTGTAAAAAATTTAGAAATTTGAGAAATATTTTGACTAATTGTACAATAATAGAACCTAAGTAATTAGTTTAAACCCATATAATCAATATTATAATATATACTTACTAGAATAAATTATTATGACATCTACTACCTATTCTTACCATTATCTAATCATAATACTACTTGCGTGATCAGTATAATGTGTTCGTTTCCATTCTAAGCACACTGAAACTTATTTATTCTTTGGAACACCTGTGCTCTTAAAACTATACCTAGGCCGTGTGGCGGCAATCAATTAGTGTCAAATGTTGTGATTTCGGCGCGGCGGCACCAATTGTTGTATGTGATTTCAAAAGAAGCCACCGCCGCGTGTATCATCACCATGTACTTCCGAAAAGCGGCTTTCTTTGAGAAGTCAGTACAAAACCTTTGATGCCGCATTATCAAAGTGCCGATGGTTAAAACAAAACTAAGTATGCACTCTGTTTGATTTTAATGGATATTTTTTTATTTGCTATGTATGCTTATGGTAGATATTGGTCGTAATGCGCATAGGTCCAGTTTTTCATATTCTTTGATACAGTTTTTTGCGTTTCATAGAATTCCTAAGCGTACCTATACACCGAACTGTTATTCCTAACTACTCCGTGAAATAGCGCTAAGTCCTAGCTGCAAGACGCAAGAGTTTTGCGGGATTAGTCTTGTTCTTGCTCAAGTCTTGCATGGTCAGTCTTGGTCTTGGTCTTGCTAAAAATACGCGGTCTTGTTCTTGGTCTTGGTCTTGCAAAAATGCAAGACCAAGACCAAGACTGAATTTGGGCAACACTACTACGCACCGTTACAATGTGTTCCTTTTTAAACGAGTTCATAAAAAGGAGATTATGCTCACTATAAAAATAAAAAAAAAACATAACAAGAAGTATTGGGAATTCAAAGTGAAGATATTTGAAGGTATTTTTCCAAATTCGAATTGAATATTTTTGAAGTTAGTTTAATCATAAGTTGTTTCGCTAAAACTCAAGAACAGCTGGGCCGATTTATCTGATTTTGAAATATAATTTGTCTATTCAACCTTCTCATAGATTTAGGGATACTTGGCAAACGCATAGGTATGGTAAAATAATGTTACATTAAAAATTATGTAAAGTAAATAGGCTAAAGTAATTTATTGGTTTAAAAGTACTTAGGTGATTAATGTTTGTGTGCGTTTGTTAAGTATTCCTAAGTCTATGACAAGGTTGGATAGCTACTCTCTCAGAAAGATAGGTACTAAATTAATCGACTTGGTTTACGTTGATTTCATAACTTTTTACGGCAGAGCAATTGCGTTGTGAGACTTGTGCATTTTTGTACATGTTATGTTTTATCCCATCGAAAACCTAACATAATATTCTCTGTTAATATGACATCAAGAAGCGGCAACAAGCAAAAGGGTTTGAAATAAAAACGAACGGCGAAGAGCGAGTTGAACTCGCACACAGTTTCCCCGTAGAAATATAAAATTTTGAAAACCAAAAGAGTTCTAAAGATATAAAACTTTTTGCTGTGTTTGATATACTCACAAAAAACCCTTTCATATGAGTATGTCACATAATATACTTTAACATTTCTAAGTCGCAGTCCATAGTACATTATTTATGAACGTTAGTACAGTATGCGTCTTTGGCTCACCGGCATACATATGTATGTGTAGCAAATTTTTAATTGAAACTGTTCAGTAGTTTCAGATAGGCTTTAATAGACTTTTACTCTATAACGGACAGCTATAAGAGCGATTCTAAAATGCTAACTTTTTAGGCGGAACCCTAAACAGCCAACTAACTTAAGAATTGGAAGTTCCAGCACAATGATTGATTGGTCTTATCCTTTAAATAATTATACGAAACATTAAAACATTCAACTCAATTAACTTATGAATAAAATGCCGCCTCGACGAATCACGTTGATTAAACACTTTCTTAATTTATTATTCAATTATCGTTCGGCTGCCTTTAAAGGAAAGCCATCAATGTATCTAAAAAGGATGTCGCACACACTCAAATGTTTTATTACCCTTTGAGGTTCTACTCAAAATATATAAATACATATTGACTCTGTATTTGATATTGATGCAATCAGATTTGCTATTATGTTATAAAATCAGCCTATAACTTGCCTTTGACTACAGTGTGGTCGTATCTAAGCTTCAATGAAACCTTTTAAAGAAGGCTTCAATAGAATTGAACCTCTGTGCTGTGACACAGCTCTGTGGTCGAAGTCAAGTTAAAGGACGATTTTATTTTATTACAGAGTAGCAAATCTGACCTTGCGTACATCTTTTGCCTCATCCAGTATCATATTCTTTTCATACATACAGTATGTGGCCATAAAAACCGGCGAGTATGTTACAAACTAACATTCTAACATCACGCGATGGATTTGATTGCGAAAGGTGTGTCGTTCTTATAAAATATATATTATAAAATATATATAAAAAAATATATATATATATAAACCAAAGATACGGTATAAAAATCAACAGAAGCATGCTTCGTTGGTCCGCACACGCGGGAAAAATGCTGGGTAAAAGAATAACAAAACTGATGTACAATGGAAAAGTGGAGAAAAGAAGAAGCTGAGGAAGGCCACGTTCAAATCAATCGCGTGCTATTAGAAGGTGGCTGTGAGAAGCCCTAAAAACCTGCGAGCTTGTATCAAAAGAGAAATGATAAGCGGAAGAGGCGACCGATATAAGAACCGTGTTTTGTGGCACTTGGTCCTTTCTGCCTACCCCGCAAGGGATGCGACTTGAAAATGTAGATAGTATTATGTGTAAATATTGTATCAATTTCTGACGGTGGAGAACTAACAGATGGTGGTCAGTGAAAATAATTGGGGTGTCCATTAGGAGATAAGGATAAATTCTATTATTGATTCTTTTAATATACGCAGCTTCATTTACCATTTTCGGTATGTTCCGCGATCAGTGATTAGAGTACCGTAATAATAATTTTTCTACAAACGAGGATGCCCCCAGCCAACTCGATTAAAATGTAAGTCGCGTAAACGCATTTACCAATTAAAGGAACTGCCTCTCACACCGATCGATGACGACAGTTTATTGTTCATTAGAATGAATATCATAAAATTCACTATGAATTTGTACATAATATAACGTTCATTAAAACTATATATATTTTATAATTTTGACAGACTCATTACGGATTCTTTGGTATCGGAATTAAAGAACTAACGGGAAAATATCTGTTTGATAGAGTCGCAGAGAAGAGAAGCGTGGCTACGATACTCACGTAACATATGGGCAAACTAGATTGATAATATGGACGCATTATTACGCACCCAAAATTGGGTACTTGAATTTGCATTTGATAGTTTAAACAATAATTGTAATGGTAATGATTAGTATAGTATATAAACCCATTAGTATATTATCATGTTTTGCTAAAGTGTTTGAGTCTAATGTGTGTGATGTTATATATAATAATTTTAAATCCATTATTTCACATTCTCAGCATGGTTTTCTTAAAGGTAGATTGATTTTTTTTTACATAAATTTTTTACATAAATTTTTTACATAAATTTTTTACATAAAAAATAGAAGTCGACTTTTCGCAATAAAAAGGACATCTCTCGACTCCTTTCATTATTCATTTTGGCATACCACAGGGCTCACATCTCAGTCCGCTTTTATTCGTGATCTTTGTTCTTATACAGAAGTTATCATGCCACTATCTACTGTATGCGGATGAATTGAAGGTCTATGGGATTTTGGACAAAGAAACCGAAGCCGAAATGCTGCAGCAGGATTTGAATACGATCGTCAAATGGTGTGATGGAAATCATATGCTTATAACTACATATAAATGTGCGTTATCGTTTCTTTTACTCGAAAGATTGCCAGATTAAATTATGATTACAAGATTAATAGTCAATCAGTAACGTGAGAGGAACTTAGAGTTAGTTTTATGGTAATTCACTTTTGTGCTCCCTACCAAACTATTATTAATAAAGCTGCACGGAATCTAGGATTTATATCCCCTTTTACTAAAGGTTTTAGGCATCTAGATATTCTTGTTTATTTATATAATGCAAGAGCATTATATAAATAAACAAGATAAATAAACTGCAATACGCGAGAATGCTTCTGATAAGAATCAAAAGCATTCTCGCGTATTGCAGTGTAGTTGATTTACAGGGTAATAGAGGTATATTGAGAAAATACAAAAGAATTTCACAGAGCTACTATGATTACGGTATGGGTCGAAATGGACACTTATTTCTTACAAGAAAGATTTAAAAAATTTGGTCTCACGAGTCTTGAGAGTTGCCGTAAGTGTAAGTAGTTTTGTATTGCGATTTTCGATACTCGTGGTTCCTAGGGAATTCTTTAGTAGAGTAAAAAGTAGCTTATATGTTAATTCAGGCTTAGAATTAACCTTATTCCAAATCATTAAAATCCGTTCAGTAGTTTTTGAGTGAGAGTAACACACATAGTTATAAATATTCGCAAGTATAATATTTGAATAATGAAAGGAAAGCTGATTACAGTATATCGGTGGCCAAAATTATTCAACGTTCACCACGGTGTAACAGCAGGAGATACAAGCGAATGATTTAGGGTTGTCAAATTACCGTTGTCGAATTACCCACTTATCGGGTCAATCGTCCCGTGCTTTAGCCGTTATTAATCATGATGAAGAGCCGCAGCGACCGCCCGCGATCAGTCATGGCTCGTAAATAACTATAACACACTACTTCATCTGCACCCGACGCATCCTTAAGTGTGCGCAAAGGGAATAAGAAAACAAGCCTAACATATTGTGAGAAACCAGTCAATGAAATAGATAATAGCGTAAATAGAGAGAACGAAAAAAAAGAGAGAAAGAATATTTCCAACTAATTATTTTTTATTTATTTATTTATTTATTTATTTATTTGACTAACCAACATCTGTTTACAATGATACATACTATTGATAACATTAATTCTTATTTTTTTCCGACTTATTGCAACAGGCACTTAAAGGTTAGCTCCGCATGCATAATGAGCTTACAATATCCATTTAGTTATTCATTACAGACTTATATGTTCAAAATATATTATCACATACGTAATAAGCCATATAAATACATACATATACACATACATACACATACACACACATACACACATATATATATACATATATATATATATATATATACTAATTTTATTTGCTATTATATTTTAGAAAATCTAGAACATTTTTGTGGTATGTGGAGTAAGAGTCAAAATGTAAATCAAGTAAATCGCTACAGGAATTAAAAGTTTTAGAAAGTCTGACAACCGGCGAATTTAAACCCAATACTGTTTTTCTTAAGGGAGGACATAGAGGTGTGATACGACTACTACGAATTATTGTAAACAAAAACTTTACAGATAAATTTTTCTATAACACTTCAACTGGTGGTGCTTGTTTTCTTTTCCTTGTACTAATTCCTTAACTTGACATTCTATTTAAATATTTTTCTTCCATATTACTCTATCTGTTGTCATCTCAAAATTCACTATTTTGAAAATAAATAAATAGTCTCTTTTACTTATACACATATATTAATTGATAAGTACCATTAAAAATAGAATTTAACTTCTTAAGATTTTCTTTCATAAAGAAAACTTAAGAAATAATTTGTTTTGCCTTTAAGATATGACGCTCTTTTGTTATTAATTGCAGTTTATTTGAATTTAATTTATTTATTCACAAACAATTTTATTTTAAAATAAGCGTTTTTCGATTAACATCGATAACGATAAATAATGATATACAGAGGCATAGGTGTAGGCAGGGTTGTAACATGATATCTCATTTTTATACGAATAGCTATTCGGATTATTGTTTCTTTTAACAATGAAACATTTGACTGCAAATAAATTAAATTATATCGATGTCATTGTTGAACAAGAGAAGTGATAAACGGTGTTATTGGCATTTAAAATATTTTTTATTTAGGCTTAAGTAGTAAATATTTACCTAGCGATAAATCGTTCGCTATCAGATTTCGCCATCATATTACAGTATAACTGATAAATAATCATGTTTAACAATTTGGATTACACATCCTTTGTGTAACTTAACTTTTCTTATAATTGTTCTATATAATCTAAAAAAAGCGAACTTTCTTACGGCTATAGGCTTTTCTTTACCTTCAGATCATATTTCAGTATTCTGTTCACTGAAACGCGCGAAATAGTCTAGTCTGCAGAGCGAGTTTCTTCTGAGTGCGACATGGATTTGCACGAATGACAGTTGCACGTAATTGTTTCGTTCCCTTAATCACGAAAAACGAATGAATTTGCGATCCAATAAACTAAAAGTTAACATTCCAAATTCAAAATCGATAAAAAAAAGAACAACCAGTACCATTTTATTTAATTTTTTCAGTATAAAGTTTGTCTCAAAACTTATGAACGCACGAAGTAGAAATACCATAGATAATTAAGCTTAACACTATAATTAAAATAGTTCTTTATCTGGCAATTGCATGCGGCGATTTTCTATGAAATTTTATTTTTTATTTTTGAATATATTTAATAATGACGTTTAGTTGTTTGTCATTGTCAAATAAAAACAATGTGTTTGTACCTATATGTCTTGATCTGCTTTGTTATATTATTTTAATATAATTTGTAATTTATTGTTATTTGTTTTACCGTGTTTTTTTTAATAAATCTTATTATTAAATGCAGTCCATTTTTTATTAGCTCACACCCGTTAGCTATTAGTTTCTATATAAATTTCATAAATATTTTGTCTTAGTTCAAATGGGTTTATCATATTTATAAGCGGGATAGTATTTGGCGGTTGGTTATCATATCAGGCATACGTAACGACAGTTTGGCTCGCGATACCTTTATGTATTTGAATTATTCAATCGCCGTCGCAGTTCGAAAGGGCATTTGGGCATTGTAAATATTGTAATAGGACTATAGTCAAAATTTGACAGTAATTAATTTTCGTCAATTCTATTTAGTATCTCTTAAATTGTTATTTATATATTATTATCCATGAATTATTATATATGTTTAATTGATTAATTGCAACTTTGTTTTATTTATAATTGATATATTTGAAACATGTATCAATTATATAGATAATCCCTATATCCCTATATAGCTTGCATTGAAGTGTTATAAAATTTATTTTGATTAATTTAATAACGAATTTACTCGTATATATGATGTAAACTCCCAATATAATTGGTTACGGGTGTGATAAAGATTTTACTTAAAAATAAGTCCCCAATATTGAAGGGGTCCATACTGTGCGGGAAAATACTGACATACAATATCTTTGGTGTTCCCAATTTTCTAATAAGTTCTTGAAGGAATAAAAATGCTTTAGAAATCCACCAGTCCCGGGCACCCCGAGATGGGATAAGAACTCACGACCTTTCGCAATCCGGTGACTGCTCTTACCACTGAGTTCCCTATCCTAATTCTATTTCAGGGTAATTTTAAGCATTTTTTCTCAGAGTTGGTGGAATTTTTACTAGTACAGCATGGTGATGTGAATTCAAAATTAATAAACACTTTAATAAAAGTGGGCAGCGGCACTACCTCATTTAGGATGGCTTCTTTATGTGGAGTTGGCTTACTAGTCTTTTTTTACTATAGAACAGCGTAGACGATAGAGAATAAAGGAGTTGCTGGTTTATCTATGGAATTCGAGTGGCGGCTGCGCGGGCGCTGTGACTCACGCGGCCACACCTGACGACCACTGTCGAATGCCGGCCACGTTTTGTACTTCAAATTCAGTTTAATTGGCCATCGTAAATTATTGTGTGTGCAAGTCTGTGTTAATGATAACGCCTTGGTCGCGATATTAAAGTGACGCCGACTGACTTTTATTATGTAACTGATAAACGGCACGGGAAGAATGTATTCATATTATTAAACAGAGACTTAACAAAGGTTAATCTAGTACGAGGTTCTACGGGAGTAATATTTGCTCCTAGTAGATTTGCTTATTCTCTGTGTATATGAATATGGACTGATATTAAAATTGCAATTTTAGCGTAAATTTACTCTGAAGCTAAACCTTGTTTATAAGTAGCACGGTAAGAATCTATAAACTAGCTGATCCTGATTTTGTCTCCGTGGCTTAGCTTAATATCCTCGTGTGAGAAGTTCAGTATTATAGTAGGTATTCACACTTTTTCAATCAGAATAAATAGTTTAACATGATATCCGGAACTCAACAAAAACAAGGTACATGCATATAAGCAAACCCGCAGAAAATGACCAATCTAATGTAAATAACCATGAAAGTTTAAAACAATATACATTTTGTAATTTACAGACAGGAACAGGAAGCTGAATTTTATTTTAAATGCTTTATTTTATAGCTCGTTGTCAGACTCTTTGTTTGGATAATTTTTTAGTTCGCTAGTTTTTTTTTTATATATTTAATATAATTTTATTACTATTTTATTTTGTTTATTTTTTTTTGTTTCGACAACTACTAATTAGTAATATGTATATTCAGATATTTCAGTTTAATTATATTCTATAGGTTATTTATTATTCTCAATTCTCAACACATCGTATTGTAAGCTTGATAGTAACTTAATAACCATTATAAATATTATTTGTATATATTTTGTGTTTTTTGAATAAATGTAAACTTCATGTTATTTTTATTGGTATACAATATTATATACCTTATATTTCATATCTCAACTGCACATAAAAAATCTATACCGCAATTCATTCAGTAACATACTAGTTGCTATGACATTTTTTAGTTGCTAGGATCAGTTGTTAGATAACATAAGTCTGCATTGCTTCGTCATTTAGCACGGAATAACGATCTTCGGCTGTCAGGTACGCTTCAAATTCATATGCTATACATTATGGTTCAAATTCATCCGCTTAGTGGAATGAATATGTTGTATATCATAATTGCCAGTAGTTATGTGATCGACTATCTGGTACATGCATGTAGCAATGACGTCATAAACCATGGCATATACGTAGTGTCTTCGTCGGTTGCAATAATATTTCAATATAGGTACAAAGTGAAACTAAACATGCGTGTGAAGCTTCTATATAACTTCACGTCGCGTAATAGTCTGATAGACATGGTTTAGTTTATTTCAATTATTCATATACTATTGTTGATTTCATCTTGTATGTTCGCAACGAAATTAGTTTTGTGGTTAGACAATTGACTCTATATGTACTTGCAATGTTTTACCAAGAATGTATCTGCGTATCGAGACCAATATTTAATTCAATTTAAAAAGCAGTAAAGTTTAAATTTCCTTGTCAGCTTTTGATGGTAAAACTTTGGAGATTGTTAATTTCACAGTAGATTTGTGTATTACGACGGTTTCCGTTTGAATTAAGTCGATCAAAATGTTCGCACCTACTTATCTTTGTGAGCGTGACAATGCGTTTATTGTGTTATATGTATAAGTGGAGTGCGAGGTTATGGGATTGAGTCCCGTGCCTTTCGTATTGGATCCCAGCTTTTCCCAAACGCAAGGGTCCTCTACAGCCTCATATTAGGTAGGTAAACCATGTTTTAACCTTACCTTTCAAGGCAGGTCCTATTGTTGTAGATACTGGAATAAAATGCAACCATGTATGCCAAACATTGTTGCAAATCTTGTATTTTACGTTTATACCTGCGGTTATCATTGCTTTGATGATTTCAGTTTTTATTTGATCTGGCCCAGGTGCTTTTTTATATTTATGCTCGCTATTTGCTACTGAAACCTCATTCAGGATTATTGGAGGTTCTAAGGTGATTTGATCTTATGGAGTTGACCCATTGGTTGCAGTGTCTAACCATAGGGGTTTTTTATACAGATCTTCGCAATATCGACGCCAACTTTCTAACACAGTCTCTAGATCTTGAAGTCGGATTTCATGTTCATCCGCAACTACCCATGTTCTGGTTTAGACTGTTTGGAGAAATGTTTGACTTTCTTAATGAGGTCCGATGCTTGTATTTTTTGCACATAGTTTTCGATTTTTGTGCAAATGTTCTCAGTAAAGTTGGTTTTTCCGTTGTATAATCCTTCCCATCTCCGAGTATGTATCACGATCCATGTGGTTGGTTAGTCTTGATATTTATAAATTTTCAGCTCTTGAATTTTATTTCAAGTGATAGCGAGAGCCACAATTATGTGCGATTGGGAATCGGGAGTTGTTGGATGGTTTTATCTACGGTTTTGAGCAACATTTATTTCAGGTAATTTCGTTGATCGTTATCATACACGTATGTAGAAAATGGCTGCTCCGCTAACGCATCAGAGATGACACTATAGAACACATGTTTTTCTGCTGGCTCAAAAGGACGTGCTCTAAATGGGCGCCCTTTTTCGATGGCCTTTAGACGTATAGCAAAATTGGCAACCAGAAGGCAGTGATGAGATCGACAATCCGCCCCAGAGAAAGTCTTTATATTGGAAATAGAGTTCTTTCAAAATGATTTAATCATAATATAGTCTATTTGATTACGATACCGATCACCTGGAGATTTCCACGTATAAAGTCGTCTATGATGGTGTTGAAAACAGGTGCTCATTATCGTCATTTCTTTATCGATGCAGTATTCTAGTAGCCTTACTCTTCGTTTGTTTCTATCGCCTAAGCCATATTTTCTCTCCGTGCTTCTTATTTAGTCGTCCAGAACGGTGTCGTCCACCTTCGTATTCCAGTCACCGAGTGCCATCGTGTTTTCTCTATTTGGTATTTTAGACATAGTTGAATCTAGTGACATATAGAATTCATCGATGGTATCGTCTTTTGCAGCTGCTGTAGCTGTTAAGAATACGAGGACGTGTGTTAAGTCAGAGAGTCATCATTTTATCATTGACTGGATTGTTCCCAAGAGCATAGCTATTTAGATGTTGTGGTACCCAAACAGCAACACCATTAGTACTGGAATCTGTTAAACCCGAGAAATACAAAGTGTTGCCGCTTGATGTTTTCTGGTGTCCTTGACCTCTCAAGTGTGATTCGGTTATTCCTAACAAAGTCAGTATATGTGCATAGGCTTCCTTCTCAACAATTTATAGTTTTCCTGGATCCAATAGTCCACAGACATTCCAAGTGGCAATACGACGGTGTTCTCGGATTGAGATGTTATTTTTAGAGTCATCAGTAGCATTACTACTTCACACCATTTGGCCCAGTAACCGAATGGCGTCGATTGTCAATCGGATTGCTAAAAAACTCATTTCATATCTTGCACTTTTCATGAGGCTCTTTCTTGGGTCAATACATATGGTACCATGTGCATACTTGTGTTCATATAACATATAAAATCAAAGCATTTCTAATTTTAACTCTGTCGTTGCTGATCCCACGCTTGATATTCGGCGTTGAAGAATTTTACGTCTGGTTTGCTCTTCTCTGGGCTCCTCTTTTGGAACAGGCAACGGCAGAGTTAAAATTAGAAATGTTGAAGTTTTATATTTTATTTGAATACACGTATGCAAGTGGCTACCATAATATGTCAAATTTATTCAATTAATATTGAACTCTACCTACAATGTATTAAGGATCAAAATTAAGTGTAGCTTGACAGTTTTGCTGTACATGCTGTTAACTTTAACAGAACATTAGATTAGACTGTACCGTCAACAGAACATTTACTCCAATCTCATATCAAAGCGATTTTTGGAGGAAAAGGTAAAGTTAAGGTAAGGTTGTAAACAAATCAAAAACTTTCCGAGAAATCAGTTATAAATTTCCGTAGAATGAAACGTAATGCCTTTTATTGTGAATTATTGCATGGAAGTTACACGGTAAGGCCAATTATACCTTAACGCAATTCGTCCTTTGTAATAATCTTAATGGAAATAATGACGTGACGCATCTTTTTCAGAAAGACCCAATTTGGTAATGATAATATGCCAAACGCCGACATTCCGAGAATTATGTGTCGAAATATAAATCTTGTTTGTTTGTTTACTTAATTATTCTTTGAATCTGTATGTAAAAATAAAATGAAAAATGTACATTAAATAATACCAGCTGTTTCCCGCGACTTCGTCGGCGTATATTATATTACAGTGGCGCAAGACTTTTATATTTGTGTACGTTTTGTGTTTCAGTGTGATTTATCATATATTTAAATTAGAAAGTATAGCGCCATTTCGCCTACACTTTAAAAATATTAAGTTAAATCTTCGAAATTATTTTTTATAAAAAAGGGTATAATATTTTTATTATATAGGGCCCGCATATATGCAAACACTAATTTGAAATGGAGCTAATTAGCAATGAAATCACCAGTCAAAAATATAGAACTGGAACAAACTGCTTACGTATATTCAGACACCTTATTCTTACAAGTTTTTATTCTGTGTTCTTTTTTAAATGTCTGTTACATAAGCTTTTTTTGTCAATTTTTGACATCTATCGTATTATTGCAAATCTGCATCTAATCACGCCGTCAGCTCATTGCGTATGAGATTTATAAGTAACATAAGTATAATGATAAATTATTGAAGAACAATACATAAAGGCATTTACAATAATTAATGAGGCTCTGCGCGCTCATCTTATTTGCCGATGACACAATAACCGACTATTATAACACAGCCGACTAATGAAAGCTAGGATCAGGGAATCGCACTCACGCCGCATGCCAACGTCAACGACCAATGTAAATACTCTTTAGACTGTCCTTAACTAACCCAGTGCTTCCTACAATAGATAGAAGCAATAGAGATAGGGATAGAGGATGACGAGTAGCGGTTTTTAATTAATAAGTGACATAATAATGAGTTTTTCTATAAAGAAGGGTATAATTACGTGATGAAATCGAGAAAATAGTGAATCTGTGGAGTTAATTCAAGAAAATATGATGTAGTTTTGTTAACCGACCTCAAAAAAGCAGTTTATCAATTCGGGGTCTATGTATTTAATTTCGTCGGAATGGCATAATATTCATATATATTGGTCTGTATGAGCATCTAAACACGTGTGAAATTTTTTATAGATACATGAATGTCTGTATGTTCTCGCAAATTGGCGTCGGATTGCAATGATATAAGAAATATATCATGTATGGTAAGAGTGATGTTTTACTTTTTACTAATGAAACGGCTGGCCGACCTTAAAAAATGTCGGTGTATCCACTTTTTCTGTTTCGATTTTATTGAAGATAAAAATTTGTGGTATTATTTCCCGCTTTTCAATAGTTTCTCTTTATTACGATTTTTAGAAGTCGGTAATTTTTTTTGTTATTTTTAATTCGCAGCTTATTTGGACATTCATTTAATGTGGTGCCCCCTCTTTGCGCACACACCAAAACTTAAGTATATTATCTAAAGAATATTTACAATAAATAACAGGGTACGATTGTATTATGTTCCAATCTTTTTTGCATCGACCGAGTCGGTGAGTATACTTCATGACCTTTAAACGTAGTATACAAATGTAATTAATTTCATATCGATTGTTGTCATCTATTCCCTTTGTCGTAATTGTGATAAATAATATTCTAGATAACATCAACTATTAATTATATTCATACAATCAACAACGGTAAGTGCACGATTTAAGTTTGAATTAAATTTAAGCTTCAATATGATCTGAATAACTTTAACCTTTACAAATAGCATGTCAATTACTTTAACAAAAAATGTATGGCTAATAACGCATTTAGTGTTAATTAATAGATATTATATGCCGTATATGAGTCTTTGCATGAATTAATTACACGAGATATTTTTAATTATTATCTTTACTTATTTTAGGGTTCCGTAACAATTAAACCTTGTAACTTATTTAGAGTAAATTTCGCAGACCGAAAGTTATTATCGGTGTTATAATCAACAGAAGTAACATTTAACGCCCAAAGAATGACGAAACTGATATACAAACGCAAAATTGGGATGGTGTAGAAACAGAGGAAGTCCAACACGCAACTTTCACAATTAAATCGATCGCGTGCGAAGGTGATGTCAGAAGCCATACGTACCGGCGAGCATGTAGATAAAGAATGAAAACGGGAGAGGCGAAAGATGCATGTAATAATCGTGCCTTGGGGCGCTTCGGTCCTTCGGCTTAATTCGTATGAGATCCGACGTGAAGGTATGGGTAGACATCGCACCGACAACATTGAAAAAGGTACTCATCAAGTAAAGTTAGAATATTTTTATGTGAAGAGCAGCTTTGAAATGTCACCCAGAGGCTAAAATAGAAAAAAGCATATTGAAGCTGCTTCCTGGGGTATGCCTCTATGTGTATATACATACATCTTAAGAATATTTTCTAAACCTATTACTTTATTGGGAATGTTTATAAAGGCTTTTAAAATTGATACGAAATTTAAAAGTTGAAATAGTAGATCACTATGACTAATTCTGTTGTATCAAGTTGTATAAACAACGGTAGATAAGTCGAATATAAAAAGCCGTTTTGGCTTTGTTAGCTAATCTGAAGCACATACTTTGGTTTTTAACATCTTACCTGAAACATTGATGTTTATCTTCGTGAGATTTTTTAAATTAATATCCATTATCATTTGTTAAAGTAGTCAATATATATGTTTTAAGAAATTACTAATTAATTTGTATATATAAATTAAAGCTCACTTAAAGAAAAAAAAATAATAACACGACTTCCAAAACTAATTGTTTGTTTCTTAGAGTACTTTGGGATAATGCCGAAAGCTGAAAAATTCCAAAAATGATGATTTAACATTAAAACAGGCATTGCTTTTTTATCTTTTATGTTGATAAATTTGATAAATAGGTAGATAGAATATACATATTACTTGTTTAATGTCATTTTCGGAATTTCCCCATATTCGTGATACCCTAGAGCACCTTATACTGTATTATCGGGAGACGTTCTTGAATAACAAATGTTCCACAAAACGGTCCCTCGACTGCAATGACAATTTTATTAAACCGTGTAATAATATAACTTGTTTATTTTACTTTTTACTCTGTAGGTATGTTTTCATAAATTATTTTGTATATTGCAACGATAATAAGGAATGCATTATGTACCATCTAACCAAATATAAGCTTTCAATAACTCTTAAATCGATTTTGTACATAGTAAACTATTGTTAGGAAAATGTTATTGATTTCTATTTTCAGATCCATAACCGATAAAGTAATACCATGGTAATAACAACAATAGATAGCCCGCCGAACAAAACGAGAAAGCGTAACAATATCTTTAAAATTGAAATATTCACGATACTATCTTAACTGAGTTTAGTATAACAGAGCCGGACAAACCTGCCTAGGTGACCTATGATATACTTAACTTGACAGGGGCAGGGCGTGGCGCGACGCGTGCGCAACTAAGCTCGGGCGCAGTGTTGCCAACTGAAGTTGCGTGCTAAATGATATATAAAAACGTACTAAATTGCTAGGAATTTTCAAAAAATAGTGCTGAATAGAACAAAACTTTAAAGTAAATTATAAATTATTTTTCGTGTATTTAAAGAAAAAGTGCGAGAGTAAACTCAAACCAGAGTGAAACCTCAAAAGTTTTGAACTTTTTGATTTACACAAAAATTGCAATTTTAGTATTAGTCCAAGTTCATATTATACAAAGAATAAGCAAACCTAATACCTTCTGAGAGTAAATATTACTACCGTAGAACCTTGCACTAGGTTAATCTTTGCATAGTCTCTGTTTCATAATATGAATATGACAAATACTAACAATTAATAACACTTTTAGATAGAACTACTATACCCACGAGTTCTTATGGCCTATCTTCTACTGCTTCTAAAAACCTAATTTAAATAAGGATAAATAATTTATTTACTATATAAAATTGCGTTTTCTCACCGTTAGCGTATTTGAGTTTGTTTTACGCTGTGACCTAATTAGTGCTAGTTTTAGTGTTTAAAGCCCAAGTGCTAATTTCGTGAAAATAGTGCAAAACTAGCATCGAGAGTGCCATGTTGGTAATACTGCTCGGACACGGACTCGGTGGAGCGGTGGTACCGAAGGGACAGTACGCCGAGAACGAGGCGAGTTTACGTGAACTACAAGTGATAAGCATAAGTTAAATAAAATTATCAAATAGTTGAAACTTTTTTGAGCAAGAAAAGTTATTCCTAAAATGATTTCTATATACCAAACATAATATTAGTCGCTGTTTTTGGAATACAAATTCATTGAAAAATTTATCGAACTTTTATAACAGTAGACACTCACTGAAATAAAAATATCTTGCTATTGTAACTGACAGATATGCACGACTTGTATTTAAACGCTATTTATACGGATAGATTGGCTTTATTTATTTTGTTTTTATTTGATAGATATTTAGATTGAGTTGTGATAAAATTTAGTGCTTTATGCGACATTTACGTTTTTATAATCTTATCATCAGCTATTTTTAAAACAAGTAATAGTGCAGGTAATTATGAAGTCAACATCATTTAATAAATTCATTTGTATAGGTCAATGGTTGAATTGGACCGATCGAGTTCTGCCCAGGCATATTACGATATGCCGCCATTTCTTTATTTGACTATCTATCGTCCACCATATAGTTCAATGCTTAACGTTTGACGATTAGCCCGACTATACTCAGGCCAAAAGATTTTGTAGGGGACCAATATACTAAGTAAGCAGAGATAGACAACAAACCGGGTTTCGCACCTTTATCGGCCCAATTCAATGAATTACCCATGAAATATATAAAAAATATATAATGATACATACGACTAGATTTGGCTACTGCTTTTAATACTAGATATGTAAGCAAAATTTTGTTTTTGTATTATATTATCATCATCAGTTAATTAATGCCCCCACTTCCAGGGAACATGGCAGATATGTTTATATAGAATGTAAAACAGTTAGCCTGTTCATACTACATAAATCAGTGCGAATAGGTGTTTAATAACGACTTTAGCTTGACCAGCTATCGGAAGAACGGTGGAGCTCAATATAATATTTTTTTGGTTACCCATTTTGCATGATTTTTATAAGATAATAAACACTTGAATATCAGTTTTCCGTCTGTTAACGAAATGTTATAGTTTCCAATCCCGTCTCGGATGCTTGAGTTGCCCGATTTTTTATAAGTATTGTTTTATAGAATTTATATTATCCATACTAATATCATAAATGAGAAAGTAAATGAAAAAAACATATATTATTTAAATTTGGCACATATATAAAGTGGATTTTGGGAAAGGACATAGATTAAGGGACGACAATTTGTTTGAAGTATTATCATCGGCGAAGGTAAAATCATGAAATTTTGTACCCGAATAAGTTTTATAAATAGGTGGAATGCAAGTCTATACTTTTATACTAATATTATAAAGAGGAAAAATTTGATTGTTCATTTGTTTGTAACGAAAAGTCTCTGAAAGTACTGGACCGATTTTAAAAATAAAAGCTATATCGTATTCGGTGAACATATGCTATATTTTATCCCGAACAGCAAATAAAGAGATGAATATTGGAGTTCAAGCTTGTATAGGGCATTAAAACGTTGCCATAGTAACCTTTGTTTACTATTTATATATGAAATGATATCCAAATTTATCTAGATGCCACGCGGGCGGAGCCGCTGACTGAAAGCTAGTGTATTACAAAATTTATTCTTATAGCTTGTTGTATGCGATAGGAAGATTGGCGAGCGCAGCGTCGCGTCGTGCAACCATTTCCCATTTATCAATAATCATCGACAAGCCACGCGCGCCTCCGGCCAGCGCTGTGCCTGCGCAGTGCACCCGCACACTATTTAAATTGCTTCGTTGCGAAGTCAAATGAAAAATTTGAGTTTCAATAATTTGTACTATAGGTTATTTGAAATAGTATTTTTGCAGAATATAGAAGAGAAGAGAGAACCGTCTGCAATGCGGAGGTTAAACATCATTCGTTAAGACCCGTCATTGGATGGGTGATAAAAAAAATTGTGGTCGAGCTCCTCTATGCCTAATTATTATGTAAAAAAACCAACTCTAGGCTCTCATGGTTCATTCTATGCATAGTTTGTGTGGCATTAATAGGCTGTTGATAAGCAAAGGATTCCTCAAACTATAGTCTTCAATTATAATGACGTGTCTTACGTGTAAATTTTGTCTCATGAAGAGGTAAAAAATAACAAACTAAAAACAGTTTATTATTTAGTAGATAGAAATTTGTGATAACGTAAAGAAGAATTTAAGTTACTTATATGAAGAAGTTGTTACAAAAAATAAAAACTCTTTTTAGGTTTCCGTCCCCAAAGGATTAAAAGGGGACCCTATTATTAAGACTTCGCTGTCTAGTTAGTTGAAATTTTGATAGATGATGTATTCCTGGTGTCGCTTCAATAATAAATACTAAATAGTTTTTGATAAATTATTAGTTTATCATATTTAATTAATGGCAGGAAAGCGAGTTTATTTAAAGATACTGTTAAATATTTCTATAAATTCGTTACGTTTTGACAGTTGTTTTGTTTCAGAATCGTGAAGCTTTCCAACATTCAGCTGTTATAGGATTTGTTAACCCCTTATCGGAAGAATGGTCATAAAAACCGCATATCGACAACCGATAGCATCTCTTCGTGAATTACCGAGGTGCCTCGATTATTTCTAGGAATCTGAACATAGAAATCTAGAATCTGGAATGGTTACGATTTGTTAATTATAGCCACTATATGAGGATATTATGTCATTATACAGTTATAGAAATGGAGCATAGGATTTATATAAAAATGAAAATGAATGTATGCACATAGCTTCAGAACGAATGTGTCTAATTAAATTAAAGAAATATTACAACACATCATCTACATTACTCAAATTCCGAATTGATTAGCTAAAGCCTTGTCATTATGAAAGATTATTATGGATTATATAAGACAACAAAGGTACCACAACATCCAAATCCTATAAGATATAAAAAAGGTAATTTTCTACATCGACCCGACCGAAAATCAAACCTGGGTCGTCAGAGATGACGCCACCTTGAAAGCTTTTTACGAAACACTTTATTACGGATTATTAGGTAATTTTTTGTTGTTGTATTCGAAATAGTTCGATTTTTTCTATAATAATACTCGTTTAGGGGATTGGCGACAAGATTGCATTAGTTACAGATTGAAAAACAAAGTGACAAAACATGTAGAAATGTGAATCGTGGTGCCTCAAATTAATGTCGAAGTTTTTCAAGAAATGTATCGCGTCACAAGTAAATATATGATCAATTTTGCATCCACAACCCTATACTGGAAAATATTTCTAATGATAAATGCTTAAAAATACCTCTTTGTCCTTGGTACTATGAGAGTTTATTCGTCTTCGCAATCCTAGCTACCCAGGACTAACGAAATTTTCAATCACTTGTTTCTTTTTCGCTATTACAGAGTGCACTTTCATCAATGCCCAGGCAATCCACGCAAACAGTTTGAAATATTTATAAAAATATTTCTTTCAACTGTTTGGGTCCGTCCGGATTGCCAAAGGTCGTAGTTTCGAATCCCATCTTAGAGTACCAGGTACAAAGTGGAATTCATACTATATTATAACGACACTACATTGGAACGTGGAAGAAGGACCAATGAACACTACAATTAAATAAATAGAAATAAGGTAGGTATTGCCTCAATGAATATTGCAAAAACAAAACAATTCCCATAAAAAAAACGATTCTTAAAGAATTGTACCGCTATGTGTCAAAATGTCTACAATAAAATACCATTACAATTTAAAGACCTCCCTATTAAGCGATTCAAAACATTTTTACGTCGATGGCTGTTGAACCATACCTTCTATACAGTGGAAGATTTTTTAAATCACAAGGAATAGCATAGTTGTATTTGATGCAGAGTTTAATTAAATGTTTTAATAGTTTATAATTAATGTACAAGTTGACAATTCACAAAATTATTTCAATAAATGTAATTAATTTATATATGTTTAATATCTTAATTAATATTTATTATTATTTAAAATAGACATTGTTTTGAAATCTAGTTGAACTGACATTTGCATGCTAGTGAAATAATATGGCTAAATAGGTCTAAGTACGTTATTGAAGACAACTATCTACTTCATCGTAATCTATCCTATTTATAGCAAATAAAGAATCTTTATTATTTTTATTTATTTTATTATTATTTAATTTTTATTTAATTAGATTTACTTATTCAGCGCCCCATCTAGATAATCAAGTATCACTAGCCGCATAATGTAGCTTCAGAGCGACTAATGGACTATCAACGCAATAATTCAGTGTTCGCTCATTGTAAGAGATTTGCACTCTCGATCAAAGTATCTATAATGCGGTGACAAATTTATTTATGCCAGCCTCCTTGGCCTGGAGCATTAGTCTTCGGAATGTAACCAATTTGATGCAGTCTTTCAAAGTCATGGTATGGTGTTCATATGCTCATGAATTATTGTTGAAACGGTTTTGTTAATATGTCATTGTTTTTGGTTTATGTACTTGAGGAAATAAAGGAACATTCGGTGATAACATTGTATTATGGCTAAGTTGTATTTGATTAGATTTTCGTTATCTTAATAGGGTTGTAGACTGAGTGACTGAAAATCTTTCTTCTTGTTTCATATCACAAATTTCTGCATGATGATAAGTAACATATATAACAATACTCAGTAACTACTGGATCGATATATATGGATGATATAGTATATGGATGATGTATATATACTTTAAACTAATTTTACTACAGATGTAAGTTAAATGTTTACGTGACTCTTCATTTATTTTAATAGGTATATATACCCAGTGTCTTTTAACGTGTACATACCTTATGTAAGTATGTACACGTTAAAAGACACTGGCAAAAAATCTATTAAGTAACTATCAGGTGAAATTGAACATCAGTCAAGACCAATAAAGCTCCGAAACAATACTTTTACAGTCGCATACTTAATTTTTCCGCTCGAATTAATACAACGGAATACAAAACACGTACATCCGTCAAAAGTAATCATACCACAATGTCATCGGACTTTCTACGACACGTCAGTTACGAAATCACAATAGACTCTCATTATATATTCTCCAATTTAATTCATGTAATGTTGATATTAGATAACTGGCATAGGAAGGCCAATGAAAGTAAATTAAAGGAACGGACCACCTTGGCGTTCGCTTTTAAGGCTTCGTCTTCAACGCAATGTTGCGGTTAATGAAAAAATAGTTTTTTGCATCGAATTACATAAGACGTCAAAAGCACAGGCTGCACCGATATGAATTCCTTAATTAATGAAAGTAAATTAAATTTAATGTTTCTGTAATTTATGATTAAAAAGCAATTAATTAGTTCTATAATTAATTTCATGTAATATTCCTATGATATACATATAACAGGAGTCAAGTAATGACTTATCTACATATTAGGTATATATATAAAATACTAGTTGCTGAGAAAACATAAAATTTTGACTGGTTATATATATATATATATATACAACTTTAAAATAGATAAATTCTGAAGGAAGTTTTTTTTTTTGCTTTAAAAAACAGCATATCGCATAAAATTTGATTAAAAGTTAGATAAGTGAATGCCATTATTACATTACAACATGTAAGTATCTGAGTTGAAAAAAAAATATACTCGAGGCGATATTAGATGCCTACTATTAGTTACATGATCGATTATAATTATAGAGTGATATATCAGTGACATCTGTAAAATATTCGAGGCCTCGATCACGTGTCAACCGCGCAACGCGAGCAAAATCGAAAGTGCAAGGTGACCGGGCCGCTGCCGATGTGCAAAACACAAAAAAATGTGTAAGGTAAGGCTGCGGTCGTTACAGCGGAGGAGCGGTAAACGAGCGTGTCTATTCTGTATTTTGCCATGCTATCTACCTGAAGTCTAATATTATTAACGCAATGTGTTCCTCATAAATCAATAGTGACAGATATATTTATTATTTTGTGATCTAGAAGCACAAATTGTGTAAATAAGAGCTGTATTTGAAGGGCTATTGACTTTCCATAATTACACTAACATTAGCCACTGCAGAATCACCATACAGTACCCCTTTGTGTGAGCGGTTTCTACTTATACTTATAGTTTTATACCATATAATGACAATTGAGATTTGAATATCATTGTAGATACCGTTTGCTAAAATACACCTGCGAAAACTTATTTACAGATTCAAATCCATTTGCTAACATATTAAAATACATAATTAGAGAACACAATGTCAGTACACACAAAAGGATGGTGTCAAGTTATTGAAAAGCCATTGCAATCCAATTTCAATTTAATTATAAACAGATTAAAGTTAAAAAAATATTTAGAAATCCGGCCCCTTGCAGTATCCTGTTGAGCTGTCACTTATTATTCCTGTTGTGCACAGCTAGTTTATATTTTGTATCGAATTCATTAAAAAAGTATGTCAGATATACTGATGCTAGTAAACATGTAAACCTGGTACCAATTCTGTGTGAACTAAAAAATCCAAATTTTTATTTGGTAATTTATTCTGTAGTCACTTGCAATCAACGAAATAATTAATATACTCCTGTATACTGATAACTACAGAATTGTTAAGGCAGTTTGACAGGATTAAAATTAAGTTTATATACCTACAACAGGTTTTGCTAACACAACTGTTCCTATTGGGATTTATTATATTTTCACGTTATTGATATAAATCAATAATTATTTTTTAAGAACGAAAGCTTGTGGGTGCGGCCACAGCCTTACCTCACTCCAGCGGGTCGATACAATTAGATCAAACTAGGAAATGATTTGTCATCATAACAAGCAAAAAGCGATCACGAAGTTTATGTTGCGTGAAATTGGAGTAGGCTTTTTTCGCGATACGAATATATTGTTTGAGTACCTCTATGGTGACTGGTACGAGTAGTGTCATTTACTAGAAGGAATTGTAGATTCTAGAAATAATGAAAAAAAAAGCTTTGATGAGATGACCAGTTGACTGTGAAATGACGTTTCAATACTAGGTAATAGGTACATTACGTTAAATAACTTCAATTTCTGAGACACACTCAAAAGCACTTTCGTTAAATCATTTTGGATTTCGAAAAGTATTTTTTTGCCTCGCGTGTGCTTTAAAACGGCAGTTTAAGTTTTTTTTTTCAATTGCATTACAAAGCTTTAATGGAATATATGAAAGACAATTGCGAGTGAAAGTAAATCTACGTTAAAAGTCCTTTTCTACGGTTGAGGTTTATTTTATTAATCTTATAAAAAAAATATTGTCTCTGGCGCTCAAGAGGGTTTACCGCTCCACAGCGGTGTGCTGAGGGGTGACAGATCTCGAGGTCCTGCGGGAAAGGATCCATTAAAGAAGACCGAAGGGGAATACCTAATGTCTAATGATTTTCAAACGGATCTTTCGATACAGATGGGAAGAGTGGTGGGTTTCTCCCCTCCACAAGTCTCGCCTTTGTTGGAGTTAGCGGGGTGGTTGGCAATCGTATTTCCGAGATAACTCCACCTACGGGAGGAGGCAAAAGAAAGGTACTAATAGGGCTGTGGGTGCTCGAATGCTCGGACCCTAGGATCCATTCTCAAGGAATGGAATTACGTAGGGTTTTAAGTGGGTAATCCTCCGAAGGACCGTCGGCCATATTTGATAAGTACGATTTTTGCCAATAGAAATATTTGACTGACATATAATGTACATAACACTCTCCAAACTCGATGCAATTTTTTCTTCTGTGCATAAATTTGCGTTTCTCAGAATCAAATGTAAATATTTACGACATATAGATAAGCGAAGAATTTTAATTGATTGTGCATTGAATGTACCAATTACTTGGGAAATGCGGCTTATAGGTGTTTATGTTATACGTAAAAATAGTCATGTTAAAGAAATAATATAGCGTAGTATCTGGAAGTCTTGGAAATATTTGTCAATTTGTTGACGCAATTCAGGCCTTTGTGTAACGTATCGTCCGAAAATTTCAAGTGTTCGAAAAATAGAGCAGAAAAAAATATTTAAATTTGTATAAAAATAAGTATAAAGGACCCCGCCCTTGCCTTATGGAAATTGGCTTTCTGTCAAATCGGATGAAACTATGATGAATGGATAGAGGAAGTCTTCCTGAGTAAAAGTCCTCATGGGCACTAAGCCCGAAAATCGAAACTTTTAGTACTTTTGGGCATTCGAAGTTTTTGATTTTGGATTCTAGCAAAATCAATAAATCCTTGTAGGGCCAACAAATAAGCATGGCTCGAGTGTTTGTCATTCAAAAGGCCATGAACACGCTTTTAAAGAACTTTTTCGCGAAAAACAGCTCTTTCCTCCGCCCCCGCGTGTGGTGGGTGGGTGAGTAGGTGGGGGGTCAATCGGGCACGGCTCAAGTGTTCCGTCAATCATGAGGCCATTATAACATTATAAAAGAACTTTTTCGCAAAAAACCGCTCCCCTTCCACCCCCGTAGGTGGGGGAGTGGGGGGGGTCAAATAGGGTGTCGTTCGAAAGGTCTTGAAAAAATATTCGATACGTATTTTTTCTTTTATGTCTAATTGAACTTTGGGCCGATTCTACAAGGATTTATTGATTTTGCTAGAATCCAAAATCAAAAACTTCGAATGCCCAAAAGTACTAAAAGTTTCGATTTTCGGGCTTAGTGCCCATGAGGACTTTTACTCAGGAAGACTTCCTCTATCCATTCATCATAGTTTCATCCGATTTGACAGAAAGCCAATTTCCATAAGGCAAGGGCGGGGTCCTTTATTGTTTTTTTTTTGTTTCAAAGTGGCCAGTGGTTGTATGACAATTGAAGTATCTCCTTATTACACAGTTCAAAGATGCAGCGCTGTCGTAGACAGATAAATAGGGTAGGTTTCAAGAAACCTAAAATTAGACGCTTATTTTGTTTATAATTACGATTATGTTTCTCTTTATCTTGCGATGACCATAGCAATATGTAAAGTTCCAAATTAATATTATTAACAAAGTCGATTTTTGTTTGACACCTCTGTAAGGAACTTCCAAAGATAAATAAAAAGTATCATTATCGACAGTAGGTATACTTCCAAGATGGCCTTGAAGACTGTAATTATAAATTAATAACTTGCTATAAATAGTGGCCGTGACCAAATCAATGATTTTTCAGATAGTGTCAACTAATGACTTCATAGAAGTACTCTTCAGTATATCTTCCGCGTGCCCAAAGCCCAAGGTTAGTACAACTAAGAGTAATCTTATTGGACCAGCAAAAACTACAGGAAAAAATGTAGAGCGTACTTAATCAGATTCGTAGACATTTAAAATTTGTCGTACTAATGTTCTAATAATTAGATTGTTATATTGTTGTAGGAAATAAATTTGCATTTATAAAAATGAATCGCTAAGTGTGTTGCAAAGCATAAAACTTGATCGACCCAGTTTTTCTTTTTGTAACGATTGTTTAAGTTTAAAGAAGCAATTATCTTCTTATCAAACAGAGAAATGTCAAAAGTAAGATGAGAGTAGTAAAATAGCACTTTTTCAAGACAAATACAGGACGAAGTTCACCGGGTAGTGTAATTTTTGCACGCTTGGTAGAGTTACTTTCACACAAACGAGCAACACCTATAACACCTGCAACCCTATATATGTATGTCCTTTTCTAAGGTCAGCTCTGTTTCTGTAGGAAGTCCGAGGGACGGGTTCTAAAACAGAGTTAAGTTCAAACAACACCTTAAAACCTTAAGTAATTCGGCATTATCTTATATCAACTACTTACTGTGATTGCAGTTGTTATGCGATGGTTTAAAGGCCTTCTGTCTGTAACAGACTTATTTTCAGATTACAAGACTAGTATCGATATTTTTTTATCATTTTAATTGTCTTATATCAGTTTGTATGGTTAATTATCTGTTATATGGTTTTACTCTTTCTGTTCTGTGGTTCCACAAGTGTAATCATAGAAATCGCAAATTAAATAAGTTTCAGTTTGTTCCAACATGACGGAAAACCTGTAAGCGTCTTACGAGAATATGTTAGTACGCGACGGATCATCTATTAAGTATGCAAGTGTGCAAGTTGAATACCATATAAAGATATTTATTATATTGTATATATTTGTCAGATGACAAAAGACGTTTCACGACCAATAAGACTAGGACCTATGGACCATCAGTCTTTAGTGACCGATGTTTAATTAACATTTGAAAATATACCAGTGGTTGTATGACAATTGAAGTGTCTCCTTATTATACCGATGTTTAATTAACATTTGAAAATATACTAGCTGTTTTTATGCGACTTCACTCGCGTAAATTATAGCCTATGTCACCATGTTGCATGTTCATAATTGGTTCAGTATTTCATCACTTTTAATATTAGTATAAATTAAAATTTTGCATATGGAAACCGTTTTTATAATATATACTACCTATAAGTACATGGGTCATCATCAGTTCTTTTATGTCCTCACTCAGGCCTTCCTTATAGATGGTTAAGGAGAATGGGCCATGACCCTACATGCTGACCCAACACAGATTGGATCTAATAGCGATTGCAAATGCAGCAGAGACTAATAGCTTAACATGCCTTCCGAAGCACAGAGTAGCTTGAGATAATATTTTTTGTCACCCATCCCGTGGCCGATAATTGCGACAGTAGCTTAACAACAACGATCGCGGGCCACGGCGCTTATCCACTACGCCGCCGAGCTACAATATCGAGCTGCTATTAGTATATGGATGTGAAGTGTAAAAGGATAAATGTTTTACTTATATTGAGCGTGAACAGTCTCCATTATCTGAAAGTGTAGGTATCTGTAAGTGACGGGTGCCAAATCAAAGGCAAATGCAAGGTCGACCCGGGCGTCCGAAAATATTCTGTAATGACACTTTTTTCCAAATCAATTATTTGCACACTTAATGTTTTTGCCGTAAATAATAGCTTCAATTCTAGATAAAAAAAAACTTAATAGATCTGTCTTCAGTTAAAGATAACTTAATATAGGTTTTACTTGGAGTTAATCGGTAAATCAAATTATTTGTTACACTTTTATTCTGATTCGATTTAGATAATTGTATTGAATTAAGTATATTTTTGTGAGGTTAATATTTGTATCTATATTTGTATGATAGAAGAGAGTTTCAGATTATTCAAAGTTATAAAATAATAAGTTGTATTAGATTTCTTTATTACAAGTGCTTTAGTTATTTAAGAGTAATTTGGGATCAGTATTTTATGTGATATTGTCTAATTTTATTTGATTAATCTATACTATTATTATATAGATTTAATTATTTGCTGGCATTGAATAGGCTCTGAAACTAATTGATCGATTAAAATTCCCTTAACTTACAGGAAGCTACATGGCTTGGCCCAACGTAGAGATGTTGCTTCACTGTGCATCTTCTATCGCATCTATTACGGGGAATGCTCCGAGGAATTGTTCGGACTCATACCTGCCGCTACCTTACGTCATCGTTCCACGCGACAAGAAATCCACACCAACATTTGGATGGTTGGAAGTCCTCAACTGTGCGTTTTTCTAGAAGTTTCCTGCCTCGCACAGTCAAACTCTGGAACAGTTTCTCGCCAGCGGTATTTTCAGACCGATACGACCTTCAAACTTTCAAGCGTAGAGCATTTGTATCCCCTCTGGTGTTGCAGGTATTCATGGGCGACGGTAATCACTTACCATCAGGTGATCCGTCTGTTCGTCTGCCCCCTATCCTATAAAAAAAATACATCATATTAGGGAAGAATAGGCCTTCCTTATGAATGGTTAAGGAGGATAGGCCATTACCCTCGCTGGCCCAATGCGAAATAGGGTGTATTAAATACTGCAATTGCAGCCGAGACAAAAACGGCTTAAACATGTCTTCCGAACAAAATTCATAGCAAGTTCTTATCTTAATAATCGTAGATCAATTTTCACATATCTTAATTCCAATTATGGATTTTCACATATTAAAATTAATTAACCTCGATAAATATGCTGTATAATATTTACGCGGCCGAAGTCGCAGGAAAACTGCTAGTAAGTAGCATTATTAACATTGTTATGTTTATTTTACTTACAATATTAAATTTTATGCGCTGACTACAATTTTTTCCTGTATCTATACATCTGGTTCATTGAATTAAGAAATCAGTTAATAATATTATATAATAATTGAAGCTTAAAAATTTGCACATTAATTATAAAACTCATTAATTTTACATGCCATTAAGATATCAACTAGATATTAATGTGATTTATTAGATAATTTAGATTATCGACTAATTAGGAGTGTATCGGTATTTACAAATTGACCATACATGCATTTTAATTTTAAGAAATTAATGCGTTTGATGTTATCGGGTGTGTTAAAGTAACCTTAGAATTAGTAGCAGGTTAAGAAGCTGTGAACCGCATTTCAATATAATTTATATGTTAATTAGAATAAACTTGATTAATGCTGATACGATTAATTTGTCTTTTATTTACTAAATGTATGTGTGATATTCGAAATGCTTTGAATAATTTGAAGTGCTATTCTGTTATAAAAGCAGTCTTAAACTCTTCGCAGAACTCTGTCAAGCGCACAGCACTGTCAAGCCAAGATGTTCAATGGAATAAAACCTACTAAGATTTTATTGCCGAGGCTGTTTTATAAATATATTGCATATTTTATATTGCTACCATAAAGTATCATTCTAATGAAAATGACCTATAGCATAGTTGTGATGAATATTGAAAATGGGAGACCAATCACGACATAGTATAAAACAAAGTCGCTTTTTCTGTCCCTATATCCCTATGTATGCTTAAATCTTTTACTACGTACGTACGTAACTGATTTTGATGCGGTTTTTTTTATAGATAGGGTGATTCAAAAGGAAGGAAGGCGTAGCCGCTGGCGGAAAGCTAGTTTATTATAATTTAAGAGCTTTTAAACGCTGAAAAAATTACCTGTGCTATATGGAAGTCACAACGTGAGTACTAATGCCAAATCTAATTTAATTATCTACAAGAAGCTTTGTCCTGACATGTTGACTGATTGACTGACTGAGACTTGAAATTTGGTAGGTTATTTACCTCTATTTTTAACGTTGAGTTTAATGTAATTCTACCTCGAAGATAATTAAATACGGTAAAAATGTTTAATTGAATGTTTTGTGTTTCGAAAAAGAAAATTGGTATTTAAGTAGTTAAAAACCACGTAAGGTACGAGTAATATATTATATTTCATACCGAAAATTTAAAGAGAATAAAATTAGCGTAAATTTTTAAAATTTAACCTTAACGTCTATTGTATACTATTTCATTTGTCAATGTAATAAATGTATTAAATTTTATTTATAAATTGTTTTATTAAGTAGGTATGTAGTGATGAGGATTGGGATTTGAGTAGATACCTACTTCATAAAAAAATATATTTTAAAGTGAAAGATTTTGAAATGGTTTGCATTTGGCAAGTCTACAAAACTAATAAAACTATTACCTTGCTTATAATATAAAGAGGAAAAATTACATCTACTCAGAAATATTCATGTCATTGTGTTAATATAATGAACATTGTTTTTTGAAAATGTACCTGTATTATAATAGGTATTTCCAATAAGCATATTAACGATATGTAATTGAGACAGCGTTTTTATCAAAAAGAAACTGTCATATTGAATCAAGGAGACGGATCACTAGTATTTGAGTACAATGACTAAGTTCAATCTCAGTTTGCACGCTCCGTCAGGCACGAGTGGTCAGGGCCTTGGCGGTCCTGCGCCAAGATGTGACTTGCACAAGTCCAGACCGCTATTTTTGATAGGCACCATTCTCCGTTCTTTTATATTATTAAATTAATGCTTTCATAAAGGACAATGGATAGGGGTGTCAATTGACAAATTTTCTTAACGTATTGACCGCTATTCTGTCGAGAGATCATAAAAATAGTTTTTTTATCTATAATATATTGTATTTTTAATAAATTTTTCGTTTTGATATACGATAGCAATTTATGGAACCTTAATTTTACATTAGAAATGAAATTGTCATTGAATGACTGCAGTGACATCACGTGTTTTCACAATACATTACCTCTAGCTAGCGCTAAAGTTAAATCATACTACTTTATTGCGACAGTAGCCAATAAACTTATTTGTCCTCATATAACCTACACATAATCGGTTCGCAATTGACAGATATGAATCCTACAATCATTTTAGATTATTTTCTTTGTGTTATCGTTTTGAAGCTATTCGATTCTATTTGCATGACTGAGAGTCTAAAATTTAACTGCACTAACGATGTGTGTCTCTCGATAGTGGATCGTGAAAACATGCCAGTAATTTTGCGAAAGATTCGTCTGTGTTGCCGATAGATAGATTATAAACAAAGAGGAGATAATCATATCATTATTTTCCGGAAAAGTTTATATTCGATTGTAAACAGTAAATAGTATAATGTACCTTTTGTAAAGTAGAATTTGTATGAATTCAAATAAATGACATAAAAGAGTTGTAAACCTTATAATAGTTATGTTATCGTATACACAAAGTTAATACAATTATTCTCGATTGGTTTTGACATATTTAAAGAATATGTCAAAACAATTACGTATGAACGAACTTTTAGTTTAATTATTTTAATTTTCTACTATGCACCAAAGATTTGAAGAAATTAGAAATAAATTCTATTAACATATTAAGAGTATGGTTTTTGAATACTTAACAGCAGTCAACTATTTAGGCTACTTATTGATGTATTCAAAACGTGGTTCACTATTAAAATAACGCATAATACAGACTTTTACTATATATTTTGTAAAAATTAAAACATTTACTATTTAATTGATTTCTAGATTTGAAACTGAAACAATTTGTAAGAATATATTTTTTTGTAAATCATAAGAAATATTAACAGTTTATCTGAAAATTTTCGTTTGTCTACGTCGAGAGTGCAGTAGGCAGCAGTCACGACGCGAGGGCGCGCGCCGACCGCGTGACCGACCGAAACGGACAAATCGAGATGAATTGCTAGTATTCTTTCCATTAGACCGACATGTCGCTAATACGATAAGTTGCCACAACTCTCTTACGAAATAAAGGAGGTTTGGCTCAATCATAGGACCTAATTTTGTGTCACGATGGAGTTCCGATTATTGTACCATTGTTATGCTGCAAAATGAATACTCATACTTTAGTTTAAGTAATTGGAGAACGTCAATCTATTTATTTCTAAAAGTTTGAAGAATTATAATGTATTAAGGACAAGTCGACTGAACCAACTTAGTGACAAGGGATTATTCAAGTATTTTGTAAGCAGCTTTAATTTCTTTTTTATGCTTACGTAATCATTCGTATATACGGTTGATTTACTAACTTACTAGATTATGAAATTAACTAATATAAAAAAGAAAACAACAGAAATAATAAACAAATGTTACTGACGTAACCAGCATTGGAAAACTATTCGCAAACTTACTAGCAGATGATTAGGGTTAAAGAAAGATATCTATAATATTTAATTTCAGGGCTTTAATATAAAAACCCCACATCTTAAAAGATTTTTATAACAAAAATATAGTTATATAACACGACTTGTAAGTTTGTCGCCGACTGAAATTAATGTTTACTTTTGAAATTTAATTATATAAATGCTTAATTTAATGTCATTTTTTAATCCAACGGTGAAATGCACCGATCACTTTAAAATAAATGTCAAAAGTTTGAAGTGTTTTACACAACAAGATATTATTTAATACATGTTATGTTCACGTGAAGATATTACATACGTTAACATCGTATTTATTTTAACAAAAAATGATTTCCATAAGATTCAGGTTATTGAAAATTTAGAGAACTATAAAAAAAACGTCACCGAGTTCTGTATTGTTTACGATTAAATTAAAGTTGTGTGTGAAAACAAATATTTAGTATAATTTTAAATTCCCACATTAGTTAACAAAAGGTTGGTTCTCTTCTCTGATATTATGCCATTATAAATCGTAATCATTATAAATCAAAATCGGATCCGGCTTTGTAAAAAAGGTTGCAAACGGGAGATTAAAACGAGAGAGCCATCGCAAGTGCACGTTTCACCGCTCCGTCCGAATATCAATCAAAATCAAATCGGATCTTTTAATCCGATGATGGGTTCACGTTAATTAGTGACGTCACAGGACCCGTTTCAACATATGTCGGATTAACCGCCGTACCGACCTGCGAGTAACTGGGTCAATGCGCTTGCATTTCTTGGAATTATTAAAAAGATTTTTAAGTATTATGTCTCAAGTCAAAGGTTTAAAATCCGTTAATTAAAGAGATAAAATGGTAAATTTAAACTAATTTTAGTTCTTCAATGTCAGACGATGTTTAAAAAATGTACCATGTTTCAATTGAGGTTAAAATATTAACAAATCTTTTTAATCCCATAGTATATTTATTTTATATCGGGACAATGTCCAAAACGAAAATGAAGTCAAGAAGTATCGATGTAAATATTTGCTTATTTATATTGCTAACAATAATATTTTTAATAATATTTTAACGTGTTAAGTGTGCAAATTACGAAATGCCTCTTATAGTGATGATCTTTAAAAGCGAAATAATTATAATATTTACAGTTTCGTGATGCATGACGTCCTGCTTCTCATCAGGACGTCAACTTAATATCGAGGTGAATTGTTCACATGGCACCTGTTAACATGAATCTCACCACCTAAAGGCACGATAATTATGATAATTTAATTTTTGACTATAAATGACAATGTCCAAATATATAATACCTACGTACGCAAAAAATTATGATTCATATATAATTTCTAGTTATTTATTAGAAGCTATGCTGTAAATAAAAATGTAGAATTATTTTAATGATTTATGTGTACAAATAAAATAAAATCTACTGGATACTGAAGATAACATATAAATAAATATCAATTAATTGTATTTACTTATAAACATAGATAAGCTTCGCTATGTTCGTTCGATAATTCAATAATCAAAACGCACTAAAATGCCACTTCAATTATTTTGTGAGGATATAAATATAAGTTTTACGGTACCAGTTTTGCATGCTTACGCTAGTCAATAATTTATGATGCGTCATTTTGTGACGAGTTCTGACATAGAGAAGAATAATACCAAAGTGCAAAGGTGACTACCGCAATGTGTTGATGTTTGTCGATCCGACTGGCGATTCATAAAAGAATTATTTCCGATCATTTATTTCTGTTTGGCATTCGAGTGAGTTCTGACAACTTAACAGACGAAAGAAAAACTCAATAAAACAACTTTATTTCCTTGATATGATTCATAAATATGACAGACATCATAAAACATCCGATCGCCTTTTGATGGCAAGTTTTTGTTGGTAAATATTGGCAGCCCAATCCCAATCAACCTTACGTGAGTAACAATAATATTAAAGAATGCAAAAGAAAAGACATGTTTTTAATTTGACTGCCGAGCATGGAAGACTAACATTTTTCTCAGTATCTTAATAGCAGTTAGCAGGAGACCGTTCAACCGCCACCCAAATCTTGCATAGTTTCACATACCGCGAATCTTTCGAATCACGCCTCCGTGGGAAGTGCTGAGTTAAAAACTTTTATCTCTTTTTATTTGCTCGTATTACAGCTGCGGAGGCCTCAATTAATTATCCTCCGACGGTGACATTAAGTGCGAGTTCCTTTTTTAAACAAAATACCGAGGTAATTTGCGTGTATTGCCGATAAATTTAAGTAGGGCAATATTTTTGACAGACCTTGATACGTTTTCATCGGCTTCACGAACAAGAATTGTTGTATTGCTTACATAACGCGGCTCCAGTTATGTTCCTACGCAATTATTAGAGCCGGCGACCTGCACTTGTTTCTCGTGACGAGAGTGGAATAATTGACGATCGATTTTCATAAAATTTCGGCCGTTTTGCGTAATAGGTGCAACGCCGGTTCGGAATATGGTAAAGTTGACAGCGTAACTATCGTAACTCTCTTATCTAAAACTGTGAAATCGATTCATACGTGAGTGAGCAATTAATTCATTGACATGGTTAGGTTATGCGATGGCGAACAGCGATAAGATGATGCTGGTGGGTGTGAGTTAGTGTGCGGGGTGACAGTATATTTGCTGGAAGTTAACCAAGGGCGTTTTGTTGTCAAACTAGTTCGTGGAATACGCCTTAATTATGACACATGTAAGTCTTCAATTTGATAAAAAAATAAAACATAGTCGAAGTTGTCTCAATAGTTTGTTTTGATGAAACTAAGAAAAACACCTTTAATGTGTAAGATTCAATATATAAGTATTATTATAATATTATGAGACGGTGTTTTATATTTAAACTGGTAATCCTATGAAAGTCCATTATGGTTGTTCACGTGGGATCCAATAAATATGTTTTAATCTTGGAATTAAAAAATATTTGATTAATAAGTGAAGCGAACATATTGGGTTAAAGTTTATTTAAAGAAGAAGTGGAGAATGCTATTAAAAAAAAATGTTTATAAACACCTTACATTAATAAAAAGACCATAACAAAAAATCTTTCATAAATTGACCACGAACTCTTTTAAAGAAATCCTGATTTTTTAGTAAATAAGCCATATAGAATACAGAAAATAAATCTCAATCATCAATTCGAAAAAATCATCATATCCAATACATATTATTGATTCCGGAACCTCTTGTTATCAAAAAACTTTATTCCAACAGTCTTTTGTTCCAACGAAATATTTATTTATCACAGCAATACATCATTCGATAATAGCAACCTTTTTATTTACAAGATCCATTATGTCAACTTTATGTATGAGATGCGATGTTAATAAAGGTCTTATCCGTAACTGGTAACGGTGAGTATTCATTTAGCGTGTTTTTGTTGACTTTTTTAAGGTCTCATAATCCTTTTAGTCAAATAGATGTTCAAGGGTTAATTACTACGTCTGAAAGCACGTTATTGCGTTACCTTTTTCCGCCTTTTCTTTCCTTTTTTATCGCTTAAAACCGCCGTTTGAATATTTATGTTATATCTATATCTATCTATCTATAATATCACTCCTTTTTCTCAGTGGGGTAGGCAGAGACCACCTTCCATTTTTCATGCATGATTCTGGCATATCTCTCTCGTTTCTGTCACACGCATCAACCTTTTTTTACAACAGCGCCAGTTTAGGGTACTCTTGACTTGACTTTTCTTTAATACTTTTGTCTCGATTATATGTTATATGGTTCTTACATTTATGCACTGTCCCCACCGCTTGACAGGTGGCAGGGGGTGTATGGGACTCTCCATCCACGCGGGCCAGCCCGCACACTAATCAAACCGCGGATGGCATAATCACTAAACGCCCTCCGTGCATCCGTTGTTCCTGTCTTTTGGAGGAAAAACCTCGGATTCAGCGAGGAGCTGGGCTCCAGACCCAGCCCCCGATATCATTTTCAACCTAATCTCTCTTAGATACCTCTACGTCATTATGACTATTATACTGTTGCTAAATTTTAGCTTGGTCTTTCGAGGGCATGCAGTCTCAACTATATAGTTATATAATATGTATATTGAACTTTAAAGCTCAGCCGCCCAATAAACTGAGAACCATCTCGGCATGGCGGCGAGCAGGTCAATAACCATCTACTTGGACCACAGGTCCTTTACCTAAGGCGAATCAATAATAAAAAATATAGAGCATATGTTACCCTCGTACATATAGGTCAAAGTATTTACATGAACGGACCAGTACTTCGTATAAAGTTAGAAATTTTACATCTTTATAATATTTCTAGCTCTAATCTTTGCTCTCTTTATAAAGTGATAAGTAGAGATTATGAGTATAAATACATAGAAGTTTATAAACAGACCCCAATGGATTTTACATTCGTGTTGCGTTCGTGAATTATGGAATTTAACACATTAAAAGGTTAACGTAATATTGAGCTTGTCGTACTATTGAAATGACTCATGCAGTGTATGTGTTAGTTGAATTGGATGGTATAAAAATTAAAAAGAAAGGTGGTTGTGCTGCGATAATCTCTTTTAACGTCAAAAAGTGAAAGAAGGTAGTGAATTACATAATAATTTACTTGTGATTATCCGTAACTGCGTAGTATGTCATCTTAAAAGTACCGAGACTACACAAAGTTTATTTTATAGAAAAATACTTAAAAAAATCACCTGGTCAGAGATAATATTTTGCAATACGGACAATTGTTCTAATTATTGAGACCGTAACAATACCAGAAAATTTCTTTTACTACTAGTGATCGGATGTTCTACCGAAAAAGCCACCCTTTCGGCTGTTTCGGTTATCTTTACAATATACAATATATCTTTACAAATATTTATATAATAGTATAATAGGAATGGGATGGGTTATATTGATGCAGCTGCGTATCTGTGACTTTAAAATATATTTTCTTTGTTTTAACAGTCATGTTTGTGTCGAATATAATAGTACATGAGAAGGCCATATGTATTAAAAAAAGAGTGCGCTCTTAAAGGGCCTGTATTGCCAACGGCAGTAATTTTCATAAACAGCTATCCTTAATTTTGTCTCATTATAGTGTGGAGAGCGCGGGGTATTGTTTACCGATGTATCGATCATCGATATGGGCAGTGAATTGTTCAATAAATTATTGAAACGACAGTAGATTAAGTGATTATTAAGTACAAAAAGTGTGTAAAAATTACTATTAAATATCGATAAGAAATTCTTTACTCGAGCGAATGGAAATAAATTGTATTTTTAGCTTGTCCAAAAATGAACAGTAAAAGTAAAATGGCGGAGAAAGACAGCGGGTTTTTAAGGTATTTTAAGGGAACTCAATTTTTTATATTTTTTTATTTAAAATAGACTCACCCTTGATCTCAATCCATCCCAAGGGCATAAATGAAATCTACGGTGGGGCGAGCTTGCGCAGAAGGAACCTATTCACTTTTACAATATTTGGAAATCTTGGAAGCACCTACTATATCCTGGTTGATTTTAAAAGTAATCTGTCACCGCCTCTGAGACACCGAGTTCGATTCCCGGGTGGGTCAATATAGAAAATAAAACTTTTTTATACTACCTCTAGCCTGGGTTGGATCCTGTTATCTTCGTTGATTCAAAATTTCGTAATACAAGTATTTTAGCACTAAATTGATGAATACATTAATCAAAGCAATGAAATGAAATGAAGATGTCTTTATTCAAATAAGCTTCTTACAAGTGCTTTTGAATCGTCCAAATTTTTCTCCCTACCACTCGTTCAGGACGTCTTTTAGCTGACAAGAAGAACAAGAGAAAGAAACTTATCAGCTCTTTATCATTAATGACATTCACATAAATCATGTCATTACCATAATAGTACGTATTATAATAATAATAAATACAATTTTCAAAGCCTGGACATAGGTTGGTACATATAATTAGTCGTTATAGAACAACGCGAAGGCTATTAATTCTATGTTTTGCGGTCCTTAAAATAATCATTAACTTTATAATAGCCTTCACTCATAAGTATGTTTTTTTCATGAATTTTAAATTTATTTACGGGTAGGTCAATTACATTTTGAGGAACTTTATAGAACATAGTAATGCATTTGCCCAGAAATGATTCTCTGGTTTTTTGAAGTCGGAAGCTTGGAACTGCAAGTTTATTTTTATTTCTTGTATTAAGATTATGAATATTACTTTTTTTTGTGAGAGAATCGTAATGTTTTCCTGCGTACATAAAACTTTCATAGATGTATTGAGAGGCAACAGTCGTATATTTATTTTTTTAAATATTTCTCTGAGAGATTCCCTAGACCGTAAATTATATACAGCGGACAGCTCTCTTTTGTAGAATAAAAATATACTCAATGCTAGCCGCATAACCCCACAATAATAGGTAATACGTCATTACTCTATGAAAATAACTAAAATATACCAATCTTGCCATTTTAACATTTGTCAAGAGTCTAATTTTCTTAACAGCAAATGCTGCAGAACTCAGTCTACTTGACAAATTATCAATATGAGGATCACATTGCTGTCGGGAATCTAGTGTAATACCAAGGAACTTTGTCGATTCTACCAATTCAACTTATTCAATGTAATTTTTTTTTTAATAATATGGTACAAGGAGGAAAACTTTAAAGAACCAGCTTTAAGCAATGTATTAATATTAAAAGAATAATTTGATGCCTGGACCAAAGGAAAAGTTTTAAGATTCATCATTATCTTCATCTTTTTGAATATTTACTGTATCAGAATATGCTGTTGACGTTTCAAATTATTAGCGTGAATTTCAGATGATGAATTTGCGAAATCGAATTTGAATGAATTTTTCTTATTGTTACGATTAAAAAAGGGTTAGATAGGTACTTTTGGTAGTCTGTTATTTGGATTAAAAAATGAATTATATAAAATTTATTAAGACAGTGAATTACGCAAAATGAGAATCTACGCTGCAGAGCTTAAGCAAGTTCCCAGTGGCCGAGCTACTTCGTGCTTCGGAAGGCACACTAAGCCGTTGGTCTCTGCTGCATCTGCAATCGTTAACGTCCACCAATCCATATTAGGCCCTGCAAGATAATTTCTCTATTATTTAATATTCTATATATAACATGGAAGTCCTGTGCCCCACCATACTAGTGCAGTGGTGGTATTAAAATGCTGAATATGAATGATGCAAGTGACGATTCAGATTTTATAATATTCAAGCTTCAATTAATATTGATTATAATCAATATTCGAAGTTGATTATATAATAGGATGTAGCCTCAGGAGGTCTTTTGATATTTTAACTATTGACAATAAGTAACGAAGCGATACATGAACACATTTGCAAAGTTCATTATGATTTAGCGAAATAAATAATTAGCATAATATAATAAGCAAACAAAAATGTAGAACTAGTAGACCAGAAGATGGGTTCCGTACCATTATTAAAAAAACGTAAATAAATTAAATTTGTTATATGGGAGCGCCCTTAAATTTTATTTGAGTCTGTTTTAAGTATTCAATAATAACAAAAAATATTTCACTATTTGTTGTACAGAGTAATATAGGATTGGTAATGTTGTCATTAAAACTATTGTTTGCTAGTGAGCTGTGCGATAATGGTGAAAAAGTCTTTTCTCCGGTTCAGAACATGTCGCGACGACTAAATTCTGTCTGTCGTCATGACGCTGATTTACAGACGGAGGCTATATATTATATGCATATCCCACATTTAGAAAAATAAGAATATCCTATATTATCTCCTAACAAAATAATCTATTTAAAATACACAGCATTGAATTATATCAAAGAATTAACTTATATGTGTGAGAGTATATTAAAATTATAGGTTGGGGAAAAGTTACTTCGCATTTTATATGACAATTCAAAATATTTATTAATAATGTTTACTTAAATTTAACTAAAATATGTAGGTACCATTTTGTTCGATAACTTTTTGCATGATGTAGGGACATGACCATGGCTATGTAAATTTTGGGGCGAGAAGTGGTTTTTTAGCAGTCGTCGCGTGATGTTAAACTGAAACATTAGGTGCAAGGCATTAACACCTCCCAGCCAAACTCTCTTAATTTTTGCTGAGTGGCAATAGAAGGTCTAGCGTTATCATGACGAAAAATCACACCCCTTCAATTGATTAATTCTGGTCATTTTCAACCTTTTGCTTTAATCTCATCAATTCTTCACAGTAGGGTTCAGAATCGATGGTCCTGCCTAGCGGTAACAGCTCATAATAAATAATGCTTTTCCAATCCCATCATATACACAGAATCACCTTGTTTCGAGTTAATGCGGTTTTCGCCACAGTCTGTGAAGACGGCCGACCTTTGACCACGAACTTTTTTCCACTTTTCATCAACACTTATTAACATCTTCAAAAATGGTTCGGTTTCATTACGCCGTAATAAAGAATCACAAATGAGTACATGGTTCGTTTCTTTAAGTGAGCTCGTGAGGTACCCAAATATCTAACTTTTTTGTGTACCCAACCTTTTTCAAATTTGTCAAAACTATTTTGTGTCAATACCCAGTTCTTCAGCTACGTTGTAACTACTGATATGTCTATCTTGCTCCACTTTTTCAAAAATGACATCATTTTTATCCGTAACAGGGTGACTGGAGTGGCGTGTATCTTTGACATCAAATTTCCGGACTGAAAACGCTTAAACCAAATTTGTGCAACTCTCACAGAAACTGCACTAAGTCCATAAACGTCACGATTTTTTTTCTTTTTTGTAATATATTTTTTTTAACTTTTTTGCAATAAAATTTAAAAACGTATTGAATTTCTTCATTAGATTCGCTCATTTTGACAGTAAGAAAAACAAATGAAAATCATACATTTTCCTAATTTGAATTCGGAGTTATCTTGTTTAAAATTTTAACTTTTTAATGATACTGAAACCAGCCAGATACAAATGATATAGACAGAAAGATTTTTTACAAGTTTATGCATACTAAATGGGAAAAGACTATTCCCTAACCTGATAAGTAATATAAAATGTAAATGTAATTTAATTATAAAGTGTAATTTAGAATATACACACGTAGACATAAAATAACATAAAAACACCTTATTATTCTTTTTTTTACTTATGTACATATTATAATGTCACAAAAATGTTATAGTTAATGAAATTAAAATTTGATAAAACCATGAACGTAACATTATAATTATTAGAAACTCCGTTGTTTAGTGATTTATAAAATTGTTGTTATAGCGGTAACAGAAATACATAATTTGTAAAAATGTTGACTGTCTATCACGGTTCATGAGACTGGCGATAGACGGACAGACGGATGGACAGCGGAGTTTTGGTAATAGCGTCCCGTTTTTATTCTTTGGATGCGGAACCCTAAAATATACATTTTCTATGGATACCTCCACAATCGGAACATGATGAAGTCATTACAGTATATTAACGTATTCAGCGTCGCCAATAAAAAAAAAGTTTTGTTACTTGCATGAAGCTTTACAAAGCCCACACGTATATGTATTATTACTTGAAATATCATCTCGTAGTTTCTCCGAAAACCGTATCGGGCATCAGTTTTATTGCCGGATGATTACAGCGGTGATTGTAAGTGGAATAATTTAATGTAATTTTTTCGAAAATTTCGAATTTAAAGTGATCGAGATTAAAACATAATCAGGCTGTTATTACGTGTCGGCCTCGTATCGATATCGTGCCGATATTCGCGAATACAATTATACCGTTATATCGATATGTAATGAGCGACATAATGATATAATTTCTATTCGCTGAGCTTCAAACGAGACCTAAAGTGATGTAAATCGATTAATAGAGACTAATTTGTGTCGATTAATTTTGGGGTTGATAAGAATTGCCATTGTATAATAAATCTGAGCTAATTCATTATTTTTTTGTTATTCTTTGAAATATTTTTTATAAAATAAATCATTTTATTGACTTTGATAGACAATCATGAGATTTGTGAGCGTTACCAACTATTCTTTATGTAAATATGTTGCCAGTTTGTTTACAGATCACTGTATTAAAAAATAGTTTTGTTAAAAAATAGGCTGTAGCCTAACTACAGCCTATTTTTTAAATAGTATTAAAAAATAGGCTGTAGTTAGGCTTTAGTTTTTTGAACTTATTAATTTTCGCGTGTATTTAAGTAAAATCTATCAATATATATATTTCAAATGTGCTTATTACTTTATTTACTCTAGAGGGGACTGTTGCCAATTTAATGTAGGCTATGTGACTACAATACGCGAACAACTAAGACGCTTCTAATGATACCTTATATACCTGGAGATATATACGTTACGCATAAAATCATTGACAAAGTTGATGAGTATGTTTACCTTGGACATAAAATTAAATTGTGAAATAGACTGAAGAGTGCATCTCGGATGGGCAGCTTTCGGTAAATTGGACCATATATACCGAAGCAAGATTCCTTAAAACCTTAAGATCAGGGTTTACAACCAGTGCGTTCTTTCGGTCATGACTTACGGTTGAGAAACATGGACTATGGCTACGGTACATCGACTTAAGATCACCCAGCGAGCAATAGAAGGCATTACGCTCGGAATATCTTTACGGGACAGGATCCGAAGCAACATTATCCGCCAACGCACCACAGTAACCGAGGTAAAGGGATAGTGAGACTTAAATGGCAATGAGCAGGACACGTGAGCCATAGAAATTATGACTGATGGAGCCAAAAGTCTTTACATTGGAAGCCCCGAACAGGAAGACGAAGTGTTGGCAGACCACCAGCCAGATGGTCGGACGATATAAAAAAGGCGGTAGGATTGACTTGGTACAGTTGTAAGCAAAGCACGATGGAAAAATTACCCAGAGCTTATATATCTAGCAGTGGAGTAGATAGCTACCTCTATGCTGAGGGAGAGATAATGATACTTCATTTGTCCAGTTACGATGAGTAGATTCGAACTTATAAGGGAACAGTTGAAAATTGCAGCCCAAATCATAACCCTCCTTTTCGCTTCACCTTAGTCGGGTAATTAAGGTAATTTTTATTTTAAGCTAGATTTTATCCATTAACAATTTCAATCAATTCCGTTAATCTACTTTTTCTTTGTTGATAAATATTCGGATTGTACAAATATCTTAATAAGTATTTATTACGATTATGTACCATCTCAATACTTATTTCCAAATAGTATATTGCTTGTCGAATAAATAAAAATAAATATACGATATCTTATGAAATCATAAGAGAGGAAGTGTGCACACGACCTTAACTAACATATGCATGTGAAGGCAGTGCTTATCGATTTTGCGTGATTCAATCTATATAAGATGTTTCCTGTCATTACTTGTGCGATATGAAGTAATTTTGTGTCTACTGCATGTTTATATTAAAAAACATGACGCAACGTTATTATTACAATTGGAAAAGAGGTAACTTAAAATAGTCTTCATATAGGTATTGTTCTGTCAATTTCAAAATACTTTTTCTATTAGACATTCGACCTGTTGTAATCTAATATATCTTCAACACCCACCAATTCACCTATACATAGTATAAAACAATGCTGCTTCCCGCTGACTATACGCTGAGATTTTTTATATAACACCATGGATTTTATGCGATTTTTATCAACATACAGAGCGAACCAACTGGAAGATGTTATGGAATACAGGACGACGCGGACGAAACCGCTGGAGAAAAGCTACTAAGAAATAAATAGCAAACGCCTACAGCTATCTCTAAGGAGAGCTTGTGTTTTGTATAATGATAGATAGAGTAGTCCTAATCCTAAATTTATTTAGGGATTGCGTCACTGATCTTTTATGCGCAGTTTCACTGGAGATTCTAGTAGTTCTTTATGTATGTTATTTCTTTTTATTTACAGTTTTTTTCATATTTTGTGATATTTTTGAGTGCTTTATTTAAATTGCGAAGGTTAACATAAGAAAAGAAAACATATTGTTATCATTGAGGGAACTATATATAGGTTTAGTTTTGCACTAGATTTTATTATGATAAGTAAAATGTATAACTGTTTGTTCCTTAATCGGTATAGGCGTGGATGGAATGGAGTAAAAGTTATTTTATTTTCTTCCATGGAACGAACTATAGCTAAGTTATCTTCATTGTGGTAGCTTATAAATATATATTTTTTCTATAGTGGTTCATATTGTGATTGATATTACTTAAATTAAAGCGGAGTGTTCAGTAAATTATTCAGATTAAATTTATCATTATTTCCTTGAAACTTATTAATTAAAAAAATAAGACAATTAAATACATAATACTTAATGATGACTACTTATATTCCGTATGTGAATATATTCTACTTTCTCAAAAAGTGAAAAAAAAAAAACTGTGCGAAACCACTAAAAATCAAATGGTATCAGTACGTACTCATTATTACCTAAGTAAATCGTATCTCCCAATATTTATTTATAATTAATATGACAACGTAGTAATATTAATATGACATATAGATAATTACAATCATTCTATCTAGAAATAGCCGTAGTATAGTTATATCCCTAGGAATAATTATATAAATGCCACTTTATTGTTATAAATTTAATAATCAGGATACTACACTCACCCGTACTATCAATAGTTCCGAGAAAATATAGAAAAGTAAATTGATATATTGGTCTGATATGACTGGGACTTTTGTAATCCACACAAACGCACAAGCTAAGTCGGTTAAATATGATTAAATCTAAAATCTTTAGCTATTTTTGATTCTTAATTATTCTATCTAACTATAATTTCACGCCTTTTCCTGGCGGGGTAAGCAAAAACTACCTCTTCCCATCTTGTACGATCTTAACATACCTCACTCGCTTTATCCACACGCATCCACCTTTCATATAAGAACACCTTTTTTACTACGTCTGCGATTTGGTAGTGGTACGTTCGTCTAGGTCAGTGGCGTAGCTACTAAGGGGCTAGGCGGGGCACTGTCCCGGGGCCCTCAAGCTCAGGGGGCCCTCGAATCTTTACCAGAAAATCTCAATCGAACTCAACTTTTGAAAATTTCTCTCATCTTCAAAATAAAAATGACAGGTGACAACTCGAGTTTAATCATGGAAACTCAGTTGTGCGTAATTCCAAAGTTATAATTAGGTACCCTCCTTTGCGTCGCGCAGTCGGGTAAAAAGAGAATTCCCGTAAATTATTTGTGTGGGTTGACAGTGTTATTAATGTTTTCATCAATTTGTTGGAAATCAATATCTGCATATTATTATTTATCGATATGCGTTTTTGTGATTCTCGATTGTGAATTTCGAGTCAAGATTTTTTTTCGAGAATGGTTAAAAAGTTATTTTATCAGGAGTAAGTAATCGTATGTCAATAAATTTTTTGTACTGGTTCATACAAAAGTTCAATTTTATTTGATTGTAGTCCGTCAAACCGTCAAATGTAGTAACACTGACGGCGATGAAGTGTTTGCCGGGGATTCCCCAACGACGCCTTGTATAGTATCATTTTCATTCATTCACGTTTCGCTTTCCTTTTACTTGTAACGTTATCAGTGAACAGTGAGTACCTACATGAGTACAATCTTACATAAATATTGCATAAATAAATTAAAAAACTGATATTATGGACAAAAAAAAAGAAACCTGGTGGTGCAACGCAAACAACGCCAAGAAAGAGGAGAAAGTAAACAAAAATTGCCCAAAATTGACAAGTTTTTTAGTCAGCCTTCTGCAAGTACTTCTGGATCAAATATTTCTATTGATAACTTTTGTAAATAGCTTGCATGGCGATAGGTTAAATAACAGTAAACTGGTGCAACGTATCTATGATTAAATAAACCCTTGAATCTTTTTTATTTCGTTTTATTGCCCAATACCTACACCAAGTATAAAAATAATTGTAATTTATGTTGTTAGTGTTTAACAGTTTTATTACCTGCCTATGCACGAAAAAGTGCTGTGATAAATTTATATGTATATTTAATGATTTTACTTCAAAAAACCTTACCAGATTTGATAGCAGTGGGCCCCATTTTTTTATTTGCCCCAGGGCCCTAGATTACCTAGCTACGCCACTGGTTTAGGTCTTCCTCTTTCAGTGTAGTGAGTAACACTCGTCTTGTATATCTGCTTTGTAAATTCGTTTTCGCTCATCTTATCAATGTGGCATCCCCTTTTCAATTTTTGTTACTATATCTTATTTTATATCATATCGCATTATTTGAAACTCTGTCACTTAACTGCAAATATACTTATAGAAAAGAATAGAGTAGCAACACAAATCACATACACAATTTACATACAGTTTACAAATATGACAAAAATATCAAAAAAAGGAAAAATAACACTTCTCAGCGCTCTCATTTCTACTGCATTTATTCTGCTTTCATGCCGTTTTTGCTATACCCAACTTTCACTTTCATACATGACTGATAGAACCAAAATTTCACCATGTACAGCGAACCGAGCCATCCTAGACACCTGGCTGTCCATTATTATACACTCAATTAAATCCAATAAGTTGGTACTGGACTTCCAAAAATGACAAATGCGTTTATATACATTTTATTAATTACCCAAATTAAATATTCTATGAATGCATGGTAATTGTTACGCATTAATAGTCAGGGCAGCATAAAGTATCCAGAGCCAACATTATTTATTACTGAAACAAAATTCGTCATTAGCAATATCAAATGTACACTGTAACTTTAATCCAATACCTTATCCTAAGGCTGTTGTCGTTATGATATATCATTATGACTGCATTACACATGACCGAAACAATAAATACTACTCTTCATAATCGCGGCAATTAAACTTTCATAACAGCAGTTAATTGTGAATCAGATTAATTAGAAATTGCTGTACGATCGAGATAGGGCAAATAGTTTATTGTCTGTATAAGTATCGGTAGCATGAACCGACCACACCCAGGTCATTACAAAGCACCATTCGAAGTTTTAAATGTGTTTTGTGTAACAATGGACCGGGTGTAATAGCCGAAGGGTATTCGAGAATAGGCTTCGTATACATTTTGCAATATTGAGTGGCGGTGGTAATTAGAACCGCGTCCGGACTATTACAGCATCCTGATACTGACTCTTACTATGATTTCAAATGTAACAAGATCGATTTATTCGAATTATAATTTCAACTTTGTATAATCTAAAATATTAAGTTCAAAATTGTTCGTATTGATTAATGATTTTACTGTGGTAATTTTATTAGTGGCACTCGCGTTTGCGGCAGCGTAAAGAAGTCTGAATGGAAACTGGAGTACACAAAGCTTTCGTACTTACGTCCGTATGTTATAAGGGATAATGTCCCGTAAGTTTCCATTGAAATATACGATTATGTAGTGCTAAAAGGTCCGGTATGGTCCCTAAGAAGCTAGACTAGTTTCGCAAGGGACGGCCACGCTATCGCATCGAATTGATATCGTCTAATTATAAGGTATGGCAGGCCGGAGCACTGTACGAGTACTATATCAATTGATACATTCATTGAGTGTTGAGACCTTTTTTATATAAATAGAATAGAAGACATGTTAACGGGATTTTAGAATAATAGCTGCAAGAGCTTCCAATTAAAACAAACAATTTTAATGTACATATGTATATTGTTATAATAAATTAATTTTACTCTTAATTTTATGCACTTGTTGTGAGTATTTGGAAATTAATTCTGAATTTATGTTAATTTCTAAATATATATATATAACGGCGGGTAGTCCGAAGGGGCTATTACGAAGCCCAAATAGATCGTCCATATCGGAGGACTATCTTTAAAATAACACTGCAGGCGTGTATACCAACGTGGATTTGTTCCATTTTATCACTTTTCATACGAAAATATAACGAGATGAGCGTGATGTCATCGGATGTCTTTACTCCTCGGCGATCGGAAACAGAATGTGTGCCAAAATGGCGGCAACTTGGTTTTTATAAACGAACTGTCAAAGTCAGTGTCACCATTCTAATAAAATTAAAAGTATCGATGATCACGCTCTCTTTACAATCGAATAATTAAGTAATCGAGTAACTAGCAATTAAAATAAAAGAAGCCAAATCAAACGATCTTCGTAATGATGATGCGACATATATATATATATATATTATTACCATTTAATCGCATAAATTAGAATGCGATTAATTGGTCAGTCTTAATACGACCATAGTTCCGAGCATGCCTTAAAAATGTTGTTAAAATTAATTCAATGATTAACTTTTGAATAAGTGTTTAGCACCTAATGAGTACCTAATCATACAGGATATTAAATTAGATGAATGCAAGTTAAAAACGCGGAGACAGTTTAATATTCGATAAACATTTTCGAGTGCTGATACAGATCTATCGAGGCCACTCTATCGTTAATCTTAGTACTGTGGCCTTAGGTTAACATTTAATTCCTGTTGTATTTAGCCGTCAAATTCCGTCAGTCACGTCAATACGTTACAAGATACTTTAAAAGACGAGTCAATCGACATCGCTACTAAATATCTTTCAATTAATTTATAGAGCTTGACAACTAAAAGGTCTATAGACTTTTATATAGTAGAGTGATAAATTATTTTAAAAATATTTAAAGAGTTACCAGGCCGTTTTATATAACATGTAAATGTAAAAATAATATATGGAATGAATAAATTTCAATTTGCAATAAAGAAAAACGTTTAAATATATGATAATGTTACAATATTTACAATATTTGCAATATTCGCTTTTACTTATGATTATCGCAATTTAACAGTTTCATTAAAGTATATAGATCTAAAAAACATCAGACAGGTCGGTTTAGGCTAAGAGCGTTTCTCGTCTTCAAATCGTGTTGTTATCTTTAAAGTTATAGTTTAATTGGTTCTTGCTTGTATTTAACTTGTATTACCGAATACCTAATTTATATTTATTTATTATGTTAAATTTCTTTGTACTGAGAATCAAAGAAATGTGTAAAACACAAATTTATCTTTTGATACTGCTGCATTTATTTTATATCGGAACTTCAAAGATTAAGGTTACGTATCTCGGTGTATCGGTGCATAATAATCTATCTAGTGCACAAAGGTACAGAGCGAGGTCGCCACCACTCCCCTGTAATCGAGAGCAATAAAAAAAAACTCTTTTATTACCGCAATCGTTACAAGAGGACACAGTGAATTATGTACGTGGTCCTTTATTGAGTTTTTATTGCACGAAACGTCATCTTTTTATAATGCCAAAAGCTTATTGCATTCCCGCTGCGCGACGTTGCAAAATGCTAATAACGAATGCAAATATAGAACGATATTGAATCGCTTCATTAAATGTTTTTTTTTCGAGGAAATGTCAAAAGATTTGAAATGATTCAATTTAAAGGCAGCGACGAGAGAGAGAAATAATATTACGACTCTTCTGTTTCTATTTTTAAAATTTTGAACTTTTAAATTTTGTTAAATAACTTCATACACCATCTGTGTTATCTACTGTAGGATCATTAAGTATATTAGAGCTTCCATTTATGTGACGACAGGTTATATAGTTTCCAGCCTTTTCGCCGAAAATTGTTTGACCGATTATAACTTGCTAACTAATTTTGCAGAACTTTATTTGGCCGATCATTGCCTATAATATATTTGCTAACTTATTATATGATTTTGTTTCATTACACGTAAGTACGTTTTGTCTGTTTTTATTAAATACACTTTTCAATTAGTCAACTTTCAAGAAGCAAAATTAATTTCCATTACAGTAATATTAAGTAATTTTTCCAATATAGTAGTAGGTATATTTTAAAATATAGATTATGAATGTAATGATTGCAGCCAAAATGACTTTACAATATATTGTCATTTCGTTCTGCAACCGCATTAAGAATGATATGAAATCGATACAAACAATGTTAAAGTTCTACCCTATCTATAACTTTCTGCTTACTTGCCTCAGTATATATTACTGTTGCATTATCTGGAGCATCAATTTGAAGCCATTTCACGTATAATGCAGGCTTGTGATGCTCAGTGTGCAGGCAGTGAGATGTCACTAAAGCGTGACAGTAACGAACCAGCCATCCGCATATGGTCTGCAAATTCTGTTGCCTTTTGACATCATTAAGCCAATTCTCCGGACCCGTTTCGTAATCCTTTGCGAACGTCGCTGAGCGAAGTTGAAATAAAAAAAAACAAGACTTTAAAAATGTTGAGACATTTAAAAATGTGCAAGTGTTTGACAGATGGACAGCCTGACTTGATAGTGTGCATTTACATAATATTGAAGGTAAACCTGATTTTGTGAGTTACGTAATGATAACTATTTTGAAATTCAAAAAATCCTTATCCACATTTGGTATCTAATCCTTTTGACATAATCCATACCAAACTATGTAGTTAGTGTTAGAAATATTATAATTATTGACGTAAACAAACAAGAGAAGTTTATAATGATAAATAATCAATCTATCTATAAACTAAAAAATCAAAAATTATCAAAATAAAGTTCTGAGTTTGGTCAAAGTTAGCAATTTTATCATCCAAGTGATCTTAATAATATAAATTAAATCGGAATAGTTAATTTAAATTCATAATGTAACTATATAACTACGTTCTCTAGTGAAGACTGCAAACGTGGTTAACGATAACATTCACAGATGATACAAACTAAATAGGAAATAAAATTGATAAGTCATTAAGATTAAAAGTATTGTCCACAAAAGCGTAATAAAGCACCGATAGCAGACTAGCTGACTAGAAGCTTCACGAATTCTAATATAGGATTTATAGCCTATTAGAGCTCAGTGGGGCAAGTTGAGAGCGTTTACGTGTACCATTTAACTTTAAGATTGATGAGTTTAAATTGCCACATGACAGCAGCAGGGCAGCGATGTCCGCACTGTGGCGGCTGATGAACCATCCATTATAAATTTATATAGTAATCATGCAGACGACATACGAAAATAGAACATTTTAAGGAGTCGTAATGTATTCGGAGTTTGCGTTGCTAGTATTTTTGTCTATTCTTTTTACTTTATACCTGCCAGAGCAATACAAAGTATCGGTTGTAATACACAACAAATATCAACTTAATATTAGGTAGTGCCGTCTAATAACTCATATTGAGTATTTGTGCTTAGATTTTTGGCACTCAAACTTTTGAGATAGTTTTATTAGAAAGCTCTAACTTTCTTTAAGCCGTTCAAATTCAGTTCAGCCTTATTGGAACGTAATCTATGTAGTGAAAATTGCATAATAAGAATTTGGAGATGCAATTAAAGATATTCTGTTCTTATTTTATATCAAAGGAAATTATTTTTCAACGGGTACCACCAAAAGAGATGCCGTTTCTCGTGTTTCATAATCTATTGGTTTTTATAACTGAGATTTGATATTTGTATTTGATTCTGTTAATTAGTATAATTTAGAAATGAAAATTATATTCAATCTTTGTTATCATATTAATTGCAAAATAATGACTAACCCATCGAAATGAAAAGTGACGGTATGCTAGAGATCACATAACATTATCATTACTATAATGTGGTTAATTATCACCAACAAGTTCTTACCTACGACTTCGTCCGTGTGGTAAGTATAATACTGACTAGTCTTTTACTTAACGAAAGGTCTATACACGTAAAGTAAAGAAAAGACGATTTGTTTGGTCTTTCATACTGAGTAAATTTAGTTAATAATAATTTCTTATTCCAACCTCAACGTAGATCTAAATTTCAAGAATGAATTTGATGACAAACATTCGAGGTTTTACAATATATTATGACGAACTTCCATGCGTTTTCCTCTTTTTTCATGATAGTAGGTGCCCTACTTCCTTTCCCATGAAACATAATAAAAACGTCGACTTTAAGTAATTTTTGCGTTTAACAGTCATCATCATCAGCCCTTTATTTCCCCACTGCAGGGGCTCGGGCCTTCCTTATGGATAATTAAGGAGCATGGGCCATGACCCTTCACGCTGGCCAAATGCGGTGTGACAGCCGGGACCGACAGCTTCACGTGCCTTCCGAAGCACGGAGTAGCTCGAGATAATAATTTTTTGGTCACCCATCCTGTGACCGACCCTTGCGAAACTACCTGCATTATACGTGAAATGGCGAACCGACAATGACAACGATCGCGTGCCGCGGCGCTTATCCACTACACCACCGAGCTACTCTAACAGTTGCCTTAGACAATACAAATTAACGATATAGTTCATTTAATAGCTTAAAAAAAACGCCGTGAATCGCTCTCATATGTCAAATAGTTGTAACCTGAAGTTTGTGAATATCTTTCGAATACCAAATTGAAAAGGAATGCGATAGATTTTAAAATTAGATAATAAGGCCCCATAGTGGTTTAGGTGCGAAAGCGCATAATAGACGAACAGACGGAGTATTCATTAGTGGGGATTAAACGGACAAAATAAATCTAGAGTGATGTATGTATGTAAGTGATTACACTTATAATGTAACAAATATATTATGCATGAAATAATTATTTAACAACCCGGTTCTAAGTGTGGAATGCTTGTTGGATAGGGCTGAACATTGGAACTGACAGTCCAAAAAGGGTTTGGAATTATTTATGTTTTAAATAATGTATATTCATAATATTGCTTAGCAAAGTAAAAAGTACTTGAGAAATTTTAAAGTCGAAGGTTTCTAGTATATTACCCGGTTAATTTCAAGCTTATATGTTCGATTCCTCAAGTGTCTGTGGTAACTGAATGCTTATAAAAGTATTTTTGTATAAGAAAAAGGTGTTGTTTGAAAACATTAACTATAACTGTTTAAACTAAGGAGATGCATTTTATGTATTTGATTCGTGTGGGTTACTAAAACGAAACAACTACAAAGAGGATATGTTATATGATTTTTCTATGAACTAACACTAATTTTGTTTATTGTATAAAAGAAGCTTTTAGCTAGTGACTTCGCTCGCATGGGGACCATTAAGCGAAGCGTTAAGTGGGACAAAAAGTGCATTAAACATACACAATAACTCATAAAGCTTTTAATAATAATAGTAGGACATGCACTTTTATTTTAATATATCAAATAACATGTAAAGTAATACTATATACCGTCATAATTTATTTATAATTCAAAACATGAAGTCCATAATATTCTCTTTGCTTTGTCCGATTGATTTCAATTTCCGTCATTTATGGTAAACACGGCATGGTACATCAATTCAAATGTAAAATATGATCTTGATATCAAGACTGAATAGCCATTGGTCGGTCTTTTATACGATTTACATCTTGCTGTTACGACTGTGTTGCCTTCTGCACTGAATATCTTCATATTCAGTGGTCCATTGTTGAATATAAAGGTTCGTGTCACGTAGAAAACAGATAATTTAACTCTTAAAAGGGATAAGTGGGAGCCCTATGCAGCTTATAGTCGTATAACGGTAGCTGATGCGATTTTATCTTAAGACGGAGGCCACGTGTCTCCTGTGAAGTGGTGTTTAAACAATACCTGAGGATGCTGTAAATTAAGCTTTGAACAACTCTGGTGGACTAATAAGAGCGGGAGACTGTTGATCGTTAAGAAATAATTAGCTTTCTAATGTTTATTTAAGTGAAGTTTTTAACTTTAAGGGTGACCGTAAAAAATCATGACAATAATGTTCACTATTCAATCATAAAGTTAATCGGAATCTTAATAATTTTAATTGTGCGGAAGTGAACATTACTCACTTTAAACATATCGATAACTTATACTTTATAAAGATTTTTTTGGATTTGAGCACAGGATTTGAGAATTATGCTCAAATTGTGTTACTTTAACAGTCAATACTTTTTAAATTTTGATTTTCTCATTAATTCACTTTCTCTTAAAGTTTACATAGGTTATTGTGAATATTCACTTTTTTTCGGGCGGGTCCGTAACGTGTATGGTCCCACGCACCCCCACCGCTAGTCAAGCGGCATGGACAGTGCATAAAGCATAAACCATTACCCTGACAACACAGAAGAAAGGAAAGATATATTGAATCCATGATATCTTGCATATCTGTCTAAAGAGAGCCCTACAGTAGAATGTATAATGGAGAACCTTTCCAAAAGTTGTCAATAAAATGACCTTTATTCCTGTATCTGTAGTATTTATTACACGTTAGCTTACCAAAATATTTTAAATATCCGTAAATGACTTTGTACTCTATCCTGAATAATTGAGGCCTTAAATCAAGTGGAGAAATTTGACAGCTTTATTTAACCTGACGTGTTTTGTCTGTTTTGTTTTTGTTCTGCCTAGAGTTGGTTCAAGCTTTTTTTAAGTCTATTAGTTTTGTATTACTAAAGAAATTCTATAAGCCGTTAGGATGGAAATAAATGATTTATAATAAGTAATTTATATTGTTAAGAAGCTACTGCCTATTTTGAAATGTGTAAGCTTTGTAATTAATTTAAGTGAGAGTAAGATTTAGTAATTAGTGCATTACTAAATCAGGCGAAGAATGGTTATAAAAGTGTATTTATATATTTTAAAATGCCTATATATTCTAAAATGCCTACTGGTCAAAACTACTTAACTGGTTTTGATAGTCATTATTTAATATAAGGCAGCATACTCATTATAAACAATCACAGCTGCAATTAAAGAGAAGGGTCTAAGTAACTATGATTGTGATGAAAAAATAACGATTGCGGTTAATTATTACCCGTGTAAAGTTTATTATATGGTTGTTCATAATTGATTATTGTCATTAGACTACAAATTGGCATAATAAAATACGAGAGCTTAGTAAAATAAGTTATATTATAGTGAAAGGCGTTCTGGAGATGTTAAGTCAAATTTTAAATCTGATATTTTTTTTAAATGAAGCGTACGTGATCGATGTTATATTTCATACAATGAGTTTGGACAGCAAATAAAAGGAAGAACTGCGAAATCTCATTTTAATTTATATGCCACTAACAAAAACATCTTTATTACATAGTGGTTATAGTATAAGTTGCGACATTCATAATCCCATTTAATTGAAAACGAAATCAGAGTACCAGGGACAAAGTGGTTTTTAGCCATTTTTTATTATGAACGGAAAAATATTTATATTAAATAAGAAAGTATAACTAATTCAGCGAATGAAATATCAAAACATAGTCATCATGTATTTATAATCGGACTTGAATTCATTAGCGACGTATAAGTATTTTATAAACAACAATTTCTTTTATATATGCGGGACTTTGCACAAACGGAAATAAATTAAGATTGTAATGTGTTTTGTTGATTATTCTTATCTCTAATATTTAGATATTCCTTTTTGGAATAAGCATAAGGATGCGGTTAGCTCGTGCTAACTTGTGAACAGTTTTTTTCCCTTCATTCGTAACTGTTTGTTGTATATCATTTTATTGTAAGGATTGCCGGTGTGAACGTAACTTTTATCGATATCGACGATTTTATTTATACCTACGTTTATTATTATTATATATTACTTTAATTATCGTGATTTTGCTTGAAGCAGATAAAAAATTATATATTTAAAATAATTCATATCATAAATTATGCCAATATATGTGACCTCAATATGTTAAGAGAATCTATACTGAATTAGTATTAGTATCATGCATGTCTTATATTTATATAAGGAGTTGATATAAAAAGTTGTGCTTGTAATGACTAATGAAATACGTTATCACAAAATAATTTGTGAGGCTTGATTAGTAAAAACGCGAATTCTAAATATCAAGATTCTGTTTATAGAAATCTACCAGCTGTCAGAGCCTATCAGAAATGCCAATTTAAAATATAGATCAACACGTAACTTCTCGTTATCAGTCTCGACTTACGAGCAACATGAACACAGCGACCGCTCTCTTTCTATATTCGGTGTATATCAGTCCGTTTTTTGTGGAGAAGCGCGTATGATTTATATCGCTTTACTTATATTTTATATACTGTAAATGCATGGTTCTATGAATATAATATTTTAAAATTTCATTTGGAAGGTGTAAACTATCCTCATATCAATCCTGTGAAATTACAAAGAATATAATTATTCAACCTCCTTTGCATATGTGTGCAATTCATATTAAACTATAATATTTATATGTACATGGTTGCGAAGCTTTTACATTAAAGACACATGTAGGTAACAATTGGAAAATTATCGATAAATGTAAAACATCACTAAAAATATTGTTGTTACATATGTCTTGTATTATCATACTACTAGCTACCATTTAATTTAAAGATTGATGTTACGTTTGTTCATACCTGGCTATAGACACAGATCAGTTCAGAATTACGAGATACTGTACCTACGAAACTTCCACGTGTTAGCGCTTCAATTTATGAAAATGTATTAGTAAATAAATACGTTGAATGTGATCAATTCATGACAAAACTGTACTATGACCTATCAAAATCCGAAGGCACATTATGAGATATAATGAAATTTGAAATTACTTAAAGTAAAGTGCTGAAGACCGTAAGAATGTCTAGTAATTATCACAATTATAAGTCTTAGCAAAATCCATCATAGGCACATAAAAATAATGGTAAAACGATTACGGTTACTGCATTTCACCGTCACAAAATAGCACTACTCTTCTGAAGAACCCAGGATCCAGCAGAGCCCTACTATCAACATTCGACTTTACCAATTACCTTGACCTTTACCAATAGAACCAAAAGAACTATAACTTTTCATTATGATCTGATAATAATTATTTAGATTACTATCATCTTCATTATATATGTAAATGCTCTAACGATTTCAATATACAAATCTGGAAAAATTGCTACTTTAAAATCATGTGCTTGTCAGTTAGCTTTTCAATCTTTATACATCCATATGTATTTATGTCATTGTAACCAATTAATGGTTGCGAAACTGTATATCTAAACATGACAGATTGTTGGTCTGTATAAATTGTTATAATTAATAATCGGGTTGTCGTTCGGTGTTTGAATCTCAAGGGTCGAACCTTATTGATACCTACGTACTCGTATTTACTGGTATTGCATCGTTGCTACATTTATATTCAATTAATAAGTAAAAGAATTGCTGGTGTACAGACCATAAATTAAAATAAATCAATTTCGTTTTGCATTATCTTACGTTACAGATGTTGAGTAAATCGTAAATTATTACAAGTTTATTTAAATGATCAAATAAGTGCCGACATTTATTTATGTCACAGTAACAGGACCGCTAATTATGTACTTGGTGATATAACGTCATAGAATTAATTTATTGGTTATAATTTTAAAACGAGTATGGTAATTGTGAAACTGTGTGACTGATAACAATGTATCGATGATTATATATGTATATGCAGTGTAGTTATATTGTCGTGAACACTGAAACGCTACGTCACTACCCTAAGTAAAGTCTTCTTGTAATGGAATTCTAAGTACATATATATATTTTATTAAATGACAGCGCTAACCCCCTCATTACATCTTTCGACACAAGACTCGGCGCCCAAACTATTTTTTTTTACAGTTCTTTAATTTTTTTGTTGTTTCCTATTTTCCAGAGATTTAAAGATAAGTTATTTTTTAACTTATACACACGTTATTTAAATACTAACATAATTTATTTATTATTAGTCGTTATTTAAATATCTATATTTTTGTTCATTATGATTTTTTTATATACTTCATTTTTTTCATGCTAAGGACAAAATGTACGGCTTTTGGATTGAAATCAGTTTAAAAATTAAGTATTAAGTTTTGTGTATTCCACAAGAAGTTGATTAATGTTAAAAAAGTACTAAAATATATAGTGATTTATACATAGAGATAATTTTCATGACATAATTATGTTTCCACTTTTGTAAATAATTTTCAAAAGAAATAAATCGTCAGTCAATTGCTATATTATAATAAATAAATTGTAATAAAATTCTTTTTTGTGTAGTAAAATTCTTGAACATTAATTTTTATATGTTTTTTTGATAAAATAAAAGCTACCCAAATAGAATGGAGTATCTAGAAAAATATTAATGAGAATATTTAGTGTTATATTGAAGCTTTTAAGTTATATTGAGCTCATGCGCTTTGCAACATAGGAACCAAGTATGTTTCATATTTGTTCTAAATAAATAAGTAAATCAAACCTTTACTCGAGGATAAGAATGTAAAGCATATTGAAAATGATTCGGATTTGTTGGAGTTGACTTCATCAAATGGCTTCAAAATCAAATCTTACTTATTTCTTTAGAGGTAATTATTAGTACAGTTTACAATAGTAAAGTAATAGATATCAATAATAATTCTTTACTAAAGTTCAGATACATCTTTCTAGAGGCATATAAATATAAGTGAATTTTGATATAGTGTGGTAATTAAATTAGGTTAGTCTATATTTCTCTTGTCGTATAATTAAGAGACATAGTTTAAGGTATTCCACATTACATGTAGTGTCCGTTATTATTACTTAGATTAAAAAGTTATGGTTCGTATATCACATTCATTATCGTATTTTCAGTTACAAATAGATACAATTTTTAAGGCGAAAATATGTCATTAGCATTTTATTTTCAAACTAATAATACTTCGATGACATACTAATACTTAATATATAAACGACAGTGATATAATATTCTAAACTAAATAAGGCGAGCCACTCGGCTACTGCAGTTATTTCAACTAAAGTTACTTTTTATTATAATAGGGGCTTAAGTATGTAAAATCAAAATTGTTTATTTTTTAATTTTAAACAAATTTATATATTTAAAATAGTTACCATTATTATCTATACATTGCTGCCATCTAATAGTAAGGTCATTCATGCCTCTGCGATAGAATTCTGAGGATCTAGACTGCACAAACTATGTGAAAGCATTTTGTACTGCCTCCTGGGAAGAAAACTTCTAACTGCAGTTCCTGAAGGGTCAAAACGGTTTCACGTGCTGTATGAGGTCTCGCGTTGTCATGTAGCAATAATGGTGAAGATCGATTCATGAGTCGGGGCTGTTTTGCCAACATTGTTTGGAGTTCGGCATAATAGACATCTGCCGTTATTGTTTGACCAGATCGGAGAAAACTAAAGTGAATAACACCATGCTGAGACCACCAGTTACTATAATTTTTTTATTGGTAAGTTTTGCTTTAGGACACTGTTGTGGCGTTTGACTTGGGGTCAGCCATTGCATTTTTATTTTACGGGTATCATAAAGAAACCACTTTTCATCGCATATCACAATTCGATCCAATATTCCTTCATTTCATTTCTGTACCAATTCAACAAGGCAACACAAGTTTCAACACGTGTTTCTTTCTGCAGATCAGTCAAATCATGAGGCACCCATTTTTCGTCGTTTTTATTTTATTGCTTTGACGCAAATGAGTCAATATTATGGGTAAGGTAACGTTTAACCATGCCGCTAATTCCTGGGTAGTTAGACTAGGATCAGATTCCACCATCTCTCTTAATTAATCGTTATTCACCTGTGTGGGCGGTCTTCCTCATGGCTCGCTCTTCCAGTCAAAGTTTCCATCAGGAAAGGGTTTAAACCACGCACGGTGCGTTCATTAGCAGACCCTGCCGTGTCTGCCGCGTTACTTCTGCGTCGGAATTCGTATTCAAAAATCACTCGAATTTTCACAGTATCCATCTTTCTTGTCTAAGTTGAATAGCAAAGACAATTGAAAGTCGATATTCAAATGTTTCATATTTTTTAAAAGAAGAACATCATAGAAACTATGTGAAGAACTTTTCTCTAGAAAACCTCAAAACATGAAGATTCTATATCAATTTAAGAAACCTATTACAATTAAACGGCAATTTCATAGTCTAACCCCTTATAATTGATCAATTTCGCATCCACAATACTGGAAAAAACATAGTAACCTAACCACTGAGCTAGCTCGGTACCAGTCTCAAAATACCAGGGGCAAAGTGGATTTTTTAGGCATTGTGTATTAAGAATAACACTTACTATGTTCTAGATTGTTTTTTAACCACCTTACTATACAACTAATAAAGTTACCTGAATAACTTGTCATCTGAATTTAATTCTGGCTGGTAAAGCTGGTATAACTCGTAGCTAGGGCGTATAAAGGAAAAACTGTTGGCTGATCTTTTTTGCAACATCGGTATCACCTGTCGCCATATGAATTATACAACGATACGATGTATTATCACCTGGGGTTTACTCTGAAACATTTATATATTAATCTAAAGGAGTGTGGTGTTCAATTTATACTAAAATTAGGAATGTTTACAATTCGAAATTTGAGTCTGAACTCATAAAGATGCGTATAGTAGTCATGGAAGAGGTTCATTATTATAAATCATTATGAGTATTTTTCTTCTCTCAATCTGCCATAAGACGCTATTCCTGCATTAAATTATGTATTGTCTGTATATGTATGTTTTGATTAACATATTTATTTTGATGTTTAGAGTCTGTGTAGATAATATGGATAACTTATGATATGTATATATCTTTATTTAGATTTAAGACTATTGCCGCCTTAAATTAGTGTACGACTCTTATTGGTTGACTGGTAGACAACGTCTCAAAAAATTATAATAACTATGCCGTTAGCTGATTTAATACACAAAAAGAAACACAATAAAATATGATTTCGAAATTAGGATGAGGAATATCGACTTATGAAACAATGAGATACCAGGTCCTAGAATTATCGCCTTTCGTTCATAACGTCATTTTATCACATGTAATGTCGTTACAACAGTAAAATATATTATCTTTAAATATTTTTTATGAGATGTTACCCAGTACTTGTCTTTTTATTGAAGCATTAATCTACTTATATTAAGATTAAACTCGTAATATCGTAAAATGCAACCATAAAATGTGATTTTAATTAAACAAATTAATTTATTTAAGAATAGAACTATTTACGGAGAGTGTCATGAAATAAGTTGGTTTATATAATTAAGGTAAACTAATTTCACATGTCCGGAAACGGATGATGTGTTGGCTTAATAATAAAGCTGATTTCGCTAGTCCTTCTGTAAGGTAGTTGCCAGTTTTAAGGGGCATTATGATTCAAGACGCGGTGGCGTGAAGACGTGTGTCCGGGGCAGTGAGAAAGTGTGGTTCCATCAAGTAGTTTTAGTACAATAAGATTAGTAAATGTCTGCATTAATTACATACATAATCTACATTAATTTGTTGGGTAAGAGCCCGTTGTTGGAATGGTTCCTTGAAGTCTACGATGTTGAGGTTAAGCAACTTTAGTAAGAGCAAGTCATAGGATGTGTGATACAAAATGTATTATCTTGAACTCTTTGTTGTTTGAGAAAGTACGTTGAGCTGAGGCTGTATCTGCAGTTAGTATTACCCATCAATCCGCACTGCGCTCGCGTAATGGGTTATAACCCATTTTCTCTATTTAATTTGATTCAATTCATGGAAGTGCCTGTGGCTCAGCTGTGAAGATATTAATAGGAAGTGAAGCAAAATAATACTTTGGGAAAACGTATTATTTTCAACATTATCTATTATGATTGTCCAGCTGAAGTACAGTTAACACTTTTGTTCGGATATCGCTTTTATGCAAAAAAGAATAATTAAACCTACAAAGCTGTGCACTATATAAATTTAAAAATGTCGTAAGTCCCATGTTATTCGTTTTGATTCCCACAAATAAGAGCGAAACTAAGCGTACGTTTTGTGTCGTTACATTCAATCTAATACTGATTATTTTATTAGTTGATAGCTAAATTGGATCGAATTGGAACAGATTGCTTTCACACATTGTTGGTGGAGATTAATGGCGTAGTGCGGTTCCGAGTTACTTCCTTACGACCACAAGTTGGAATCGAATCGTGGTTTACACAATCGAATACGACCAAATATTTCACTTTCTAATTTATTTGTTTCGTGATCTACATATTAGAGTTTTTTCATGTTTAGACGCTATATTAGGTTATATTTTGTGCAGTTAATCGCTGAATGGAATAATCATGACGCGCCATAAAAATACAATTAAGCAGTCAATATAATATGGATATTCAGAAACTACGAAATCTGTTTCATAGCATTTCAGTGCTACGAGTACTTTTATTGAGTTATTAATGAAATTAAATTTTTGGATTGTTGAGTCTGTTTAAAGTTGTTTAATTTTTTAAACCAATTACTTTTGTTGTATTTTATAGCTATATAATGTTGTAAAGCAATCACTTGCAGGTAGGTGTAGGTTGGATTGAGTTGATTTAAAGAATAATTATCTTAAATAATTTAAAGTTTAAGTACTGTGTAATTAAGAGCTGCAGTATATTATATATTAGTATATATTAGGTCCTTACATATGAAATTGGCGTTTTGTCGTACTGGCCACCTTAATCACAAAGTTCTCCTCCTTAATTGGGAATTCCAAATTCAAATTTATACAACCATTTACACATGTATTTGTGTTTCGCTAGGTGGCATTTATTTGTTTTTTTCTTATGTTTGTCCTATTTACGTTACCCAGTATAAAAAATTGGAAAACTTAAAATATCGTGTTATTTACGAGTACGAGTTCCTTCGTGGTACCAGTGCTGCGGAAACGGCTCGAAGGGTTAATGATGTGTGTGTATGGCGGTTGTGTCGCAAAAGAAAACACAGTGCGTTTTTCGTTTCAACGTTTTCGTTCTGGAAATTTCGATCTACAGAACAAGCCCCGTGGACGGCCGGAGAAATGAAGGCTATTGTGGAAGCGGATCCATGGCTAATCACGTTCGAGTTAGCTGCAGGCTGTGGTGTTAGTGATAAATTCACTTGAAGCAAATAGGAAAGATTGAAAAGCTTGAAAGGTGGGTACCTTACGAATTGAGTGTAGCAAACCGGCAACTGCTCTTCGACTGCTGCGTTATATTACTTAAGGGTTTTTAAATCGAATCATTACCTGTGATGAAAAGTGGATTCTCTATGATAATCGGAAGCGCTCATCGCAATGGTCTAGCGAAAATTGACCCCAAAAAGTTACTTGTAAGCGTTTGGTAGACTAGTGCCGGTGTCGCTCATTACAGTTTTCTCGAATCTGGCCAGACGATTACGGCAGACGTCTATTGTCAGCAATTGTAAACCATGCTGGTAAAACTAGCTGTTAAACAACTGAGTCTGGTCAATAGCTCTACACCACTGCTTCTTCGCGACAACGCTAGATTACACACTGCACAACAGACGGCTACCAAATTAGAAGAGTTCAATTGGAATGTCTAAGACATCTACCGTACTCCTCGGACCTTGTTCCAACAGATTACCATTTTTTTCAATATTTTTTCAAAAAAGAAAATTGGCAAAAGTCATTCGATTCCATTTGATTCATCCAAAGGTAAAGCCTGAATCTTTAGTATTATAAATATGTTAAAGATCATGATAATAATTCTTAAAATAACTTAATAATAATAATTAAAATAACTAGAAATTCAAGTTTAATATTAAATCATGGTATACTTTGCTCGTTTCAAATTTGATCTCGTATAGTAAGCCCCATGAAACATAAATATCATATGATCTAATAAATGCGTATATTTTCTAACATTTCTTATTATTTAATAAAACCTTTAAAAGGTAAAATTCGTGACCCTGATACGCTTCTGACAAGACACCTTGTCATAAATACTAATTAGAAGGCTTAGTGCCAGTTGTGCAGGTTCCGTTCAAGATTAACATAACTGACAGATAATTTCAAAGCGTCCGTTCCATTTTTAAATTAAAAGGTAGTTAGTGCAATATGAATAATGTAATATTTATTTGATATTTGTGAGAATCTAGTTATTTTAAGAAACTAATAATAATCTTAATTGGGATGCAAAGTAATACACAGATAAGCTTACCAAGTTTTATATTTTAAAATCATAAAGACACCTTACGTAGAAGTAGCGTTGATTGTAGCTTTGAAACATCTGTCACATCACATCACGGCGCCCATGGTCGTACTCATGTCCTGAGCTAGAGTTCTTAGGGGGAACGCACGACCGTTTTGGGCCGTCAACTTATAGCGTCAAAAGCAGATAATAGCGTTAAAAATATAACCTTGTGGCTTGGGTCCAGAATCCTTAGTGTCGGATCCCGCCTACTTCCTAAACACAAGCGAGTCTTCAGCATATTATATCAGGTAGGTCAACTACACTTTGATTAGAGGAGAGCTTAGAGAGCCTCGATTTGTGCATTAGGTGTATCCCCTACGTTAACAAAAAAGGTAGGTATGTCTTCACCTTGTCAGTACGCGCATGCTGATCGTGATTTTAAATTTCAATTTTGTTAGCTGGTTTCTCACGACGTCGCTCGCGTAAATTATAGACTATATCACCTGTACATGATGTAGCTTTCTTTAAGTGAATGAATTTTTAAAATAGGTCCCTTACTTTCGGAGCCTGTTCGATTCAAATAAGCAGACAATCAAATTTTTCCTCTTTATAATATTAGTAAGTTTTATACTTACTAATATAGACTTTTTTGACTTACCATTTTGTAACTTGTCAATCGAAAATGTATCCTTATCATACTTGAAAATGGTTACAAAGTTATAAGTGTCATAACTCTTTTCCCACAAGACAGAATCTTGACAGACACCGTTTTTTGTTATATTTATAAGTTACCTACATGCGGATCGAGAATGTCTGCTCGAGTTATGTTACAGAAATCCAGATTACGGCACGCATAGTTTGAACATGGTAAGATTCTTTTTTTAAGCCAAACACGTACTTTTATGATCCAGTCGGTATGTTGGATATGCGTGAAATCCTAATTGTGATGCTCAAACCGATATAACGCACACGTATGTTGCCTTATCGTTGAAAATATATTTCTAAACTACTATAAGCTACATTCACAGAATTGGTAATTTATTTATTAACAAAGACATACAAATATTTTTACAGTTATATCTATACCCCGTAATCAGTGGTGCAATTTGGGGACGATTTTAGAGATGGGTAACAATAAAAATATTGAATTAATTTATTATATTAATAATCAAGAGAAATCATTGGTCAAGTAATAACTATGATCTAGAAATTTTTATTGGTGTATTTTAAAAGGACAGATCACAAAAGAGCCTTTTGTGTTTAGGGTTAAAAAATGTATGTTTTTAATGATAAACCACAACTTTTTAATAATTAAACAGATTTGATTGGTTTTATATAATTAGAAATGTTACGTCATTTCGAGTAACAATGGCTATAATTTAAAACAATATTCAATATTAAAAATATCTTTAATAATAGTGTAATGTATCTTTAATAATGTGTAATGTGGATATGATATATCTAGCTGAAGATCCTTTGGCTTAGTTGCTTTTTATTTTGCTTTTGGGCGAAATCTTTTAATTTTTAAAAGTTTTATGTATATATTATATAAATCTGGTTCTTTTACAGTTTGTGGCGATTCGTCATCACTATCCCACAATTATTATATACACATCCCTTCACCGGGGAGTGTTTTGGCTGTCTATGGGGACGCTATGTGATCGTCAAGTAGCATCTAAGTTTGTAACCAAAAATGTAATGTTTTATACCATTATAAGAACATCTAACCAAGTTCCTCCGTGTTTCTTTTCGTGGTGATTAAACCCAAAGTGGTGACCCCGACCCAAAAGTTTATATGTATCATCATCAATTCAGCCGAGAGACGTATAATGCTATAATTAAATGTATAATGCTCATTTATTTTTTATCTTAAAGAAAAATGCTTAAAAAATCACCAATCCCGAGATAACCGAGATGAAAAAAGATAAAATATTTACTGAACACACACACACAATTATAGACAATCCCAGAGTGTTTTCGATGTAGTGTTCAAGAAATGACAACTCGATATATGCTGCAGGTAACTGCAGCGTCGACACCGTGATCGCTGTTATTCAGATAATGATATTAATTTAAGCAATTTTTTATTAATCTTATATTTTTTTAAATATATTTTTAGTATTTTTAAAAATATTTTATAGAAAATGCTTAGGAAAAAGACGGGAACCGGACACATTTCGCAACCCGGGCGACTGCTCTCTGAGATGAGATCTAGTTAACGATTTACATATTCGCACGATAAGTTATGAACTGTAGAGTGTGTAAATTGTAGAAGTACTTATTAAAAGTTTTTGCGTTATTGAGAATAATAAGAAATCCTATACAGCAAAATAACTCGATGTTTCAAGCACGCAGAGTTCAATTTACATTGAACGTTTTTATTTGTTCTTGCGCGCGGCTTTAACAAGTTTTTTGCGGTGCAGAAAAAAGCACGCATCTCAAGCTGACCGAGAAAGTAGTCTGGTCAAGCGCGACTTGAATGCACAATCAAGTTTATCATTTTCGACGTTTTTTTTTTCCAGTGCAAGAGGTAAATGCATATAATTTTACGCGCTACATAATTCGTAATTCTACACACTCCAGATTTTCGCCATTGGCTGCGTTATGAAAGCGTAATCGCATATGAAGCTTCGATAATTTACTGTAAAAGTAACTCATCTTAGGATTGTTGTGTTTACTTGTCTAATTTTTTTAATAAATTGATAAACGATTGATTAAAAGGTGTAACTAGTGATGAACGATACCACCTAGGTATCAATACTAAGTATCGATACTTATTTGTATTCGATATAGTTTGTATTCGATCGAGTAGTTTTACCATCGTCGTCATTTTTATAGCAAATTTGATAATATTGACAACCAATAAAAATTCTCTGTTTATGGAAGAAAAAGAAGGAAGTCCAGGCATAAAAAGTTATGCATATAGTTATTCAAAATTTTATGGGCAGTGCCTTTAGGTGCAGCATCAAAATTGCAACTAAACTTAATTTAGACATTTTGTTATTAAACATTTTAATATTATAAGATGTGCGAAATTTCATACAAATAGTACAGTTTAATAAATAGTATTTTAGTGGATTATAAACGTGTTGAATACGTATTTTTTTTATTTAGTCAAGTTTACAACAAAAGTAATTTCTTGGTACTCATCATCGATTTTTACTTTGTTACGCGCACAACAAGTTACCGGTTGACAACGATAAGTGAAACCGGTCGTTCAGCTAGCTAAATGAAAAACTGTATCACCGTAGAAAATCACCTTGCGGGATAACATAGAGAGTGAAAACGGTTGCCTCGACCCACCATTACTGATAGACCCCCAAGACGAATACGTTATACCTAAAATGTATCACCATTTTAAGATGTTGAGAGACGCGGGGCGGCTCTTATTGATTGGTCGTGTTTATCATAGGTTTGATGCCTTTCAATATGTCTATAATAGACGGACGTCAAAGAATGGGCCTCGGGCACGCAAAGGTGCTAGTTTAACTTTGTTTATTTACATTGGAATGCTCTGGACATGTTACTTGTCTTGTCAATTGGTGTATCTAGGCTGAATGTACTTTGAAATTGTTTTAAGTAAATGCTTTTCTTTGTTTAGTCACATCATTATTATATACATTTTTTTAATTTTAATCCTTTTAACCGACTTCAAAATTGTAATCGATGGAGGTTTTATGTACGACATGTATTTAAATTATATATGTTCACCAATTTATTTCGCAAATTGTTGGACCAGTTTTTATTTTTATTAGCTTATGGGCTTCTTTTTTGTCATATATTTTACGGTCTCATATTTTTTGTTATTGGATCATCACTTTTGTTTTCATATCCAAATAACTTATTTATATCAAAGTAGCTGACCCGGCGAACTTCATGCCACTATATTTGATTTATTTTTTTATATATTTTTTTATATAAAAACCTTGTCCCCACAATAAGAAACACAAAAAAGAATCATGATTGGTACAGTCGTTCGGAAGTTATGCGCAAACATACTTTTCAGCAATTCATTTTTATATATGCTTACACAGAACATGTCTAGCTGCTGACAAAATTTATTAAGTCATGCAAATAAATAAAGTCTCTAGGAATTTAGTTTTATTTATTTTTAGTGTTTAACTATTTTAGTGAGTACATATAATTAATATTTTTACTGATGAATATACCGAAAAAAATTTAATTTTAAAAGTTAATTAATTAAGTACGAACGTATCTGAAGGTACCGTTACGTCGGCGGTGAGTCAGTTAACATCTTGCTGCACTGCAAGTCCAATATAGTAAACTCGAGCGACGGCATGGTGCGATCGTAATTAGGGCCCGTAGCTTCCACGCAGACAAGTACCGAAACATGTGGTTTGTTCCCCTTTGGCAATATTCGATTTGTATTTTATTTTCATAACATTGAATTATTAATTATGCAATTATGCAAGATACACAAATTTTAGGCACTTAAATATCTTAATTCAAAATATATATAGTTGCGACTGCTGTAGTTAAACCAATATTTTCTTTGGAAGTTATTGGAAACCTTTCAGCAGCATAGAGAAAACATCGATGCAATAATGCTTATTGTTTTGTTAACTATTATGTGTTGCAACTTTATTCTACACAATTTATGATTAACATAGTGGATCTAAATCACTTCAAATGAAGCTGCTTACATAATTTTGATCAAAGTTCACTTGGTAAGTTAGTTTGATCATAAATTTTGTGCATAAAAGAGTATAAAAGAAAGATGGCAAACAGTAACGTACCAAACATTTCGACTCCCACAATCCCGTGCACCTCATTATTTCGGAATCTGCTCTTGTTTTGCAACTGGTTATTTTTTTTATGCCTTAAAAAGGAACGCGAATAAGTACCGGATTTATGTCCCATCTTGTACCTCACAAAGACAAGAGTACGTTCAATTTAGTGGTCTGTATCATGACCTTCACATGCAATTGAAAAGTTAGTTGTCGTATTCGATTATCGTAATAAACTTATATTTTTTTAAGAAATAAAATTTTACTTATACAAAGCTATACTGATAAATATTCTATGCTTTACTGGTTGCATGAATTTCGCTACTATTGAGCGTGAGTTACTGTATCAAGCAAGCCAATATTTAGGGTGGTAAGCTATAGTTTGTTAAGTAGCATAATACACTCACCAGCAAAAGCCTGCAATGACTTACTTGAAATTAGTTCCGGGCGTATAAGCAACATTAAATACATTTTTAATTATCAATGGAGATCGGTGCGAGTAAATTAAAGGCGTGCTTGTCGGTGAGCTGCCGTGAGTTTTGGGCCTGTGGCAGACCTTTTTGGAGTCAGATTCGCTTGCTTGAGTCGTCGACGAATTGTCCACTCGCTGGCTGCTACCCCAAGAACATCTCGGAGCGCCTGTTGGACGCCGACACCAGTTAAATGCCGATTTTGGAGAGAGGTTTACATGATAATACGGTCATCCCTCTCCGATGTGCACCGACGTCGTCCAGATCTTGATTTCGGGATAGAGCCACCAGTCTCCCGAAAGTGCTTGTAAACTTTCGAAACACAGGACTGGCTTATGAGGAGCCGACGAGCGAAAACCCGCTGACTGAGCCCTTCTTGCAATAGGGCTACGGTTTGTGCTGCTTCTGTAGGTATGGTTTCCATTGTAAAGGGTCAAAAGTAGCGGAGATGTATACTGATTAAGCTGTGAAAGTCTACTGATAAAGAATATCCGATAACAGGTTCTTTTTAGGGGTCAATAGGTCACAAATCGAGACCTATCAAATAATTAAATTACGTCTTTTTCGTTACTCCTTTACTTAATCTGGGATAGCTTCTTAAATACTGGCTTGATTTTAATGAATTTGGTATCAGTTTAAAGTTTAGAGTTGAACCTTTTGAATTATGTCAATTTTTTGATTATTGAAAAAATATCTAGTACACAAGTTCGCGCGTTATCAATTTCAAGTAAGTGATTCCAAACTTTTGCTCGCGAGTGTATATTCAAAAACACAATACGGTTTAGAAAAATAATAAAATTAAATTATGTTCTTGACTAAAAATAATTCCAGAAATCTTTAATGTGGAGATTTAGAATACCTATTAAAGTTCCCAATGCTGGTACGTAGGATTGAATTGATACTCACCACCACGGTACAGTGCATATTGGTGGGTGTGAAGGAGTGCAGATGCAACCGGGACCAGCAGCTTAAAGTGTTTTCCGAAGCACAGATGAGCTCGAGGTAATTAATACATTTTTGGTCACACATTCCATGACCGGCCTTTGAGATAGTCGCATAACTTTTGCATCGTAGACCGAATACGCTATCGAGCCCCTCATCTACTAAATTTTCTCGGAGATGATAACTGACCGACGTCAGACTCTGTTTATGATCTAACTTTTGCTGTATTGACCTTCATTGTGGTTTTTATACACGCGTGCTAATTTTTATTACATCTGACATCACTAAAACAATTTAATTTTTACTTAGCAAAATAATAAGAATGTCGTTCGTTGTTTCTTTATAAAAATTTCATAATTGTCCATTGCGGTACATTAAGCTATTAACAAACGCGTACATTAATTAAGTTCTTATTAAAAGTATCCAGTCACATGTGAAAAGTGTTATAGTGCCAATTAGTGATGATCGGTTCAGAATATTCTAGTTCATGATTTTGTCATCAATCACTATATGAACAAGCCGTATTAATTTGAAAAGGCAGTAATGGATGGTTAAACGGACTGTGATTACTATTGCGTGATCGCGAAATGTGTAATCTTACTATGATCTTTCTTGATCGACTATGTGTTTTCAATATTACTAAAGTTATAAAATAGCACATTCAAATATATATAGTATAGTATATACATATTCGAAGCTTGAACTTTTATTCAGATTATTAACATAGGTTATGTAGTACCGCGTATTTACGTATTATTTTCATACGTTGCGAATAATATTGCAAAACAATTACTAAGATTTTAAACACGTTAAATAAAACTACTTACTTCTTTTACAATTATTCTAGTTAATGTTCTAGGAGTGTAAAAGAAAATCGCGTCATAGTATGTAGTAGATTTTATCGTTTTATGTACATTATTTATTTACACCACTTAATAGACATTGGTTATAAATCATTATTTGAGACGCCATGATAATGACGTAGTTATTTTTAATTATTGTTATTAATTAAAGTAAAATACAGATGCATACAATTATTAAATACATTGTTTTATTATCATTGCAGTCGTGTGACCTTTCTGTAGAACTTTTGTAATCTAATAAGTCCCCCGACTGCAATACAAATTGTTTCTTTTATTTTTACCGATTTTTGTTTTTTTTTTTAATTTTTATTGTACTGTATATTATTTTAATCAATTTGAGGAATTTCATAAAATTAAATTAATATTTTCACATAAATATCAATTCTAGAGACCATCTCGCCTATCATGAGTTGTAATCATTAAGTTTATGTCATAATTAAGCATCTTTCCTTTTAAGCCGGTCGGATGCGTATGCGACCTGTTATTTAGCAATGAAGAGGAACATTATGCACAATAGTGTGGACGTTATCATACCATTACTGTGCAATTATGTTGCGCGCATACACTTATTATAATATTATCGAAGTTTTATCGACAAGTTTTTATTGAGATTTGTGTTAACGTGCTTTAAATGACGCAGAACTATCTGATGAGTTAATTTTATGTTCCCATGTTATTAAAAAATGAACATCATCAGCTCTTATAAAATGAGCGTTAAGGTTGTAAATAGTGTTTAAATTCATTAAAGGGGTTGAATCTATGACGTTAATTTTGTTTTGACCGTATATAAAATGATGACTCTTACGATAATTGATTAATATATTTTATTACCAATGAAACTGTCAAATAGATTTATATCTCAGAGAAAAAAAATCACATAAAAATGACTAGTTCCAGGTGCCTGAAATGGGTTGAGGATTTCCTAGTTTCATTTGGGAGATCTGTGACTAGGGAGCTATTATAATTAATATTAAGGCAAAATAACGTCTACATTCTTTGCTAACGAAATGTTAATTTGTAAGTAAGTATAATATTATAAACACTTATTTGATTGGACATACGTGATTCGTTATCGGTATTTACTTTAAAAATTAATATAAATAAAAACCATTCAGCAGTAGATTATAAGTGCATAAAATGTATTAATTTTATATTAGGTGAGTAGAAAATAAATTGTAAAATTATTTAGACATTTCATAAAAAACAAAACCACATCAGTATAATATTATACATTTTATTTAAGCCAATGAAGGCAAATAAAGTGTACGCAGGGGGCTAAATGTCTGTATTGGCTATAATTTCTTAAATTTTATAAAACACGGAATAGCCAACCCTTCTTTTCAGTACCTCGATATTTACTAAACCGACTTATTTTTCTCTGAAATTTTTTGTTCTGTATTTCCCAGATCTCTTTTAAAGAAAATTGCACACTCTTACCCATTGCACACTATTACCATAGAGTCATATACTCTAAAGGAGCTCGTAACCGTTGATCTATGGAAGCATCCCAATCGGTTCGTGGAGGGGAGATTTATCTACAGATACATACCTACTCATAGAATAAGTATTTATCTACAATTAGGTACCGCATAATAGAGTAAGTGGGTGGCCCGTGATCAGATGGAAGTTTAGCAAATTCACGCTAATTATGATAGGGGGACACACCTTTAAGAAAATCCATTGAAAAAAATTTGATATAGGTATCGATCATAAATGGATAATATAATCAATACAAATATTATAAAATCGTTATTATTTCTTATAATCCGGTCTACTAAGGAACTCGTATAACTTGGGTTCATCTGGCGGCAACGGAATGTGTACGCGTTTGCCTATTTAATTACGAGCGCGCCGCGAGCTATGCCCGGCTAATTTGTTCATTAAGATTTATTTACGTGAAATTATTTGATAACTCATAACATAGGTGTTTCAATTGGATATAATCATTGTATTTATAAATTCGATTAGCTCAGAGAGATTTCGTATGGGTTATATATTTAATTATCTAATTATTCTTAACTAGCACGCTTACCATTTTACGCTTTGCTTACATTCGCTCGAAATACCCAGAACGATGAAAATATCAGACCTATTATTTTTAAGTGAATATTGTGTCATATTAATGTTAGATAAATATTTGAAAAACTGAAATCTGTTTCGATTGCCAGGCTGTATATGAATTAGTAATAGAGCTCGAGATAGTAAATTTTTGTCATCCATCCTATGACCAATCTTGTAAAAGTTGCTTTATTAACTTAGGCAGTGGCTGACTGAAAGCGTTAACTTCTACGCCATCGAACTCTCAAAATCTTATCTATTCGTCATCAGCTGTATGTTGCGCACTGCTGAGCGTAGACCTCCTCGTAGATCTCCAAGATGATCGGTCTTGCGCTGCCCGCATCCAGCGTCTTCCCGCAATCTTTGTCAGATCGTCAGTCCACATGGTGGGAGATCTACCCACCGAACAGTATCTGTTGTGTGGTTGATATTCCAGAATTTTTTCACACCAACGGCCATCGGTCCTTTTGGCTTTTGGGATGTATGCTGCCCACTGCCACTTCATCAGAGCAATCCATAGATTAATGTCAGTAACTTTGGTTCGCTTATGGATCTCCTCATTCCTGAAAAATACCAAGTATTGCTCTCTTCATTGCCCGCTGGGTGGCCTTATGCCTTCTTATCAAACCCATAGTGAGCGACCACGTTTCGCTTTAGTAGGTTATTAATTGCAACTCACTAGGTAATTCTGATGCGAAGATTTTTTGTAGTTTCCGAACTAATCTATTAGAACAGGCAACGTTTTATTATGTAGGTATGTTTTTCTCGTTCAAATATTTTTTTTATCATAGACATAAATTCTTATATATGATTTATTTCTGTGGTTCTTATTATAGTTACATTTGAAGCCAAGCCATAGTATAAGTCGAAACGGTAGGTGTATGATGTATAATGAATAAAAGAGCGTGGACATAATTAAGGTATACAGTGATCAAAGTACAAAAAGTAGCCTGACAATAAAAGAACGCGCGCAGAGTCTCGTGCAGTCATAGAGCGAGTGTGACGTCCTCTTCACCTCATGCCCTGGCTCGCCAGCGTGCACGCGGAGAGAGTGCGTCAGAGTTGTCGCATTCACTAGGCATCAAATCACAGAACTACAGAAAGCTTACATCGCATGCCATTATTATTTGCATTTCAATTTATATTTATCTAATAGAGGAATACTTAAAAGATTGACCAACCTTTTTTTGAATAAAAAAAAACACAAACGTGGAGTAACGAAAGATATTGACTGAAATCCAAAGATATTGACTTCAATAAAAAATAAAATAAGTGATGCAATTACCCTATTGCAGTCGTCACTGCTCGGGCATCGAGCTATGAGCATATTCCTATGGATGATATTGAATAAAATAAAAAGAAGTGGTTATGACCAATCAAGCAGGTCCTGTGTGGATTAATGGGTATTCATGGGAAATTAAGGGATAAATATGCCTGTCGAAGCATAGAGGACTTAGAAATAATACATTTTTGGACACCTATGGTAGTTGCTTATGGTGCTGTATCGGTACGTACGTGTACGGTACCTATTAGCTATACCAGCACCATAAGCAACATTCCATTATTCCTATCTAGTTCTGTCCATAGGGAAAGTCTATGCTCCAGCAGTGGGAATATTAATAGGCCATGATACCGATGAAGCCTAAGTCATTACTAGTACTAGGAAAAGAGAGACACTAGCTTGCTAGTTTATACAATCTTTTTATCTTGGCTTGAAACAGATATTTAGAACTAATTTTGCCACGTTGAAAGTTTGAATTTCAAATGTGTGCTACTGTTTATATTTTTAACTAATCACGATAAGCAAGCACTGGTTCTTACGTGCCCTATAATTTTATGTCGTCCTCATCAAAATATCTCCGGAGGCATGAGGGTTTGACCAAATATGGACACGACTGCACTAGATCTTAGTAGACAGTAGCGACTCAACTGATGTGATGTTGCAGAAGTGTTTCACTTGCTGCGTTATCTTCACGTATTAAGATGACGATAAAACGCTTTGCAATTTTGGTGTAAAGAGTAATATGATAAAATACTATGATGAAATTGGGGCTATGGACACAAGCGAGACATTTCTTACTGTACTTATAATAATAATATTTGTGTTAATTAAACGAAAATAACACTTAAAACGACAGAATTGAAGATAAATGCTAAATGAAATAAAATTTTGTTGTATTGTATTTTATTTATAGAACGTCGAACTGCATTGGAAAAAAGATCAAAAATATTAGTTCAGATAACATTTCTGCCTCGTTATATCCGAATTTCGATAATTTTTTTAATGAAAATGGTAATATTATGTAATTTATACCGTTTAAAATATGATTAAATCACTTTTCAAAATACTATAAGGTATAATATATTTAGGTGCTTACTAATTGACTAATAATAGTACGGGTAAATCTTTTACATTAGTCGACAGGACCCGTATACGCAGTGTGCCTTACTTTCACAGGTCGGTAATTTGCTGTCATTAGTTTACCATTTATCTATTAAAATCACCGTTCGACTGCTTAAAACATTACTTGACCTCGCGTGATGAGTTATGAGCTTCAATTAAGATACCTAATTAATGATGAATCACTCTCGCCGTAGTGCGAAATAAGATTGTCTCGTATGATCGTAGCCAATTAGACTGACATCTTGGCGGTTGAAAGAAATCAATGAAAGGGTTTTTATGCAAATATTTTGTAGAAAGAAGGCTAAGCGAACACGTTACAAAGTTGTAAAGTCCATTTTAGAGTCTGCAGAATGAGAGACATCCGGAATTTTAATGGTTAATTTGCTATCATTTGAATTTCACTACCTTATACAGCTGTTAACTTGTTCATTATGCGAACACCTCATCATCGCGTCTGTATAATGCATAATGATGTAAAGCGCAACTTATTATTTTTAATCTGTTTCTAACTTTATAGTTATATTTTAATACTTGTATCGGTTAACATGGAATGTTTTACCATCTTTTTTTTAAATATCATAAACTTGTAACTTATGTGTGATTTAAAATACTTCTCTTATAAGCTTCTCAAGTTTTTTTTGCTCTGGCTCAATCAGCTAGTTGCACTAATATCTATTAAAATTTTCATAAGTTTAAAGTGACTTTACCCATACAAATTTGACATTCATTAGAGCTTAAAAGCGCCATTAAACCTTAATGGACGCTAGTGCAACTGACTCAGTGAGAGAAGACAATTGATCCAAAAGAAATATGGTTTCAATATTTAGAACGCATTATATGTCCATTTTAGAGTGTTCCTTATCGATTTAATTAGATTCCATTCATAGGAAAAACTTGAGCACAGCAGTAATTTTAAAACTACACCTGAGGATGTTTCCGTGGGAGTGAGAATTGTAACCATCGTTTTAACATATGTGCGATCTCGTTTCGGCCAGAATCAGCATTGATTTCACCCTTTCTCTTGAAGAATGGACAGGTTGCTTTACTTCACGAGCTAATTGCCCCAAACTTTCGTATCTGCTTTACCCCTATTATACAATTCATTAAGATTGCGTGTTACGCCGTTGTTAAATGGCAGATGTGAATTTCACACCGATAACTTCGAAAATATTTTTTTTAATTCGTAATTTTCGTGTCTTGGGTGGATTGAATATTGAATTATGTTCCATAAATTAGAAAGGCATATTCGCTATATATTTGTACAAGTATTTTTGTATTCAATATGTATGTGATGTGGTTTGTATGTAAGTGTATCAGTGTAAAACTAAACTTATCTACACTGTAGAATAAAATAGAAGTAATTGAAGATCATCATTATCATTAATGTCCTCAATGCTGGGGACAGGCTTTATGGATGCAGCCGGGCAACGGCTTAGCATGCATACCAAAGCACAATTTTCGTGATAATTTTCGGTCACCCATCCTATGACCGGGGGTTTATGAACGTGCTTAACCTCCGCATCGCAATCGCTGAATCATCGACTTCCTTTGAAGAAATAAATTCCTATAAAGAAATAGTTTATTACTAAAAGATTCTATGGAGGTGGTGAAACTTTTGAGTTTGCGTAATACGTCTTTTTTTGTGACAAACTAGAGTGGGTGCTATGCTCGTTTCGTCACCCGACCTTGCTTTCCGTTAATTAACCACCTCGCTGAGCACAAGTGATGGATCGGTCACCTGTTTTAAATACAACAGATTAGATATTCTACTAGAAGAGACATTCACATTGGTTTTTATGTACGTGGGAGGTATTTACCTCGAAAGAAAATTATTTACTTATAAAAATCTGCCCAATCAACTATTTTGCCACTTTTATTGCAAAGCGATAAAATGCGAGAGACTTGATCGGGTAGGAAAAAGCTCCATAACACATAATCTGTTTAAAACTCGCGCTTGCGGGTTTGCTGTTAGGTTGTTATATGTATTTATTCTTTATAGACATTATTTGAGAAAACTTAATAATATACACAACAATCTGATAGTAATACCTAAGGGTGGAAACGAGCCACTTATTTTGACTAAGGTGTCAAAATAAGTGGCTCGTAGAACTGTAGAGTTTGTAGAGTAAGGTTATGTTAGTTAGTTAGCAGCTTAGCTCTACAAAAGATCTGAAAACGTTTGACAGTGCGAATCATATTATGTCATCTTGGAAATATTTTATGTATCGAAATAAATATTATCGAAATTGTAGGGTGAAAAGTTTTTTGTCATTTGCCAGTTCCATGTTTCTTATATCCCTGGTCACATGTCACCACAAAGTGCGCTCACAAAAATCGTACAAGTAAATGACCACAGACAAGACAGGTTGATTTGGGCGGTTACATCTTATCTGCCGACTGCGCCCGCGCCGGCCGACCTCATAACTTATTGATCGCTAGCACTTGCAACCGGTATAAACGTGCATCGTTTGTCTAAATGAAAATTGTTAAAAAGCACTCTTGACTATGTCATGCTTTTGCTTGAGTTATATTTGTAGTTATAAGTAACAAACATATGTTTTCCATTAGATTATTTGTAGAAGCATTGTAATAGAATTCAAAACTTAATGCATTCCAATTGTAGCAGCATTATTCTTTTGCTTTCAATAATAAAAAAAAACAGATATAAGAACGCCCTGGTTTCGTGCCTTCTTGAGATGTTTCTAAATTTTTTATGCAATTGAAAGATCACTTTAAATATCAACAAAGTATATACGTCTCAATTTCTGTTATGAAGTTTAATTATTTCAAATATCGTAATTTGCATAGTAATTCAAATAAATTTTAATTGATTTGGCCACACAGGTTTTCAAAGATATCGGACTTTTTAGGTGGTACCAGTTTATTTTATCATTTAAATACATTCAAATAGAGTCATATGGTGCAAGCAAGAATGCGTACGTTGTGTTTGAGTCTCTAGAAATAAAAATAAAGAAATAAAAGACAAAGAAATTATAGAAATATGCGACAGATTGATAAATTATTAAACACACTCGACCTTTGCGTTTTATATTTGTAGAGGTGCTGAGAGAACGTATGGACGCTCTGGGGTTTTCAAAATAAATTTATAGAGGGACTTTGAAAAGGTCCCATCGTAACCTAATATGTGAGAATTCGAAGCCACATTTTATTGACGTTTTTTCTGACATTTGCGCCCAGGCAAGTGCCCCCAGATCCGGCCCTGCACCACATACATGAGAGTACGTAACACTTTATCAACACCAGTCTGTTACACCGGCCACCGTGTCGTAACATATTTAATCAGCTTTAATTTCGGAAGCACATTTTGAACTTGGCTACTTACTTTCACAATTTATGAGACAGCTCTTATTTAAATATTTACCAGTATTACGTAAACTTTTAAGGCGGAAGGCTGAGTACTGAGCGCAAAAGTTATGGTTTGATGTTGTGGCAATATAACTCATTACTTTTATCTTAACGTTTTTTCATAAGTTTTTTTTTTATAAGTTACTAATTTATTTAATTTTTATCCTATACGGTGTCTTTCAGTTTTATTCTCTAATTGTTTTATTTGGTTTCATTGGAATCAGGAGAGAATAATTTGATAATATAATGATTTTATGGGAAGCACAGGACCGAATGGTGTGGATATCTATGGGGAAGGCTTACGCGCAGTAGTGAGCGACGTAAGGTTGTTTATGACAAATGATTTTTAATAAATTATACTGTTCTCTTTTGTTTAGTTGAGGGCTTAATAATCAAAAATACCATATTTCTTCTGTTACGATATGTTTATAATAGCATTTAAATTTCTATTTTTTAAGTTATTTGGCTAATCTTGTTTGTGTAAAAATTTGTGTAATAAACTAATATGTCTTTGAGAAAATGAATGACTCTAGGGTCAATAATTGTTGTATATTGGTTTGACATAATGAACACGGCAGTATTTGACAGGAGTAGTTATTAGCGATGTTTGAATTAAACGGTACCATTATTCAAATTGTTTGGTCTCGTTTACGAGTATCTTACGAACCTTTTAAGGCTATGCATGTAAAACTTAGTAATAAGTCTATTCATAATCATTAGTAAGGTCAACATCATGTCAGAGTGAATACGAATTAATAACATTGATGCCTAAAATGTTTATTATATATATTGATTTATAAACTTTATCAGGTATTTTGAACATCATAATACTTGCATTATTAGAGAAAGATATTTAATTTTTGCACAAAACTATCTCTGTTTATAATTCCGTTTTGCGTCACCAAGTTGCGAACCAAAATGGTTATACGCAAAAAGCGTGCAACGAAACTCGACCGCAAAACTTCTAATTCCGCAAAAGCGATCGTAGTTTTTCAATAAGCAATAAATAATGTAATGCAACGTAACGGTGGCGGGCACGCGCCACTAACAAGGCGCTCGCGCCGTGCGCCGTGCCATCGTTGTGCAACTTGCCCCACCCTACCTTGGCACTTTATATTTTATACGAGGGATAAGCGAAAAGCGGATGCAAATTGAATTCACTAATCCACTGTGAGTAGTAGGTACCATAGTGGATAAGCGCAGCGGCCTGCGATCGTTGTTGTTAAGCAACTTTCGCAAGGGTTTGGTGACCAAAAAAATAAATTATTATTAGAGCTACAGCGTGCTCCGGATAACACGTTAAATTGTTGGTTCCGGTTGCATTTGCAGTCGTTAATATTCTCTAATCCACCTTGGACCCGCATGGAGGGTCATGGCCCATTCTCCTTAACCATTCATAAGAAAGGCCTGAGCCCTGCAGTGGGAACGTAAAGGGGTTATTAATGATGATGACTCCACTGGTATATCATTTTTACATGGGGAAACTCATTTTTTTATGCATGGGCTTATCCCATCTTATGCCTTAAACCAGATCTCACCAAACATTGAAACCTGTCCCGAGGGTGGAGATGGAGGTGGAGTCAAAACATGGTGCGAAACCTAACAAAACCAGCTGTGGAGTACCCTCGTGTAATGGTAAAGATCCAGGATCAGGCCCAGAAACTCATATCGATATCCTTCCATGCATAAATTAAATTCTTCTAAATCTAAATTTTATTTCAAATTAAATAGGAAATGTAGTTAATGCAACAATGGGCGCTATAAAAATTATTCCTGGAAACAATAATAGTTTTCCGCCTTCTTCAGATATAGATTATTGATTGGTGTGGCGGGTGACTCTCTTATAATAATATTTTGCCTATGTGTGTGTGGGTCGTCTACAATGTAGGTAGTTGTTCTATTCATCGTTGTATAATATTCATTCCTAATTTAATTCATAATTTTATTCTCTGAATATTTCTGTGGGGTATTATCTTTTAAATTGTACCAACGCCTTATTGATTCCGTTCTTCACCAACCAGCTTTAGTAGTGATACATAGTTAATACATATGAACTTTCTGACTCCAAACTAGATCTAACACGAGCCGACCGCCATTTTAAGTAACTATTGTTCAAATAGAAGTAAATCTCTGTCTATTGTTATGAAATAAATAAACCTTTTCTTATTTAACAGCGCAGAATGAACTGTCCTTGAAACTGGTTGTACTTTCTAACGCATAGCAGTTTCGATATCGACAACACGATGTACTTCACTGATAACGGTTTGTAATTATTATAGTTAATAACCACTTCTGTTTGGTTAGATATAATTAATTTTAGGCATATTTTTTTCATAATATAGTCTATGTATAGTTCATTATCATTACGATATTTTAGTTTCAGATTACTTACATGATATACAAATTAATTATGATGTTATCAAAAGAATGTTATAAGCACTCGCCAAAGGAGGCTTGATGTAACTTTTGTGTTGCATTAACATAGTGACCCTCAGTAAAACAAACACATTTGTTCAATACGAATGGATGATAATCTGAAAATATAGACCAGCATCACACTGGTTAGCTTGTAGTATGACAGCTGGCACTTGGTCGTGATTAGGGCATGTAATATTCAATTAACGAATACCTTTTTAGCTTGCGTGGTGAGTCCACTGTTCATTTTTGTTTGTTTGTGCAATAAAAATGGTCCTTCAACAGATTGTAGCGTATTGCTTTAGGCAAGATTAGAAATACTACGTAAAAAAAGACAAAAATTGAAGTATTCGAATCGTTTGGGTCATGGCTCAGACCCTGAAGAATATATGGTTTTATTTATCGCTACACAAATCTTCTTGCCAGGTATTTTTAATCACCTGAAGATCTTAAGAATTCTCGAGCATTACAATTATTGTCTATTTTGTTTGAGTAATGTCTCAATCACAAGTACCTACCTACAAATTGTTGGTTTTATAATAACAGTCCATGTTAAAAGGGCCAGTAGTTCGCTCCTCTAATGATTCTAATAAATTTACCAGCCCACTAAGATGGCGGTTTCGATGTTTCTGGGCGGTTTCGTTTGTCGCAAATTAATGGCAATAAAGCATAATCATATCGTAAACGCCGCTCGTGAGGCTGCGCAAGCGACGTGCCCGCGGCGCCCTTCGATTCCAAGATGGCGGCGTACGATTTGCATCGTATTAGAACTTTTCATAGTTTAACTAGCCTTATTTTGTATTTTTTTTAGCGGCACGTGTGCGCTAGATTAATATGTGACCTACTTAGACCTTTTTGTAGTGTTATGGTAAATAGGCCATGCTCTTATTTTCCTTCGTGTCGATCCTCCGTTTACGCAGTGGGTTTTATTATTAGGTAGGCCAATCATCTGCGTAGGAAGTGGTCTTCAGGCTATTCCCGTGCTTCGCCTCTGTGAAGATGGACAAGTGAGTAGGCCCTAGATATTTTAGAGACAGAGTCCCTCATTATCTGCCGACTACGCGCAGGGGGAGCGGGTATCCGTTATGCATTTCAATGTGTCAAAAAAAGTTAGACCCAGTTTTAATGTATCTATGAAAAACCGCAAAAAGCCCTTTTGAATATTTATTTTAATATTTTTTCAGTATTTGTTGCTATAGCAGTAACAGAAATACATCATCTGTAAAAATGTCAACTATCACGATTCATGAGATACAGACGGACAGATGGACGGACAGAAGAGCCTTGCTAATTTTATAGGGTCCTATTTTTATCCTTTGGGTACGAAATCCTAAAAATTAAGCTTTTTTATTTCTTAACAAAAAGCTTTATTTGAATTTAAGGTCTAAGACACAACAACAACGCTTTGCGTGGTCTGTTTTATTATGGACGCATGTCGGTAAAAAATCATGAAGAGGGAAAACCATGGCGAAAGTGAAATACTACAATCAATTTTAATGTTATTTATTTCATTTTGACAAGGTAATCGGTGACCTTTGAACGACTAATAAGTATCAAAAGTACAAAATGATAAAGGTAATATCTCTATCTCCTATAGATTCTACGTTAAGTTAAATAGCATCTCGTTGCAATTTGGTACGAGTGTTTTGAAAAATATGACTCCAACTTTATTATTTAGTAACCTCTGATCTTACATATATTTTATATAACATTAATGTAATGGAAACAAGAATAGTATTTGAATTTGTTTAAATAGGTACAATCAATAACAATATTAACTTAGGTACAGATAAACGAAAAAATATTATCTGAAATGCAATTCAAATAAAATAAAAAAGCTAGACTTGTAATGAATCCTATAATCATATCTCGCTCATTCATTGGAATCAATGCTTGTATAAAATTTTGAGTATTCTTCTCTGAAGACAGTTGTATTTAAAGGAATAAACGGCTGCTTTTAAATTTAGAAAAATAGATACGAGTATTATCTACATATTGAAGTCTTTTATATTTTAATTACATATACGAGGGTCAAACTGAAAGTTCTTAGAACTGGCCACTTATAAACAATATAATAAAAAAATAATTCTAAAATTTGAAAATATAACTCTTTGCCAATATTACTGAGTATATATTTCATTCATTTGTCATTTGTTTTACGATTTGGCGGCAAATTGAAAATTGTCTGTGTCACGTCATCATGAATTTAACACGAGAAAATTTTCGTGCAATGATTTTTTATGACTTTCGATGTCATTTAAGTCAACAAGAAAGTTATGATAGACTACGATTGGCCTTTCACGATGAAGCCCCATCTCGTGCGACTGTTTACAACTGGTTTAATGAGTTTAAACGTGGTCGCACTAATCTCACTGATGATTTACGTGAGGGACGGCCTTCTACGGCGACGACTGAAGATAACATCTGTGTTGTGCGGCGTATGATAGAGACTGACAAAAGAGTGACCTATCAACAGATTCGGACAAGCTTAGGCATCGGTATGAGTCAAGTGCACAAAATCCTCCACGAACATTTAGCGGTCAGGAAGCTTTGCGCCCGGTGGATACCTCATAATTTGACTGAGGCTCAAAAACTCCATCGTGTGGATTGGTGTCGTAAAATGATTGAAAGATTTAACGGAGGTGACTCAAATGCTGTGTTCGACATACTAACAGGTGACGAAAGCTGGATTTACTGTTATGATCCTAAAACCAAAAGACAATCTGCTCAGTGGGTGTTTCCTTTCGAGGAGTTGCCAACTAAAGTGAAGAGAGATCGAAGTGCGGGAAAAAAAATGGTGGCCTCGTTCTTTGGAAGGATAGGTCATTTTGCAACAATTGTGTTAGAGGATCAAAAAACAGTTTCTGCAGAATGGCACACTACCAATTGTTTGCCACTTGTCTTGGAAAAAGTTCGAGAGAAACGACCTCGCAGTAGGATCCTCCTTCACCACGACAACGCCTCGTCGCACACCGCCAAGTGAACGATCGACTATTTGGCGACATCAAACGTTGAATTACTGGGTCACCCGCCGTATAGCCCCGACCTCGCGCCTTGTGATTTTTATTTATTTCCAAAAATTAAAGAAAAACTTAAAGGAAAGCGGTTTATGAATGCTGAAGAAGCGGTGGCTGCGTATCGCGATGCCATTGAAGAGACCCCTAAGGACGAGTGGGCAAAGTGCTTTTCCCAGTGGTTCCATCGCATGCAGCGGTGTATTGACGTGAATGGACAATATTTTGAAAAGATATAATAAAACTAATAACTGGCTAATGTAATCAGTTTTTGATTTTCTAAGAACTTTCAGTTTGACCCTCGTAGTATACATACGGATTCAAGTGTCTTTGATAGATGTGATTTTTTTATGATGTGGAAATTTGTTAGATCTACGAAAACTGTAACGTTAAAATTAGTGATTTAATTTTAACAACAAATTTCGTAGTAATAATACCCAGTATTTAGTCGAATACAAGAACTAGCCCAATGAGCCCAATACCAAATACATATTACAAGTCTAGTAAAATTTCGGTACAAAAGATAAATATAAAACCAAAGTTAGTGCAAAACGCAGTTTGCTGTTATGACCTTATGTTATATTTAAAGCTTTACTCAACTTTTATGGAATAACAGCATGATTATATGTATGTAGGTGTCACAAAAATACCCGTTAAGTCTGAAAGGTAATTGATTATATATAACACTAAAATGCCTTTTTGTATAATTATATCGATAACATTTTGTAAGAATAACAATAATACAGTCAAGTGTCTGGGTATTTTATCAATATTGTAAAAAGTTAAAGTTTCTCCCTTCTTTTGTTTATAGGACGTAATCTTCGAAAATACTGATTCGAACATGAAAATTCTTACGCCTATGGGAATTTGCTCAGACGGCTAGTTAATAATAAATTTTGATATTATTTATTTCTAAACGTAAAAAACGGTGCCTATTGAGCCACTTTAGTGTTCAGTCGATGAAATTTTAAGTATAACAGGTATTTATATAACATCTATAATTATACGTACATACATAAGTAGGTACATTGTAGAGTTGGTTGTAACGATACGAGGGGTACAAACTGAAATATGTACTATATTTTCTATACGCAAGAAAAGGTAACATTGATAATGTTTTATGTATATTTTGTGATAAATTACTAATGATACAATATGTCAAATTTTTGCAATCGATTTTGAATTCTACCTCAAGTAAATGAAGTTTTAAAATCAATCAAAAAATATTGTATTAACTAAAGCTGCGTTTTTGACTATTGTCACTGCGTTTATTAATATATAAATAATAATTTCAGGAAAATATGTATAGTAAAATATTACCAATTGAATTGAAAAATTATAGTAACATGTATTACTCGTAACAATAATGGAGATCTATCTATACTTAAAAGGAACGTTTAGATAATTATATTTCTTTGAATGAGACTTTTTTATTCGCATTTGTATGTCCAATTGTATATATCAGTAATAAATTAATTAAATCACAGTTTTAAAATTATCTTAAATTTAGTAATTTGGAGTACATGATTAAATCATTTTAGATTGAATAATCTCTTAACTGATAAAAATTTCTAATTTAAAAATCTCAAAACGTATATTTGATAAAATATATCTAATTTGCGTAATATATTCTGAAACTTAACAAAAGTATCTAACACGTTGAAAAATTAAATTTCACGAGTCGATACAAAAAAAAAAAACGAAAAAGAAAATAATTTACGCAACATGAAGTAAAAGTGATATAATAAATTTCGAGTAGTTAGACAACTTCTCTAACAAATGATAAAAAAATATTTATAATATCTTCAATAAGCAACAAGATATATTTTTATTGGTAACCGGCGTTTCCTTTCAGACTAATAATACTAATTACAATACATCGATCAAAGCGGAATTTACAAAAGAAATAATACAAATTACTTACATTTCATACACTATTACTAAATACCAAGTATGTTTTAATTCTAATAGAACACTCTCTGGACTCTTACTTTTTAAAAGCTATTTTGTCTTTAGGACAAGGAATATTATTCATACATGCTAACTGTATACTATTCGGTAGTGAATTCGGTATTCTACACTCCTTCAAAGATATTCGTATATTTACAAGTTTAAGTACATACATGAGATGCATTATCACTTTATTTTTTACAATTAATTATATACTAGTAGCCAACAAAAGGCTCAGAAATAAATCTTCGTTTCACTCGCTCGAACAATGTCATGAAAACGCTACGGTAACAATTGCATCTATCTATTTGGATATATTTTTGCGAGTAAAGTTTCAATTGTCAACAATAATTAATGTTATTGTTCTTAAATTAATCAAAACAATCTTTTTAGCAGTTCCAATTTTGGACTGTATTTTTAGTATTTTCTTTCATAGAAACTGAATTTGGCTGCGCATGCACGGCCTAATGTACATCGGAGCGTCACCACACGATCTCTGTTAACATTTTTTTAATATTACGTAAACATACACAAGAGTCATTTGGATGTATAGACCAGATTATTGAGAGGGCGAATGTGATATGGGTCCGCCATCAGGTGTGGTCGGCGGCTGTGGCTGCGGCGGCGGCGGCTCGGCGGGCCGCAGGCGCCACTCGTCCCATAAACGACCTGATCTCTTCGAAATACGTCTCATCCGGTGACCGCCGACGGCTGTCGTCTCCGTTCTCCGCCTCATGTTTCTTCAGATGCCTATCGAGGTTCGTTTGCTGCCCGAAACAACGGTCGCAGTGACGACATCGGAATGGTCTCTCTTTGTTATGGATATTTCTCACGTGCCGTTGAAGATTTGACGATATAGAGAAGGATCTCTCGCAGTACTTGCAACGATACGGTTGCTCACCGGTGTGCGTTCGTAAGTGTCTCGTCAAGTTTGCACTACGGGGGAAAGCTTTCCCGCAATAGGAGCAGGTGTATCGGTCCCGAGCTCTAGGGGCGCCGGCATTTTGAGGTATGGGTGGAGCCCGAGGAGCACCCGGAGCCAGCAGCGTCGCAGCAGCGGCGGGGAGGAACGGGTATCGGCCGAACGAGGCCGGCAAGGCTAGCGGAAGCCGTCGGCAGAATTGCAAGAGCGCCGGGTGTGCAGGATGAGCGGGGTGCGTGGGGTGCGGCGGTGGTGACGGCGTGATTAAATTGCAATTTTCATCTTCTAATCTAGGCGGACGTTTGTGGGTGACTCTGAGGTCGAGGGGTTCGTCTGCGCGTGGAGAACTGAGTGGACTGTGGCTGTGGTGGTCGCGCGGGGAGTGAGGCGGGGAGGCGAGGCGGCGCGGCGCCGCGTGCTTTTCGCGCATGGCGGCCGCCGCGCACGCGCTCATCGGGCTCGTGCGCCACCGACCTGCAACAATCATACGGCCATTAGAACTTGTATTACTTATTGATAGTGATATGCAGTAGTATTTTTTTTTAATATGCACCTTTTGACATGTCCAAAACAACGACTATAAGTGACTTAGACGTTTTTCGTTATAAGTATTCGTTATTGTAAAATAATCAATATAAGTAATAGATAAAACTTTAAACTTGAAATTTCATTTCAATTTACAGTATTTGCTGGACAAGATTATATGATGAATTGTCGATATTCATACCAATATTTATTCAATGTTTTCCGCACGAGTTCCCGAAATTATTTAACAGACTGCTACATGTCAACTGTCCGCCGTAATAGAACCTATCAGTTAGGCGTGTCCAGCGATTGCTTCCTACAACCTTGACAACATCCTAAATGTGGTATGCTAAAGCTTGCGAAATGACGCGCCTTAGCGGGGGTGGCAGTTGGCTCCTACGCGGCGTCGACGTACGCCCACATAGTTGCGACATAGAAACTGGAGCAGCTACCGAAGCGACGATGTTACCAAGTTAATTATTAACACGGTTTTATCGGACATTTCATTACGCTATAAATAGTGCCTTCGAACAAATTGCTAATATCCTAAAACAGGTATATCAAGGGGTACGGCTTCGTCCGGCCTTCCTGTATTCGATGTACTTTAATCTCCTCTTTCGTAAGAGCTTCGTGTAACGAACGGCGCCGAAGATAAATCGCCGGATAACAAGTCGATTTTGAATGTTTTGGTAAAACAGGTTTTTGTGACTGACGTGTAAGGTGCTACTTAATTCGGTAATATAGGTACTAAACCAGCATTAATATAATATATTCTTTGTATTAACTTTTTTTTTATGGAATAGGGGGCAGTCGAGCAGACGGATCATCTGATGGTGAGTGATTACCGCCGCCCATGGACACCTGCAACACCAGAGGAGCTACAAGCGCGCTGCCGGCCTTTGAGGGACGAACGAAAGTCAAATAAGCAATGCATATTTTATGAAAATAAGTAATAGCTAAACTATTTAAGGAAACCAAAAATGGCCAGAGAAATATTGAGAATGAATTTCGAGTGAAAAAGAGGTAGGATATGCATGTTTTTTGTATAATTTACTTGATTTTTTCAGGTTACATAAATATTAAACATTAATTTATTGTTTCAGTTGTTAAATGGTATTAAAGCCGTCTTCTGACAACTATATTACTTCCGGTTGCACAAATTTCTATTAACGAGTTTAAAGTTAAATTACCGAAAAAACAATTAATATTTAGAACATTCATGAAACCATAATGAACATTTGTATAACTAATAATATATAGCGGTAGTGAAGCGGTAGTCTGACAACTTGATGGAGTATGCTTTTGAAGAGGTGTAAAACGATATTGTTGTGCTTCCACAGGTTCCGCTTCCGCCCACCTCTGTATTCTGTGGTAAAAGTCCTTCAACTTCTTTCGACTATCTGATGTTCATTTTTAATATTCTAGTATCTAAAATCACCTGTTTGACTAATTTAGAATAAAAATTTATTAAAGAACGAAAATTTTCAGTGACATAAATTCTTGACCTCAATCTAGCCTAAGAATTGTTTAATAATTAGCTTAGATATGTAATCATATTATTATATAGAATAGTTAAGTCAGAGACTTTAGATGCGATTTTGTTTTATATTTGTTATATCATATTAAAAAGTGAATGTAAAGTATAATAGAACAATACTTTACAAGCCTCTACGCCACTCGAATTTCTTTGATCTTTTACCGTCTCCCTGAAACTCTTCAGCGCCCACATTAGCTCTATCGCCCACTGAATTAGACCATTCTATAGCATCATTACAAAAAAATGATAAGCAATAATCGTGGTACGATAATTTAGACAACTTCATTCGTTTTGATTGATCGGCGCACGCGCATCACCCACGTGAAGTCACGTTGCTTTCGGTATCGACCCCGACAATCGGGACCGCCTTATATGTTAACTATATTACAATTTTATTACTACTTATTAGGGTGATCGATGGCATTTGTCATAGACGACAAGCCATGTTCTTTTTTGTAATGAACGCTGCAAGCAACTGCTACTTATGCCGAAGATTGATGCTTTAGTGAGTTTTTATCTATTGAGATGACACCTTATGGATTACGGTAAGTTGATTGGTGATGTTACGTTTATCTTTGTTAAAACGGAAACATGTGAATGTTGATTTATTTAGTTATTATTAGATGAGTCGATACTATTTAGATTTCATGTTCTTGGTGTGGAATTTTCAGATTTTGCATACATTTAAGGCTTTGAGTTACAAAAATCATTGCAGAATAACATTAATCAGTCAGTACGGTTTTTAATATTTTCTTTAAGTTATTAGAAAGCAGAAAAAAATATGATAAGTACGGAGACAATCACATAGTGTTTACGACTTGATGTTTAAAAGGTGCTTAACATGCGTTGGGTTACGTGAAACTTATAGTACATTTAAAGCTTCGCTTAAACTTTATCGTCCAAGAGATTTATATATATGTAAAATCTTCATCGTCCCACTGTCAGCCCCATTAACATTAGGACTAGCTGTCACGGATTGTCGGCATGCGCTCGCGCCGACGACGTGCTTCTAATTTGCGCCAAAAGCAGCCTGTATAAATCTAACGAACGAGGTTCGGGTTGTACCGGCCCTTATAAGGAACGCTCGTGAAACCAGCCGCATGCTTATGATTTGTTACTATGCCCCAATGGACATCACTTGTGTATTAGCAATGGTAAAACGTTGGACGGGAAACTGCCTGCGAGCAATCTTATTATGGACGAAAGTTCTATTTATACAGCATTCCAATATGCAGGGTTGTTCTTCTCTTCGGACATTTTAAAACTTATTAATCACTATTATTTGACTGAGTCGAGCACAGGGGTTGAATAAAGCCTATTTACTTTATTATAACACAAGTGGCAGCATTGGTTTTTTTTCTAAATAAATCTGTATTCTACTTTTAAAAAATCAGAATCATAAGAATGTAAACTACTTATTTCTTTAGCCAACTAAATTTACAAAATATAACACAGTAAAATTTTAGTTTTTGTGTAATATGAATACTTCTGATCAACATTACAAGACGAAAAAACCGTTTAGTAATATTGTATACGTTTATTCAAGATGAAATCAAAGCAGAAGAGTCTTAGAACAGTAAGTGGTTTATGGTGTCCGCGGAGAGTCGAGCGACGCATCTGGGAGGCAGTCACGATAAGCTAATTACTCTTAATTAACAAGCTTCCGAAGCGGCGTGACGTACCGGTGGATGGGCGGAGCGAGCGGCCGCGATATGTTAATGCAAACAACGTGACCAATGAGAGCCATCACAGTACCGCCTCGCGTGATATATTACGATTTTGTAACGCTCATTCGTTCCGACCGCTTTGGTCCAACGTAGATGCCCCGTTTCATACGTTTACGCCGACCAGTTTGTTATGTAAACATTAATAAATTGTTGTAATCCGATTTAGCATGTAGTCCGCCTATCATCGCGCCTAAACATAATGTCTCCGTTAAATTTAGCGTGCAACTATAAATTGGCTAATATATCAGCCAGTAAGCATTCGAGGTGTGAATAGGAATGAAGTGTAATTTACACACGTAACGATTTCACGCAGGATTTGTGTGATATATTTTAAATTGTCGATTCGATCGATCAAAATTGCGTACGCCTTTTTTTAAATAAGACAATAATTAAATTTTAATTGCACGCTTGCATTATTTATAATGTGAAACGAATTGATTGCTTGTTGCAGTGTCATATCTTTTAATTGCAAACAAAATCGATTTTAAGTTGTATGACCTAGCTGTGCACTGTCGATTTGAAAGTTAAAATGTCATATGAAATTGAATGTCAAATTAATCGTTAAAATACTATAACAATATATTTATACGAAGTTAAATGCTTAGACATAAAAAGTGGTATCATTTAATGATACTTACTATAAGAGACATAAATCGATAAAGTTATTCAGTATCATTACAATTCAATACACAGACTGACCTAAAGCAAGTGTAAATCGAGTCACATTATCGCGTTAATAAATCATGACTACATCTCTGCTGGACTCTTTTACACAGGTTTTATAGTATACAAGTGAGTGAAATCAACGTTGTCTGAAAATATTTTTTTTAAAAGTTCGTTTTATATGTGACAGTCTTATTTTTTTGTAATCTTATGTTCAGTTATTCAAATTAAGATGTTCAAGAATTAATCAAATAGAAAATTTTATATTTCCCGTTACATGTGGGGGAGTCATTCATTAGATATGCACTCCAATTGAGTGGTCTACTATAAAAATGTGCAGCCACCCGTGGCGTATGGGTGTGAATGCATATGTGATGAGTAAACAGTTACGCACAATTTTTTACGCGTCGCTCACCTATCGTTTAGTTGGACATCGCGTCGACCAATAGAGCTCGTTCCACTTCACGCGCCGATGCACATTTACAACTCCTACTACGGATTCAACAGGCTTAATTTTTCGTACTAAATTCATTGCAGAAAGAGAAGTAATTCCTTTTCGCAATTAAATATTGTTTCGCAATAAACAAAAGAACATCTCAAACGAACTTGCCGAAAAAATCGTGAACCAACTAACAATGGGTTCAGATCGGGAGATTGCCCCACAACCGCTATTGCCACTGTGTATCGATTGAGCGTACAATAAAAAGCCGTTTCTATAGGACGCAATTCTTCGTCACGAAGCGGGTCCTTCGCAATGCCGATGAAATAACTAATAAATTAGCAGTGAACAATCGCGTAGCGAATACAAACGGAAATATTGTGGATGGTGTGTCTCTAACAAACTATTAACAAAAACTACTGTTTCCCATTGCAAAGGGAATGTAAAATATAACCTCAGATGCATATGATTTAATGCAGAAATGATGATTTTATTCATAAATCCGTTACAGTGAGACAATGTTTCCTAGCATTGCGAGCGTACTTGCTAAAGTATTGCTAAACTGTACGAGCTCAGTCCCATAAGTCAAATAGTCGATAACATTCCACCTTATATTCTCATACGATCGTGGTCGCAGCAGATTCACACGCCCGCCCGTTTTTTTAGAGCTCACCGTATCGACAAGCATGATCATTGATTTATTTCACAACACTATTTTAGGAAACATGTCCCTTGGCCCTCTTATGGCCAGATATGAAATTGCTGTGCCTATACAATGTTTAGATTTTAAGTCTGATGGCTCCTTACTGGCGTCGTATATCTGTAAAATATTATCAGTAGCCGGCTGGTTGTTAGTTTTATTTATTATATCGAACGCAGCGATTCTAATATACCTGTTAAAGGAAAACCAACCAATATCCGAGTTAAACGGTTCGCTTCGCTTTACTTACCGATAAAGTTTACTCACGTATTTATGGTGAAGTACATAAACATGATCTTACATTCATGAGTGCGCAATAACTAGAAAATGAGTGCAGTTTTTATTATTATTCTGAAAGTGGTATAGTTTATAACTGGCTCATTGGGGTTGGAATGTGTATGATATTTATTTTATAAATTAGAGATAACTTTTTTACGCACTACATTACTTTCGTTAGAAAGGTAAATGTTAGCAATATTTGACGATTAGTTTTCTTTTATTTCCTAATAGTCAATATAATATTCTTTATGCAAGAAATTCTATTTATCAAACACTTCAATCGATTTACATAATTGGTTAGTTTTGATAGGATAAACAAATTGTCTGTGTAATATTGGCATGCAAATCGATAAATTAAGCTTGTTGAACTTTGACACTTTAAGTATTTGTTACTTTTACTTCTATCAAAATTTTCTATGATCAATTTTATGGATCATTAGGTTAATAAGCTGAGTTATTAGTTAATAATAGAACTGGTTAAAATATTTTATTTTTTAAATTGTAATTATTGATTCGTTGATTCGCAAAAAATATTGAATTATATTAATCATATTTTAAAACCTGTACTTTTTTCTGTTTTAATTAAATAAGATATTTTTCGTTTTTTCCGCAACTTTAAAGAATTTTCGACATCAGTCCAGTAGTTTTGGAGCTTATTTAATGTAAACAAACAATAAAGACTTTCCTCTTTATAATATTAGAATAGATATTTGAAATGAAGTCTCATCACTATTTGTTTTTAAAACTTGTTGTTTTGTTTTCAAAATCTTCGCGTTCTAACAAGTGTTAATCGAAACTAATATTGTAAATACAACCTATTTACTATTGCCGTTAACCACTTAATAGCTAAATTCAAAAATTTTCGTACGAAGAAACATTTTAGAACTCAGCAAAGGACATACGTTACATTTGTCGCAAAAATAAAACTCGTAAAGAAAATATTATTAAGCTTACTATAACAAAATGTATTTAAAAATGCGGATACCAGCTAGTATTTTATATTTTTTGCTGATGTTGTCCAGACAGCAGCATGCACATGCGTCTGACGCATTAATATACTTTTGTGAGAATTAGGGCGTACCATGAGAAACTTAGCTCACAATTTTTTTGCTTTGGATAGTACTCGTTGTTTTATATTTGTATATTGTATGTAAATCGTTTGATATTTTTACTTTGGAATTAATGGATCTTTTCCTTCTGTTAAAGCCAGTGCGGGCGGCTAAAACTGCACAGTAACACCCTACTTGAAGAGAGACTCTTTATGCTCTGAGTCGAGAGGTGAGATTTTGACTCGTAGGTGACATTATGAGAGAAATTAGCTCGGCGTTTACGTTCATCTCACTTACCGAGGGCATTCCTAGGGTTGTTAGTGGCTACACGTTATGGGAAAGATTTTGAAATGAGGAAATATTAAAACGTAATTATTTAAGTAATCAGGTTATCTTTTATTTAGTACTTATCAAACTTTAGTTATATACATGTATATAACAAGATATATCTGGTCTAATTAGCCATCTCGTAAAATACCCGCACGAGCCTTAATTGCATCATAACAGTGCGCGCATTGAGGCGTATTTCGCAACATCGTCGGTGATGTTTTAACACTATGCGCCGTCATTAATTATATATTTTAACACCGGTCGGGGCTTCACGCGGCATCGTAAACTATCACCTAAGATTGTAAAATAATATGCTTAAATTGCAGTCTATAAAATTATGAGAAGCTTACAAATATACTCATAGTTTTATATTAACATTATGCGTTTATAATGAGGAAGTAAACTTTAAGTTTTCCTACGTGGTTTGAATGTTGGCATAAAATTGTATCCGGTCTGGGTGTTGTGGTGCTTTCGTTGGTTCGAGTTTCCATAATATTATACAGGTGCTAGAAATTACTAGATTTGGGAAATGACCAACGTATGTGATGTTTTCTAAATTAATTCTTTTCTTGATATAAAAAAAAAATACCACTTAAGTCCATTGATGTTCTTTATATACAGGAAAAATTTGCTATCAGTGCACAAATTTTATTTTATTTATATATGTATAGATGACCAACAGTTAAAATTACAAAATAATAATCTGAGCATTTAATATTGTGTTCGTTACAATAAATCATACTCTTTCTCTTCATATTTTTTTAACCAATTTACATTGCAGATGAGGAAAAAAAAGTCTATAAATACATTGCTACTTATGGTCACCTTATCATTATGATACTTGGAGGTTGAAGACTTATGTCAATATATACATAGTTTGTTTATTACATATTGATGAACATGTCATCATCATCATCATAATCATCAGCTTTTTACGTCCCCACTGTAGGGGCTCAGGTCTTCCTTATGGATGGTCAAGGAGAATGGGCCATGACCATCCACGCTGACCCAATGCGGAGGGTTTTAACGACTGCAAATGCAGCCGGGACCAACGGCTTAACGTGCCTTCCGAAGTACGAAGTAGCTCGAGATAATAATTTTTTGGTCGCCCATCCCGTGACGGACCCTTGCGAAAGTTGTTTAACAACAATCGATCGAGGGCCGCGGCGCTTATCCTCTACGCCACCTGAACAGGTCAATGTTAATAAATGTTAAATTATTAATATTTTTAAGAAAGCACCATAACATCCATATACGAAACAAAATAGGAAAGTTCGTTTTGTACATCGACCCGACCAGGTAATTAACATGAGACCTCAGTAGCGGTGACGCTTTGAACTTAAAAATTTTAATTAAACTAATATATTAAATGAAAAATTTATATTAAGATACTCTAAAATAATGAAATATCTTCCACAGTTAAAGTTATCTGCCTACATACAATATTAGTGGCAGATAATAACACAACAGACAGCATTATGTATTCAGAGTAAAATCTCTATGAAATTGTGTAGAGAAACACGTAGATAACATACCTGGTTGTGTTATAATTTATTGCCCGCCATTAAAGTGGCCAGGCCTGGCTTTCATTTGCAATGGAGATTCGGATTTGCGGTGACATGTTCAGTATTAAAATGATGCATAGTTGTTTGATTGCGTCTTAAGGATGGACGGGAATGCTGCCTATAATTTATTTATAACCATTCTATAAGGGAATAATTGAAAATATTGCTAGCAGCAATTATTATATTACTGACAGTTATTTTTAAAGTTTAAATAATATAAACAAACGACTAACCTAACTATCCAGACCATAATAAAAAGGATAAAGACATTATATTCATATATCGACTCTGATATCAGCTATTGACTATTTATCTAGCAATGTGTTATTTATTTTTTAATTCCCTTTTATAACTTAATTTAATAGTCTTACATAGACTTTAGAGAGTTTTATTCATTTATCCTTTCAAAATTATATTTTTAATTCATCTTTTTACTATGAAGGCCACTTATCTGAGATTATTGGAGGAATCGTGATACATATGTAAAGTACAAAATACATATTTTAGTAGAATATCAATGTTATAAGAAAATCTTTTCAGACGGATGATCTGAATAGTACTGAGTTAATAAATTTATGAAGTAAAAGAGAATTTTGTTAGTGTACTAGACGAAAATCTGGAAAACGACAATTTTTATAAAAAAAAATATTCTGGTTGTTCTTTGTAAAAACCTATCACCAATTCAACAAATATCTCAGCTTCTGAGAGTTCTAATATTTTCATTTTTATTTACATTTTTTTACGACTTTCGCAAATAACATTTTGCAAGTACATTGTTTTGTAACATTATAGCACGGAACATCGCAGTATCGTCTATGCGCCGCGCGGATATGTCGCGATGCCATAATAATCCTGAATAGTGCTATGCGACATTACGTAGGTGGCACGCAGCGTCCGCGTCATGGCTACAATACCGCTAGCCGGTCCGCTTTATTGGACTATACCTTAATAAATAAAGTGCACGTCGCGGATACTATCGAGATATTCGCTATAACTGAATTTACATCGTGAACTTTGTTGTTTAATGTATTCTCTCTACAAGTTTCAGAGAAAACGAAATCGCTCACGGGTATCGTAATAGTCCTTACAGCGCATTACGTAGGTGGTGTACACGTCACAGATGCGCTATCCGATCGTTTTATTGGGATATACTTTTCGTATTTTCTTGACAATAGTAGGTATCATAGTATGTTAATTGAAGGGAAATGCATCCTTCTTGACAATCTAAAAGCTCTGAACGATGAATATTTGAAACGTTTGTTATTACGAAGTCTTTTTAAGCGTTTTTTTTAAGTTGATGACATTTAAATCCATGCGCAATTGATCGGTTATACCAGTGAAGCATCAATCGTATATTTTTATTGAGTCTTTCAACACTATTGATGTTGGAGTTAGATACTTAATATTGCGGGGACACTTATATTATTTAGAGTCCATATGTACCGTAGGGGTCTTGGTGGATAGATCTCCGGGGATGCACTGGGTAGCTTCCTGTCGGATGGGTTCACGGAGAAGAGTCACACACACTTTGTTGCTTGATAGGTAACCGGGATAGCGCCAAAGTCTCGACGTAAAGAGGTAAAGAATCAACTTATTTTTTATATGAAATATTATTTGATCATATCATGAAATGATCAATTCTAAGGTCTAATTAAAATTATCGAACTCTATTAAAGTTATATATTCTAGAGAAAAAGAGACTATATGTATATATATATATATAGTCTCTTATCAAATTTGAAAATTTAAATAGAAAATCCTCGTCAAATACGACTTTTATGAAAGAAAATCCTGTTATTAACACGTACTTTATAAATAGTTAATAGGTTCACCTATATATTAAATTTTAAGAAAGCATTTAACGGTTTGATTATGTTAAAATTCATTTGGTTTCCAAAAGATATGATGCAAATATGATACATTTTGAAAGATATTGGATATCGTAAGTGACTGTGTACTTAAATTTAACAAAATACAGCAATCATATCTGTGCTGTAATAATTTATACATTGTGGTTTTATTTTGAACCATATTAATTAAGTGGCACAAATTTTTGAAACACACTTAATTCGGTAATTAACGCCTACTGTAATTAAATGTTTGACGTTTCAAAGTGCACCTGTCAAACGTTCTATTCCTTTTACGTGCGGATTAAAAGTTGTAATTAGATGCTGTTCTGTGAGGATTAACATTTCATATATTAAATGAGTGAATCAAGGTATCTCTTAAAGTAGAGATAAGGACTAATGAAAATCTATATTTAAATTTAAAGCATTTGTAAGATTATTTCATTCTGCTCTTTAAGTAATATTGCTTGTAGCTTGAACAATTGGCAGGCTGCGGAATATGATCAAATTTGAGTGCCGTATTGGGTAAGTTTGTTCGTACAGGACACCTGAGATTGCCAGTTTTTTTAAGCAATTATTATCTATGCTTATATACTAAAGAGGAGAAATTTCTAACTTTGTTTGTTTGTAGGGGATAATTTTCGGAAATACTAGATCGGATCATAAAAATTCTTTCTCCTACGGTAATTTACATCATACTTGGGTGACTTAGGCTATAATTTACAGAGCGAAATCTCGGGAAACAGCTAGTAGGAGACATAATAGTAAATGCAAAATTTATCAAATATGCAAATTAGTTTTATTACAGCAGTCGACACTGGTATGGTTTTTATATTAAACGGAATTCAATATCAGCCAAGTGTCATTATGATTTATTCTATGCAACACATCGATCCAGTTATAATTGAATGAGCATATACTTCGGAACACACCTTTATATGACATCTTGGCCTTCTAGCTGTTCTACTTATAGCATCCATATTATGGTAATGGACTGGTTAGCATTGTTACAGAGGATCTGGAGTCGCTTTGACCCCGTGCGAGGTATGTTACAGCTACATAAATATGTTATATTACATAGAATACATATGACACATATAACTAGGGTGTGTACAAATTTACGCTGTAATATTTTATGGTTTTAAAAACTTCACTAATTCACTTGCTTTGTTTTCAGTATTTTATTAAATTTATTAGTTACAAGCTATTTTTTCGCGACTACGCACATGAAAATTGTAGCTTATGTCACGCGTTTGATGTAGCTCCCTATAGATGAAAGTATTTTTAAAATCCATCTGGTTTGAAATTGCAGAGCCTATTCAGTGCTAACAAACAATGAAATCTTCCCTTTTTATAGTATAGAAAACAGGTTCATGTTGAAATGTAAGAAATAGACAATGCATCATTACCAACCTGTTAATTTCTTACTGGGCAAGAAATATATGGAATGTGGCCATAATCCATCACGCAAATCTAGATAGGACGGTATTGATGACTCCAGAAGTACTACGCTCTGCGGAACATGTAGATTTCATGATAATATATTGAGATACTTTTATAATAAGCCATTGAATTTAAATTTTGCAAAGAAACTGAAAGTGTCAAAAAATAAAAACTAAAAATACTATATGCCTATGAGGACCCAAACGGGAACTGATTAAGAGCTTAATAATGCAATTTAAGACTTAAAATATCCCACTTATAGGCATAATTCTGAACTGTCATCGCCAACATTGAGAATGTCACAGGCACGTGGCTACACATGTATAAAACGAGGTAATGACAGCGATCGCAGATCGCAAACATTGTGCATGCGACGTTGATTACAGTAATTTGTTCTGTAGATCGATAGGTGATGTACCTATGTACTTACAAGGCGAGCACGATGAGGTTATACGAGTAGGATTATTATTTTGCTTTATACGAAGTTTAAATTTAATATATTTATGTTTAACTGAGGGAATACTGTATCGATTTATCAATAGTATCACAAAACCCGGTAAATGTTTAAAGAAATAAGAAATTATCTGCCACAAAAGCAATAAAAATTTAATCAAAAATACGAACTTTTTGGTACTTTTTAAAAATTTTAGTAATGATATTAAATTATTTTGCAGTGACTCAGAGTATATAGATTGGGACATAACTCAAATACTTTTAAATGAGAGATTAATCGGTATACGTTGGGTGCACCGATCGAACACCAGGAACCATTAGTAGTATTTCTGTACTTTTCTACAATTTAGTCCTGTTTAGATATTTTGTGATTTATCTCAGTCTTATTTCATGAACATAAACTTAATAAGAATTAAGAAAATTTAAGTAAGCTACATTTTTATATGATAATTTAAAAAATGTAAAGAATTGTAAATTCTAATGTAATTTATTTCAACAAGTTTCTTACTGTTTTATAGATTGTTAATTATTATTTATCGTTTCGGCACTCTATTGTCTATAATATAAGCACTATCTATATTTAAGCACTTTTTTCCTTAATGACTGTTTGTTAAGTTAAAGAACGTTAAGTTAGTTAGGTTAGTGTTAAGTTAGGTTAAGTTAAGGTTGTTAAATTGATTAAGGAGTACAATATTTTATTTCGCAATGGTTGTTGCAATAATTGAGTTACATCTTTAAAATAAATTTCAAAATTTTGCTTAGAAGATTAAATAAGGATGTTATTTTAATACCGCGCGTTAAAAGTGAGTGAATGATACTACTGATACTGAATAATCTACTTTAACTATGGAGGGAGGATGCGGGAAACGCTCCAGGCAAATATTCCGTTACGCCAAGGAAATAGATCTAGCAGCAATTACATTTTATTATTTACGAAGTACACGATACGGTGCTATATAATAAAAACAGCTATAAATATTGATTCGCAGAAGCGTTTTGCTTTATGCATGTAACTGTCTTTGGTATAATAAAATTATAGGTACACTAGTAATAATTGAATTATTAATTATGATATCCTATAGTTTCTTGAAATACGGTCCTATAAAAATATAATAATACACTGAATTGCTGAAATAAATTAACATTAAAAGTTCGTATCTCACGAACAGCCAATCGTGGAGTATGGGGCTGGAAAATATTGATATTGTTTTGGCCGAATGATATTTGTTTAAATATACATGTCACCGGAAAATAACAATAACCGCAAATTGATAAATTTCCTAGGAAATTTATAAACTTTTGTAGGATTCTAAACGAGAGATAAATTGTATTATGTTACGTTCACATAATCCCACGAAAGTCGTTAATAATTCAATTATTACTAGTGTACCTATAATTATACTCAATACAGTTATATGCATAAAGCAAAACGCTTCTGCGAATCAATATTAATAGATGTTTTTATTATAAAGCACCGTATATGATATTTCATACGTTTCTTGAACTCCTCCGATACTCTATACATTGCCTAGGTATTGTACATAATATATATTATTATTTACCTGAATTATTATATATATACCTGAATAATAAATTATCGGTAACATATTCATATATAAAGATTTCGAATTTCTGAAATAGTCACAAGCAGTTATTATGGACCTTACAGACGAATCCGTCTGTATACATATAACCAAAACACCAGTCTAATAAAATCCTTAAGAACTATTAAAGGTTACATTACACACCGCTCGTAAATAGTAACGAGAGCGTATCGGTCGAGTACGTATGTAAATGTCTGTATAACAGCTTATCAGCCGTCATTCTGAACACCACACTTGCATAAATTAGAGCATCAGGCTCGGCCGAGGTCGAAATGTATTCCGAGCATTAATAATTTATAAGTGTACGCGTCGTCATATACCGTATTTATCCACGCCATCACGTATGCTCTACAAAGATTATATTAACTACCTTTTTTATCTAGAGTAAAGTAATTAACTTTATAGTTCATCATATTACTATAATTTAAAGATTAATTTAAATTTTTAGTAACCAAAATTGGTCCAACCACGAATAATTCTTTAACACTCTGATTAATGCATATGGTTAATTAGCATTTTGGAAAACAGTAGAACTAATGTGGTAGCAGCATTCCGTTTGCAGCAACAATTAACGTCGTAGGAATAGGTTGATAATTTTTCTTCAGTAATAGTAACATTAATAATAATAGTGACATTAAACAAATGTGTTTCTACATTTTAAAATTTCCATTAAAAAAAATCAAAAGCATATGACGGTCTCTGCAAGAAAACTGACACAGCTCAAATCTGCTCGGTACAGAAAAGTTGAAATATTTATATAAATGTTGCAATATAAGTGTAAGTAAGCGAAGATTCCCGTAGTTATTCTAACCATAAAATACTATCTAAATATAAGCAGACAGTATTATTTCACAAGAGTTGGCACAGTATCTTTTAATCGAATTAACTTGTATAGTATTTTATAATTGTTCGCTACCTAGTCTCGTTCTGTATGCAAATTATTTTGCGCGCTCTAAAGTATCATAAAATTATAAGAGGCACAATCTAGATAACCACACTAGTTTACATAAAGTTTAACTACCCACATTCACGACAGTTTCACTAACTATTCCTATTTAGGGTATTTATTTCAGAAACTAAAAGCTCAAACATCTGAACAATACCAATTGTATTGTAACATAACTGTATACTATGAGTAATTTAAGGCACGATTATATCAACTTTCGGTCTGAATAAAATCCAGGCGCTGCTTTATACGCAAGCCACGTGTCTGAATAAGCAAATGCGGAAAGCAGATTGTTCTAGCTCCGACAGAGAACAACGATCAGCACTTTAGCATGTCACCATTATTATGTGTTAAGCGATAAATGGAGCAACAATTGACTGTCTAAATTACAACCAATCGATTCTCTAAATGTACCAAAGAACACTATAAAAGGACTATTACGTAAGCACCTGTTAATCAGAACTATTATGATTGACCTTCTTGTATGATAAGAGGAGAGAATACGGTGTGTCATTAAGAACTTTATAGTCTGTAGAGGTGTGTTATAATAGCACTCATAGAGTATAATCGCTCGGGACGTAATGCGGGTCAAGATATCCATGTTGCATCTGGATGTGTTGCGGGCTCAATCGGAGATTATACCACTGTTTCGAGTGTGCGGTGCGCTGAGGTATAATTTTCTTGGTTCTTAGAAATTACGGAACTACTAGCGTTAATTTTTAACGAAGCTACATCTGTTTTGAGGAATGTAAAGGTTGAAAGGAAACGAATGTATGCGCCTCTGTAAATTGAGGATTCAACATGTAAATAGGGCAGTGTGAATTATAGAAGATTGCGAGAATGTAGGGGAGCGAGGGGCTAGTTGTAACAATTTTCAAAAATACTTTTATATCTCGAGATATCTTGGCTAGCTTATCATTGACTAAAGTTTGATTGAAACTTTAACTATTCTTCTATTATGTCAAATCAAAAAAATATCAAAAATCCAGGTAACTCTTTCGCAATTACTGTTTTATTTAAAAAAGGGAAGTGTTACAACGTACCCCGTGCTTGGGGTTAGTTGTAACATCTATTGGGGCAAGTAGTAACATCAATTAAAAACAAAAATGTGACAACTCCAATCATTTATTTTTTTCACATATTGAATCATTTTGCTTTGTTTACAACAAAAACTAACCAAGTACTCCTATAATATGTAGTTTTCTTATTAAATAATTAACTGGAACATACTTTTTATATAATCAACAAATTAAAGATTTAAGTTAATAACTATTCATCTTATTTTGTACTTATGTACTACAAGAGGTACTTATATATCAACATGGCACTTTAAAATCACAGTAAACTAATAAACTATAAACTTCCAAATCAAGTCTCGTAATTATCTCTTAGTTCTACATAACATCTTACAATAATCAGCCTTGCTATGAGTTTCTTACTAAAGAATTTAGTCTTCATCCGAATTACAGTTGATACAAACAAAAGAAATAGTATCTCCAGTGACACATCCTACATGTGCCCACATCTTACATACAATACATTCAACCCAATCACCTTTTGAATGACTATACGCCTCATCGCAAACAAGACAATGCCAATCTTCAGATTCTGAATCTGAACTGAGAATTCTTTTTTTAACTCTTTTTACTCCATATTTATTTTTTACAGATTTTTTACCCTTTCCTTTCCCCTTTCCCTTTCCTTTTCCCTGATCTTTATCATCTTTCTTTTGCTTTTTCTTTATCTTTTCTTCATATTCCATTCTCAAAGATTCTTTTTCAGGCGTGTCAGTTAAAACAGCAGATTTCCTCTTGCGTCTACAATTCCTATTTGATTTTCGTGGTAGTGCCTTCGGTAATGGCTTAATCTTCGATGGGGAAAATTGATTTTGCCCAGAGCAACTTGGAGTTGGTTCGTTCGCAGTTTCGATGTGGCGTATAATTTCTGTGGTGCTTATATCGACTTCAGGAGCAGATTCTAATAGTTCTGGATTTTCAAGATTCAACGATAAATTTTCACTTTCATTTAGAACGTTTTCTGATTGTTCTGTAGGATCTGGACGATCAGTAACATAAGAGGGTGCAAAGTCACTATCTTGGAAAATATCCACATTCAAAGGCCAAACACCAGAAGCTTTAAATCCACTGATAATGTTTGCAGGGTTCAAGGCAAGTGGCAATGACTTCTTCACTACACTTGGGATGTCATATATTGTCATCGTTTTCCCCGGATTATTATGCATCCATGCAGTCTGTGCTCTGTTCACGTAGTTTTTAAAAGGGCCATAGACTCCTACGTCCATAGGTTGCAATTTGTGAGAGCAATGGGGGGGGGGAAACGATAACATGATAACATTGTTTTCTTTGGCTTTTTCGACAACTGAAATATTCACATGTGAGCTGTGATTATCGAGTAGTTATAGAACTGGCTCTTCCTTGGTGGGTTTCGCGTGCTTAATAAAATGATCCATAAAAACTAAAAATTCCTTTTCTGTCATCCACCCTGAAGAATTGCCAGCTCCAATGCAATCTGGAGGTCCACCGCGAATGAACATTTCAGAGTTTTTAAGCCTGGGAAAAATGAACATCGGTGGAATAAAATTTCCCGCAGCGTTAGCGGCACAGGCAAGTGTCACAAGTGTTCCCCTCTCGGCTGATGTTATCGCGCCAACTTGCTTTTGACCACGAGCAGCTACGATTTTCTTTGGTTTTTGAACGTTCGTGACCCCAGTTTCATCAATGTTCCAAATTCGAGAAGCGGTAAATTCGTATCTTTGGAGAAGGACTTGATATTTTTCAAAGAAAGCATTAACGTTAGTCCTATTAAATGATGTTGCTCGGCTCAGTGACGTCGCTTCTGGAGTCCTTAAAGACAGTTGATAATTTCTGCGCATGAAATTTTGGAACCAATCAGGACCAGCACTATTATTTTGATGCCAAGAAGGGGGAATGTTTTTAGCATCAAGATGCACAGCACATTGGTAAGCTAGTTTCCTTATTTCGATAGGAAGTAATCCAAAATATATTTCAGCACACTTAAGAATATATAAAGACATTTTACGTTCTTCTTCGTCTGTAAATACTTGTCTAGGCTTGACATAACCTACTTTTGGACTTTCATTATTCTTCTTCTTCTTAATATATCTGTACAGAGATACGTGACATAATTCAAAATTCTTACTCGCCTTCCGAATACTACAGTTGTTTTCTAAAACTTCAGCTGCAGCCAACTCGTACACCTTCTGGCTTTGTGTTGCCCTTTCTGTCTTTCTTTTATACTCTCTCATTCTAAATAAAAACAAATATGGTATGTTATATTACAAATAAAAACAGTAACTGTCAGCAATCTAGGGGCAAGTTGTAACATGTTACAACTAACCCCGGGATTTTGTTACAACTAGCCCCTAGGTATAATTTTTAATATTTATCACGATAGCTATTAAATCAACTTAGTTATTTCGATAACTGATATAGAACATCATAAATAGTTATATTTTAGCATCAAATAAAATACATACAACTCTAATTAGACGTAAATAGAAATGCCAACCAAAAAATTACGAAAGTGAAATAATACGTTACCTGGCGACAACGAAGCGCTTGCACACATCCACTCACAGCGCCGCCTGGCGAGACACTGGCTTTGATCATGCGGTGCGGCGAGTTATAATCGTAAGATTTAGTAAGAAAAAGGCGTCAATAAGGATTAAATTTATATTGAAAAAGGCCTGTTACTACTTACCCCTGTTACAACTAGCCCCTCGCTCCCCTACAGTATTTTTTTTATATGTATGATTCTAGTGCCAGATTTAATAATTATAATGAAGTGGTAAAAATAATTAAAACAAACACCTTTGTATGGATAAATGATGAAATATTTAAGTCGTAAGTTGACCTATAAGTTGCCCAACAGCGGTTCATCTTTACGCGACTTATTATTAATCATAATCACAATACAATGCAGCCAATATTACCGATACGAATTAACAATGACACCAGTTTACAATACTCGTCCCACATGCTGCCTTGGCATTAACGTAAAATGTCTGGCAGATTCCAGAAGACGATATAGCCCAATTGCTGAGTGTCAATATCGGTGACGTCACACATGAGACTGAAATCGAACCAAGAGAATTAATTCGAGTGTTAGAGATATGGTATTGACTTTTTTTTAATTATGCTTATTACTTTCAATATTATTATAGTATTAAAATATACGCGTTGACTTGAGAAAGACCATCTTTTTTAATTTATTTATATGGTACTAAAGTAGAGTTTGAAATCAAATATACCATGTTTATTTAATCTTTTTTTTTCTTCTTTTGATTATAACTATGGTCAGTAATGCACTATTATTTCGACATATTGCGTTAACTATAAGAAAATATTGTACATTGTGTACAGTTTAGATATTTATATATTTAAGCGGTTAAAGTTATTGTTAAATAGGTTATTTATTTAGTGAATGTTGTAAAAATAACAAGAAAATATAATTTCTTCTAAATAGATACTTTTGTTAATCATTAATTACTTAATTTAGATATATTGATTAATAAATATGTTATTATTACTTCGAGTAGTTCACTCATAAGACTCGAGTGAACAAGCGAGTAGCTAACCAGTTAAGCAACTATGCGATCATCTAGATGAATTCACTTATGCAATAAGTAACCAAAAGTGGTGATTAATGGATGTGCATAGCGTTAAAAGTGTGCCAGGGTGGAAACAAATCAAACGTTGCCTGTGGGGTAATAAGCTATATGTAGATCAAAACATTTAGATATAAATGTTACTAAACAATTAAAGTTGCTTTAGCACATTCCTTGTGTGTAATTATGTAGTAAAGTTTAGTATGCTTTTGAATTGGCACCTACAATCAAAAACGTAAATTTTATACGCATGCAGTTTTGCATGCGTGCATGTTTTTTTTAAGTACAATTCTGAATTTGACACAAATGAAGTCTCGGAGGAAAATGATTATTAATACTCAATGGTTTTTTTTTAAAAAATATGGATGCTTTGGACATTTCGGCTGATTAATATGTGCGGTATTTTAAAGGCCGTTCCTAATTGAAATATTATAATATAGTAACAAATAACTATATATTTTTAACCGACATCAAAATCGAAAAGAAGGCTCGACGGCGTTGTATGTTTTTTAAATATTGGTATTTAATCAAAATATATTATTTAGAGCTGAGCAGTGCTATCCTGTAAAAATACTACGTGGCTGCAAACTGCCGCGAAACACAGTATTAGATGTTTAATAAAAAAAACATACTGCAAAAGGTAATAAAGGTTTCGTTTTATTGCTGCGACAGCGCTTTGTTCGACTCTGTATTGTTACAAAACATAACTAGACAGAATATTTAGAAGAAATTCTGTAGCAAAAGTTTCCGTTCTATACACTTATGTTTTTTTTATTAATTCTGATTAAATAAACAAAAGTTTTATAACAAAGAGCCTTATTAAGTGTAGAGCACCCACGTTATCTGGTGTTAACGGTCTTGATATATGTTGTTTATTGTTAAGTTACTACCTTGGGATTCGGAAATTGGCTACTGTAGTAATGTATGTTATAATTACAATATATTTTGACTTAAGCTAAATAAGCAGTTGAAAATCATGGAAAATTACGTCTTATTGTATTAAGATTAAGCAATAAAATATTAATAAGTGCTTTACTAGCAAGTTTAAACTATTATTTATTTAACTTTTATTGCAACAAGCAAATTGGAGGAATTAATGCCATACAGCACTCACTACCAGTCAACCAGTAAGGGTCTAATAGAAAGGGCGCAATAAAAACAAAATCACACAATGCCTTTGATAAAGAGACAATTATACTTAAATATACAGGCATACATAATTACCCGAAAAAATTAGTTAGCACGTCTTAACTTGACGTTTTCTCTTTTGTCATTGTCAATTTGCTTTAGGCGGCCAATAGCTTTAGTCCTTTTTTTAATGAGACTTATTAGGCTCAGTAAATTATAAAATAATCGAACATCTATGTTTCTACTTTATAGTATATACTCAGAAAGTAATAAAAAGAAACGCAAATCATTCGAGTCGTAAATTTTAAATTCAACTTGTCGGTCACACAAAGCATTGGAGGTAAATAATTAGATTCGAATTTATTATTTTGGTGACATCCTGTTTATACACTAAGATTGATCGAAGGTTGAATGAGCTTACTTTTTAACTAATGACTTGTTAAAATGCTTTGACAGTCGAGCGAATTACTGACACGGATGTAATTAAATGATCGCCAAAATATCCATTATACCTACGACTAAATGGGTGTGGATAGTAGATGTATATTACAGTAATATCATTATACTTTAACACTTTAAAATTTGACCGGGTAGTCTCAATTTTTTATATTAGACTTATACACATGTTAATAACTCTTCAAATAATAACCATTGATTGAAATTTAACACCTTCCATTGGTGTATTCTAATTTGCGTAGCATTTTTTAGGGAGCGGTTCTTTTCTAGTCTATTTTTGTTTTCAACTCTAGTTATTTTACTTCGACCATTATTTTAAGCATCTTATTATTAGCAATGATTGTGACTGAAAAATATGCTGCAGCAATATTTATTCAAGCTTAGTAATTACGCGCGTTCTTCATAAAAAGAGAGATACCCAGAAGGATAATTGTCTCTATAAGCGTTTTTATTAATAGAAATTATATTGTTTCTCTTTATTATTTATATTGTTGGAATATTTTTTATTCTGAAAAAAGACTTTTCATATTTCAAGACTCAAATGAAGCCTACAGATTGCTTATGGTTAGTGTTAGAATCATCAATAATTATGTCACCATCAACTATACACGTATTGGGCTAATATTTGATAACTTGCAATGATTAACTGAAGAATTAAAGCCAATTTAATAATCTTCTTTGATCCGCGCTCACCGCGAACTAGATTTACAAATGTTTAGATGCTGATTTAAATTTTCGTGTTCTCCACAATGGCCATTGAAACGTAGTTAGAATTTCACCGGGGTGATCCATAACAAATTCCAAACATTGAATGGACCATCAATTTCTCAATGTTGACAAGTGGCCAGGACGAGCCTCAATTGGTATCAGTACTAAATAGGCAATTTCCAACAAGTGCAATTACTAGCGTCGATGCAAATTCAGGATCGTTCACAGGCTATTTATGGGCCTCATTAACGGCAGAAAAAAAGAATTATTACTATAGTTTTATAAGAGTCATTTAAGAGATGTTCAACTAGCGGAGTATTGGCTGATTTCTTAATTACTAGTGATAGTACAGAGATCGATGATTGGATATTATTGTTTTATTATCACAGATTATACTTTTTCTTGATTGCTTGATATTCGCACCTAAACCAAACGTAAAGCGCATGCAAGTGTGTGTATTGTTTTTCTTGGTCATGTGTTTAATGTTTTCTTTATAATTTAATGTGTTAATAATTATTATAAAAAAATATATATAAGCAATCTGCATTGATACTCATTTTAAACGTTAACTTTGGCTCCGTCTACATAATTTTCGGAAAAAAGTGTCCAAAATTTTGTACAGACAGGCATTTTTTACTTTTAAATTAAAACAGATTTATGAATTCGAAAGTAGGCTGCATGCAGCTAAGGTAAGATAATGAGAACATGTCATTTGATATACCTTTACGTAAATTATTCATATGTCATTCAAATTATAACGTGAATGATAAAACGAAATGAAATTTTACTAATTATGCATGCACTGTATGTTTTAAACTTCGATATATTTTATTTTTATATTAATTTAAGATATATTTAATACAGGTATATTAATTAAAATTTATTCCTTGTGTAGGCAAAAAAACACAATTAATCAAAGTATTATGTGAGTGTTGAATATCTGAACTTCACCTCGCACTGGATGGAGTTAGCGACGTTAAGTGCGGCCGCCTAACTCTAGCCATGACTTTAGTCATAGGATACGGCTTTTTAGCGATATTATGGCTATAATATATAATTTCGTTTCATTTTGTGACATAACTTGCCTAATTTTGATCATCATCATCAGCCCTTTTACGTCCCCACTGCAGGGGCTCTGGCCTTCTTTATGGATGGTTAAGGAGGATGGGCCATGATTCTCCACGCAGACCCAATGCGGATTGGAGCATATTAACGACTGCAAATGTAGCCGGGACCAACGGCTTAACTTGCCTTCCGAAGCACGGTGTAGCTCGAGATAATAAGATAACAATCGATAAGAGACAACGATCGCGGGTGGCGGCACTTATCTACTACGCCACCGAGCTACTCTTAATTTTGTTAAGTGTATTCTAACTTTCGTCGATATTACTAATATTGAATTTTGAAGACGTTAAAAAAAATTAAATAAAAAAGAACTTTTTTTACGGAAGCCGAAAAATAGACTCGTGACAAATTATTTCATTAATCCAATTATAAGAATTCAATTAAGTTTATTGGTTTCTCTAGTGAGTAGTTTAAATAAGTTCAGAAAGATGTAAAGTGTGCCGCTGATATACGGTAATGTATATAATTAATATTAAGAACCGGACTCCTTCCTGTTTTGACAATAATAAAAAACTAGTAGGAGCCGATGAACGCTCGATTTTACGAAATAAAATGTATTACGCACGACCGGATAGAAGTATGCCCATCAGTAAAAAATTAAATAGTTCAAATGCAGGAAATTAGCGAGTAATTTCCAAATGGAGGTGTTTGCAGATTGTGTAAAGGTGTCGAGAGGTGCGCTCTACACGAGAAACTAGACTTCGGCTTTGCATTAAATAATTATTGCAAATATTCTCAAGTTGATTTTATCTTAACACTATTTTTAATTAAACTAAATTTTAAACTTCTACAAAAACTTTTTAAATTAAATTAGGGTCACGTAGATTTAGAAATATTAAAAATTTATTTATTTAGTAATATTAATTTGCATGGTAATGCCAAGCAACAGAATATTACAGATTATAAATTCGAAAAAAGAATCGTAAAGTTGTTGATGCCTTTTTATGGCACAGTTTAATTACTTAATTGTGCGAAGACACAATAATAACCTTGACGTTGTGTTAATTAAGGATATAAAGGTTTCACAATATTATATTATGGTTTATGTGGTTAGTATAAATATATATATTATATTCTATATTCTGTGATGTATAATAGGTTATTATAATATCCAAACCTCTAATGATTGGGTAAATTAAATTTTACTGATTATATAATCAATAATTCACTATCATCTTTGGTAATAGTAAAAAATCAAAAAGAAATGATTAATAAATTAATAGTGAACATTTTAATAAAAGAAGAATAAATATGAAAAGTAACAGGTTTCAGTTGCTTAAAAAAAAATAGTCTGGCGTGACTACAACGTAGGAGACTAACGAGCGTAGCCAGGGTGCCGCGTTGAGACTATTCCCGATATAACGCAATGCTTTATGTAAGAAAAAAACAGAAAAACGGAATTTTCAAATACAATATTAGGTATCTTATATCGCCAACCTACTGCGTACTTTAGCAGCAGTTTAAATTAGTTGAGCAGATGAGACAGGCATTCTCTTTAAGGAAGCCTAGGCGACATCATTACGCCTTACACGGTCCACCTCGCACTTGCTTTACACGCTAAACTTGCCCATCCGGCGTGTGGCGTGCACTAATTCTGAGAGATGGGACGGTATCGATAGTATCATTTAATATAGGTAGCTAGATGTAAAAAAGTTTGATATTTTTTTTTGCCTTAGTATTGTATAAGTAACAGGTTTAGTATCGATTAATTGTTTATGGTCAAACCATATTCTGATGTCTCCTAGGACAGTATATTTTGACATTCTTGATGAAAACATTTAAGAGTGTAAAAAATCTAAAAATTTACTCCCATATATAAATGCAAAAGATATTTTTATTTAATGAGAAGTACGCGCGTTACTATAATTGTGTTGCCTTATTTATAATTATTTTAATAAAAGTATCATATTATTGCGCGTAGTGCTAAATCAATACCAATAAAATAATGATTGAGTTTTATCGACTTGAATACCATTAACGGATGTGGAATCCCTATTATACTACAGCTTGTATATGTCGTCGGCATCGAAGACGTCAGTATCCATTAACGGTGAAACCGCTCTTTATTTAGTCACATTCGAGCACATTAATAGTCTTTATGGTTCGATCGAGATGAAAGATAAATATAATTAAACATTCTTTTATGGCAGTAACAAGTTTAAATTGTTATGACTATTTTGTTTGAATTAAATACGTTTAAAAGTTTTATCGATATCGATGCTTAATGCACCCATATTAATAATAAACAAATTTAAAGTAGTTCCTGATTTGTGGTACATCACTACCTACCTTTTCGTTTTCCCGTTAATTTCGATCACATATTGAGTTAGACAATTAGTATGCTAATTTCACTGTTATTGGTTTTACTTTGATAAAAATATTCACGGTGCAGCTTTACGGACCACACGCGAGGAAGTCATTATAATCAGCCAGTATGAATCGAACTGTTACTTTGGGACGTTATTATTTATTGTGTAAAAATTTCGAGGGTCAAACTAGAATGGTCGTGATTTTATGTCAGACGGTATTCACAATTCTTCAATTTGTGCTAAAATTGTATACTCAATAATAAAGAGTGAAGTAAATTATAAGACCCACCGCGTGTGTTACGGAATGCCATTTTTCGTCATAACGCTTCTTGTTGATTGATGAAAAAGTCGAGTAGCAATATTGGTGGTAACTTCGTACCTACTGTATCGACAGTTTAATTATGTAACTAATAACGATTGTGCGTGTCTCTAGAAGTTATTTCGACTAGTCAATTTAAATTTTCAATTTGTTTGACAGTGATGGAACTCGTATTATGTAAGCCAACGCGTAATTAGTACATATTAAATGAGCTGGCATTTAAGCTACCGGCACTTGCTACTTGTAAGCTTTTTTTATTAAGTCAGATCGAAAAGAGATAAATGTGAAATTAAATGGATGTAACTAGCCTTTGCTTTTTGTTTTAATTTTTATAAAATGGATTGTAATCATATTTTCGATATGGAAAAAGAAATTTAAAATATACTATATTTATATATACCTACTAGCTTTCGCCAGCGGCTTTGCCCGCGTGGACTACAGGGAAATGTTTAGTGGGATAAATCCCTAATTATAAGTATCCTATTATCTAAGTCAGCTAACACCCTATCTGTATTCCAAATTTCATCAAAATCCGTTCAGTAGTTTCGGCGTGATTGACGTACAAACATCCAAACATCCAAAGAAACTTTCATATTTATAATATTAATACTTTATGAACTAAAACAAATCATTATTAATCTGCAAATAATCTTTCATTATACGTTGTTATTTTACTTAATGCGTCTTAGAACTCTACCATAAGTACTTTCTTGTGTCAAACTGTAAGATGTGCTTCATAAATTTTAATATGTAAGTGAACACCAAATAACCTTGTGAGCGATGGTTGCGAAACCATTTGTCGACATAATTCGATTTCACGGGGCTTGTCGTTAATTGCGATTAGAGGATCGATGCATCGTGGACAGGTTCTGCAGAGAAACCGACCAGGGGTGCACAACTATTTAGGTTATTTTTTGGTTACAATATTGACCTTGTAAGATTAACTTTTTTATCAGAATTTTGATTAAGGAGCAGTACAACACAAAATATTGTTTATCTCAAATCCCTTTAAATGTCAAACGGTTAAGAATATTCATTGCTACTGTTAAAGTTACTAGTTTGACTTTATTTCTTGGTCATAATATTAATAGTAATTGTGCTTATTTTTTTTTTTATAAAGAGAATAGATCAATCCGTAATTGAGAGACTTTAATAATTATTATGAATTACTCTTACAGCATGAAGTCCCTTATTTGGATTGTTGTTAACGCATATAGCGTTGCAGACAGGAATAACAATAGATTACCTGAAAAAAAAAAGAAAAATTAGATTTGTCTTTCTTAACACAAAACTATGTAGCGTGTAGAACTATATATAACAAGTTACGGTTGCAATTATTCAATAGAGATGACCGGCTCATAAATGCCACATTAGTGTGTATTTTCATTTTAGTTATGCTCGTAATATTTTGATATTTTGTTTACGTTTCATCGCCATCATCATTGGTTTATAATGTATTATTTCTTAATATCTTATTAATCTTACACAAGAGCGTAGTGTTGTTGAGAAAATTAATATGTATTAATTAATTTAGTTTATTAATTCAATACAAAGGAAAATCATCTTAACTAATTAAACCATTAAATTAATATCTAACAGTGCTTACCCAAATCTATTGTTTTTGTTAAATATTCTATCTATCTATATTAATATTATTATTTCAAAAACCTTATTTTATTATTTTATGAAAAGGTTGAAAACATCTGGAGATTTCTCTCTAGCGGCAGCGTGTCGTCGTCGTGCGGAATTTAGATACCGCTGCGCTTGGACACTCGCTCTTGTTAGGGCTGAGTTTTCTCTATGCGCCTACGTTGCCGCGTCCGTCGCGTGCCTGTCATATTTTATACTAGCTTTTGTCATTATGCATGAATGAAGCACGAGAGGAATTCTTAATTGCGTAGGTATATTGCATCGCGGAATTTATTTATATGTTGTTCAGTAGTCAACGGGTAAAAGTTACAGTTTAATAGCACATTGGTTTCTTAGCATTGGAACCGAACGATATATAGAAACTGGCACATACGAGTACCTATAAATGGCTTCCTATTATTTATTTAATCACTATGTGTATTAGTAGTTGGCCTTCCTAAAATAAATAATTAAATCTAATTTTCAGCATTGAAAAATGCGATAATTAAATAAAAGCACATTAATCATATGAATTTTGAATTATTATGAATAATTATGTACGGTTTTTAATCTTTACCGTCTACTACTCTTCTGTATAATATAACTGGTTGATTGGGAGAGAATGCCTCTATGGCATTAAGTCCGCCATTTGTCCTTAGTTAGGCAATAAAGAATAAATAAAATAAAAAAAATCATATGAATTGCACACCAGGCATTTTGTAAGCTTGTATGTAGTTGTACTTGCAGGTATGTGGTCCATGCAAAGGTAGATTTTAATGTAATGCACCTGTTAATTGTTGCAGCAGCTCTCTATCGGTCATGAGGTCTATTGCATTTTGGTGGAAGATTAAATTCTAATGCTACTTAAAGTGCCTTTCTCAAAAAAGAGAAGATTTCCAAATGAACTGAACGAATTTTTTTATGAATGTGTTATCTGATTATGATTTTACACGAGTCGTAAAGATTGATCAGGGGAATGGCTTAATGTTGTCATATATACGAAAATAAACCCACAGAAGTTCCAGCTTTTTGATGTTGTGTTGATCGAAACATCGAAATATGTCAATTATTACATGAAACCCTTTTCAAAAATCGCGCATATTCCCTTATTGTACTTTTGTGAAGCAATTTATGTTGCAAAGTCCTTGCAGGACACAAAGGTACAATAAATATTATGACTATGAAAAATATATAGCCGACTTTTCCCACAATCATCATTATGATTATATAAAATAAAAGCTCAACAAGATTTAAAAAGCGCGTGCGCATTTGGTCAGCGATGTGAAAGTTAAGCAACAGTCGCAAGAGCTGGTTATAGGATTGGCGATCAAAAATTTATTGTCTCGAGCTTCTCCGTGCGTCAGAAGGCACATTCAGTCATTACTATCGGCTGCATCTGCAATCGTTAACACCTGATTCGGTCAGGGCTCGAGTGGTGGGTTACGGCATGTTCTCCCTATACAATTCGTTTCCATAGGGCAATCAGTGTCCCAGAAATGGGGCATTAACGAAATATTCCTCGTGAACTATTTAGTGAAAAGTTGATAATTTAATTTTATTACGTTCAATCATCAAACATAGTAGAAGAAATACTTTAAAATAATGTAATGTACGCAAACGATTAAGACATAAAACTGGTGATATTAAATAAACTAAATTTTACGTTTATATTCCAGCTGTTATTCTATAAGTTAACACATTGGCCACTAATGCGTTTCAGATTATAGTGTTAAATGCATAATTTTATGGTGATCGTAAAGCTATCAAAACGTCGTTAGATATAACACGCTGTTATATTGATTTTATAGAGGACGTGTGTATATAGTTAAAATAGTGGTGTAGATCATGATCTGTACTATTATTATAAAGAAAAAAGGTTCTAACTTTGTGTGTAAAGGGGTACTCTTCGTATATATATCTGATCATCTAAATTCTTTCAACTTCGGGAAGCTGCATCATTCGCGGGTGACATAGGTTGTAATTTACGCAGGCGAAGTAGCAGGAAAACAGGTAGTATTTTATAAATACGTAACTCAAGATAACTAATAACATAAGTTGGGTACTATATAAAAAAATGTCTTTGCTCGCGGTAATATAAAAAAAAAAAATTGTAAAACCAAGCTGACTGGGAACTACGTACTGCATATAAATTTGTAACTGTGCAAAGCCTGGTTATTAACTCCTCAGGTAATCGCTTAATTTACGAAATTATTCTAGTTTTGCAATTGAATAGTTAATGTGTACTAAATAAAAGTTTCTAAAGTGTAGGGTGATTTTTATATAAGAGAATGATTTAATTTGCTTAAATTTTCTTTGTCAAAAAGTCAAAAACTTAATGAATTTGTTAAGAAATTAATAATTCTAATTATAATTTTTATCAATACAATCATAATAAAAATATAATGTAACGAAACTAGTTAAACGTTTATTAATTAACACAGCATATACACATTTTAACCAAAGACAAAAGGCAAATTGATTGTGTCTGACCAATTAAAAAGGTATCACTTTACGCGAATCATTCCTGCACGCGAAAAACAAGCGTCGAATTTATGTACGTCATTAGCAAAGTTTGGAGTACTCGTGAGGTATTTTAACGAAACTTTAATTTGAAATAAAGAGTTTTGTCACAAAAACAAATTTGGTCACCCTCGTAACGGTAACGAATGCCGCATTGATTACATTACCCCTCATTATGGGTCTGATGCCTCTAATTTAATTGGTTTCATAAAGTTTATTGGGATCGGGGCACTTTATTGCCAGTGATATATCGTTTTATTGATCATACTGGATACAATTCAATTATATTAATTCGTTGAATTATTTGAGTATTAGTATTGGTATTTTAAATGCGAAAGTAGAGTTTTTCTTGGCTAATTTTGTATAAAAGTATATGAGTGCAGTATCTAAAACTTGATAGGTATGTTGTTTTATGACTATTTACTTCACACGAGTGTAAAAAACTTGGTATATACTAAAGAAAGTCTCAGACGTTTTCCTTTAATATGTTGACGCACATCAATCGATTCATTTTCATTTATAATTTATACGGACGTTCAACGGACAGACATCTCGTGTCCGATTGAATAATTAGCAGTTTTGCTAATTGACTCGATTCGAATTTATTATGAACCATCAACATTATTCTAATTTCTATATCCACTTCATTTTATTTATATAATATAATCGCGTACTGAAACAGGTCTTTGGCAAAGAAAGCTGCCTGCCAAATAAATTCTTTAAGAGTACGTGTATGCCAAGCAAATAATTAATATCAAATTCATTGTATGTGATCTTAAGACTGACTCTGGATTAAATTAGTCAACGTTTAATGTGATATTGATTATACTCTTTTATTTCGAAAGTAAAACGATGTAGACATATAAACACAGTGAATAAATTTAATCAGGCATGTTTATTACGTTCAAGTTGTTAAGTTGCCATAGCATAAGTGAAATTCATAGCATTAGAATCGCGAATGGACTGGTCCCATCAATATCTTTGGACACGCATCCGGCGACGACAGAACGAACAAGCAGACAAGCGGACGCGATTGAAAACTAAACATTTAATATATTATGCATAGCGAAATGTGGTTCATATTTGCGCAACAGTTGTTTCGTATTCATTTCGCACTTGGATGATAATTTAGATTGAGTTACGAATTTAGAAAGAGGTTTTATGCTTTATTAGAATGATTACAATTTGATTGGAATTATTACAGCTTTATGTGACATTTATTTCATAGGAGTACGCATCTTTTCGGAATAATTTAATACCCATGAAATTATACAGCTCTTCTATTAGTCTAGAAAATGTTTTTGGGACAAAATAGACTAATCATTACATTGCATGGATTTAAATATGTGTTTGCAGAAGTTTCACTGATTTGGTTTAGTTTTGAAAACTTTTTAGACCTTTGTTTTCTTGGACGACATGACTAATAATTTTTTTTTGTGGAAGTAACCTTCCAGTCATTTTGCTTATAAAAATTGATAAAGACAGAAATTTTATAAGGCTCCCTTAGGTCTTCGATATAATCCGTCTACATTTATAGGTAGTATTTAGCAAAGTAAAAATTTTTTTTATAAAATATCGAACATATAATCCTTTTCAATTTTGAGGCTGGTTAAAATATGTTAGATATTATATATTTTTATATAAGACCAATATGTGTATTTATTTCTATTTTGTATGATAGTATCTGGTAGTGAGTAATTTGCGCCAGAACTTATTTGCCATAATGAATTTGTATGCATTCTCGAGACACTTGTAAGCCGATAAAAACTGGCTTGTACGTGTTGATTACAGAACTTTTTGCTTTAAATTGGGTATGAATTAATCTACGTATTTTTCCGGGTATTATTCGTTTTTTTATTAGGATAGTTTAGTTTGCGTACCTCAATTTATAAAATAATTACACAACTGGATTTCATGTTATGAGAATTGTATTACTTAAAAGTCAAATGCCAATTAATCTGGCGTTATAAATGTAATAAACACCATTTGATTTTCATTAGATAGTTCTTGCGCCCCCTAAAGTATAAGTGTACAAGAATTTTCTGAATATCAAAATTCGATTATCAGTCTAGTTATTTTTGAAAATGATATTGGAACTATTAGGTTTCTAGAAGACAATAGAGATAACGACTTATTTTTGTTGGTTTGTGCGTCAGGAAGATTGTTGAAAAATATTAAATACATTATTTTTTTCGTAATCATTAAAATAATTTAATACATTGCGTTAAAATGTCACATAACGTCACGCTTTTGTACAATTTCTCCTCCTCAACTTTAATGCCTATTATCTAAGCCGTTTCTTGTATAAATTGAAACAAAAAACGTACGTATCTAATATTTTTCTGACTGACTGACTAAATAGATTTTTTTTAATCAGTCGTCAGCCCTATTGTTAATATTGCCACCGTTTGCAGTATGTTTTAATATATCCGGCGGTAATCATTGCGGGGCCAGTGTAGATTGTTGTGTGTTTATCGACTTTGCCTTCCGAAGTGCGATGGACCGTATAACATATTTAAATCTCACACTAAAATATCAAGTTGATTAGGTAATCTATCTAAACACTTTTCAATGATTAAAAAACAAATATCTCTTTTACTCTCGACAGTGCCATTAACTTTTTCGATTGTTCAAAGATCGTCAGGTAAACACAATCAATTTTAAAGTGTTTTATTCAATTACGTCTTTTCGTTAATCGGCCGCCGGCATCGGAGCGCAAAAAGGTTCGCATTTAAAACTTATTGTGAAATTCGACGCGACGATGGCATCTCACAGATCACCTGATAATACCACCAGGATAGTTTTTTTTTTGTAAAACTCAACTATAGTTTGTTGACGATTAAACAAAATAAATTTAAAAAACTTTTACTAAAGTTTTGACTGTATGTATGTAATAATAATATATTATTTATTTATGTATGTATGTTTCTATGTACAATATTATATAGTAGGTATCTTAAAGTATGTATATTAATTAGGTTATCTAGTTTAGTCTATTCTTATAATTATTTTTCTTATAATTGTGCACCTGACCACGTATTCTTCATGTGGAGAAGAATACGTTAATGTGGAGAAGAATATTGGCAGAAAATGCCGCAGGCATTAAGTCCGCCTATGTACATTTGTGCATAAAGTATAAATAAATAAAAAATAAATATCATTAAAGTTATCATGATATTGAATTATTTAATAAATATCGATTGTCATCTTACTGTTAGCCTTAAGCAGATACATAAAAATTATATCAAATGTTATATATAATTCTTAAAAATATTGTTTATTGTGTAATATAAATTGGAATTAGATTTTTGTTTTTACTTTATTACCTATCTAATCGTCTAAAATATACGTTTTATAAATCGGATATTATTTTTGGAATTGAAACAATAAAAAAATACAATCTCATGACGTGCAATGAGTGATATTAAAATTTTGTTTTCTACGCAGTTTTTGTTACTTTTATGGCACATAACCTTTTGAACCAACTTTTATTGCGACTACCATTATATTAAAGTTGCTGTCTAGGTGTTACATCTAAATTAAATTGTTAGGCAATAAGCACGTGTATGTATAAGAATATGCCTCGAATTTAAACCGTTAGCTACTTTTATTTGCAAAAAAGAATACGTTAAACAAGAAGCCAAAAATATATATAATTTAAAAACATTTACATTATATTCCGCTTTCATGTTATTCTGTCTGGATTTGAGAACAAATAAGTGTATCGTTTACGAATTAAATCAGCCACAGCCATAGTATCCTTTAGCTCATTTTGATTTCAAATATTTAGTAATGAAAGCTTGGTATTGGTCTGTCTGTTGTAAATGTGTATGATTGCCAAGTCAATAAATATTTGATGAAATTATACATTTGAGCCGACAGTGAATTAATGAGGTATATAACATCTACCAAAGCGTCTCCAACTGATAGATAATATACGACATTAATATTGAAACAAGGTGAATGACTTCGTATATGAATAGCTTTGCAGTGAACCTCTACAGTATATCTCACACGCAATCCCAAGAGATTTTTAATTCATTAAAAACACCGTCTTAATTGCATTTCGCCCAAAAGTGACTAATGACCTACCACAACAATTGTAAATTACTTGTTCTCTTAATACGCCGCAGATGGACGGACGGACGGACGATATTAAGAGGTCCCAGTATCGTATGAAGATCTCAGCATTGACTGATGACAGTAATTAACCCGGCAGCGATGTGGGGCAAGGCGGCTGGTCTGTGCTCTGCATTCGACTTTATTCATTCGTAATTGTTAGTGTACATAAAACGATCCAGCCCTGCAAGTCAGCATTGTAAGACGTTTTATGTTGTTTCGATTCAACTTTCATGATGCTTAATTAAATGGACGTTACAGAAATAAGCATTATTTTTTTCCAAGAACCATTTCTTTACCTTACTTCTGTCATCGAACTCGTATGAAATAAGTCAGTAAAACAAATCGTTCTTGCTGACTCAGTTTGGAGTGATTTTTTTTAAGTATAAGTTCTATCGTCGTAGTTTAATAATAAATAAATTTATTACAACAAAAAATACATTGCTCAGATGCCTTGATGAGTAGCTTGTTTTATGGAGATCTAAGACAATGAAGAAACTACAAAATCCAGACTCGAGGTAGTCAATTTTCTATAATGACCTGGCCGGAAATAGAACCCGGCACCACAGAGATGGCGCTAATTTGAAACTGGCGTACGAACCACTCGGCTACGGAGGTCGGTACGGATAATGAGCGAAGAGAATGACATTTATCAAAAGGTAGTAATAAAAAAATTACAAGGTGTTTTTCTCAACCTTCTCAATCAAATTGAACAAACTCTACTTTAGCTGTAGTTGAAGTTAAAAAAGCTACTGATCAACAGCAATTTGAATGAATAAAATATTAAAAACATAGAAACATTAAAGATATATAATAGAATCGGGTACGTACAATATTTATTTCGTATCATAAACTTATAATTATCACATCAGTTTTTCGATCGAATGGTAAATTAATGCGCTGTGAAAACATTTATACATCTTATTATTGAATACGATTGATACGAATCATGCGATACGATTCGGGGAATTTCTCGTATCTGTACTGTACCAGGCAAGATGGTCGAATTAAAACCTCTGCGAATAAACATAATAATGAAAGCAAATGTTAATGCAGTTTTTTTGAAAAGGTCGCTGAGATAAGGAGCTAATGTAAGATATGAGTATAATTAAAAGTGGCGGAGTTATTTTATTTTTATAATTACTTCGTGATTTTATGAGACGACGTACAAAAATGTATGTCATTATGTGAAATGCCTAAATATAAGAAGTTATACACTTCGACGGCACTTTTATTTATTTTGTTTCTCATCTCAACTTAGGCTTACGCTATTAAACATTGCATTTCATAAAACCGCGCTTAAGTTAATAACTTCACATGTGATAAATTATAACATTTGTTGACAACACAAGCAAATAGTAATTAGATTTCTGATGTAATAAAATTTTATGATACTTTGATTAAAGCCGAGTTGAAAGACTCACTTATGTTCTTAAATCCGTCGCTTAATAAGACGTATAAAACGATAAATCAGGAATCCTTTATGATAGATAATATTTAAATAACAAGAGACCAAACCACAGCCATAAAATTTAGAAAAAGTAGATTAATGAAGTGAAGGCTATTTTTTAATGTTAATCTTTATAATAATCAAATAATACTCTCGTATTTAACAAAGAGAGTGTTTCAAAATTTTGGTCCCGAAAATGCATCTCCAAAAAAACCATTAGAAGGTGTCGCTTCATCAAGTGAATTGTCGTGTAAATTGGCTGCCGTTACAGAAGCCAACTTTTTATGGTCGGTAAACTTTTGGCGGATGAAGGAAAGTGAGTTTATATAAAAATAAAGTGTGTGTAAATTGTAAGGTTTACGTGCGGTGTGTGAAATAATAAAAGGACTTTACTGTCTCATGTCGAAATTGCCAGTTTTCGAGTGATCTTTCGTAAGATGACCAGTGACTGATTGCGTAGCTTAGGTAATCTGAAATAATGATCTAAAAAATAACACTTTTGACACCTCTTTTTTTGGTTAATTTTATAGGCTTTCAGTTTGGTCATTATGAAGTAAACTTAGGCGTTCGAGAACAAAAAATATATAGAATCGACACAGATATCTGCCGTAATGCAATTTAATTAAGACAATTATCTTGTTTTTTATTATTTTGTATACTTATGTCACGTTTGATAAATTAAATTTTATTCCAGTAACTCTTTATAGTAAAGTTTTGGTGACTGAATATTCGTAAAATGGTGATGCAGGAATATAAAATAGACAGTAGATATAATATGAAGAACCTATAGGCATTTGTTAGTCGCTTCTATGCTTTAAGCTGAGACTACTGCCTAAGTAATGTGTAACAAGTACCTCGAACGACAGAACGAGATCTATGCTCCGTTTACACTGTATGAATATTTGAAATAATATATTATTTACTTGAATATTTAAAAAAAACTGTATATTTTTTTTTAAATATTCAATATATTGGATAGAAATACAAATATATATTTATTTTGCATCTTATATTGAAACCTTGATAATTAATTATAATCAGCGTTACAAAAAATGCTAAAATCAACTATTGTTGAAATCGAAAGTTAGTACTAATTTAGTTTCTCATTTCACTAAACTAATAAGAGTCACGACCTTTTTAAACATACTAAGTATTTAGAAACAAAAATAAGCTAAACACGATCATATAATTGAGTACATTATATAACATAGTCGGTTTATAGTTTAGAATATAAACTTATGAGAAAAGTATTTAAGGCGTAGTTTGATGCTGTATTACGATATAAAAAGTCCTGTGTTTGCTGTAAGTCTAAGTTCAGAACTTGGGGTGAGTTACTCGCCCTAACTTTGGTATGAGTTAAATGGGCGTTATCCGATGAATCGGGAAGCCAGTGGTGAAAGTATGTAAGCGGGCCACAAGGCACAACGGTGCATTCTGCGACGCTGCCCCGAGTCCAGTCGATAGCCGATACTGGTAACACTTCCGTGTGGTCGGCCATTGTTGGACGCGGTCACTAAATGCGTAATAACAGTGATTGGATACCGTGTTACGAGACTATGGTCTTTACGGTCCAAATATTAAAATTTATTAACATTTTATTTAGAAACATATTGTGATTGATTTTAGAATAGTAATAGCATTTCAAATACAATACAATGAAGAAATGTCGTTAAAATCCAAATATAATGCTTATACTACGAAGATTTTAGGCAGAGCTTGGAATATTGCGTACATAGAATAGGATTTGCTAATAAATATATAGGTCCATAATATGTACTTTTCCAGTACAGTAATTTTAGAACATTTACATTTTAAGTAGCATTAAGGACTGGGTTATTCAAATGACAACCTATTCCAGTTACAACGTTAAATAACACGAAATTATATATCAAAGAGCCATTTGAAAAAGTTAAAGCTTATACTCATTTTAAAATTACTAACCTAATGTTTATTTTACATTTATAAATTAGGTGTAGCAATCATAACCTCGTTGCTTTTAATAGGACAAGTTATTATTTAAAAAAGCAATACAAAGAAGTCAACTATTTACTTCTAAAACATTTGACTATAAGACTAAAAGCATAAGGTAAAAAAATCTAGTTAAATTCGATTGTGAATTTTTAATAAATATTTTAATACAATACTAGCGACCCGATCCACCTTTGAGTATATAACTGTACATGTAGTAAGATCTCAGCTGGAATGACCTTCGATAATTAAAGCATATTTCAGCAAAAATAAAGAAATTATAAGCATCAAATCCTTATTTTTCTACACACTTGGTCTATAGGTGAAAATAATTTGAAAATCCTTTCCATATTTTTCGAGTTTAATATTGAATAGATAGACAGACAGACGTGCCGGGGGACATAGTTTTATAATTGTAAGGGTCCTATAAACTTAGTAAGCCCACTAACATTTCTGTTCAGGAATGGCCGTTACTTAGTTGAAATTCGATAGGTTCAGTAACTGAACCGGCGGCAATATTTAACTGCGTCACAATTTCAATATTGTTTGAACTTTATGGAATTCTAATAGAGTCCATTGTGATGTGTCCATTGGTGTGCTTGTGTGCTAATGAAGTCAAATCTTAGTTGAATAAATAATGGTAAGGCTGAAAGCGATTAACTATTGCCATAAAGTTGGTTCGGACTATTTTTATACGCGTTTATCCTGATACCATAATTGAATTTCATACATCATAATTTTAATTGTGCTCTACGGCATTAAAAAATACGTAAGTTGAAGTGAGTTAGGCGATGAAATGGGTTGTTCCGTATTCATCCTATGACGTCTCATCCTATTTCTTCACTCATCCCAAACTCTGTATTCCTTACTCAACTTTTACGATAAATCGTGTATCGATTTTAGAAGTACGCTTGTTGATTTGCGATTCAGTCTTTTGATTATATCAATCAATTAATAAAGATCTCAGTTTGACTTGAGGTTGTAATTCGATTGGTTTTCTATTTGCAACATATTTTATCTTGTATTTTCGATTCCAATTTTGTCTGGTTTGAGTTATAACGGTACTTCCTTTTTATTTAATTAGTCGTTTTGCATCTGTGAAATTGTTAGGATATTTTATTTTTAGTATGAAAAGTTGCTCAATGTACTGAATTCTAATAATATTGTCTGTTTAATTTGAACGACCGGCATTCATTATATATAAAGTTTAAAAAGATAATTTTTTAACTGATTTTGTATTAGTAGCTACAATATCCACATTCCATCGTTTTTCATATATGAAATTATTGCCCGGAGACGACTGAATCAACGAAATACCTGTTCCTTAGAATTTCTGTCACTCCATTCAGCCTTAATTTATATACGGTCCATCTAAAAACCTCCCACTCACGACCTGCCCGAAGCCACTCAATGAAGACATCGTCTCGCATAAATAAATCAACCATTGTGAGAATATCCCATGCACTTGAATTATTGCCCGCCAAAACAAGGGACCCACGCTTTATTCCAACACCAAGAATATGGATAGCCGTTGCAGGGTTGATTTCACAACATTAAGCCATTAAAAATCGCTACCAGTCGGTGCGCTACTAATTTGGTTAATTATATTAGGGTTGTGAATTATCAGTTTTAGAATATATATTTTTAATTTTTAAATATTTTTGAATATTATTTCAAGGAAGACAAATGATAAATGAGTTTTTTGTTTCGATTTAATTATTTTTGATTTATCAGAAGCACTAATTCATACACACATCTATTCGGTCGTCCTAGTTTAAGTAATGTAAAGGGATGATATGTTATTTTGAAGTCAAAAGTTTTGTTTGGTTCTAATAGCTCTGTATTCAAAATCAAGTATATATTAAATTAGTTTAATTAACTTCTAGCATTCTTGTGTACGGAAGCAGACCTGAAATTGAAACCACAAATTATGAATATCGTTGATATTGTTGCTGCCAATTTTTTATTAGTGTAGCAACCCTGAGGGAAGAAATAAATTGAGTTGTTGCTCATCAAGCCAGCAGCGGCGCCTACGCGAATCGTTGCAAAGTATCGCTACCAAAATTACTCGGCGCAGATATTTACAGTGCATAATACTTTCCACGGATGATTGTAACCTCAAATGTCAAGGTGAATGGAGGAGAAAATGACGTTGAGTCAGCATTTAATTTGCTTTGCTGATGTCAATAGTGCTCATTGGAAATACTTGTTCTCAAAGGTGGGTTTTTAACTTAAGGAATAAAGAATATAAAATAAGATGGTTCTTTTCATTGGGATTTTACCCTGAGCGAGAGATGAGAAATTCCATATCTCACCTTCTGATTTATGAATCTATAGCAAAAACCCTTAGACTTCATGTAACAGATATATTGAAAAAGAAGGGTTTTTTCATTATGAATGAACTGGTAATTGTAAAAGTATCTGTTTCAGTTCATATAAGAACAAATAGAAATGCGTATCGTACATTGATGAGAAGTATTGCGTAAACGTCATTACATCGACACGCAAAATGTTTGCAAAAACCTGTTCGGGCGTTTGCCGAAATCCTGACCGCCTACATTACAAGATTTATATTAAGTGAACAAGAACACGAAACGATTTTAGTTGATACCAATCTGTCTGGAGATCGGGTAATAAGTGTAAAGTTACCGAGCGCGGACATGGTGCGGTCGTGCCTGGAAAACTTTATGAAGGCCCGTCGACGAATTATGAGATTCCGTTCTAAGCATAAAATAATATTGCTCGACTCAATGTTGAATTAAGCCGGCCGTAGCTCGTGCTGATTCGAAGGAATTGTGTGTTGAGGATTGATGTTCACGTAAGGCGGGCCTTTGAGCTTGATAAAACAACCATAACACTTTATGAACGCATTTTGTACTCACATAACACAAGTTATTTTTTCAGGCAGAATCAGATTTTTTCAAGCAATCCATTTTACTGACTTGTTGTAATGTAACACAAGTCTTGGGTTAAAAATTCTTTTGTGCTCTACGAAAATGCAGCGTCGAACACATTAGTGTCTGTGTATCAGAGGTTCAATGAAATGAAATTCTTACTACTTACTGACGAAGGATTTATTTGATTATGTGTTTAATTTTTACGGTATTTTGTAGATAAGAAGTCTTCTTATTTGCTTAGTTATCAAGGACTAAGTTGTGTAATATATTGTAATTTTTCTATAAAAATAATTTTTGTTAAGACTCTGGCTAATTAAAGGGAGTAACTTCCAGTTCCAGGCCAGAAAATTTTTAATTTTGTCTATCACTAATGAAAACGATAGATAATAATAGAAATAAGATTGTCATTTCTGGAAAAGGTTTTAAATTCCAAGTTACAATGAGAAATATGAAAGTAAAGCATCTTAGGTGGTTCTTTAAATAGTATTAATAATAAATAGTAGGTACATTTGTATTAGGTAAGAGGCTTTCACAATGCGACTTCGTTGCGAACTGGTTTAGATCCATAGCAAGAGCCTCATACTTTACAATCAGTTAAATGATATCTCCTATTTAGTGTTTAAGGAAAACTATCATGGACTGTGAGGAATCATAGCGGTTCGTGTACGGTTGAGAGAGAATTCTCGCAGAAATGAGCGAAATTGAAGACAGTATTTGAATGTTAAAAATTGGAAAAATAATGGTTATTTATGCAGAAATGTGCAATTGTTTTACTTTGAAGTGTATTTTTTTTTTGTTTAAAACATAGACAAACAATTTTTTCAAATTATTTTTGATATTTTAATTCATATATTTCCATGCTATTATAGTGCTTTAAGTTAATTTTTCATCATCTTTAGTTTTCGTATATTGGATACAGAATGAAGAAAAGTTTATTATTTGATATTTTTTAGCAAAATCAATATTGATAATAATACATAGAAAATAACTAATAAAACTAATAAGATTACGGCGAAGCGAAAACAACAGCGCCCTCTAGACATCATAAAGTAAGAAACTATAAAAATATATATTATTCAATAATTCCATGTAGGGTGTTAAATGAAACACATTTCACATTCATATATGTATTGATAGATTTTGTTTGCAATTTTGCTTAAATAAACCCGAAAATTAATTTAATAAAAACTAAAGTTCACAAACTAAAACCCGATTACAGTTAAATCACTCTCTAAAAACTATGAAACAAGAAAATTATTTTATAGCGATAGCTATATTATAATAGCGATGACCAAAGGACCATAATAGTTTGTTTGTAGTAATCAGTGGCATACGATTATGCTTTTACGCTTTTTAGAGCGTTCGCAATTGACATTTAAACATTTAATGTATGCAGAATTTCAAGTTGATAAGTTGAGGATAACTTCTTTAAAATTCAAGATGAATAAAAACTACTAAAATGAATTGATTTTAATGCAGTCTACTTGATAGATTAATGCAATTGTTCTTATAAGACAATCGCTCGGCTTAAAGCTTTCGAACCGCTGCATTGTAACATAGTGTCCCGTAAATCTGGATTGCGGTTTAAGTTGAAACTGATGCGGCACTAAATCAATGTAACAAACATCTTAGTGTCTGACGGAACACTCGTTTTATTACCCGTGGCGAACTGCGTGCGAGTTCACTGCCTAGGCCAAACCGCAATAGTTATACATAGTGAAGCAGTAGTCTTCTTGTGCCAAATTTTATATTTACCTAAAAAAAAGTGTTATTTTCATATTGACATGTAATAAGTGTTACATGCAAAAAAAAACACTTTATTTACCTTGTCTGAAAATAAACTGATTACTAATTACTGGAGTCCCCTTTTAAGCATGACAATGCCTGTACCAGGAGACTCCGCTCTTCAATAACATTTTTTTTAATCCATGCGGTTTACTTGATAAATTTGTCTTAAATTTATCTTATTAAACATTACAAAGGTTTGTTTGTGTGTGTTTGTGTGTGCGCGCGCATGTGTGTGTGTGTTTGGGTGTAAAGTGTGAACGATTATCTATTTGATTGCAAGAGTAATTCAGTATCGTTATAGTTTAGGGTCTTTATCAATTTATTTATTTATTCATAAAAAGTTGCAAGCATAATATTACAATATTTACACTAAAAAAAGCAGCTTAATAGATTAGCATTTCCAGTCAGGGACAGGGCGAGTGCAGTTTTCAACAAAAACAATAATGACAATTTTTGAGACATTATCGGTTTTAAATGGCAAGTTTAACACCGCGACTGTTACAGGATAAAAATCTTCTTAATATTAAAAAAATTAAATGTTTTAAAAAAAACGCAGAAAATTGTTTAGTTAAGCTGTTTTATCTATTCAATTTCTCCGTTACATATCTGGTATGCAAATAACTAGATGCCACTACAGCTTCGAACGCGCTTCAATGTGGTCCAATAAGACGTGGTTATTCGTGCAATGTGGTTTCATGCCTTCTCTGCGTTTGGTACACTATTAAGTGCATATTATGGTATAGAGTTTAATTATTATTAAGCTTTATGCATACATTTTGTTTTTTAATATGTACCTGCCTATAAAAAAGAATAGTCTGAGAAAGTCCACTGTTGAATACGCAATTACGCAATATTGAACAATCTACTAGAATGTTTTCATTAGAGCTCTATGCTCTTAATGGTCAGTCTTGATGCCTATAATGGCTTTTCACAGTATTTAATTCCCAAAATATATAATGAAATAATCAAATTAGTTACTCAACGAATCATACAATTTTCCATTGAATTCATCAATTGAATTTACTTCTCTCCATTCTTTGATGAAAGTCTCGTCTTTTGTTTTAAGTGGAAATATCTAAAAAAACATTGACTTTGGGATCTTCAAGTTATTAAATTCCAAAAGTGCTTATGCCTTTACATTGAAAATTCATTTAAATGGTGGTTCTGGTAAGTAGATGGATAGCTTTCGTTCGGATATTTATTCGACTGAATTGATAGGTGCAGCGTAATGAACGGAGATCGACGACCGGGTCACATAGTCAACTTCTAAATGAGCATTTGTACGAAACTTGACTGCTGATTCGGAATGCACACATGATTACGTTGGGAATACGTACCTAATTTTGTATAATTTAATCTTTATTCTCCATTTTATATTATAGTGACCATTAAGATAAGCAATTCAATAAGGTCTTTGTATGCAAAATAGCTTTATTAGGTTTTATAGCTTATCGATTTAGATTATTTCTATCTTGTTTTATTGAGTTTCCATATACTTTTATTTATGATGGTGTTGTTTAGTGGACAGATTTTTCATTCAAAGGTGGTTAGAATTACTCGATTAAGAGATTGAATTAAACATGAAGGATGTAGCTCAAACTTCGTCAATATGTGTCAACGTGAACAAGGAGTCTATCAAAATTGATCAATGCAGGACAGATGCCTCTTGGTATCTTCTTATTTGCACTTTGCTTGAACTGATTTTATACCAGTTCACTCTTCCTATCTTCTTTATATTTGTTTAATTATCTAGCTGGTGTTTTGCCTAAGTTTTGTCTCCGAGGTGTCTGTTACAAGATTTTGTGGTTCCATCTGTCGTCTTTTTACGGCACACGCGCCCTGCTCATTGCCATTTGGGTCTTTATAAAGAACCTCCTATTAAATATCTGGGCATAATTTTATTTTACCAGAGGTGGGCTTAAGTTTTTGAGAAATGTCTCAAGTATTTGCTAACAGTGATATTATAGAAGCCACATAAATTAAGTTAAATCATGATTTTTAGGTCTTCATCTGCGAAGAGAATTTACGAGGGTCACCTTTTCACTCGAATTTTACTATCTAAGATTTCATTACGAATTTCATTTAGAGTCTTAAAATTATAGGTACTACAAGGAATTTTTATCTTAGTATATTTTTCTTTTCAAACCGTAAAACAAATAATTAATTTTAACATTATTCGAATTGCAATTGAATCTGTATACTCGTATTATTTTGCGAACAGGTCTCTTAACTATGTTTTGTTAATTTATAATTTGATATCATTAATTTTTTTCATATTTTCAAACGACGAACATTTATCGTCTTACTGAGGACCGCAACGGAAACGGTTTAAATAGGATCATTAGCAGCTAATTCCTCTAAACTCTGTATTTCGATTAATGAGCGAACTATTACAAGCGATTTCAATTAGATAGCTTCTAAATGAAGCCCACACAGACCATTAAGGCGAGGTATACACGAGTAATGTTGGACATAAATATATATTCCTCTAATGGATACTGAAGAAGCAGTAAAACCTTCCACTGACTAATGAAATCACCTCAGAATTTCGATTGGCGACAAATGATGTTAATTAATAAAACCCTGCGGCACCGTTACAGCATTTGATACCTACAGATAGAAATGGTGGTATCGGTTTGTTTAAATACTGAGAGAGATATCGTAGAGACAATAAGGTGATGATTTTGGAGCAGAGATTTAATGTATAGGGTAAAGGCTGAAAATCAGTACTTCATTCTATGAGCAAAGGAATTGCTGAGCTTATAACCTTATATTATTATATAGTGTATGCATGTATGCTCATTTTGTAATGCAGATAAGTCTGTTATCTATCTATAGCTAACAAATCCCTTATTAACGAATACTTCTTTGTTAGTGTTATTTAATGACGGTCAAATATAGTACATCTATAAGTGAAAAGGTAATCATAGTATTGCTAGATGATATATGTTTAACCATTTCTATTTCATACAATAAACACACAGATATTACATACAATAAAAAATTGAAAAATATTTATTGAGGAAAGTATCGAGATATGGTTTAACTTATAGTTAAAGTGTTATTGGGTATCACTATCCGCCTATTTATTGGGGACAGTAATAGGCGGCTGGGGCATATCGATTAGGAAGAATAACCCACTATGAGAGTCCAGTATAGATTGGTGGGTGATCATGACTACATATGCAGCTAAGACCGTTGACATAAATTGCCTTCCGAAGCACAAAAGAGATCGAAATAATAATGCCACCCATCCTATGACCGTCCCTAGCGAAGGTTTAATCTCGCATGGCAAATCCAACGAGCAAACCACTGCCACATCGACCTCCTCGTTGTGAGTTGTGTTGTTTCACAAATAATGTATAAAAATATTTTACTTAATTACTTTCGTCGTATATAATGTATTATAATAACTCTTATAATATTTGCTCGATATTTGATTACGCATAAAGTTTGAACATAGAAATAAATTTTTGTGTGACAGTAATATTAGTCTAAAATCTTAACGATTCCATATTTTTATGGAACATCTTAATAAGTATGTTTTATTTCATTTTTGCAACTACAGGAAGTAATAAATAGTTTATATTCGCCTTTAAAACAAGTGTTTGAATACTGTCATCGTAAATTCAATTAGTTACATTAAATCTTACTTTGGTAATCCTAATTTTACGATCCGTTTAATTTATGTTATTGCTAGTTATAGACTCTTCCTTTGCTAATATTTTTCTACGTCATTATAAAGTATTGTAACATAATTTGCACAGTATGTGGTGAACTTATATTGCCTACTTTCGAGTATTAGATATTTTATTGCATTAAAGATTTATTTAATGAACAAGTGAGAGTTGGAGTATAGAGAACGTCCAATTAGTTTATTAAAGAGGAAAAAAGAAGCTAGTTGCAAAATGTTTTATGTCTATTTAGATAATGATACTGTTAGCAGTCGACTGGGTTATTATTGTTTTCCAGCTTTCGTTTTTCTTGCCAATTAATAATAATACGCAAATGTTTTAAACTTTGTTTCCTCAACATGAAATACACAACACCATATTTTTACTAACCGAATTGTCTCAATAACAAGTCTTAATGCTGAAAGGAGAGGTTTTGCTGCTTGGGGCTAAGTATAAATGAGACATTGTGATTTATGGGCGCGTGTTCGTTGCGTCTTAAATTGCTTGCCAGCATTTGTTTACTATGGCTAATTTTACACTGTAAACGAATTACCAAAACAAAAGGACACATCACACTAAAAGTTGTGAAGGCTAATTTAAACTGAACCTTAAGATAAAAATATTCGGTGAATGTATTTGAAAAATTGTTTAAAGACAAAGAAGATGAACTGAAAAGTTAAGAGGCCTCCAGTTTGTCTATATGTTATATCAATATAACATATTTTGAAATATATAATGTTGTTCTACACTATGGCATTGAAAACAAGTAAGTCAGAGTTGAATAAATTTAGGATAAATCAGCTATCTTTGTTTAAATGTATGCGCCTTTTGATTATATTAAATATTTAAAAAATACAATAACAGTTATTTGAACTACAATCCGAATGAAGATATTAGTAATAAAATATAAATATTTACATTTCAATGTAAAAAAAATATAGAGGCTAAAAGCTTCTATTGTGATATAACCAAGCGATATTGCCGCTATCTTTGAATACGAGATAATAAGATACATCTGGATGGAATGAATAGTTAATAAAAATCATTTGAAAGATGGGTGGGTAACAACAGCGTGCAACGAAACGTCATTAAGATGAAATAGCTGGGCTATTCGACGATTAACGGAAATTTGTTTTTATCAAATTAAATAAAACTTATTTTAAAAATGATTTTTTAAAATAAAATTCTTTTCTATTATTTTTTGTATATATAAATGTAATGTTTAATTTAATAGTTCAGAATACCTAAACAGCGACAATCAGGCGTTGATTTTCCCTTCGTGATACTATAATGAAGTAGACTCAGAAAACAGGGAATAATTGAAAATGTAACCAGTTATAATAATTGCGCAAAATTTATGAAATTTAATGAAAAATACAGATGTAGACAATAAGTAAAAATTAGAATAACGTTAAAAATGAATAGATGCAAGGATTTAAATTAAGACATTTTCTAAAAGACAATATAATGATTTCTTAAATTTTTATATGCACACTATCAATAAATGAAACAACTTTTAAATGGTTTCATCGCGTTTGTATTTTCTTTTACCCTTCACAATAACGTAATGAGTTTTGTTATCATTATTAAGAGTAAAGACAGAAAAAACTGCTATAACAAATTAGTATAATTAATATTGCATTATAACATTAAATTAGGAACTGAATAACATACGTATGGAGTATAATTAAAAAACTGAAAGCCACAAAAAGGTTAGCTTAGAATAACCCAGTAGATCATTAGCGGCGCGTGCGGCGCGCGTGCTTCCATTCGCTATTAAATTTGAAACAGTATATATTATACATAAGTGGTCTCCGCACGGACAACAGATGGTTCCATGCTAATTATTGTATAACGAACCTTCATTGTTTGATAAAAGAATTCAAGAAACTAGTAGAGTATCCGTCTGGTGTTTAAGATACGCGAACTTTGTGTGATGATGACACAGCGAATTATTGTCTTTAAAAATATGTTTAATTCGTACGCAGCTCCATGGCGCTGTGGTTAGCGCAATGACAGGTCATAGGATGGGTGACCAAAAAATTTATTACCTCGAGCTCTTACGTGCTTCGAAAGGCATGTGAAATCGCATGACAGATTGCTATGTGATAGGAAATTTTATATATTATCTTTTGAGGCAGTCCTGTAACGGTGTGCGGTACCACCGTTTATTGTCCTAGGTTTCAGTATGCAAACTTTTTGTGTTTGAAATTCAACATCATTTCTTTTTATTATTCACCTATCGTAATTAGAAATTTTGATTAATCAAATATACTCTTTATGGATGTCAGTTCGTAAAAAAAACATCTGTGATAAAAATGTAAATGTAAATCAAATGTAAATCAACATATTAAACATATTATAGTGTTAAATCGTATAAATTTTAATATAAAATTTAAAATAATTGTTAATAATGATTAATAATAGGCCATTGTGATAGAAATTATATATCATAGTGAATTGTAATCTGCAACTTGGACGATCCAAGTTTTTATCAAGAAACCCAAAAAGGGGTATGTATTCGTTTTATTTGGTAATATAAATTTTATATTTAGTTTAACATACGAACTGTTTTTATATTAATTTTTTATTAGTTACAGTTTCTTTACTTTATCTTTTATACAATACTAGTCAGCCTTTCATTAATTGGCCCAAGCACTGAACCCGTCACAGTCTAACCTACCTAGGTTCACAGACCTCTGTGATTTATAATACAGATAATAATGGACTTTATTAAATAATAAAACAAATCAATGTTGAGAATTAAGAACAGAAGACAGATTAAGAATAGCGACACACGAAACTTTCGAAAGCAACTCTTATTCGGTGGTCGTTTCGATGAAACAGCATTATCTGAGGTCAAATGGATATGGTCTCTCAACCTTCAATGCATTTAATGGCTTTCAACAATTTGTCAAAACCTTTTATGCTGACACCTACTTAAATAAACTATAAATTCGGCAGTGACGAGTATATTTTACGTTATAATATTTTATTAAAAAAAAAAACTGAGTGAAATATTTTTTTGATTGTTTTTTTATGATTAAAAAAGGATAATGTTGTAGTGGTAGAAAGGACCTTATTAGAACTATTATAAGTATTTTATATTATTATTTTTTGAACTTAAAAAAGGAAAATCGATTGAATCCATGAGTTTCAAATTAGTTCAATTAATTTGAAAAACAATTAAATTGACAATTGTGTTACTCTAATGCACCACTCTGTGATATTATTATTGAGCAATATATTTTGATGTTTTAATAGATACGTGTTTAAAAATTGTAGGTCATATTTTGAATTATTTTCGTTCAGTTAAACAATCCGATTATTTCTCTATGTAAATATTATAGCGCGATAAGCCTAAAGTTTTACTATAGTACTATTAAGCTTTAATCATTGGGCTTAATGCATACTGAGACATGTTTTCAGCGCACGTGGTGGACTCTGCGCCCACGCACGCCATCAATCACCGAGCGCATGACATTCTAATGTTGATGTTTTGCAACGACCGGCCAGATGGATGGGCGCCTTTGTCTGAGGAGGTCACTGAGAATTACCAGTACACAGATTTTTTTAATCGAATTTTCGTTTATCTCGACAGCTGAGTAATTTTGTTATTGGATACTTAGCGTACGCTTATAGTAGCGCTTTCAAAAATAAATTCTATTATTAGAAATAAGACACTGGATTGTTTGAATTTTCTATCGTATTTGATTTCAAAAAATATATTACAAGTTGAATGAGTTTGATAAAAAATCAGGTATTTATTCTATTGAAGTAAAAAAAAAAAATTTTTACTGAATAGTCCTATTCTAGAAGTAAGTAATGCGTATATATGGATTAATAAGGGTAAGTAGTAAAAATGCGCTAATAATATTGTGTAAAATAAAATTGCTAAAAGGAATGCTGACATTTTATTGGTAAGTAATGCGTAGTGTCGATGTCAACTACAGCATTTGCTGCTTAAACATGTATTATTATCTAAATGTAATAAAATAAACGTACTATCCTTCAGTAGCCAATAAATAACGTCCGCAAAAGCAACAATACAGAACTGTACTTCAAAATATATGTTGCAGGATAGTATCTGTATGCAAATTGGCGGGAATTTTCGTAAGAACAGACGGCGCCTGCGACCGATACATCATAGAAATGTGGACGGATCAACCCACGCGCTATATTAATGTATTAAGTAAACGCCTGGTTTCCACTGTGATAACTTGGCGAGTGCATTTGGTGAGGAAATTTCACTGAAAAAATGTCTTTACACTTAATGAAAAATACTTAAAAAATTCGTCCCTGGTACTCTCAGATGGGATTTGAACCCACGACCTTTTGCAATCCGGCTGAAGAATTCTAAAAGCACTTGTTACTTTTTCGGTACTACAGAGCGTATTTTCATCAATGTTCAAGCAATCCATCCAAACAGCCGAAATAAAGAAATATTTAATCAAATATTTTAAACTATTGATAAAGAATATTACCAGGTATAAAGCATTTTTCATTAAGAATATTTTACAGTATAGTATCGTGAATGCAAAATTGATCAAATATAACCATGCCTTTACACTTAAAGATTAGACAATATAACATACATTTCTCATATCTCAAACTACGTAGTTTAAAGGCATTATGAAAATCTGAAACAACTTAGAATCACCACACCCATACCCGAGATAATATAGATCAGTTGCTTTTGTATAATAACCTGGCCTGTATTCAAACTCGGAATCTTACACCCGTGTCTAGTGTATAGTCGAGTAAAAGTTTATTTTCTATATTGAATTGACCGGAAATTAAGTTCGGGTTTGGTCAATTTCAAATTTGAAATTGACATAATGACTATCAACCATTCAGCAACGAAGGTTGACAATAAAATTGAGGATAATATTAGGAAATACTGAAATAGCATGTTGATTAAATAATTATTAAATTTAATAAACTTATTATAATGTTTAATTGCATAGTGTCTTTATAAGTTTTATAAGTTATTGTAGTCAGTATTATAAGTACGCATAAACCATATTTTAAGTTAAAACTCATAGTTTAACATTTCCGGAATCAAGTAGTGTATATTACAAAGAGGCTGTATAATTTCAGATTTTCTTCATAACGTTAAGTATCTGTCATGGATTTTATGGCTGTATTGATTAAATATAATACGCATTGAAAGTTACGCGCGACTTGTTTATTGGTTATCTTGTAATTCAGTAATGAATTAGCAGTGAGTTCTTAAATAAACGTTAATAGAATGAGGAGGTTTTCAATTCCACTGAATGTTAATGTTTTTTTTTTAGTTGAATATATTTCTTAAAGTTTTGTTTCCATGTTTAGTTTATCTAATCTAATAATTATTATTATTTTCTATACTAATATAATACAGAGGAAAGATTTAATTTTGTACGTTGAATATGCTCCGCAATGGACCGATTGGATTTTTTTTCACTTAAGCTAGTCTAATTTGTATAGGTGAAGTAGTGGGAAAGCTAGTTTATTTTTATTCCATATTTTTTTTTTTTTAGAAATATAGAAATATTTTTCTTTAATACTTTATTCTATTATTGTTTTAATTTATATTTAAAAAAAAAAAATTAATTAAAACCTCAAAAATTCCAAATTGATTAAATCATTCTCGGGCGATCTGTTTGCTACAAATAAGTATTTTTTTTTTAACAATCAGCTTTTTTAAAATTATAATGACTAAACGAAACATTGTTACCAAAAATGATTGAAAGCAATTTATCTCTGTTGGTATATTACGCAAAGCATTTATTATTCAAATATTTGCTAGTAGGTAAGTCATAAACATGACTAGATAAGTCGGAATACCGTAGATATCTTGTTGTCATTCAATATTTTAAGCTTGATTGGTTCCACGACAGAAGGTTTAAATGAAGTTACAAGATATTTACCTACGTTTAAAGTAAATTATCTAAACATATCTTTAGTCATAGTTACCTTCATGAATTTGCTTAATATATAAATAGTAGGTATTATAAATATATTTTGTGACGTCCCTTATCTTATTTGTTTTATGGAGTATAAGTCTGCTATAAGGTACATGCGGTAATATAGACCCGTGTTGTAATAAGGCCCATATGGTAGAAACTTGTAATTAGCCTTATTTATAGATATAATAATTATTCTATAGTATTACCTAGCTGTAAGTTTTCCGAAGATATTGAAAATAAAATAAAAAATAAAATCTTCGAAAAGACGTCTTAATATACTTTTATTTATATTCAAACTTTACGTACACGTTCATAACACCGATATATAAGCCGTGTTATTTGAGAAAAGTTGGAATAGGTATAAAATAATTAAACAGGTATAATAAGATAAAATAATTTTAGCACAAACATTTCATAGGTGGGCTTTATTACAACGCGGGTCTTAATTGCTCCAGGTACCTTACCTAGAGCACAAATAATGCCATAGAGCTTAGCTATTGTACTCATCAACGAGTGTTAGTATTGGTTTTTGCGAAGTTGGTAAATCAATTACGTACTTTATGTTTAGATGAGACCTAAATAATTGACAGAAATATATAAATATTTTTAATATATTATTGTGTGATATTGCGGTTTTGCACACATTTATAATGCTACATTAAGATACAATATAGCTTCAAAATACACATGAATTTCCTAAAGAGAAGTAGAAATGAGGATTCCAAATTAGGATCGGAAACTATTGAGGCTCGTGATGCGAAACTAATACCGTTCTCCGAATGACACTCGTAGCTTGAGGCTGCGGCATCGGCGGTGAGCTTTGTGCAAATACTTACTCTGCATCTGCGTTCGCGCCTATTGGCTACGTGTGAAAAGAACCGACGATGGTTAGGGTTGACACTTCTATTATAAATTTTTGATCTAAGTGGAAATCTAGAAAAATTACAATAGATAAACTACTTACACTGTTAACAGCCGAAAGAAATATTTAAATTTTCGACAAGAAGAATTTTTAATGTTTTCTAATTTTAATTTATAATGTTTGAACGATAAATATTATATCAGTTTATTCTAAAATAAGTGTTTTTAATTATGTGAGATAACTCTTAAATGCTTCTTTTTAAGGAGGATGGGCCATGACTCCACGATGGCCCATTGCGGATTGTAGGTTATGAACGACTGCAACTCTAACCGAGACTAACGGATCAACGTGCCTTCCAAAGCACGGAGTAGCTAGAAATATTTTTTTGGTCACCCATCTCAGCTCAGCTTATCAACCACCGAGCTACTTGCTGTGCATGGAGAAAATCATAATTTTATAGTCTTGGATTGTTGTTAAAAAAGCTGTTCTTTTTCATATCCCTGTTTGCAACTTGCGCGTACGTCCGCCTCAGGGTCCAGCCCGTCACTTCTTTAGTCAAGCGCCGTAGCTTGCCGGCGGCGGGCGTGCTTCCCGTAATGGGTTCAAACCTGCACGGCCAACCGCAATAATTCCGATCGTATAACCGATATTCCTATAACACAACGTCCATTTTACAGCCACGGCATAATTTTTAAATTAAATCGACCCACTGAAACTCCATCTTTACATCGAGAAAGTAATTTTAAAACAGTTACAAAGTGAACACGTATTTTATTTAGTATTAAATAAAAAAGAGATAAATCTTTTTCTGTTACAAATTTATATTTCAGATTTAATTATCGATTCATGTTTTGATTTGGGTCTTACTATTGAAATGTACTTTCTTATTTATGCTACTGTTAAAATTTATTTTGTTTTTATGTAACCTTGTTTTGATAGAACTCGAGTCGGTACATCTAACGATATTGAATAGATGCACGAGAGTGAAAACTCAGTGGGGTCTCTTGGATTATAATAATAGATTCCCGATGAATAACTTTCAACTTCAACAATCATATTTATATAATACGGATTTTGTAATATTAATTAGCGATTTAGTAGTTAACTAGCTGTTTTCCAGCGACGTCGCTCGCGTAAAATATAGCTTGTCATTCGCGTATGATGCAGCTTCCCGTGTGTCAAATATTTTTCCGATAGTTTCGGAACCTATTCAATGCAAACATATCGACAAATAATCAAATCTTTCCTTTTTATAATATTAGTAAAGAGATAGATACCGATCTACATAAAATATGAAAAATACCATTAATTGACAACTTACAATTTTTACTGAGATATATAAATGACTTATAGCCAGTTGCACAAACGTACATTAAATTTTTCATTAGTTTAAAGCGACATTACCCATACAAATTTGACATTCATTGAAGTCAAACAACTTAAAGGCTACAAATTAGAGGCGTCATTAAACCTTAATGAACGTTTGTGCAATTGACAGAATAACACATATTTAGAAGAACATATAGATATGTTAATATGTTGTAAATTTGTTATAACACAATATTAGACGTTGGTACTGTTTTTAATTAAAAATTCTTAAAATACCACCAACCCCAGGCATATGGGACTCGAACCTGTAACCTTTGCAATCCGAGCGACCGCTCTAACTCCCCTAGTACTTCCACCAAATTATGAAGGGCACACATTATCCATATAAAATTATAAGAAATTATTGAAGTAATTCTTCATTTCAAAGAATTTGCCTTTAGTTGTCGATTTCCATGCTAGGCATATTTCCATAGGCTCGGTAAAGTGATTGTCTTATAGATAAATAAGTAAAAAAAAAAACTGTACAATAGGTGAAACGCAGCGGGGTTTCCGACTCTATCGTCCGAATGCGAACATGAGCACTATCGATTTTTAATTGATAACATTAGTCACGGACAGGTAGTGTTCGTATTGTGTAATAGTAATTACATTTTTTTTTATTGGGACATTTAAGTCACGAACATGTAGCGATATTTCACGGCTGATTTACTTTCACTACAGATTTATTCTATACATTGTGGACCGTCTTATGTAGGTTTTCTCTTGTAATAGCACTTTCTGGTGACAGTTTTATAGAGTGACATGTAAATACCACAGGAGTTATGGTGGCTGTCGTCATGATGAACGGTCGAGTTTCGTGGAAATTAGCGTTTGTTTTAATGCTAATAAGTAATGTAACCTTTTGTCATTCATAATTTTAACTAGAGTACACTTATTATGGACTTTTCAAATTAAAAGCGGGTATGAAATGAGAAATGTAGAAGCAGTTGTATTATGTAGTAGATACTTCTTTTATCTGTGAATAAAATTTCTAAATATTGGACCAAAAGATAAGAAATATAAATAACAGTATCATCCCTTAAATCCTGACACTATGAATTAATATTTTTTATCGATTAGCTCGAAAAAAGACATTTCCTAAACCCGAAGTTGAAGGTAGTTTATATTTATACTGTTGATTGATGGTATTATGATTTTCTTCTACGCTTTATTTATTATTGAACGTATGATTGAATCTTGATTGAGCAATATCAACTTACAGAACCCTCCAACTTCTTAATTCTTATGTGTATTCATAAGTTACTACGTAAAAATCGTAACCTTTGTTTATTAAAAATTTCATTACAATATTAACGACATATATTATTGAGTGACTGGTTCACATATTGGTTTCTAGGTGTCGCCATCTTTGAGGCCTCGGGTTCTATTCTCGGTCGGGTAAATTTAGAAAGTGAACTTATTGTTTTGCATCTGGGCGTTGTTTTAGAGTTTTATATAAAGTGTATTAGCTAAATTTGGAACCTGTGTAATGTATATGATGTTGTCCCATATTTATTTATATAACATTTTGATTACAGAACCTGAATAAAGGTGAAGCTTAGTTCAAGTCCATTGGCGCGTAACACTCGTCGTGAAAACTTACAAATAACCATCTATTATGAGCCTGCAGCGGCGCGGGCGCAACCAACAATTTAGAACTGATTTATATCATCTGGCCAACGAGAAAATGTGGGAAAATTTTCACTGTCCGGCTAGAACCCGTAATTTGATAAGGGGAATCATCTGGTACAGATGAAATCGACAGTTTCCGGTAAGCGATGTGACCGGTCTACGAGAAAACTCGACCGAAGGAAAAGTAGTCAGCCCACCCTGTGCTTTTATTAACCGTTTATTTTTAATAACGGTGATAACGATATCGCATATTTTATTAATTATTTATAAAAAATAGGAAAAAGTGACAAATCGAAAACGGTTTAGGTGTCGTTCCTATGACTTCCATATTGGATCATTTTTTATTGTCATCTTAATGGTACTAATCGTAGCTAATCGAACTCGAATATAAAACATGTAGTATATGAATCTAATCTGTAGTTCTTATATAGATATATACATGAAATATGCATAATTTTTCGTTTTCATTTTATGAAGAAAAGGGAAAAAATATTACGGTTTCCTTTCTTTCTTTGACATTAGTCAAGAGATGGCATTAGTGTTCTTTTTGTTATGCTAAAAGAAACTCTAAAAAAACATTTATCATACTAGATGTTGCACCTTTCTTTTAATTTATAAAAAAATAAATACGTGTACAATGTGATCAGAAGTATTGTATTTTTTGTAAAGTCCTCAGGAGTCAGTTTTCGAAATAGTCGAAGGTAGCAGAGTGTTGTCGAGCATGTTGAAAATTATTTTTACGGTACAAGATCGCATTAGTTTCGCTTCTCTGGAACCTTGCCTGTCGGCAAACCAGCGGTGGCGATGGAATAATTATTTCGTTCAACATTCATTTCACCAAGTGATATTTATAATGAAAGTCTGCTCTTGTTATTTTTTGAACCCTTTCGCGTTCGCTTTATCAAAAGTCAGACACACGTTTCCTTCTTTTGATATAGTAATATAACAATAATGAAATCGTGTTATATTAAAGTTATTGCCTTAAAAATTAAAATATCAGCTTAAGTGATATTTTAATTTATATATTTACGTAAACAAAGTTTACGTTTTTACGTAGTAACTTATGAATACACAAAACAATTAAGAAGTTGGATGGTTTTGTAAGTTGATTTTGCTCAATCAATTATATTTTTAATTTGCAGATAATTTTTGTATAAAATCTTCATGAAATGAATAGTCATCGTTGTTTCTAGCAGTATTATTCAGAAGCTGGGGTAGCATCCTGATGCCAGAAATAAATAAAAAATGCATAGAATTACGAGGAATTTTATGTCGCGTCGCAGTTATTGGCGTGAGTGATTAACGCGTTCGGTTTGCAATTACGTACGCAAGCAACTTATGCATAGGCCGACTATAGGATGGGTTACTGATAATTTATGATCTTGAGTGATCGTGATTCGAAAGGAACGTTTAACTGTAGATTCCGGCTACATTTATAGTCGTTAAAACAATGTGTACTGGACACTCATGGTGGGTTATGGGGTGTTCTTCTTGTCTGATTCGATTTTTAGGGAAGGTCTGTACTTTAATAGTGGGTTAATCAACAGGAAGATGGTGATAGAATCGCACACATTCTGCGAAGGAATTGCTGAATAAAAATAAACAACTTTGAATGGTAATCTTAATTTACATAGTGAGTTTTGCAATGAAAAAAAGAGGCAATTATTTAAAGACGTATAGTTTCTGCAAAAATATAAATTACTGTTATGATACTGTTTTCGTATCGTAAAATAAAGAGATGAGTCACTCGACTACAATATTAGTCTTCGTAAGGCTATCAAGTGCCCATGAAATAAAAAAATGTACAGTTTTTAATGGTGTGAACACAAACACGAGAGTCTCCTTGATTATGTTTGCTACGAGTTGAGAGAGCCATTTGTGATGTCAAAGGTGGTCCAAAGATATTTCTTATGTCTTCTAAGAAATTTCACTGGCTGTCATCACACGCGCATGATGCATTTGATGGTAATTCACACGGTAAAGAACGGTTTTTCTTACGTGCCTCGAACGGTTAGTTAAGAGTTTTTAGAAATTTCAACAGATATTTCTTGTCGATTCACATAATGACATTATTTTGGTATATGTTTTCGCAACTTGTATTTTGTTTATTACTATTGACATTCACATTTAGGAAAGTTTAAAAGATAGATGATAATATTATCAGCGCAAAAAGAACATCTAGGCAATTAGGCAACAATTAATATTAGATGAAAAAACCAGTAGCTCCTGTGGAATTCAATGCGAAATTCGATATGAGGCGGCAATGACCTCACGCCGCTCAGACGGTGCGCACCCGGCGGCGTCTTTGAGCTAAACTTTAATTTCTTAATCCTAATTGAATTTGTTTGTAGCGACCTACGGACAACGATAACGCAAGATATTGCCAGAGTCGGTCACTGGCCGATTGTTCGGTTCCAGATACGAACAGTCGAAGGTTAGATGGATGGCTTTTATTACCTATCGAATCCCCTTTGTATTTTAAAGGTGAAGTTTAAGATACAAGTTTAATCTCAAACCAATTAATTCTATTCATATTTAAAAGGCAAAGGTACCGTTAATGTTATCAGCAAATTGCCTTCAATTTTTCTTCAGAGATCATACTTCTGATTTCGAGTGCACGAAATATTTATTCCTCAAATGAGTGTCCAAGAATTTCTCCGGATTACTTAAGCGAAGGCATCTTTATGTGTTTCACGCGACAAAGCACCGGTGGCACTTTAAGTGACCATTAAACATACTGAAACTTCGTACATACTCACATCGATAAAGAGTAACGACGCAACATTAATATTATTGAGGAAACCCTTTATAACTAAATTATATAGCAAAAAGGAATTACTTGTAATTTAACATTTCCTTTAACTAATAAAACGAACACTTAAAGTGATCTAGAAACCGTAAGAAACGGGGATGTGTCAATTAATGTTTTCTTATCTTACGCAGATATGTAGGAATTGCTTGCCTACTAATAGGTTATTAAATTTTCAGAAAACAAATTCGTTCCAAAACAAAGCGTTTTCAGGCTGATTTCACAGCGTCTGCGGCCGCAACCGCAAGGGCCTCGTGTCGTCATCGGTGTGGCGACGAGGAAGCGAAAGCGAATCAATCGGCTTCTATCAATCCGGTGCGTGACCGAGGCCATTGTTAGGAAAGGGAAAATAGGACAGACGCGCCGTGAAAAAAGAATAATCAGCCGGCAGTGCGCTCCGATGGGTGTTTTTTCATTTTGCAGTTCGCAATCTATGATGACGAGGCGCATGACCGAACGCTTCTCGCAAACACAAGTCACGACTGCTCTAATATAATCATCATGTGTACATTTGGGTCCATCAGTAAGCATCGTAATTTCGGTAGTAAATTACAGGCGCACGTGTTCACCGAAACTTAGATATAAAACAGTTTGAACCGGTGGCCTTTCTGATCTAGCATTTTACAATTGCGCCACTGTGAAGTTGTGTCTGGTGGTAGCGGCGTGCGCCGGCTAGTTTTATTTATATTGGTTGTAGTGCGGGAGCGATCACGACCCAGTAATTGATGCTCTCTCCGCGCGTGCCTGCGCCCGCAGCCGGCCCGTTATAACCAAGCACGCGCTACCATTAGGCGCGCTAGTGATACCTCGATATCCAACTCCCTAATTACTCTTTTGACGTATCAGTGTTTTGATCTTCATTCGGGGTCGTCAAATGTTTTTCTTAATTTCATGATGTGCACTTTATGTGGTTTTGATAAAGTGAAGGCGTTAGTTCTACAGCTTTTATACTTTCATAGTGGGTTTATTGGTATTTTTTAATAATGAAAAAAGTAATACTTTTTTTTAGAAATCTATGTATAATTCAGATCTCTGCTCCGATTCCAACACGTGTGGCTAAAGCTTGTATAGACCTGAGACAATATAAAAAAATCCATTTTCCATATTGACCTCACCGGGAATCGAACCACCGAGACACCTTGAAACTCGGCTACGGAGATTGTCAAATAGTGATTGGTTGGCAGCTTACCTTTGGCCCTATCCCTTAATCATTAGTGACTATAATTAGCTAGAGCATTCCATGTATGCCTTTAAGTAAGCACAGGAGACTTGAAAACAAAATAGATTAAATTTTATATGATCACGGTAAAAAAAATATTTGACAGTTTTATATAGCGTTTATTCTAAAAGCCTACGTGATCTTCGTATCAGCAGAATTGATCGAAAATGGTTACCTCAGCTTTCGCAAAGATGGAGGTTAGCGACGAATCCAGTAAATCGTTTTAAAAACCGTTGAAAAAATGAACAGAATTGTCTTTTCGTGGTTTTACTCGTTCCGAATAGGTTTTATCACGTAACATTAATGGCTCAATTGTTTATTTTACGTGACGAACACGAATTTCTTATCCATTTATAGCGTTTCCATTAGAATGTATAACATTTATTTTTCACTTAGGCAACGGAAAGTGTAGAACTCCATTTAAAGATTAAATTTATGTTTTTTTTTTCTCTGGGACGATTTTGGTTAAAGTGGCCCCAGTAAAAAAATAGTATTGTGCAAGACGTTTATTTTGTTTTAAAAATTGAAAAATCCTTTTTATAACTAAATTACAACCGTTTGTAATTTAGTTCAATGAATATTATAATCGTATTACGTTATGGAATAAGAACATTGAAGATTTAGAACATCACTGCTTAATTGTATCATGTCGTCAATATTTAAGATGCGTTTTATTTTCATTAACATAGAATTATAGTTTAAAAAAGACTGTCTGGACTATTGTAGGCAAGGGGAACACCTTTGATTATATAGTACTATAAGTACTCTAATATAGGTAATTATTTTTGAAAGCATATCAACTTATACATATTATATAATACAGTACTTCATATGTTAAAGTGATACAGTTATTATATAAGTAAAATATACGAGTTTAAAGACATATTAAACCTTCTTGAATAGAAAAGCGGCCAGGGATCTAGTTTTGATATTACGCTTCTACGTTAAACGCAACATAAAGTACCTGATTGGCTTTATCTAGTCTAAACCTGATTAGCTCATTCCGTATGGAATGGCCAATTATTGGCAGTGAAATGGACGAGTACGTTAATAGACTAGTTTATTCGTCCTCTCTTCTTAGTAGACCATTCTTATCGGTTATTTGCATATTGAGTGTAACTTAAGCTCTATTTGACTTGACGCTACCAATGACTTTATCGTGTGTATTACATTTTGGTAGCATGAGTGCTTTGGTCGGTAAAATTATCAATATTATTGACGTTTTAACGCAGTTACTACAGTAACATGTAAATAGTTGAGGGAGCATGCATGAGCAGACTCACATAACAATCACTACACAACGTGGTCGTATCTCATACTTTATGTTTAGGAAGATAAGAGTGTAATGCTACCTACACAGGTGTTGATTTAAATACTCTTTATTGTAATAAAAAGCAAAATTACATAGATACACATAAATATTTACACAAGAAGCACAAAAGGCAGCGGAAAAAACAAAACAAAACAGAACAGATAAACAATAGTTGTAACAATGAAGTATCACTAAAAAGGACATAAACAAAATGGTCAAAACACAAGTCAAAACTAGAGCGCGGGAAGTGAGAAAAGAAAACAGAAAAGCAGGCTGAACGTTTAACAGGAATAGGATTTTAATTAGTTTAAATATTTCGCCCGTCCGACAAATTTAGGTAGAGAGTTTCACAATTTTATTGCTTATACTGTAAAAGACAGATTATAGAATTTAGCGAGATTGGGAGGAATGAACAATCGATAGTAATTAGAAGAGCGGAGAGAGAGATCATGCCTAGATGAGAGAAATTTGAAGCGTGTATTGAGATATGGGAGTATAGAGTAGGGAAGCGAGAGCATATGCATATCCCTACGAAGACGAATGGGGAGCCACTGAAGTTGCCTACGGAATTCAGAAACATGGTCATATTTGCGCTAGCCAAATATGAACCGTATCGAAAAGTTTTTAAGACGTTCAAGCTTTTAACTATTATATTCGCATTTTAGAACTCAAGATTAGATTCGATTACGTTATTTATCAATTCTATTAATTTGTTCCTTCAATAACAGCAGAAAATAACTAAAAACTTAAAACAATAAATCAAAATCACCTTATGTCATTATTTTAAAAAAATGTTTTCACCTATAGAAGTTTTGTCTTTTTGCATCGGTACAAGATCTTCTAACATAAGATTTGTGTAAACGAAGGTAATAATCATTAAATGCACATTTTAACTACTGTCGCGATTTAAATTTATTTAATTTTTTTTTTGGTTCTTTCCTTTTATAATTTTTTAACTTTTAGCCATATGCAAGATATTCCACAACATTTAATTATACTTACAAAAACACCATCAGCTTACAAAATCAATATATTCTGGTTTCTAATCGCATGGGATGACATTCTTATCAATTTATCTTTATAAATTATGAATCATATAAAAGACTAAACGCAACTGGTGATATAAAGAAAGTCTACCTAAGATGTCAAAATAAATTATTTAAAATATGAGAATCATAGCTTAGCATTTTCACATTAATGGCCAACATAAGTGTTGTACTTACACTGCAAATTTGCTCACACGCGAATAGCTTGTTCACACATCGGTGTAAAGTTATTGCACGATGGGCTGGGATCAGGGGTGAGCTACCAGCTGCCGAGCAAATAACTTATCGAATTGGATAATTTTAATAGGAATGACGATTTGATTTGATTTTAATATTGAGGTATATGGAAAATAAAAAAAGGTACTTTGTAATAATGCGATATCAAACGTAAAGGACATTTTTTAAATACAAATAAAAGTAATCATGAAATAAGATACATTAGATATATTTGTTATTAGTGAAATGATGTTTCCTTACTGCAAAAATCATAATAGCAGTTGCTATTTATTTACGTCACCACAATGGCGGCCAGCCACATTAGCAATTTGTGGGTATTATAAATATAGTAAAGTAACCAGTAAGTTTCCAATCAGTTCAATTACACACTAAAGAGGTTGTACGTTCTATATAGGTATATAATTCTTTTAAATAAACCTCTTTGCGATGCATATTTTTTTAATAATGTTTATGCTTTTGTTTTCAGAAATAAAATCTTACGTTTATATTTTGTAATAAATAGTGGAAATTATGTATATAGATTATAAATTGAATTTAGTTTATAAAATAAGGAGCTGTAGACTACGATGTAAACAATTTTATTATGACTGCAACTTGATCGAGAAAACTTTAAGTTGCGGCGCGAAACCGCGTAATATTCAATCGTAGGGAAACCGCAAATGCCATGGATCCGTTGCTTTCGATGTGTAGCGCGAAAGTGGGCTAGTGATTCACGGTGTTGTTTGATAAGGTACCCGGGTGTCGGCGCGTGCTCAACGCCTCTCCTATGTTACGATAATGTGACAATTATTATTTCATATTACTTGTAAATAACAGACTTAGCAGCCTTAATAATATCCAACTCCTTTCTACTAAAATAAAGAAAATATAAAAATAATTTTAATGAATTATTGCATCTAATGTAATGCCTTACATGAGATGCAATAATCCATTAAAATTATTTTTGGTATCTATCAAAGGCAATAAATAATTATTTAACGAAAAACGGTATTTAATAAAAGGAAGAGTTATTCCATTGATGTCACATAATCTGATCTTTACTAAATATAATTTTGAAAGCCATTTCAAATATTTAATCTGCCTATTATATTCACAATTTTATTACATTGTCAATGCTCTGTACATATTTATCGTATACATTCACAATTGAATAGTGAAATCTGTGGTAATTTCACTACAACGGACAGTCCAATAAATACTTTATTGATAGCTGACTATAATTTATAGTCCATCGCTATTTTAAATCTTTTGTTTCTGTTGTAGCGGTCGCGTTGGTGCGAATAACATTTAGTAAAAGCCACTTACACTTTTTCATAACGTTTAATTTCTTAACTTATATTTTCCATAACGATATTTGCATATTATATATCGTTGCCAAATAAAAATATATAGTCAATTTACAAAGGGTTTAGTAAAAGATCACTTCAGTCATTACCATCCTACCATCTTTAAGTACCAAAATAAAACAATTGTGTTTATCGTATGAACGAAAATGTAAGTATATATTTGTAAATAAAGAAGTTAGAATATTCTGATAAGATTGAATATTTTAGGTTATTAAACAAGATTCTTGTTTTTTGTCGATTAAATTCTATTAACTGTTTCACAGCTTGATGTTTAAATAACTAGTAATTAACTGGTATAAAATTTTCATAATTCATCTTGATAGTGGCTATAAAGAAAATGTAGTGACAAGGCTATCGAAAAGTATAGTTTTAGTGAATGTTACGAGTGGAAGTGTATCATTATTTTAAACGATAACCAATAAAACTGAAGTGCATGAATTAGAATAAAATATTCGAATTCATACATACTAATTTTCTTTATAGTTCATGATTAGATGCAATATTAATTTAATCTGATAATAATTATGTTAGTTTAAACGTTTAGTTTTAGTTAAATATTATTATATGTGTTTTGCTATTCAATGGCGTAAAGCCTATGTTATGTAAATCCCCTTCTCAAAGTTCCAAATTCAATATAACCTATTTCGTCCTATCTCTATACTTCCCTTTATGCCAGAGGTGCTTGAGGCATGTGTACATAAGCAACTCTCTCAGTTCGTCTTCAAAAAAAAACCCTTTATAATCCGGATTTAGATTAAGGGCATAGTACCGTTTCTGGTGTTAGGGCTGTAATAGAGGATGGCATGGTAACATTTGATGGTAACGTTTGATCCTTATCGACTTCTCCAATGCTTTTAATACCGTCAGTGAAGACATCGTTCTTTCCATGCTCTCCCATTATTTGATCTCTGACAAAGTATTAACATGGTTCTCATTCTATCTTAGGTGAGGTTACGTCGTCCTAGTGTGAGCTGGAAGCGGGTGTCCCCCAAGGCGGCATTCTTTCTCCTCTCCTTTTTTCAATTTTTATTTATTTTTTCACTCATAAGCTTCTGTGTTCGTATCATCCGTATGCTGACTACTTACAACTTTATACAGAGGCAAGCGTCGATGAACTGGATAATACCATTAATAGATGAAATCGTGACTTAGGGGCTCTTAAAATATGGTGTGATAATTTTGGCGTTTTTTCGCATGTTAATGCTACATAATGTCAGGTTATATTATTGGGTGGGCAACGGACATATGAGGGTACTACGATTCCTTCCACATTTCCTAGTTCCCTAGTGTTAAGAATCTAGGATTACATATCGATTCGTGCCTCAATTGGCAACCTCAAGTATGTAGTGTCTGTCAGAAAGTAATCGGAATATTGCGAGCGTTTCATCGCTCAAAAATTTTCTGCCAGTTATTATCAAAACTATGCTTATGCAAACCTTAATATTTCCCAAAATCGGCTATAGTGATGTGTGCTTCCTCGACCTGAATGCAGATCTACTAAAAAAATTTGATCATCTTCTTAACAACTGCAATTGATTCGTATCAATCTTAGAAAATACGGCCATGTATCCGTATATTGTTCATATTTAAATTGGATGCCCATTCGGCTGTGAAGTATGCGGACTTTAACTACCTTGTTCTCTTTGCTGAACTCTAAAACGTTTCTACTTATCTTACCTCTCACTTCCAGTACTTATGTACCTCTCACACCAATACTCTTCGTTCCTTCTCTAATCGTCTACTTCTTTGTCTATCTCATCACTCCGAAATTGTATTTGTTCTTCATCAAATCTATTGTTTTAGGGAATGTATTCCCATTAGACATGAAAATGATTAATAGTAAATTATTTATTAAAAACAAGTTGCATAATTTTTGTTGGAACAAGCAGATGTAATCGTTAGTCGTATATCTATATGATGTTTGTATTTGTTTAATAATATATGTATGTAAGTATATAAATATATTATTTTGTATGTATATGTATAGTTTATAGGTAGTATTAATTTATGTTTTATGAGTGTGTATGGTATATGTAAGTATACTTATAGTATAGTCTCTTCCGAACAAAATTTCTACCTCTATTGTGCACTCCACCGACTATTTGTCTCCAAATCGCCCTAAGGTTGACTGCTAGAAAATGCTAACGGTATTAAGTCCGCCATTGTATATTTGTGCAAGAAGTATAAATAAATGTCTTTGATAAGGATCTAGGGTATTATATAATTATAATACGTTTAGCTTTATAGGATCTTATTAATTGTCAAGGTTAATGTTTAGACCAAATTAGGGAGTGGTTTCACATTTTATTCTTTTACATGTCACATAAATGCTTTGTTTGGTGTGAATTATTTGAAGCCTTTTACTTTGTCTACAAAATAATAATTTATTTTATTAATCCACTCAAAATGTTTAGTTCTCACGGATTTCGCTTATTTTTAATGATAATTCTTTGTTAGTCTCCTCTGTCACTTATGTGTAACCATGACTTGTGACTTTATCCGATGTTTGTTAATTAAATTGTTTATTATCGATATATTTTAATATACATATATTTTATTTATTCATCAGTCAGATACGTGTTGTTACAATCTAAAACCCTGATTGTCAATAATTATTGTTTAATTAATATACTTTAATACTGTCGCGTGTTTTTTATAGTTTTTGCAATTGCGTAATCCCAATCACCGCTACTCGAGTCACTGTGTGACTCATTGGTGCAGTTTTTCCCGTTTGTTTGTTTCTTATAGACTGTACTATAGAGCTTAAAGGCAATATGAGCATATTCAATCTTATTTTTTTACCATCGGCAGTCTAGACGGCAGACGGACGGACGGACGGGATATCATCGTCATTTGGTAAATATCTTAAACTGTATTTTATTCCGCGTACTGCTAATGAGTAGCTTGGCGGCGTAGTGGGTAAGCGACGCGGCCCACGATCGTCGTTGTGAAGTAACTTTCGCAGAGGTCGGTCACAGTATGAGTTACCAAAATATTGTTATCTCGAGCTACTCCATGCTTTGGAAAGCGCGTTAAGCCGTTGGTCCCGGCTGCATTTGTTGTCGTTAATATCCTCCAATCTGTATTGAGCAGAGATGAGGATCATGGCCCATCCTCCTTAACCATCCATAAGGAAAGCCTGAGCCCCTGCAGTGGGGTCGTAAAAGGGCTGATGTAGATGATGATGGTGACTGGCTATGCGTGGAAATCTCTGCTGACGTCTCCCGAGAGCATTTTTAAACTATTTAAGGCGAGAAAGAACAGGCTCCTTTTGGCAAAGTCTGTCCCACCGGAGTTATTGTCCTTGCTCCCAACCTGGATTGAGTTCAAGGGTGAGCCTGTTAGTAATAATAGTATTGAAAGAACTAGTTTCGAGATAATTTGTTTACATACAAGTTTCGATTACGCACATTATAATCATAAGAATATATAATTAAAAGCAATATTAAATCTCAATTAAATGTTTACGCACCAGTTCATATGTTCGCGAAATTAATTTGTTATTCTGTTGTCAACTTGACATACTTAAATTTCTTTATATCATATTATTAAGACCAATTAATGATAATATATAAACAGGGGTATATGTTAAATTACTATTAATATATGAATGTTACATGAGTAGATTTAGTTAAAATAAATCCATAATCAATACAAATTAAATCCTCCTATTAGCTTTTTTTAATTTTAAAGGTACCAAAAGTGTGGCATTTAAATACCTGATACTTTTTTTTATCAAATATAGTAATCATTACAGATAGTCTAAACTTGCGTGAGTGTAGATCATTAGACGACGTGTGTCAAAATTATATGGCGACCTCAGACACAAGTATAAATTACTTGCCAGTATTAGACGAAATGTAATGATTTACATGTAATGAATTTTAGAATGACTAAGTTCGCAGAACTTTAAGTCGTAAAGACTACTCTATATTTGTTTATTTCGATCCAGCCATTTTCTAGAAGAGGCTAGGAGAAGGACATAAACTATTAAGTATATCAAAAGTCAGTAATTTTCAAACGGTTTTGTACAACTTCTAATTAGCTGTTATTAAAAATTCGAGAACTATATATTATTTTTTTAATTACAAAAGTACCTTTTAATTTACCATTTTGTACATTTCTTCTTGCAAAGGAAGGGTTATGTTTTGTACGCGTATCTTGTATATATGTAATATTCTTTATTACTTCATAACTTCAGAACAACTGAACGGATTTAGACAATTGAGGTCTCCTTAGATTTGGCTTAGTACCCTGAGTATTCGTAGATAGGTAACGTTAGTAAAAATCAAATATGGCGGCTGTGCGCCGCCGTTATTTTGAATGATATTTTATTTTGTTTCAAATACTACAACATCGATATCAAATCAAAGTGCTTAATACAAGCCCTTCATGTCATGATAATCATTATCGTAATACCAATAAAAATAATTTAATGATACAACCTACTTGGTAATTTGTCTAACTAAAAATACTCAAGTAAAATTATATATAAAACAAAAATAAAACCCGCCTGCGTGAAAACTAACTAAAATAGTTGGAACAAGATAAAAAATTTCATCCAGTTGTTTTTCACGCAAATGGTTTTTTTTTTAAAGGAAAAAAAGTTTTTTTGGCACAGAGGCTATACGTAGATTTTTCTTGCGATAATCGTAATTGTTTTGCAAGTAATTAATTAAAACTAGCTTTAATATTCCATCCTCTGTTTCTGTGTGTCTTATTGACGGGTGAGATGAATTCATCTCTTTTTTAAAAGATCATGTTAATAAATATAGGGTGAAAGGCTTATAGGATTAAATGATATTCTTTGACGATTTTAAGTCATATTCATATTTGGAATCGACCAATTTCACTGATTCCAAATATGTTATCACTTAATATGGCCAAAAAAGTATCCCTAGATACAAATGTATCTATGTATGTACAAATGTATTGAAAAAAACTAAATAGTTTTTCACTTCGTGTACGAGTATATCGTAATTGAATAAGTTTTTTTTTATAGTAATAATACCCTAATAAGTATCCATTGTAGGTACTTATTAGGGTTTCGTTTTTAAAAGGCACTAGGCAATAACTATACTCAATAAATAAAGTATTGATGTGGATAAAATAACATTTTTAAATATATAATTTACTTTACCTGTACTTTATCGTAGTTACACAAATACATCGCCGCTTTCTATAGCATCGCACAGCTTCAGGCATTTGTTTGTTAAAATAATAAGGTACGTCCAACATTATTCTAATTTGCATGATTTGTATGTTTGAAAATGTTACGAATTCCAGTGGAAATTTCACCGCGGCAACGGCGGTGGTCATTTGCTGAGCGATTATATCGAGGCATGTAATGCGTGCGCAGTGCCATGTATATACAGTCGTTGAGAAAACACGTGCGGTCAACTTTGTATCAGCTAGAATAGATATTTAGGTTTCAGGATGCTTTCGATCCTTTGTAAAATGGCAATATTTAAAGAATAGCTCAATATCTTTACTTCTGGTTAGCAACTTAAACAGCTTTTGCTTCATTGGACGGGTTACCAAGAACTTATTAGTTTTTCCGTGCTTCGGAAGGTACGTTAAGTCAATGGTTTTAGCTACTTCTGTATTTCCTACCCATTAATCCACATATGGCCCATTGTGAGTTGTGGCCCATTCTTCCTTTCTAGATTCCATTTCATAGGGATGGCTTAGTCCCAGCAGTGGAGACAGTAATAGACTGAGACAATGATAAATTATAAAAACTCTTTAAAGTCTCTTAGTAATAAAGTTATATTTTCCTCTTAAGTTTTAAACGAACGATCCATCAAGTTTATTTTTAGTTAAAAGTACAGGTTTTTTTTAATAAACGTTTTCTAGTTAGAACCACGTAAATGTTTCTGATGAAGGTCACTTGTCATATGCCAAGAAAATAAGTCCCCTAGCAGTAGTTCTCTTTCGTTACAATAATATCTATTACTCTTATATTAAGCGCTTATGTTTGGTGTTAGCACTTTTTGCTTTATTTGTATCTTATTAATTGAATATGGGTTGACACTTCTACAATGTTAATTGTTGATTGCCCCCGTGGACTAGTTGCCAACATGCTGATTGAGGTAATGTCACATGCAAGTTTTGGTTTGGTTGATAAAAAAGTAACTATGAAACATTGTTTCTGGAGATCATACGTGTAAATTATTTCTGTTACCCATATCACAGCGCTTCAACTACGTTGCTTTACATTTTATGTGTGTTGTTTTTTTATTTATTAATTTAATTTTACTGATTTACTAGTTCAGATACGTATTCGTAGTATACAATTAAGTCTAATAATATCATATCTAGCGTCTCTATCATCCATCGTATCATGTTCCTAGATATTACTAGTCTGGTAGCGGACTAATCGCTGCCCGGGGTCAAAGCGTGTAGCTCTCGGCTCACCACGTTTATTATAATAAGCCCTGGTAGCCATTATAGCGTTTACCCATCGCCCTTTATACATTTACCTGGATTGTGTTATACTAACGGAATTATTTTCGCATTAAATACATCGTCAAACTTGATAGTTTCATTCGGAAAATTGAGTTAGAATGACTATAGACTGGTCTACAGATAAATTACTATTCTAATGACTGGTTAAATCATTATAGTGTAGTCTATTCACAATATATGATATAACACAAAATGCAGAAGACAAGACTACAACAACATAAGTCATAACAAAAGATCAATCACACTTGCTTTGTTCAGAAAACTGTTTAATCTTGAATATGTATTTTTACCCATCATTACATTCAGAATTTGGTTGGTTAGCCTTTTGTTTTCACTATACGGAAATGGTTTCATGTGCTTATTAACCATATCAATGCAACACTTACCTATTAGCGCTTCGACTTGGTAACTGGAAATGATCTCATTGGCGGTAGACAGCTTGGCGGCGGTGTTTGTACTCTGGAAAGAGAGAGAAAACCTCTATCAGTGACCCCAATAAACAGATGTCCGTAGGATCGCCAGAACAGCTCGTTAATGATAGTGATTGACGAAACAAAATAATGACAGTTGTTAACAAATAATAAGACGGAATTGCAAGAAGCTAATTTCATCGCCATCAGTATCAGGATGGCGAAACCTTTCTACGTCACCAAATATTGTTCCAATGAGGTAGTTACTACAAAGTTGCGTGCAATTATTTCATGGCGTACGTTGTGAAACTGAATTCTGTATTGGTGGCATCGTGAGGTTGTCCCGTAGATCTGATTCTTGAAATCGGCTATCGAGAATTAATTGCGTGATCTTTGAACTGTTGCCAAATGTTTCCCTTCATTGTGGCTCAGTCCAGGTTCAACGGATACTGTGATTCATCGGTTTGCGAAATTTGTGGACTAATACCTACGTTTTTATATATTATTACGTTATACAAACAATAAAAATGACAATTTAAAGGTCTGTAAATTTCAATTTAACGATCGATTTTAATAACTCATAAAATAAAACATATACCGCGATTGTGATTATATCGTATTGTTTAAAAATAACCGTTAAGGAACTGCTGCTGACAAATATACCTATAGTTTAAAAGTATTGAATACAAATATTAAAGATAAAATACAATTTCAATGAAATAATACGTTAACTTGTAGAATAATGTGTGATTCAAGCTTTGTACTTCTGATATTGAGATTACTTAATTGTTGACTGTTTTGGTCGTATTGTATCTTTTTAAGTTACGTATGTCTTGAAAACATCAAGCAGATCAGAGCACGGTGAATATCATGCTATAAAGGATATCGATTTTAGAAGTAGGTACTACTCACTGCTTCTGGAAACTTGAATTCGTATCTCCTAAGCCATGGGTTTGTTCTCACAGGTGAAAGCTAATGCTAAACAGATTAAGACTGATATGAACACACAGTTTATTTTAACATACAACCTCATTAATATATATATTCAAAAATATAGTATAACTTCATAAGAAAGATGGAACAGCCAGCCAGTTGCTATCAGTTGCAAAAAGTAATTTGCTACTCATTTTAGTTATTTTCAATAACTACTTATCAAATATTAGGTATATTAATAAAATATGATATGTGCTTAAACATGTATTTCTGAAAGATGAATTTTGTCTAATATCCATTTTGTTTTGTATTGTAAAGTAACTGTTATGATTGGTCGTAATGTCCGTTCCGTGTTCGGTGCCATATTAAAATATGTAACCATCATACCTGACGTGAAAATAAAAGTGATTTGATTACAAAAAAAACTACAAAACAACGAATGACACCTTATACTTGTGCAAATAGCAGAACGCGTAAATAATTTAATGTGTTATTCAACCTCTAAGATGATGTTTTCTAAAAAACAATTTGATGTGCTCAACCATCATTATGATACAATGCCGACCATAAATTTCGTAAAATGATACGTGTTGTATTTTAATACTTATTTCTTTTGAGGAATGTTTGGATGAACTGGCGAAATAAAGCCATTATTTGTGTGGCTTGGTTGTTGAAAATTTACTGTTACTACATAAACAATATGGTAGTAAATATAATTTTGTTGAATGTTTCTTTAATAATTTAAATAGTAATGTGGTAAGGAAGATGTGGTTTGGTAGATAAAGTAGTAAATATTGAGGCGGAAAATTACTTAAATAATATGTGACGCGAATATACAATACTTTGATCATCATCTAAATGAATTAAACATTTTAAAAAAGTTTAAAGTTTATAGTATTAAAATACTACTGCTCCGCACCTTTTGAGGTTATAGAAAAACGGAAGGCATTTTAGGACTCTTAAGGGAATCAAGGGCATTTCCCGTTGACTAAGAACTATTAAATTTACACAGCACTATTATAAACTATTTGTAATTAAATTTGTACTAAGGGGTCGAAATTTAAAATTGAAGCTTGGAATTGAAGTGCTTATTTCAAAATATATTTTATTCCATTCCAGGATTATTTGCAGGGTACTTTGTAATTTGTAAGCTGCAAATTTGTACAGAACTGTTTGACTCATTCTTGACACGTTTTGATGTATCAAATAGATTTAACTCTTAATATAAAAAGCCGTAAATACAAAGTTTTGTCGAACATAAAGAGAACTTAATTTTTTTCAGCAGACTTTTGGAACTAAATTTACCTATAATTAAGTATAAGTTTAGTGTCTAAAATACTTTTATGATCAAAATATCCCTAACAGTCCGTTTGCCAAGAGATATCGAGTAGTTATTCTTGAATGAAGTCCCAATTCAGACTTCATTACTTTACACTAAGATATTTGAAGACAAATTTACACTAAGATATTTTAAGTATCAAAAATATGTAGAATATACACAGGAAATGATATATGGATATTGAATTATAAAAAGCGATTTTAATCGATGTATTTAAATATAAGCTTAAAATACCTTTAACGAAAATATAAGCTTTCTTAATACAATTTCATTCGGTTTGTTGAGAATCCGATGAACGAATGTTATCATATAGTCTAAAGTGAATTATAAATGAATTAATCTCAATATAAGACAGTGTAACCATATCAATTGGTTCCGGTGTGGTCGTTAGTATGCTTCACTTAATCAATTCTGTACCAATTATATTGCAGTAAAATAATAAAAAATACAATTTAAAGTAGATGTACTCGTACTATTGAGGCTGTAAACTCTCAAACGTATCGATATCAATCGGTAATAGATAAAAAATGTAAAAGAGTTTGGTGTTATAACGATTCCTTGTTCTGCCGTACACTGGCAACCACAAAAATAAGAAATAGGAATTTTAAAAAGTATGTATATAGCTATGTTCTTTATTTTTAAATAAACGAATATATTTACAAAATTATAGTGATATGAAAAAGTGATATCAATTTTAAGGTTATAATGAATTTCTTTGGGGTGCAATACAGTCCGTTAAGTTAAATTAACCTTACAATTTCTTGATTAGTTATACGAAACCCGTATAGCAGACCGTAGATGGTTTTTTTAAAAATAAATTAATAATTAATGTACGAAAATACGTGAAAGGTACCAGAGACATTATAAAAAAGCTTCACATTGTCGACGCGACAGAAAGATCGCGCATTAGTCTACATTCATCATGTCAATCTCATAGAAAATACTCATAGCTATCATTGAGATATCTAGTTACGATTATACAGCGAGCTAAGCGCTACGAAATGGTTTTTTTTTTACTGTAAAAGTTTGACAACTGGAAGTGGCAAGCATGTCAGGGCTCAGAAACCGTGATATATGTTAATATATTGTTATTGGTTAAGTTAACTATACTCGTACTACCGAAATATAACTATGTATATTAATCAAAGCTTATTTCGATCATGTGTATTCATGAGTCAAAAAATTCTATATCAGATTTTAAAGAAAGTTTTTAAATTCTTGTTATTTTATTATCTCCGTTGGTATTATAAGTTTATCAATTTCAAATAAAAAGGGAATACTTTTTTATTTATTTAAATGTGGATTCATTGTTTTGAGTATAATTGTGATGTCAAAGAGTTATCCGTACAGCCATATACTTTTTTTTATTATGCCTTCAGAAATGAAGGCGAATTTCGATAAATAAACACTATAGTGAGATTCTCAAAGCCATTTTCGTGTAAATCCATCAGTAAGTAATACGTTTAATTAAATTTTATGTAGATTTTAGGTAAATTTAATATCTAAATTTAGTATTTAGTCAATAAAAAATTTCATATAATTTATGAGACATAATTTTAATAAAACAAGTTTTAAAAACCAATATCACCGTTTGGGACGAAAATGTTTTCAATAAAGGAAGACATATAATTTCGATATTGACACAGATTAGCGATTATTAAAAGTCCATTATTTATGTGGATCGTTTCCATTAAGATTACGTAACTTTCCTTGATGAGAGCTGTTTAAGACATCATGTTAAGTAACTAAAGCAAGGCCGTAGAAAAAATCGAGTGGCTCGTTTATACAAAATATTATGGTACTACAAAGATTATAGATGATTCAATGGCAATTATGTGGCCGCGAATGGAGGTCCGGGCGAAATTACAATAATTAAGCATGTTGCAGCCGGTGGGTTGCTCTCAAATAACAATTTTGAGATGCTTTATTTGTTCGCAATTGCACTACATAAGTGAGTTTATAAAACCATGTGGGGACTGTTATGATGTCAAAGCAATCATAAGGCATCACGCTTTCTTTCATAATAAGTGAATAAATATTGAATTACAAAATTCACCTTTATTATAGAGTTAATTACGTTATTACTTTATGTTAAGCAGAATTATGATGTTGGATGATTTAAAATTTATATGCAAATAAGATTATGGAATTAGTGTATTCGTCAAATCTTTATATTTGAAACATCTGTTTGTTGGAGTGCGATAAATTGAAAAACTACTTAAAGAATTTCTAAATAGTTTTTATCAATGGATAGTGATTCGTAAAGAAGAAGGTTGGTTTGTTTTAAACTTTAGGTAAAATTGGTTTAAGTATGATGAAATTTCAAGAAGATCGGTTGGTTAGTCGTAGCAACTCGAGCCGAAGGAGGCGAATGAAACGAATTGTCTTTACATCTTTAATGTGAATGACAAGTGACGTAAGAATATCTGAAAATTCGGCGCGTACTGATGTAGGAAGGTTCATATGTTTAAATACAAATATTTCAAAAATTGTTTCTCTCATCTACATCAGAGCATGTGATGTGAATTATTATGTGCGTTTAGCATTATCATATTGTGGATTACGATGTTATTATGTGCGGAATCTTGAATAACACTGTAAACGTATGCAATTTTAAACGACATATATAGGAAAATGCCATTAATGCTTGCAAAAATAGGTAATAAAATATGTGATGTTCAGTTTTAACATCTTTAACGGGACACCGTTATGTCCCACGTTAAATCAAGTATACAGTATAAAAACATCAGTAAGACAAAACTTTGTGGTTATTACCAAATAACGTTTTACGAGCAGAGTTTTTTTTTTAAAGTAAGGTCCTTATTTAAGTTTCGGTTTTTTATAACTTTCGAAAGTGATTTCTGTGGGTTATGCAAACTGCTTTATGAGACTCGTGAGCTGGAGCAAGATTATTACATACGATATGAAGTTAGGCGGAATATTAGCCGTAATCAAATGAGTCGGTTCCGATGAAGTCATGACTCTCTTTTGGAGTTTTTTTTTTAAATTATTATGTATTATAACAGATAATAATGAATATTATAATAGACTGAGATATTAGTAGTCTAATTAGACTTAGTTCTAGTGACCATGGAATCTGTATTTTTTTCAAAAAAACACATTAAAATCCTTTAAAAGTAGTTTCATCATGTGCTTATAAAATTAGAAACTTTTTAATTCATTTTGTTGTATTCTTTAAATTATTTATTGAAAAATGAAAGACCATATATTTATTCGCTAAAAATAGCTGTGTTATAGCTTAGATCTGGTTTTGTATTTAGTTTCAAACCTGAAATCTCCAACGTTTGCTGATATCAGCAAGATCTTTTTTAATTTTTTTTCATAAGGTGGGTTTGCGAATCTGTCACTTTATATTTGTGATATTATGTGCTTACAAAAAAAAAAATTAATTAAAAATAACAGCTTAAACCTTGATAATGACGATAATTTACTTTATTTCAAAGTTTTGTCAGAAACAATATATAATACCTCAGTTTTGTGAGTCACGGCTCTTTTAATTTATGTTATAAAAAAAGAAGTAAAAAAATATAAAGTATCACTAGATTCGTGACGATTACACGGAAAACGGGTTAGTCATAGTAATTGGGCAGTTTCTTTTCCGCGACTCCTATTTTAAAAGGAAACATTGAGTGCACCCCGAATTTAAGTCAAAGTTTCTTACGCATTTTGTAACGAAAATAAGGTCTTAATTAAGGAAATAAATCAGGCAATTAATTATATGTTAAGAAATTTTTTTATACATTAAACTTCACTTGATTTCATTAAATTTCCCTAAACTGGTAAGAGTTTTGATTTCAAAAGTTAATAAAAAAAATCTCTTGTATTATATAATAGCACACAATTTGTAATTTGATATAATTAGAAACGATCACACTTGATTTTTGAAAAAGCAAACAATGATGACTTGTTTAAGTTTTTTTACAACAAAGGCAATTGTGTTAATAAAAATAATCATGGACAAATATGTTTGTTATTAGCAGGTCTGTTTTTATGTTTCTACAACACTCCTTCCTACTTAAAAGATTCTACAACGCATATAAATGTTGAGTTAGCACGCTAGTTTTTTTTGTGTTGACAAATTTTATTTGTCATCGTGTATCTCAGTAGGTTGCGAACAACATAATAAATGTAAAAAATTACACATGTACAAGGTGTTTAGTGTTAAAGTTGTTGTTTTGAATATCCTTGAGTCAGTTTGCTACCACTTGATATGATATATTACTTTTGTTTCCGCCATTATATTTCAAAGCTTTATTTTCAAATGATTTCTTATTTTATTTAAAGCTATTTAACCGCATGGATATTATTGTTCTTTTTTTAAACGCCATTATATTTGAAAGCTTTATTTTCAAATGATTTCTTATTTTATTTAAAGCTATTTAACCGCATGGATATTATTGTTCTTTTTTTAAATAATTGAGTCAAGTATTTTTATTTGAAATTTAACATAGTTATTACTTACATACTTTATTATTATAGTAAGGTAGTTAAGTCGACCGCTTGGATTGCGGTAGAAGTAAGCTTCCTATATCGCTTCTATCGTCTAATTTTATTAAAAAAAATATTTTATAAATATGGAGTAGTGGATAAGCGTCGCGGCCCGCGATCGTTGTTGTTAAGCAACTATCGTAAGGGTCGATCACGAGATGGATGACAAAAAATATTATTTCGAGCTACTCTATGCTTCGGATGGCGTGTGAAGCCGTTGGTGCTGGCTACATTTACAGTCATCAATACCCTCCAATCCGCATTAGATGGCTAAGGAGAATGGGCTATCCCTCCACGCTGGCCCATTCTGACGTTTTGAATTGCAGTAATATTCGTCCCTAGACGCGTCACGTCTAATAATAATAATTAATTAGTAAGGATATAAATCTGTACAATAATAATTAAGAGTAAACGGTTGTTTAATCAATTCAAATCAACAAGCGAAACATTGTTCAGTTGTAAAACTACATTATTAGTACTAAGCTAATCCACAACAGGCGACTAGATCATCTATTAGATATGATGTCGTGCATTCCATGGTTGCTTTATAATGCATAAATCACAAACGGAAACAAATTATTCATGCACATAATAAGAAGGCGAGAATCGTGAGTGCGGCTGCTGCATTTCTTCAATATTCAATAATAGATGCAAGCTATTGCAATAATGGTTGGTGAAAAAGTAGAATGCTTGCTGTAATGTGATTGTATTTTATTTCAATATTCAAAAGATGACTAAAGCCAATTGTTTAGGAAATTATGTTCATCAAAATGGTTTGCTATTGACAAGTTTCAAAACCAATTCAGCCCTTTATAGTCCTAGAATATGTTTCGAATAAAATCTCGTTTAATTTTCTCGGGGAGAACATTAACCTTATTTAAGCGAAAGAATAAAAAATGGTATTTTAAGTGTTGATTACCTGACCTTCCTGCCTACACTAAATAAAGTATGAGTGCATTTCTGTCGCCCTTGCACTTTGTGGTTCATTTGAATGGAATCAACCTGGAAAAATATATAGAGAACCTTAAAAGCATAAGAAGAGGGCCGAAATTTGATGCTGCGGTACCGTTGAATGACCAAGTACGTCCGCACAGATCGACTCATCTCCACTTTAGTCAGAAACTGGTCCGGCTTCCTACGTTCACAGGATGTTACTCCATATTCACCATTCATTAGCTTAATGGCTTGGACTGATGATTCTTGTTGCGAAATATTGAACGGAATCCGCAATGTGCTACTCCTAATGCTCTTATTATTAGCACGAAAAAGTTAATGGTTAGAGAAATAAATGGTTCTTTTTATTGATTCCGACGTTGTAATATATCGATTAATATTGTTTTGTCGATCAACGAATCGAGCAATATTGACCGAAGAGACTTTTTATATTGCATAAGCAAGAGTTTAATCTTTCTTATCTACAATGTATTAAATATTTAAAAAAATACCCTATTGTGTTGAGGTTTACTCAAGTATTCATTAGCGAAATGTCAACTAAACGAGTAATGATCGATCGAGGCGTACACCTTGAAAAATCGATAGTAGGAACAGCATACACGAGGCATACACCATACATCAAAAACATTTGACATTTATTTGATTGTTACCGTCACAAAATGTCAGTTTTTTTTTTTAAAGAAGTCTTAAACAATGGCGTTAAATCAAACGATCTTTTTTCTATCGCACATCAGTTTTGAAAAGCTTTTAAAGTTTCGCAATGCCGCTAGTTACCTTTGGAGACAGCTTTAATGTATAAACTAATTTATAATAGTTAACACGAGATGATACGACTAATGGATTTGTGAGATGTCATTATAGAAAGTTGAGCCTTAACGTGATGCAATTTAGATATGATTTCGTTTGATAAAATTGTATTCGTGCTCTACAGTAGCCAAAATCAAGGGTCACAGAGATCAAGCATGATCGAGATAAAAGATATAAAAGATTTGAGGAGTGACGCATCCGAATAAGATGTTTCAAGCGATAGAGTGTGACGCAAGCATATGCGGTTTCGAAATTGGTGTAACATTGCAATATGATAATAGATATGTTTCAGATATATATAACATTAAGGACAACACGATTTATGCATATTGCTTTGATTTCAAATTAATAATCGAGCCAAGTTAAGGTGGCAATGGAAGTAAAATTAATTTTATGTTAAATAGTTTTGGGTCTATAAGGAGATCTAATTACTGCACTATGACGAAAGATAAAGAAGTAAAGGATATATTGAGATTTGTATTGATTGAAAGATATGAAAGAGAAAACATTGAATCACATGACACTTGAAAAGTGACAGATAAATAAATAACTACACGAACAATTTACTAATTTTCTCTTTTATACAATATTTTGAACCGAATAAAAACAGATAAGATTATATTATAGCACACAATAAGAGCAACGACACGATTTTGAGGTCACACGATTAATAAGTTTATCAAATAATATTAATAAAAATTAATATCACACTGAATTATACATTATTTTATTTTTAATAATATGGCGATGTCAATATATTTTTTCAATATGATTTTGAGGTCAATACCATGATTTTCTTTGTAACTACAAATTTTTTTGATGTCATTGAACATTCATTAAAATGTCTTTAATACGCAAAAATGTAGCAAAAACTATAAGACCTGTATTTGCCACCTGAGCACAATACTGTCAAAATTATGAATAAATATTAATAGTTAGTAAACACTAGCCAGTTACATTAACAATATTAAACTTACGAAATCTGGTAAAGATACAAAAGCAAATGAACTTACCACAAACGCTTTTTCTCATTTTAATGTCAAAGATTTGAAATCGATTGATGAAAGTCGGATTTGTACCTATATGCTGACGTATTTCAAATAAAATGGAAATAGTAACAATAAATCAATAATATTTATTGACACTCAAAGTTACGACAAGCAGTCCTTTAAAGTAATCTGAAGTAACGTCTGCTAATCTATATTAAACAGGTCTCAGTACAATAAATAAATGGTCTTTTGATGTCGCCGCTCGGCGCTCGTCCAATTTGAGAGCGCTCATTTGGCTGCCCAATTAAGCGCGAAAAGTATCGCGCTCACCAAAAAAAAGCAATTTATGGAGTTTGGGGTTCATCAAAATTGTTGACTCTTAATTGTTTGCCTTTTTTCGGTGACATGATACGGCTGTTAAGGCCATCTTGTTGTTTCGGTGGGCTCGACTACTGGAACACCTAACTTTTGTTACAAAATCAAGTAACAATTGCAAAAAATAGTACCAGAACGAAATACGTTAATAACCACTCGGTGTTTTCATCGTTTGGATTGTCGTTGTTTTTTTTTATTTCGGCGGGATTAGAAATGAAAAATTACGAGCTAGACTCATCCTAAGCTAGGGTCATTGGATTTTTTAATTTTCTTATATGAATTGCGTAAAAAACTTATAAAAAAACAATTATTGTATATTCGATTAATTATCAAATAATTTGTTTTGGAATCCTTCGAGCTTCCATTTTAATATGTAGATGTGTTTAATGAAATCTTTAGTGTTTGCGTGCTTTTTTATAAATTGTAATTTCAGAAAATACAGTTATTTTTAGATTGTAGATATTTTAATTAAGCGAAATAATAGAACCACGTCCCCTTAAATGTGTGAGGTCATTTTGATCGCCAGTCACATGTCGACATTGGCAAGTAATTGCTTCTTTGTTTTGCCTCCGAGTGTAACAAAATACCAAGTCTTGTATGAATTTAATTTTTTCGACATATGAAACAACTAAGACGTGTGCACAATCTGTTTTCATAATAAATAAACTAATCTATGACCACTTTTTCTGTCACTTAGTATTGATCTTCTTTTAAAAGTCAGGAACAGGATCTTGTACTGATATTTTAATAAATTGAGCCTTATTATGCGTTAAAGTGTCATTAATTTGTTTGACTTTTTCGAGAGAAACAGTTGCTTGAATCATTTAACTTTTTAAGTTGATACTATTTATGAAATAAATTTCTTATTAACATATCAAGTAATAAGTGTTTAAGTTTCTCAAAGGTTAAAAATTTACTTGTTTTCAATAATTTGATATTAAAAGCTATAAATAAAAAAATAAGTTAATTTTTATTCTACATCTTTATATTTTTTTCATTGATCGTTTGGTTTGTCATGAATAATTCAGTTCAATTTACTCGTGTGAGCTAAACCTCATGCATTGAAATGTGTCAATTAACACTTACAGCTCATTTTTACAAAAAAATCATTTTGTTCGTAGTAAGAGTTGTGTTTACAGCTAATTTTTCTTGGTTATTAAACAATATTAAATTTTTGGGTGGTGTTGTTAATCTAAATTGCCAAAGTTCTCGATTACAAGAATGATTCTTCCGTCAATTATTATTACTACTACTCGTATTTAAAACTATCGCTTTTGTTTTATTTTTAACTACGAAACAAACTGTGCCATAAAAAAGCCAAGGAACAAAGTTCTTTTAAATTTTCATTTTTTTGCACACACAGCTGTATGTCAGACTATACATAGTGGGCGTTGTACCGACCGCGCTTCGTATAGAACTTCCCTGCTAACAGAGGTCTGGTTTCGGTGGTGTTCTGTTGCGTGACGTGTGGCTGTGCGTACCTATGTGTTTCGTATTTTACAAAATCATATAAATCAATTTATCTGAAAGAGTATATATTCAGAGCGTTATTAAAATTTCATGAGATTTTGTAGTTTTGTAAATATGAAACAATATATAAGACTTGTTTTACTAGGTAGAAAACTCGGAATAAAATACAAAGTTTTGTTTTTTTTTTATAATAACTATAAATATTTATCAGTGAATGAGCGTTAGTACCAGGAGAAAAGTATAATTAGGTAACTGATGAAGTACTAAATCAACAAAAGAAAATAAAGATCAAAAGCTAAAGAGAATTGCAAAATAATTCTCTGAGCTTAAAATATTTGATGAAATTGTGCGTATTAACATCTCTATAGCTTTACACGAAGCAAAGAGCGGCGACATTCAGTCGATCCAAAGCCTCGTGTGAAGTGACAACTGATTCAATCCAACTGCGATGCAACTGAAATACCACATTAAAAACCTTTCCAAAACGAATCTTAACCGTATAGTTATAAGTGTCAAATTAAAAGAACAAGGTTTTATACCGGTTGGTCTCATCTTTGATGGATCAGAGCAAGATACGAATAAAAAAGGCCAGTTTACTTTTTGAGTTTAATAAACTTTATCTGTAGGTACTTAAAGTTCTGTTTCGGATGACTGTTTGAATTTTTTTGGTGTCATCTCTGTTGAAGCAAAGCATCTTAACGCAGGCTACGCCGTGAGAATTAATTTCGTAGCGTAATGAAGTACGTCACAGTTAATCTGTGACAATGTTGCGGGATAGTTTCGTGGACCAGTTTTGGGTTTAATACAATTGATTGATGTGATGAACAAAAACTTTATGTTGAAATAGTAACGTCGAAATCATCACTGTTGTTTTTTATTAAATAAACCCCGCGTGCTTTAATTATAATTTTGATATTATTTTTTTAAATCTTGTAAATATATAAAATTAGGGTCAAAAATTCACTTTGTCCCTGACCTTCTGAGATGATACTCGAATCAATAACCTTTTACAACCCAGGCGACTGCTCTTACCACTGAGCTACCCAAAACCTAACAGGACTGACCAATTCTTCAAGTACTTTACAGAGCGTTTGTTTTTATTATTATATTTGATCAATTTTTTCATTCACAATGCTATACTGAAAAATAATCTAAATGAAAAATGCTAAAAAAAAAACACTTTGTCCGTGGTACTATGAGATGGCACTCCAACCCAACAATTATGGAGCCAGGGTTAATCGATGTTAACTGGAAAGTCACCTTCACAAGGCAGTAGCTTTCACTGGTAATATCCTAACTTTTTGTGTATTTTAAAATACGAAATATACAAAAAGTTACGATATTTGAAAATAAAATAGATTTACATATATTAAAACAAATTTACGCTGCTTTTCTAAAAGAAATTATTTAAAATTTTTTTTCAGAGTCACTTTTGTGATAAATGTGTTGGTAAGTTGTTCCAGCATTTGTTTGCTAGATAACGGAAACTACCAATGAAAGCAACTGTCTTGTGAAGATGACTCTTCGGACAACATCGATTAGCCCTGGCTCCATATTTGTTGGGACGAAGAAACTGAAGCTTAGCAAAAGCATAAGTTGACTTCTGGAATTTGATAATGTCGAAATAAATACCAAATTACCCAAACATTCGTCAGTCCTGTTAGTTCTCAGGTTAGAGTAGATGCCTTGATTACGGAAGATTGTGGGTCCTAGACCCATCTCGGGGTAGCTTAAGATGGTGAATTTTTTATCCCTATTTGATTAAATATATTTAACAGTATAGCACTATGAATGTAAAAATGATGAAATATAATAATATGTAAGGATAAAAATATCTATTGATATTTAATGGAAATCATATTGTAATGGAAAGTGACTTCAAATTTTATTGAAGTCATTTTTCAATTTTGACGCTCTGTATGAAATAAAACAGGGAGAAAAAAGCAGCCCTTGCCGAGTTTCTTGCCGGTTCTTCTCGGTACAAGGTCTCCCGCCGTAGATTTACGAACCGATGGCGTAGCTCTCGACTTTCACAAGTGCTTGTAACAGCCTAGACTGAATAAATGATTTTGATTTTGAAAATAAATATGGCAAATAAACGATGAAAGATCAACTGTTTCAACACATTGTGAAAGCTGAGATATCACTTTAAGGCATTTCATTATAGTACATTTCTCTAGACCGCTGCACTGACCACAACGGATTTAGCTATTCTTAACGATACTAAAAATAATGTTTTTTATATAAAAGATGAACACAATCACACAGTCTGGAAAAGCTTTGAGGTTTTTGTAACTAGCAACTGTAGAAACTCCGATTACAAATAGATATGAAAAAATAGTTAAGCTACTATTTTTTTTTAAACTGTGTTAAGAAAATTTTAGTACTTTTGAAAAGAAAATAATTGTTGTAAAAAAAACGAAGTACATTCCTGTTTTAGCGATCAGTCAAACGATTCTAATATTGATTAGTAAAGTTTCTACCGAGCTGTATGTTTTTCAAAAAACAAAATAAAACTGGCATTTGATATTATGTATTTTTAAATTAACATTTACCAGGAAATGTTGGAACTATTAAGTCGATACTTCAACACGAGCTCAAATGTAATTTACATGTATACAAATCGTATCCAATACAAAAGGAGTGAAACAAAAACTCTTTTTGCTAGGAAGCCCGTTGTAACTCGATACACATGCGGCGCAAGAAACTGCCTTCACGGGTGGTCCTCTGCGTTACTTTGGATGTCTTCCCGTAATTAAAGAGCTCGCCGCTTATGTATACGTTTCACGTGGATTGACATGGCGCGAGACTGATTACACGGCGGAAACGTCCTGGTCCCTTTGGAAAACAAAAGATTTTATATAGTCGTCAGATGGGATAGAATATTTTTTTTATTGAATAAACAAAATTCTATGTAGAGAATGTTACATATACTAATCAGAGCAACAGGTCATTAAGAAAGTATCAGATGTTATTTATAAAAAATATATTATTATAATTTTGTCTTATATGTCGATGGTATTTTTTAAAGTATGTTGATTTGTAACTTCTATATACATATCTTAACTTACGCCATAAGCTAAACATCGACACTGACAGGAAAAAAAAATTCAAAGTCGAGCTCTAGATACCGAGATAAGGATCTGGATGAATATTAATGTGAGTCGCCGCTGACGACATAAGAAACGAACGATTGGCCACCAGTGTAATAGACATTCTTATAGCATGGTTTGAAATAAAAGTTATGGGAAACATAAAGGATTTTTTCATAATTAAATAATTTGTTTATTAATTAAGAAAATTATAAATATCAGTATTGTGATAAGTCAAAGTACAAATTAATATAAATATCATTTTTTTTCTTATTTCTTGGTATGGTACTACTACCGATTGATAGTTAAATTTTTTTTTTATATTTATAATACAGTCACAACTACAACAAATCTTGTCTGGTCTTATTGCTGCTAATTTTCTAAATAACTAAAAAATAGGTTCATTTCGTTTGAGAAAAAGAAATCTGTAGCCGATCCAGTACACCCTTTATGATATCAGATATTATGATAAAAAAGGTGCAAGCTCAAGCTTTTCACTGGCACGCCTTTTGCAGTGATACTAGCCATGCAATGTCGATTTGACGGGAAATCTTGTTAAGTTCTTCAATGTGTTATCACTAGAAAAATGTGAAAACTATGATTCCCTACAATGTATTTATAGCTTATCGTTTTACTTAATACTACGTAAAATGTTACAAAAATGGCATTTATTCAAAATTAGAATTTTCTTTTTTGAAAACAATATTTTTCTTTTTTTATTATCTTGGAGATATAGACAAATCAAACAAGTTCAAACTCGACAGGATTGTGTTACTTAATTAAAAAGTTGACCACCTTTCAGTCGCATTATAAGACCGTTTGTTATCTCCAACCAAAATCTTTGTCAAGACAAATTAACCGAGACTAATTTCGGAGGGTACGTTTTATTTAATTACGGAGTTCCCATGGCTGCCTTCCGACTCTATCATCAGACCAGCTCCAGTCCATTGTTTCAACTTCGAATGAGAGAGTATAAATTCGACTGAAGAAAATAACAAATTCCGTACGTGTCGGTTAATAATCTGCTATCTACACAATAAGTAAATATATCTTATGGATACGAAACAATCAGTTAAGTTGGATCGTTACTCTACTCAAAGTTGATTACGTATAATCAATTACTGACCTAAACGTCAGATAGTAGCTCCGAAGTTCACCAAACAAATTGCGATTCAAAGATAACTAATAGTCCGACTCGTTATCAGGTGTTTAAAGACGTACAAATCACAAACGCGAAGGCCGTACAGCGTAGAATTTTTGTTCATGCATGCCTTATTCTGTTACGAAAGATCAGATATCAATTTTGAAGCATAACAAAGTATAATAGTCTCGGTATTACATGAATAGGCCTCGAATGTTGTGATAGTTTGTAATGTTAGCCTTCGCGTCCTAAGGCATCTAAGAGACAAAAAGTTTACACCAAAACGATTACAACGAGTTATTTTTTTTTTAATAATTCATTCAGTTTCAATTTCGTGGGCTTTATAAACGTAATAATTTAAAAGTTAATTCATTAAAAATTAAAGTTGTGTGTAGTTAATTTAACATTATTACGTATATTAATGTAATGCCATTTATTTAAACATGTAATATATATAATATTTTTGGCATATGTGTTTCTGTAAATAGCCGAACAATTTTTTTTTCTTTAAATCCCACATTCCATCTTCTTATATTAAGTAAAAGAAAACTAACTGTAAATTCAATTCGCTGTCTTATCATGGCCACCGAAATAACGTCCATAGAATTTAGCAATTTAAACTTCGAATCTGATTCACAACTATAGATGAATGGGCATACGTCTGACGAAGCACGCATATTACTTTTTGATACTTCTTTATCTTCTTCTATCTGTGTGTGTCGAAAGCTCCCGATAGACGTCACAATCCAGTAACGTTGGGCAACAATAAAATATAAGAGTTATAATTACTGTAGTGTTGTAACACCAGTGTCGTTAGGATATGACTGTGACTCATGAAGGCGAGGTGAAGGCTCTATCCCTTGACCGATCCCGTAACCTTGCTTTCTACGTATCACGGAGATAATCGAGCGATGCCATTGAGAATGATTGAAGTTCGATGAAATATTCGGTATCGATGACTCACTCGTTATATTTGTTCTTTGTGCAAAATGTATAAAAAGTTGGCGTTACTTACGGACAATTTTATCTTACAAAACTTATCACATGTAAGTTTGTACTTATGGTATACATATTATTTATATTTGGCTGTATATTAACAGTGAATTCGAAGATGTTGAAATAGTAATTGTTTTGAATATTATAATCAGAAATAAAGTGGATGATAAAAAAATCTAGAACACTAAAAATTACGAAAACTTTTTTAAATGTGTGTTTTTCTTCATTAACTGAACTTATTTCGAACTGATAATCATGTATGATAAATTTGCCTTTTATTAATTATACATCACCAATCATAAAATACTTGGTCGATGTGTAGTTTACGCAATGTAATTACAAAGCCTACGTACTCATTTCATATCTTTTATATCATTGACTCGAAAGTAACAATCATCATATCACATATCCAAGGTCGATCATGTCCTTTAGGGATTGGGGTTAATAGCAATCCACGCGTATGAATACGATTGCCATCAATCGATTGTGATTATATCGATCCATTAAGCCGATTTGTCCACATCGTTCCATCCACTTAGTGGACAGCCGATAAAAAAGCAATAGAAGATGAAACAAAGAAGATTCATAAACTAGATTTGAAAACCAGATGTGTGAGCAACTTGAAAGTAAAGCTACATTATATATTTATGAAGCAACCAATAGACCAATATTTAATAAATGTCATAGAATAAAAATATTTATTCGTAACTCTCTTTTAGTTGAGTTGTAGGGTTGGCATAAGGCTGCTTGTAAGTGAAAATATAAGCGGTTAAATGAGAGAAAAGCGCGGTGACCCTTCAGTTTATCTTAAGTGGCGCATGCATAGCAAAATAAACTATGTTTTTCGAATAGTCTATTACAATATCAAAAGTTATTTGAAGTTTTGATATTATAATCAGACAGATGGGAACCCGCGACCGTCTCTCTCTTACTAGTCAACTAAAATTTACTTACTATAGCATAAAAGCTCATTGGTTGAACAACTCGAAACATCAAGTGTCAATGAATTTTTAAAAGATAACAAAAATGATCTGGACGTAAACTAAAAAGCATGCTGTGTTGAGCAAGTTATAATAACTGATGGAGTTTTATTCTGCCCTTTATGTAGGCCACCTGTCAATATTTTAAACACTGGGCGACATCAAACCGGTGCGCTATTTCTTTATCCGAAGTAATTAACTGAAAACTCAATCATTATGGCGTAAACACATGCTGTACAAATATGGAAAAGGAAATCAGCTTTATAATGTCAATTGATATATGCCAAATGAGGATTACAAAGAAACTAAAGCAGTTAAAATCGTTCTGTGCTAAAGTTAATCATATATTCATATGTTTGGACACAACGCGCGCACGCGCAATCTCGATAGTTTTGCTATCGCTCGGGGGCGTTTCGAAAACCACTTACCTATCAGATGCCATCTGTGAGGCGTATATTATTTTGGCTACTCTGAATTCAAAATTAAATTCCAATCTCATTCTTTTTGTTGCGAGATTAATATTGAAGGTGATTTATTTACGTTATTGTTTAATTTTGAAATGATCTTTTATACTTGGGTCACTTTCATATTATTTTGATATCGTGCTATTTGCTTTTGAATTCAAGTAAAAACTCATTTTATAATACGCAAAAAGAGTTCAAATTTATTTATACCTCTAGAAAAGAAAAAAAAACAAATGAAGTAAATCTGAGTGATATTGGTATTTTTTTTGGGACAGTTGGGTGTTGCGTCCTGTACCTATGGAGGGAAGCTACCGTGTCTTATTTTTTGTAACGTGGTTTTATCGATAATCTATGCCCTAGGATAAAATGCAATTTATTAATAAAAAATAGAAATCAAATCGTTACTTCAAAACACAAGCACTCGTGTTGATGAATGCGTTGTTTACTTAGAAGCTTTCTTTAACCTAACATCAGAAAGGACTTGTAAAGCCTCCGTATTGCCAGTTAACGTCTCCCATCGCTTTAAAGTTTACGTTCAAAATAACAAAAGTCCATTGAAAATGAAATACGCACGGCCAGCTAAATAAATCAGCTTGACAATGGAGATATTTAGCTATATTAACATCAGAATTAAGAGGTGTATTCAAGGATCGATACAAGAATACGGTGCTCTAAGAGCTGGCATAAATTTTACAGAAAATAACTTTATTCGGCGAAGCTTTACGTCATCTTAAACTCGGGTGTCGAATAGCTTTGATTTTCTTTTGAATCAGACGGCTGAATTTGAGATGGAGTCGTGCTTTGGGTAATTACGAATGCGGGGAAATTCCGAATATGCCATTAAACAATCAATATGTTTGTTCTATCTTATTTAAAGATTTTTCATTTATTAAATCAAACATTCAGACTTACAAATTTGTGATATATACATATTATTATAATACTATTCTCATTGAACGTTGTTATTGTTATAACCTACATTTGGATAGCGTTTACAGACAAGAAATTATTTGACTCACTATTAAGACAGATCATAATAACAATAAAAAGAGCGCCCGTGCACACCTCGATCTTTTTCCTTCGTTGTAAGTATCTGTTACATCCTAGACGTTTCACAGGCTTTTAGATCACTAAAGTTTATATACAAACTGGAAACTTCAGAATGTAAATTAAGGCCCACGTAGTAATAATGCTCACCTACTAAATCGTGATAAAATAATACTACTTCTGTTCAAACAGTGTATCTGTCAGTGTTATACACGTGTGAGTAAATTTCCAACAGGAATAGAATTATACTAGCACGAAATTCCATAGACGGGCCTTATTAAAAATATGTGCCTTAATTGCCGCATATATATTATAGCAAACACACATATAAACCAAGTTCAGGAGATGTTAAATACGAAATGACCGGCAAAAAAAGTCACGTTAGTTATACTTAACATTTATATGTGTCAGTGGTTTGACAGGCCAGACCGTACAAAACCACTAAATGGATGGCCGCTACCATCGGCCAACAGTTTCGTTGCAGCCGCACATTCTTTGTTGCGGTTTTTTCATCATCTTATGTAAGTCTCATTGTAGAATCACATTCCAGCCACCTTGGGGCGACCAGCTCATCAATTTAATACGCATATACTATGACAAATCACTTCTATCAGATGCGGGATGATGCTGCAATAAGGCTATAAAATGTATTGTGATATTTGATGTTTTTGCAAAATGTATATTTGTATATTGAGAAAACCGATAGGTCAGAAATAAATATAATATTTACCCTTTGACATTAACCTACTGATTGAAATAAAATAATATAGATCTCTATTGCCTCATCTAATAGTAATGGATTTAAAAGTTTTATATTGTTATTTGGATATATTGTTAAGGATAAAGACTTGCCAATTAATTTTTTCATTTAGCTGAAATACATGTAATTCATAAAATTTTTGCAATTTCCTTACATTTAAATAAAAGAGCATAAATTAGTGGTCATAATTTAATTTAATTGTATTTATCTTCTTATGGATGCATAAAATGAAAGCAGTATATAGCTGTGTTATTAATAAAATAACTTAATTATCTCAACTACTAATACTTAAGAAATTTAAATTTATATTGATATGATTTAAATATTAAAAAAATAATAAATTCCATTGTTCAGATGTCAGATAACACTATGGTTTTAACATCTTCATACGAAAAAACATAAATTGACAAATGGTTAACTTTTATCTGTTGTGGGTTGGCATCTTCATCATTGTGCGAGTGTGTTATTATTACAAAGGCAATATTTTCGCATGGCACGATTATTTTGGCCACATCTGGCCGACAATGGGACCATTATAGCTCGGAGCGCTGAGATGTTTCCTTCGGGCTTTCAAGGTGATGTTTTGACATTGTAATTGGCTGAGACTACAATCGTTAATCTTCCAATGAATGGTTGTAATTAATTTCCTTTTTGATTTCATTCTTTTTAATTTGTTTGCTCGACTAATCGCCGTTTAATGTTTATGAAAAGTCGTGCTGTTATATTTGTTAAATTGATTGTCAGCACTGCAAATACGATGTGTTTGATTGGCTAATCAAATGGGATTGTTTATATCTGCCGTCAAAATAGTTTTCTGTCCATTACTTGTATAAATGATCAAAGCTTGGCTTTATTAGGTGCCGTAATAAGCTGATAAGTTTGAAACAAGTATATTATATAGTAGTAGTTTTGGAGACTCATGTACTTGAAATTGTTTACTGAAGTTCGTGCATTAATGATAAGTAATTTTGTTCAATTATAGCTATGGCCGGAGGTATAGCTGCACCATTATATTGCACCTAACTGCACCCACAATTATTGTTGGCCGCGTTATTTGGTGCAGAGGACACACCCAAACTCGTTAGCGACTAGCCTTGTGCTTCGTTCGCATTCAACTTAACTCTCCATAAGTAACTGAGCATATTTTAAGGCAAGTGTAATCCACTATCAAGATATGGAGTGACTTTGAATCGTCATTGTTTAAGATTATCTCTTTGTAGTTTATCTTACATTCGTATCGTAAGTTTGTTTTTAAAAAAATGCCAAAGGCGGATCGTGCCCGCTTACAACTAGTTGTAAGCCGGCTCAAAAATGTGGTTGTGTTGCGAAACAATAACAAATACTAGTAACATATATACTACGAATTAGCACCATCTTTCTTTATTTTAAAAAATAATGTAAGCTTTTCGAAACTTTAGAAAAGTGTTGTTTACTTTACTTTTAGTTTATTAATGTGGTTTTATATTTAAAAGGTTTAAAAATGGAAAAAATGTGTTACTGATTATATTTATTCTGTTTATCTTGAATCTATCTAAACTTATTCATTGGAAGAACGTGCTATTATGTAAAACAAGTACTTGCGCTAGTTATTGTTGCTGTATCAAACAGGGCCGTCACCTAACACCGTCCTAAGTCTCCTAAGCTCGATGTTGCGACAGAGTGCAAACTCATTGTATGTTAAGCGGGCACTTCATCTTTCACAGCGGCTTGCGCTCGCATCGATTTATTAGTTGACGCGCCTCCCTCGAGACTAGATACCAGCTATCTAGGAACACTGATTGAATTAAAGCCCTCTCGGGCTTGTCAAGTATAGATAACGGGACTCAGGGCTTAAATTGATAGTCAGACATATATTTTAGCTGATACTAAGTTGTAAGTCTCCAAAGAAAATCACTATTATCATGCTTCAATTTAGTCCAAAATCTTTATTTATTATTATTGCAAGAAAATTTTCACACATTAGAGATTGATTTGGTGTCTTATTGAAATAGATTTTGATAAGAACCTCTCTTTTGTAATGCGTATTCAAAATATGTATTTTTATATTCAATAATTTATTTATTATTCAAAGACACGTTAAGTGGGTGAAAACAATGTTCGAGGACTATTTTGTCACTGTGCTAAATGGTTAGAACGAACCACTTCTCTGGAAATACAATGAAAATTACACAAATAAACATAAATTGGCAACCAATATCTGAAATGTTGTTTGAACGGACAATATTTATTTATTCTCGCCAGTAAACAATCATCATAGACAGTATTATATTACACAATTCCCAAGTGATTCGCCATAAAGCCCTATTGTATATTACGAGTGATACTAATCTCATTCTCAGCTACTCAAACATTTTTTTTATTATAAAACTTACATCACGTTTTCATCAAGTTGGTAACAATAGGCCAGCACGCGCTCCCTAGGCGTCGATCCCTAAGGCGATATAGTCCAAGAGACAGACATTACCATCACTGCACACTACTAGGTACCTATTTTTATTTATTCTAATAGGTTACTAGGATCACTGTTCAGATATAACTAAGTGATCACGATTTTTACATAAATAGACACATTCGTGCATTTACTTTAGACGAGTTAATAGAAATTGCATGATGATAGTTTCATGATCAACGAAGAAATACTATCATATAATTTATTACATCGTTTAAATCAAATCGACTAGTAATATGACCATTGTAAATAATGTAAAAAAACTATAATCTGGGCAACTTAATATTTATTAGTATTAGGTATGCAATAGTTGTGTTAATGTTTTATAAATAAATGCCATATAATACATTTAAGTTATTCTAATTATTTATTAAGGAATAAGGCATATTCAGTTATTTTTATTATTCTACATAAATAGTGCTACTTATTATCAAGACGCATAAATAGAAAAAAGTATATGTAATCATGACAGTGTAATGTTCTTAAATTATAAAACTTAGGAGTTAAATAATTTGTTATCTTCTAACCTTATATTTTAACTTATTGGCGTTAATTTGACGAATTTATACAGTGTTTATCGTGTACAGTTTGAATAAAATTATTCTGTTATTTATTTGTTAAAAAATATTTAGTGTATATCAAATTTCATTAACAAACATTTATATTTGCATCGATTGATCAATGTATAAATGCAAATTATTGTTTTAAAATCAACCTTGAATATCTTACATAGATTCATTAATGTTAATATGCAGATGTCCGTCTCTAGGAGTGAACTCAAGCGCAGACCTGACCCCTGACCCGAGCGCTAACACGTGCTGCTTCTCTGATTGGTCGGCGAGGTGAACACTCATCGTTTTGTAACAACCATGAGTCTCGCTCTATTAGGGTATGGCTACTAAGCGCAGCCGTTTTTGTGCTTTGACTTACAAGAAAAAAAATAAAGCGGGTTTTTGTGACTAATTTTATCATTATGAAATTTTCCGTTGATAAATAAGACATTTTAGTCAGTATATGTAATAATTAATTATTTCAGAGAATTAAGCTTTAAATAGAATTAGAGCGGCGTTGTAAAATCCAAGATATTTTTTATACTAGGCGTTGTCTAGATCAAAATTAAATGTAATCAGATTCTATTATCTATGTTACTTAATCAAGATATTATTCAATGCCACGAGATTATTGAAGCCGCAAAAATCTTATAACAACTTTGTAACATTAATCGAATCGAATTTTCAAAATTAGGTCACCAGTGATTGAATGTAGATTGTTCTGCGCATGAGCATGGTATTGCCAAAACATTTTATATAGAGACAATTTATTGGGTGTATTATGTTTGTTGTTGCGTGACCATTGTAAAGCTAGTGTCTCACTTATGTTTTGTGTAGCAAAGATTATTTCTAATTATATATATTCAATAGAAAAGTAACCTCGTTTTTGGTGTTTGGGCAATACTTTCTGTTACCGACTTCATTCAAAATGCTTTGTGATAATAAAATAGAAAAAAAAAATACAAAATGCATCACTACTCTTTGAACATTGTAATGTCTGACAATACGTCAGTATTTAATGGGTAATGTGATAATGTGTATGGAATTATTTGTATTTTTCTTCTCATTGGTACTATTTATTTAGTTATATTATTTATGGTGCTACTAAGTTTTAGTTCTAGACCTCGGAAAATTTGTCAAATCGTGTAGACTATGTTTAAGGTCTAAGAAAAATCGGTCACGTACGGCCTTCGAATATGCTGCGACAACGGAATGCTCTTGTATTGTTCTATGACATTTTACCTCTACTAATGACAAGCAATTTCAGTTTTGAAACGGACGCATTAGACGAATTTATATCGTGTTTTAATTTGACTCAAATAACTTGTCTATTAAAGTTAAATGTTAGCGCGATTACTTCTAATAATTCGCTGCACTTGAGATTATGCTAATGTTTATTAAGAAATGGTTTAAACCTTGTATTGTATGTTGTAACATGTTTAAAAGTATATGCATTTATATAGACTACAATAAAATTTATTTATTAAAAATGTCCACAGAACAATATAAAGGGAAAAGTAACAAGAATCATGGATTACGGAAATAAGATAAAAGCTATTTTTATTGCATATGATATTAATGTAATGAAATAACAAATTGTTAGCCTATATTGCTTAATGGTAATAAATAACGAAAATCCATTGAATTTTGTTAAAACAAAATTTTGATAAATGAAAGCAGTGTATATCCTTTCTTTAGCTTCTATATTAGGACAGAAAGATATTTTATTTAAGAAAAAAGGCTTCAACAAAGCTTTGACAGCTGTATTTATTTCAATTATATCTCATGAAAACAAATATATGTATATTAATAGTTTTTAGATTTCGTTACTTATGAATTTAATCATCACATATTAGAAACTCTAGAAAAAGCGACACGTCCAGTTAGCTTTGTTTTAGACTTATCTCTTCATCGCGTCAGCTGTCAACTAGCTGTCAAACCAGACGTCAACTGGTACAGACGACACGACACTGACAGCGGCAGATGTCAACATCCATCGGTGAGCATCGCATTTCTGTCCCCGTGATAGATCAATAGTATGGAGAAGATATACCGGTCGTAAGGCGATGTCATTTGTAGATAGACTCAACGTTACATATCACTTTTGCTGGGCATACCAATTGTATTATAATATCTTGATAGGACCGTGATTTCACTGTAATGTCAATTTTGGCATTAGAAGTTAGAATTGACATGTTAAAATTCAAAATGTCTTCTACTTCACCGAAGGCGGCGGTTGTACAAAAACTGGGAAAAATGGGTACATCATTATGATGTAGATGAAAAACTAATCTTCAGTGTGAAATTGTAGACATCGTTTAGTTTGGTACGTTCGATTGTCGTGATATAGATTGGACCGCTGACTACGCTTGAGTGCCGGGGTACTATTCCCAAGCGAGGGCATGCCTGGAATTTTTAGTGGTAGGCCCCCGCTCTTATGCTCAGTGGTCATCTCACTGAGTAACATATGACCTTATTTTATTTTTGATTTAAAAGCACATTTATTATTTCCAGGATCTTTCAATATTTTGATGATGGTCTCAGATGAATAATAGACAACCATAGCAAAGTGTAATTAAGTTTAGTTTTACATATTTAAATTATACTTAATTACAATAAAGAGTTGCTGAATAACATAGACGTCGCCCTAATGTCAAAAGAAAAAAATATAAAGACAAAAAGGCTAACGAACGAAAATAGGTAAATTATAATTTCATTAGATTGTCATCAAGCGAAATTGATGTGAGACAAAAAGTGAACTAAGATCTAATTCGTGACATTGAAACGACAGATTTTGTGTAATGTCCTAATGTTTTTAGCAACACATTAGTCGCTGCACAACGCGAATTTGTTTCACAATAGGGATGATGACTGGGTAAAAAAAATGCAATTCTATTTAGTCCGTCAGTCAGATAATAGAAAAATATTAGATTTATATTTTTTTTTCTTCAATTTAACAAGAAATAGCTTAGATAACAGGCATTAAAGTTGAGGAGTGGGAGCTCGCTACGTCACAGTAGAAAACTCTAACGTGACGTCATGCGAAATTTCAACTCAATGTAACGCCGTAATTTTATGATTAGAAAATAATAAAAAAATACGTGTTTAATATTTTTTAAAACTCTACCTGACGGACAAACAAACAAAAATTAGTCATCATCCCTATTATATTTGAACTAAATCATCAGCAAATCGGGGCCTAAAATGGATTAGATGAATTTTGCTACCTGACTTATACTTACAATAAAATACAATACAAAACTCTTTATTGTTCACATAACACAATTGATTGATACAAATTTATAGTAAATTAACACTATTGGTTTCTTCCAGGCAACCAGTAATCAGTACTTAATCAGTGCTATAAATAAACAAGGTTTAGCGTCAGAGTAAATTTACGCTAAAATTGCAATTTCAGTATTAGTCCAAATTCATAATCGAATAAGCAAACCTAGGAGTAAATATTACTCACGTAGGACTTCGCACTACGTTAAACTTTAATTAATATTAAGTGCAGTCTCAGTGTTAATTTACTTCAACGTTAAACCTTGTTTATTATTAACAATGTATAAGTATATATTTATTAAATTATATTATAAATATAATCTTACTTATTCATGATAGTATAACATTGTTAATGCGAAATTGATCTAATATAATCCTGCTTTTTAAAGCATTGCTAAGAATTTTAGTGAAATAAGTACTTTAGTGAACTAGAGCCCTTTAAAGTTTTATTTTACTACTTTAACAAATATTATTGGTATGTGCTAATAAAATCAATGGTTTTTTGGCATTCATTCAATAAATCAAATTTATTGGATGAATGCCATTACGACTGATCATGGGCACCACTATTGATATAATTCAAATGTTATAGGAATTCTTCAACGTGCCTATTAAGTGAGATAAAGATCTTTCCTATCTCTAAATTATGTCTTTAAAACGTAATAGGGCATGAAATAATCGCATTTAAAAACACGTTGTTAAGTCAGTTTTAGTTTATGTATCGATATTTTAGGAGCTAGATGGCCTAGTGATTAGTGTTCTTGTTCTAATGCAAATGTTAAGCAACTTTCGGAAAGGCCAATTGCAGGATGGGTGATCAAAATTCATTATTTTGGGATTCGATTTGATTTCATCGATAGATTTTTTATTTTAAATAGGCTTCCCTAATTAGTAGAAACAATAATAGGCTGCTTTATCATCAGCAGGTACAGATGATGAATTAGGATCTATTTTCAGCCGTTATATTTTTTTTTACATAAACTGTTTGTTTAAAGCTACCAGTCAGTCTCTACGGTTGTTCTACAGTGAACTTACTACACATTTTATAAAGACAATTACAAAACTTATTTTTTTATTAAAAACCAAAAAAAACTATTTTTTTTAAACATGGAATCTATTAACCCCTGATTTACCACGAGATTACATGCAAGCGTTGCAAAAAAAAAAAAAAGTACTTTAAAACTATTTTTTACAACTTTTTTATTTTTACTTTTTTAGCGTTTCAAGTCAAGCTCAGGGTAAAGGAACGGTTTAATCGAATGTTAAACGAAACGAAATTATTCAAATTTACTTTGGTATCACATCGGCATTGTTGTAATTAAAATACGGACAGCAAATAAATATTTCATCAAATAACTTTAATTACAACTGATTAGTGTAATAATATGATTGCACAACAGTTGGTAACCCTGTGTCGTCTCAATCTAAACCATTACAAGAGAGGAAATGTCTAATGCTTAGTATTCGGTAGCAACGTTAGAAGATGGTGTTAAGAAATAATTACTAATGGTCACGCCTGTTCTGATTGCTTTTCGTAACTGGTTATAAATTCTTATTCGATTCCTGCTGTAGTTACATGTGTTTCTCGTTTTAAATAGGCGATGGGCGTTTCTGGTACATTCCGAACTGACAATTCAAATGAACTGGGATATCCTACTTATTTTATGAACGGTTATATTTGTATATTTGTTACATTTTTATGTATGTATAAATGATTTGAATTTTTTTGAGGCCATGTTACATAATATAATTTTTTTTTTATGTATTAGATATAGCTGGATTAACATATAATTATTATAAGAGGGTGGAAATTTTAAGTAAGTTATTATAAATCGATATGACAAAGAATATTTAAGAAATATAATAATTCTAAGTAAACCCAAACGCATCACTTGTTATTACTAGACCATAAGATGACTCAAATTAATGATTTCTGTAATTAGAGGTTTCGTTAACTTAATTGGGTAATTGAGACGCGAGTGAGCAATAAAAACGCGGTACTCGACGTGGCGATTAAATGCCAGCCACAATCGATTATAATATTAAATTGAGTATTGGACGGAACATCCTCTTTTACATAGAGATTTCTCAATTACTTAAAACAGGAATGTTTGAGGATGAAAATCTAGTTATATCTCAATAAACAGTAGGATCTAGTTACGACGGAAATAGCTTGAATTATTTTATATGCAGTAAATTAACACATCCGTGTGAAATAACCTATGTGACATAATAAATTGAGTATCGCGTCTTGATGCGCCGTGGAATGTGTTGGCTTAATTTAAATTAACATACCGATGATATTTGCTTCCGATAGATCTTTTTGATATTCTTATTAGTAATTTTATTGCGTATAATCGGTGCGTTCGAATATTTTATTCTCATAAAACGTGTTTCAGCAGTAATTTTTCTGCTGCGAATGCTATAGCTATTCTTAAGATTGTTATTTTTAATTTTTCGAAAGGACATTTTTTGGTGAGAATTAATATTCATATTATCGTAAAATAACAACGTTTAATAATGAAACTATATGACAACAGTATTTAGAAGCGTTAGATATTTCTACGATAAGGCTTTATCGTGATGGATTTAAAGGTCATAATCGTAGATAATCTTTGATGCATTAATAGTTTTTTTTTTATCGTAAAACAGTATTTAGCTGGTTCACTGATCACGGAGTATAGCCGTGGGAGACTTTCGCACGATCCTTTGATATCTTTTGACGGACAAAGAAGAATGTCAAGATGTGCTTTGTGTAGTAACCGTAGTTCGGTTTGACATTCGGCCATTTTGCATGTGTACTTGATTCCACGTGTATTTTTCAAAGACGGTTCCCTTCATTGTTTCGGTTTAATGTCTATGTTGAGGTTTATGAAGTATTATGTCTGGATTTACGGCTCGTAGTTGTAAGATGTTAGCTTGTTTAATACGTGATCACCTTATTGTTTTGTTGAAATATAGTTACGAAACTTTTTATGTTATGTTGTTCAAAGGATATTACGCCGAGTTGATGCAGCAGTGATTGTAAGTAATATATGGTAATACTTTAATGACGTAATCTTAAAATTTGCTTACTGTTGTAACAATACTTACTCATGGCTTTATTATGTCTTTGTTATAAAGTGGACAGAGTACTTGTGTTATAGAAATTGTTTTTTTATCGACGCACAGTTTTATGTC